>CM060731.1:29355467-30081329 GCA_030704615.1 Takakia lepidozioides | reverse complement strand
AGTCAGGTGTGTGTATTCGAACATGCTGTTTCTTCTCTTCAAGTATGTGATGTATCTTTTTTGCAAATTCTGACAAATATACTATTTGCAGCTCGAAAAGCGCGCCGTCATTGTGCTGGATCAGACTTTGAAGGACCTGAACATTGCGATTGTTTCCCCTCCCCAAATGTCATTGGAGGCATACATAAGGAAGTGGAGAGGTCTCACGTGGAGATACTGTTTTTTCCGGGAGTTCTCCAAAGATGGTAACATTTTACGGTCAAACGACTTTGACAGTCAGGTTGGAGGAGAGTGGGCCATGATGCGAGTTGTGTACAGGTGCAATGTCATACTTGAAAGTCTACTGTTTTTTTGGGAAAAAATGTGGCTTCATATGGATTGCAATCTTAGATCCAGATTGAATGTCGTTGACGACATTCCTTCTTTGTCTAAGTCATTCTTAAGCGAGTATATGAATTCACCTGGTTAGGATCTAAGGGTGCAATTATATTGGTCCCTGATTATTAGATTGATAATGTCTTGAATGGCGTCGTTGACGACATCTGAGTTGTTGAGAGGTCCGCAGCTTATTTTAAATTTTTGTAATGTTCCATGAGGTTACATTGGGTTTCCTCACTTCATTTTGCTGAATGTCAATGCAGACATTCAGTTGTTTCTGCATTGTTTTTGCCTCTTTGCGATGAATGTGGAGGCTGATAAAGCTCTGTTTTAAGAAATCCAAAGTGAATGTCTGTTGACGACATTCACAGCTGTGTCTGTATTATTCAACAGCGACAAATAATTTACATGGATTGGGGAGCTAAGTAATTGGTTTTTTTTTTGTATTTTTGTGAATGGCGTTGACGCCATTCACATACAGTGATGTTGTGAGTCCTCAGTGATAGTCTTTATGAATGTGCATTGAGTTTTCCTGGAGGGTTCCTTAACTCAATTTTTTTATTTCCATCCTGTGATTTTGCTTCATTTAAGTAATAATTTTGGCTTCATTCTTGAATGTCGTTGACGACATTCACTTCTATGTCTGTGTCATTTACTAAACGATTATTTGCATTCACCTGGATTAGGTGTATTTACAGTATCATGAATGGATGTTCTGAATGGCGGGTGACGACATTCATATCTGGAGCAGTAGTGTGGTCCTGAAGAGGTCCTTGGAGCAGTTGTCAGAGCCATTTCAATCTATGTTTTATTCTTTCTGTTCTACTTGCATCTTACTCACTGAGCGCTTTTGTGGGTTGGGATTTATCTCCTTTTTTCATGTCGCAAAAACGAAATATGTGCTTATGGAAGGAAATCACCGGAGCGGATTCCCGACTATCTTACATTGGTCGGACCCTGCAAACGATCCAACCATGTATACTGCAGGGATATTGAAGGACTGGAGTCCTTCTCACTTCAGAGACTGTGGGTGTACCTTGACTGCCCACCTAAGCACACGACCTTTCAAGAAAAGCATATGAAATACTTGAACAAATAACGCTGAGATACTGGCGCCTTTGACTGACGAAGAGTATCAACGAAACCTAGCAACCTTGGCTGCCAAGGAGCCTGATGCTCAGGGAACGCCGCAGAAGGAAAGAAGGGGGGCCGCAAACCAAAAGACAAGGCTGTTGATGTCATAAGCCCATCTCACCAGCAAAGCCAAAGGACAAAGACAGTCCAAAGAGAAGGAAAAAGACAAGGGGAGGGAATGAAAAGGAGATGGAGGTGGGGCAGGACTTTAACTGCTGGAAGAATATACACCCCACTCTTCAGTGCGTGTTCGATGCCAAGCCACACCTTCCCGTTCTGATTCATTGCAGGAGAGATGAAAATTGTTAATGAGGGGTGGCTTTCGATGATGTAGAGTCGAAAGAGAGATACCTGGGGTGCCATCCCCTACCTGGGACAATTATCTCATTCCTCAATCTGGTGAGAATTCCAGTTTCTTTCCTTTTTCTTTGAAAGTTTTCCGTTGGCAGTATTTCGTCTCTCGTTTCTTGAAACCTTTCTTGCCATCGTTCTTATAAAAAACATGTCTGTTGCAGGTGAGCACAGGTCCCACCTTCGTGTGCGGTGTGCAGAACTTATGCGGGCCGACATTGTCATTCTCTTCTCACGACATCCCGGGATGCCAGGCTGTGCCAGAAGTTTCTTCCAAAGGGCATACGCCAGGCTGGAACAAATTCGAGACAACTACTGGAGTTGGGTGTTTCGGGTTCTGTAACAATTTCCTCTCTCTGATGCAGGGACAACTTCTGCTTTTTCAGTCATGTGACAATGATAGTCGTCGGGCATTGGCATCATACTCAAGTCTTCAGGGTTTGAAGTTTTGCGCACATGGAATTGTGTGAACAGCCTCTACCTTGTGAAAGGGGGTTTCCCTGGTCAGCTGGTATGCCGTCTCCCTTCTGCTTGTGCTTTTGATCATGAGTTTCAATTTTCTCTGCAGCTCCCTCTAGTAGAATGTTTTATGATCGAAACCGATCATCAATGATTCATGATTTTTTTGTGTCAGAGTTCTGATAGCCGATTGTACACACTTCCACTATAGATTGTGTGTTTACCACACTAACCTGCTATCTTTGCAGACGAGGAATGTTCGAGGCGATCTGCCTGCGGAGGATTCGCACATCAAAGACACCATCCGCCATCCGCAGCTTTGAGATTTCTGACGAGGGTTGTTTCGTCAACCCCCCGATGAGCCCCATGTCGATGACATTTTGTACAACTTCATGCAGTCCAGTCAGACTCTGAAGAGACCAGATGGCACTCCCTGGAGAGGTTGCAAAGGAAAAAGTCAACCAGCATTCATGCAAATACTGCTGGAGTCATGCAGCCACCGCTCTGCCACGTGTGGTCGATCTTTCTGTGTCCACAGGTTCGTTTTTTTCCCTTCCGAATTGGTTTCCTTCAACAACATTTCGTCTGCTTAAATCCCCCCCTCCAACTGTTCATGTTCTCCCTGTCTGGTGCAGGAGCAACTTACCACGCATGCAAGGCAGGCGAAGAAGCCTTTTGGCATGGAGGGTGATTCTGACCTCTACAACACCGTGCTCCTCCCCCTTTTGTCTGCTCCACTTCAGGCACACGGACTGATCGGATTCAAATTCGAAATGATGACGATCCCGAAGATAAGCAGGTCGACAACGACTTTTCATGTGAGTAAGTGCTAAACCCTCTTGGGAGTCTACTCAATTTCTCGATAACATCAAAGTTACAGTAATAACTTTTTCAGGCTGTCTTTCAGGAAAGGCAGCGGTGGATCTTCAGGAGATACAGTCATTTCTGGCGAGTCTGTTTTCGACAGCCCCCTTTCCAATTTTCTGCTTCCTGTTTATGCCGAAGCAATGGCACTTCACGCGGCCGAGTCCATCCCCTGACTTTTTAGTGGCCAGCCGTAGGTGTATCCAGCGTGGATCCGGTGTTCTAAAATACTTAGACTTAGATGCAGAGGAAGAGGGGATACATTGTACTGACTCTGAGTCAGACTGAACTGTATTCTTTTAATATTCATTTTCATATTATCTGGAAAACGTTGAATCCCTTCCCTCCACCGTAGTTGTTCCTTTAGAACAAATAATCACAGAATCAACTTTCGTTTTAAATTGCTATATGTATGAATCATCTCACAAACCTTCCTGACTCTTCTCATATCCATTGTGCATTCATCTACACTGTATTCATGCGTGCTCCATTCATGAAAGCTTCCTTGTACAACATCCATTGTACATTCATCCTCTGTACTCTTTATCCACCCCACAACCTTCCACACTCATTTCATATACTTTGTGCATTCGTCAAAAGATTTGGTCATGCATCTTCCTGTCATGATTTTTGTCATTGCTCAACATCCATTATACATTCATCATTTTACTCTTATCCATCCGTCATTCATCCATCTACATACATTTTTCCACACTCATCCTCTGTTTATCATCCAACTATACATTCATCCATCCTTTATTCAATGCCTTTTATTATGTCGTCCAGCTTGTTTCCGCGGTAAGGGTGCCAATCCGCGGGAATACACTCCACTTCTTTCTAGGCGCGTGGTGACTCGGCCTTCACGTGTGATGACGTGGACTGAGCCCCGTGACGTGGCATTTGCGTAAGGTGACGTGGCGTGAGCGCAGTTGCGCTCACGCGCTCACGTGACCAGGCTCACGCCGAGGCATCCCTGGCCGTTGAGAGGTGATGCAGTTTCTCCAACTGCATGGTCGGCTGCATGGCCCGAGAATAGTGTTTTGCAATCTCGGGGATGAAGTCCTTTCCAAGTGCCGGATCTGCAATGGCCACCAGCTTCACAAGCTTTGACTTGTATTTCGTTCTGGACTTGACCCCGGCTTCCTTCAAGTGCTCAATCAATGACTGCAACGTTTTGACCTGCCCCTCACTTTCCATGAAGAAGCGTTTGGCATGGGCCAAATCCAGCTTGATGTTTGACTGCCAACAAAAACATGCAGAAGCGTTACATTCGATTCATGTGGAAAGATTACCGGAAATTGAGGAAGGATGAGCAGAGGGAAATGGAGGACGACTTACTTCGTATATGACCTCCACCATTCCATCCATAGTGAGACGATACCATGTCCGGTCAGTTTTTGCCACGGCTTTCTGAATGAGCTCGGGCTCCAACATTTCCGCGAACATGTGCGGATCAGTAAGACTAGTTTTCCTCACCCTGTACAGCATATGTGCCATGTGGGTATGCACGTACGCATTTTCAGTGACCCTGCAAGGCACACTCTTCAGTTCAGTCCACGAAAGCACGGAAACAAAACAGATTGGAAACCGAAATGCAGCACCGCATTTCGAACGTGCATGGGAGGGTATGAGTATGGTCCGCCATGGCATTCTTGAGCAGGGAGGAGTCTGCCGCCTTCACCTTGAGGATGACACACTCCACCATGTAATGCCAGCCAATGTGCTTGGCATGGTTCTGCTTGATGTACTACTCCCACCAGGCGAGAAGTCGGTGATTCCCGTCCCACACAAAGAACATTTTACCCGACATATGGCCGAAGTCGGGATCACCCTTCAGTGTTGCCTCGAATTCGTCGTTGCGAGTGTGCCAGTGGGTATCCCATGTTGACAATTCCTCCGCAGTGGGTCCACGAGATTCGTTGTCCTCATTCTCAAGGGAAACGTAGAAGGCTGGCGAACCTAGACGGTACCCTTCTCGAAATGCGAACTTGAGCTTATCCACATCTCCAGGAAGTGTCTGCCTGACGATGGGAAGGGAGACCATGCGACAGAGTGGGATTCAAAGAGTCCGCTGGAATACCCTGCTGCCCAGAACTCTGCCAATGCTACTATGTGTCTCCTCCAACATTGTATCCGCTGCACTTTGGAATTCCTCCGGAGATATTTCTGCTGGTGGCGGCAGGGGCTGAGCAGCTTGAGCATCCCCAACTGGAGCTGCACTCTGGGGAATCTTTGCGGACAATTGTGCAATTGCAGAGGCCTCCTCCGGGCCTTCAGTGGTCAGGTCTTCCTCAACTGTGGTCAGGTCTTGCTGAGAACGTTGAGAGGCAGCACCCTCCTCCGGTACCAGATCTCCAGTTGATCCCATTGGCTTCGCTGCAGCAGGTTGGAAATCAAGCAGGAACTGGGCTTCAGCTCGTGGAATCGGTTTTGGAGACTGCTCCGCCCTCCCCCTGATTGCCTTGTGCTTCCTCATTCTTGCAGGTGAAGGTGTCTGCTGCAATTGAATTTGCTTCATTCGCCTGGGTGGGGGGGAAACGGCCTGGTCCGGTTCAGAAACAAGTTGAAGGACGGGCTGCTTCTTCTTCGTCTTTGCTGGAGAAGGGCTAGACCCCTGCTGGCGATTCTCCATGACCTTTGAAGGCGAGTCGCTCTCTGGGGCTTTGAACTGCAAGGACTTGCCCTTGGAAGCCGCGTCCTTGAAACGCACAGGGTTAGGACCGGCAGGAAGACCCGTGCTCGCGGATCGGCTGGGTGTGCGTGCTGCAGCTAGCTCCACGGACTCTGCCTGCGGCTCTTCGGATTCATGCGATCCCTCCATCACGTCCACCTTTCCGGTTAGGCATGCAAACATCTTCTGCAGTCAAGTCTCCTAGCATACAGTCTAAGAATTGCAGAAGAAAAATGAGGCGGGTTTCGGTGCTCGATCAGCTGGCGAATCCCGATAGCACGGAGCTCTCACTTGTGGCTAGGTTGCCTGCGTGGCCTGATGCTGCGAGATGGCAATCTCCTCCTGTAGACGCATCTGCTTCCTCCCCTTCGGCATTGGCCTACGTCCGAAGTACAATTTTCGGAGCTTGCGACGATTACTCTTCTCTGGTGCACGCACTCCCTCCCTCTCAGGTTCGAGCATAAGAAGAACAGAGACAGGGAAAAGGAGCGAAGAGTGCAGATGGAAAGGGCGCGAGAGGGGTGACTGAGGAGACATGACAAAAGCAGATGAAACGGCGGTGATGCAGCACTTGGGTTCGAAAGGGTTGGAGGAAAGTGTCTCCTCGTGGACTTTGCGTCATTACGAAATTTGAATCGTTCAGGATACGACTGCCGTCCGAAAAACAAACATCATTATCCAACGGTCAGGCCGCGCCGCCTCATGCCACTTCAGTCAGATAGAGTGCAGACACGTGCCGCAATTCCGATGCTCCACGTGTTCAAATTTGGAGTTGGAGTGAAAATGCGAATGCGGCGCCGCATTTCCGTTAAGTACCATCACGAAGCTACACATCCGTGCTTGTTGGAAGAAAATGCGGCACCGCATTTCCGTTCCACCTTCACATACCTTAGTTGTTGAACGGAAATACGGTGCCACATTACCGTCCCACAGCTCAATGTATGAGATACAAAAGGGAAATGCGGCGACGAATTTCCGTTCAGAAATGTCGAAACGTGCGATTCGGACGGAAATGCGGCACAACAATTCAGTTCCCGTGGTTCATGATTTTCAATCTGAAAGGAAATGCGGTACCGCATTTCCGTTCTGTACAGTATTAAGGTCTGACCCTGGCGGAAATGCGGTGCGGCATTTTTGTTCCAAAGCTCTATGCCTCACATACAAAAAGGAAATGCGGCGCCGCATTTCCGTTTCGGAATGTCGGAAGGTGCGACTCCGACGGAATTGCTGTACTCGTTTCAGTTTCAATGTTTCACGATTTCTCATAAGAACGGAAATGCGGTACCGCATTTCCGTTCTGGAGAGTATGAAGGTCTCACCCGGGCGGAAATGCGGTGCCGCATTTCCATTCTAGCTTGTGAGGGAGGTGCGACTCGGATGGAAATGCGCTGCCGCATTTCAGTTCCAATGGTTCACGATTTACAGTCAGAACGGAAATGCGGTACCGCATTTCCGTTCTGGAGAGTATGAAGGTCTCACCCTGGCGGAAATGCGGTGCCGCATTTCCGTTCTAGCTTGTGAGGGAGGTGCGACTCAGATGGAAATGCACTGCCGCATTTCAGTTCCGATGGTTCACGATTTACAGTTAGACCGGAAATGCGGTACCGCATTTCCGTTCTGGATAGTATGAATGTCTGAAGCGGTCGGAATTGCGCTGTCTCAAGCGATCGGAATTGCACTGGGCTCCATGCATCAGATACAAATCGGAAATGCGGCTCCGCATTTCCGTTCTGGAATGTCGGAAAGTGCCACTCGGACGGAAATGCGGTGCCGCATTTCTGTTCCCTTTGTTCATGATTCTCAATCAAAACGGAAATGCGGTACCGCATTTCTGTTCTGGAGAGTGTTAATGTCTCACCCGGGCGGAAATACGGTGGTGCATTTCCGTTCTGGAATGTCGGAAAGTGCGACTCGGACGGAAATGCGGTGCCGCATTTCTGTTCCCTTTGTTCATGATTCTCAATCAGAACGGAAATGCGGTACCGCATTTCCGTTCCACCTTCACATACCGTGCTTGTTGGATGGAAATGCGTTACCGCATTTCCGTTCTGGAGAGTGTTAAGGTCTCACCCGGTTGGAAATGCGGTGCCGCATTTCTGTTCCCTTTGTTCATGATTCTCAATTAGAACGGAAATGCGGTACCGCATTTCCGTTCCACCTTCACATACCGTGCTTGCTGGATGGAAATGCGTTACCGCATTTCCGTTCTGGAGAGTGTAAAGGTTTCCCCCGGACGGAAACTCGGTGCCGCATTTCCGTCGCTCTGGTGCATGACCAAGATGCAATACGGAAATACGGCGCCGTATTTCCGTGCAGCAGCAATCGAAAGAATCACTCCGGATGGAAATCTCAAACCTCATTTCCGCATGCTGAACCTGAATGGGTTGCATTGTTCCGAAACAACAGAATTGCGGCCAGTCTTGATGAGCACAACTAGGTTGTCTGACCGTTTTAACTAACAGTCCTGGCACTTGTCAGTGCGAACGCTCCTGTCTGTACCGAGAATACTGCTGGATCCACCCTCAGGAGAAACTGTCAGGAGATGTTATTTCGTCGCCGATTCGGCCATCATTGTCTAACTTACTGGCTATGGAATCACACCTCCCACCTTTATGCATGTAGCTTGAAATTATACTTTTCACTTCAATGTGCGACTTCCAATCGTCGATGGACTCCGCATGGTGCCTGTGAGCCTTCGTCTGTCGTTATACTGAACCTCGCGCTTGCCAACTTCGTGCGGTGTTCGATGGCTCCGAATTCCTACGCTATAGTTTGCTGTCCTCCGCAACTTGGGAGAGCCTGGATCCCAAACGAGGGAGCACTTTGCAGAGTGACCAAAACTTACCTTTGTTCTAAATTCAAGCTCAAACCGGGCACAGTTTATTTGGAAGAAGAAAGGAAGGATGTTCCTGGACAGGTTGACGAGACCATTGTCGTGCAAGGTAACGACGGCGGTTGCGGAATCGAATGGCACGTACCCCCATCAGACACCATCCTGTACCGAGCTGTGGGAATGCCCATTCCCTTTCCAAATCAGTCGCTGCCCACACCATCCACAAAGGAGTCCGGAAACCGACAGGCGGTCACTGCCAACAGAGAGGTATGCAACGATAATCATTCCCGACCTGGACCGTCAAGACCCTCCATAGCTTCTCGTGTGGACGTATTCGACATTTCCGACGATGAAGATGAGTGCATTGAGGTCCCCATGTCCTCCACACGGTCGTTCAAATCCGACATGGACGTCTCTGCAGGTGCTACGCATGTACTCTCAAGCATAACTCCAACCCGATCCATTGTGCAGCTCCTACGGCAACATCACCTCGATGGTTCTCGCTCCGAGCTGGCTGCTCTCGACTATGCCAAATTTCCGGTCAGGAAGGTAACGTATCTACCTCCCGAAGTCGATGGCAATGTCATCGTCGAGTTTCCACCTGTCACTTCCTCAAACAAAGCCTCAGGGATGTTAACAGACATTGATCGAAAGCATGACGGACACCCCTGGTGTGTGACGAAGACCAGTAGCACGAAAATTGCTGATGGTGTTCGTGTACGATACGTCCTCTATGCGGGGAAGCTGAGGTGCCTGAATCCCGCCTGCTTCCACTTTCCTTCCAAAGGAGGGCGGAGAAACGAGACGGATTGGACTGGCACAACGCATCATCCATTCATTGTCTCCAGCCAAGCTCCTGCGGGTACTTTCAAGTGCGCACATTGCAAAGAACCACCGACGTGCATGTCCATGTGCAGAGCCAAGCAATATTACGTTATCCATTTGCTCCCGGACTTGACTAGAGCTTGCATACACGTTGGGGTCCACTGCCACCCCTTGGCGAGAGGCAACATGCGTGAGGCTGTGCAGGAAGCACACGACATCATAAAAGAGGAGGTGAAATTGAGCCCTGGAGCCAAACCAAAGCAGATTCAGCTGAAGGCAGCCCACAAGATTGCTCTTGGCAAAATCATGTCTGAAGATGGTTCAGACCGAGTGCCCTTGAACAAAGAGGAGATGCTTGACCTATTGGAGTCGGTCTCGCACGTTTGTAGTCCGAATGTGCGGAATCACATCGTATCTTGCAAGCAGGAGTTCGGCCGGGGGTCGGACATGCACTCAATCCTGGAGGTGAAACGAATGACTGGATATGACTACATCCAAGGTAGCAGGTTTCCAGGGCAAGGCAGCGAATCCGATCGTTGTTACATTTTTAAAATGTCGACGTGTGGGCCTGGGAGTGGAGTCGACTTGGTCACTCGCATGACAACTGGAAACCTATCGAATGCTTGGGTGATGTTTGATCACATCAAGCGAATTACAAACCATCAGTGGGTGACTATGGGTGCGCATGTTTATGACTATCACTCCAAGAGGCTCATGACGATTGCAATCTGCGAGATGAAAGGGGAGGACACACAGTCGGAGATGCATCTGTGGGAGGGCATAAATGAGCAGATGGCAACGGCGGGATTGCCAGAGCCCAATTTCAGGGGATTCATGGCAGACAACGCTCAAGCCAACTGGGCAGCGGTGCGGCGTGTGTACGGTGAGGACCCCAATGTGCCAATGGAGGGGAAAGAGAGATCTTGTGGATTCCATTGGAGTCTATCCCACTACACTACCAAATTTGTTGCTAGCTCATTCCACGCTGAACACCGTGTCCTTTGTACGGCGTGGAAGGATGCACCCACATTTGATGACACGGAGCTTAAGTTTGCTATCATCGAGGCTTGGTGGAACACGTCAGGTGCAGTGGAGACAACCAATCTGGGAGCCTTGCACAGCTGGTTGGGGTGGTGGCATTTTCGGTATCGACAGTTCGGACAGTACATGCGGGAGGTATGATGCTGTCATTTTCGTGCAATTGTCTTTCTATTACGGACCTTTCCATTGGTTCCTCACCATTGTCTGTGTCCTTGTAGAAGCAGTGCTTGGATTCCGACACGGACATGCCGAACACGAATATGGCAGAATCAGTGCACTCCTCCTGGCGAGCGTCTTCTGCCACACATCTGGTGGACGTAGTGACGGCCACAACGGAGCACATCGACAGAGCAATCATGCAGCAAGCCACGTAGAAACAATGGGGCTTTGGGCCGGACAGGGAGGAATTGTTGGTGCGAACGGCTTCGAGGTCGAAGAATCCACTGAAATGGGCGACAACATTGCGAGAGAAGATCAAAGGGATGCCTCTGCACCGCAGAGGTGAGCACCTAGAGGGGGACGTCCGTACTCGCCCTGTGAGGCGGAGGATTGAAGAGGAACCCGGGTGCGAAGAGGATTCCTGGAGATCTGACAGGAACATTCGGACAGCACCTCGAGGGCCCGTCATGTTGCCGCACAATGTGTCTTCCAGCAGTGGAAGCCCAAGAAATTCCAGATCGCCATCGCCTTCAAGCGGGGATTCCGTGCGAGAAATTCCCACCGCTCGCTTGCCCCAGATTCCACCCCCTGTTATGCAGTATGGCCAAGCCATTGTGGAGACGACTGTGTCTGCGTCACAGTGGAGAATTGCTCGCACAAAGCCGTCGTTTCGAGGCAGGTGTTCCGCAATTCGAGTGGATACACGACAACGTTGTTTAGAGATGATAAGGAGGAATCCAGATGGTGCTGTCCCTGCTCCTACTTTTACAGGAAGATTTGTCCATGCAAAGTTTGCGGAGGCGACAACCACCCAGTTCTGGTTCTGCAGGCACGACATTATTACTTGCGTGTATGGAAAGCCCAAGTACGGCATACAAACAATGCCAGAGGCTCCCCCGGTGTGGCCGGTGGAACCAGGCTGCGATCTGAGTCAGGTTGAGGCCGACGCCCTTACCGCCGCAGGATTTCGGATGGTGCAGCTTACTGACGTCCCCAGACAACCATTTCCGCTTCCACAGCCTCCACCACCGACCCCTGTGAGAGCAAGAACAATGGGACCCGACAGCTCTAAGCATCCTACACACCGTTGGGGGAAACCGAAGAGGCGGCGACCTCCCTCAAAAGTGAACGAGACAAGGATGGGGAATGCACTTCGGATGAACTGTACAATCCAGAGCTCGACAGAAGTGCCCCCACCAGGCTTCGGGCGTGTGTATCAGATGGCCACGGCAGGCTCAGCTGGTCGTAATGAGGTGTACACCATCACCATTTCAGAATTACCCACCTGCAATTGCACCGACGGGGCATCATACTGCCCTTGCAAGCATCTGTACTACGTGTACCTAAAGAGACTCCGGTGTAATTCCACAACTCATCACTTCATACATGCACCAGGGTTGAGCCCCTAAGAGGTGCACACTCTTCTGAATATGGATCCAGGGGACCAGTGACCTTGGCTTGCGGTCCCAACACAATGGTACGCCCATCCTTTTCGGATAGTAGAACTGTACTACTGCAAGTAGCTCTGACTCTGGCCACAGAAAGGTCCGACTTATGTCTTGCCTACCAGTAACCTGTTTTGCTCGAACGTCGATAATACTATGTCATTCACTCGTGTTTCCACGTGCATGTATTTTTGTGTGTTGGAGGGTTCCTGTTTTTCTGCTCTCCCAAACTTTGCTTTCCTCATTCGACCCCCGGCAAGGAAATGCGGCGCCGCATTTCCAAGTAATGTCGTAGGTACTGGTAGATGCGGCATTCACCAACACCAAACTGCCCAGAAATTTCGCACGTGCGAACCCTAATGCGGCACCGCATTTCCTAGTTCACTTGCAAAACTTTCCCGCCGAATACTGGAAGATGATAGAATTGTGCAGACTCTATTGGTTCAGTCGCGGCAAAAGGGTCAGCTTCATTCCAATGTTAAGGCATGTAAAACCGCGGAATACTCTATATAGGCCAGTATGCGACGTCCTTTTGCCGTGGTATACTGGATTTCTCGTTGCACGGTCACTCATTTCCATGAGCGGATCTAAAAAACCATGAGCGGAGTTGTTACTGACGACATATCTTCGCCGCATTACAGGATCCGTAACTTCCAAAAATGGCAAGGTCAAATAAAAAAACTATTATTTTAATACTTGTTTAATCTGCCGCATTTCCAAATTTGGAGGAGTCCGCTCATGAAATCCGCGTGTCTTAGACTTCGGCTCACCGCTCATGCGGCTCATGCCGCTCATGGCTCATGGCTCATGGTTTCTGCTCATGAAATAGTAAACCTCGTGCAATCCCCGCACTCTCCTCCTCTCTTGACGGTACAAAAGCCTCCACCCAGGCTTGTTGCACCCGTCGATCAGCATCCCGCTACAAATCCTTGCTCGTGCCCCACAATGGAGTCTGAGCAACCATGGTAGGCAACTCCGTCATACCATACATGTCATCCTGCTCTCCCGGAGGTGGCACATCCTCTGAATGAGCGTTGCCCTCAAGCAACTCTCTAGGCCAACTCACTGCCGCTGTGAATGCTGCTAGTGTCGGCATCTTGCCTCGTTGGGCAACCGCAACTCCTCCTATGAACGTCACAGGGAGCTGCACACGCCGGCCCTCCCCTGACTGCCATGCAGGCTTATAGGAAGCTGACTCCTCCCAAAAATCCAGGGTGAAGCCCATGGGGTACAACACTGCCCCACCAACCAGGACATCATATGAGACCGCGACTGTCACAATGGCCTTGGCTCGCATCACTGAGCCATCTGTAGGGTGATCCGGCCGTAGTCTGATAGCCAACTCACGCCGTGTCATGCCCCGAGCCTGCTCCGATCCTCCCAGAGACGTTTGTATCTGGAAAGGACAAGGCTCCATATCCGCCTCCGTGAGGCCCAAGCCTGCAATAGCAGCTCTGCCCAGCATCAATGGCTGAGCTCCCGAGTCCAACAAGACCCGTAGTGGCCGGTACCTCTTGCATGCCGGTCCACTCAAACAGAAAATGTCATCCTGGTTGTCTAACATGACAACTCCAGGTGTCACCATGGCGCGCTCAATGGCTGGCCTAGCTGGCAGCTCCATCAACCTGGCAGCTGCAGCTTGCCATGGCGCCGCCGTGGTAGTCTTGACCCTCAAATCCGAGGATCCCTCCGGCACTACACCTCCCACTATCTCCGCAGAAGATGAAGTAACCACCCCACTCTCACAGAGTGTAGTTGCCAGCCTGAACACCTCAGCTGGTCTTACCCCCGGCGTCGCAATCATGGTAGCCGAGAACAATGGAGCCTGGCATACAGATGTGGCCGCTCCTAGCAGCACACTAGTTGCCGTAGCCTTGGCAACACTAGGTAGTGGTGCTACCCGTGTAGCTCTCCCCAATGGCATAGTAACCTCCGCCTCGGTAACAGTCGGGCGAGAACTAGGTGCCATGGATGGCGTCGATATTGTCTCCGCCAATGTGAATGACTGAGGAAGCCTAGCCTGACGGCTTGCCTCCCCACGCTGTGGATCCAACTCCACCTCTGCACCTTGTGGCTCAGGAACTCGTGCTGCTCCTCGAGTCACGGCTGCAGCAGACTTCACCTGCACTAGTGGTAGTGCTGCTCCACACATGAATCCCATGCCTCCCATATCTCCTCCCTCAGGAGCAGGAGGTGGACCATCCGGCCTTAGAGCCGGTACCCCTGAGCTGTAGCCATGGCAGCAAGCCTCTGCTCTAGCTGCTGAAGCCGGTTGGCCATGCCTTGGTCAACACCCTGACCTCCGCGTCCTTGGCCATGTTGAGCTTGCCCTTGGCCTGCACCTCGTGGCTGGCCACCTCGTCCTCTCTGGGCTGCTCCACCTCGCCCCCGGCCACCATTGTTCCCTTGGAACTGACCTTGGGCGCAACTCAGGATGCAAACCATAACACTGGGCCTCTCCATGCCTGTGCTTGCCACAATGCCCACACTGCAACTGTGCAGTCTGTGCAGGTGCCGACCCTTTGCCTCCCTCTGGGCAATCTTTCTTGACATGGGGTCCTCCACATGTCCAGCATACCACATCCGCCTGTTGTTGGCCAGCAAATGAAGGGAGAGACCCCTGCATCTGAGGTCCTCTCTGCCCTTCCCTAAGCTTCACCTGAGCCCCCTTGTTGCCTTGAGCACGTTGAGGTAGTGGTTGGCTAGGAGCACCACTACCCCGTGGCGTCTCTTTAGCAAATCCCACCATGACCACTCGTTCCTCCACCATGTTGAGCTCTATCCGCTCTGCCAGCAAAAATACATTTGCTAAGGTGGGTTGGGCCGCTTGTAGGAGAGTTGCATCCCGCACCCTTCTCCTCAGCTCCTTGTCCAATATCCCATACCAGAATTGGACTGCCTGAGCTTCCGTAACCCCTTGGGTTACATTTATCAAGCGCCTCATGCGAGTGAAAGCCTCCCTCAAGCTCTCGGTCGGCTTCCGTTGGAACTCTTGTAAGCTCCACAACTTCTCTGTCCTCACCCCTTGGTAGTTCCCTCTCAACTCTTCGAAGAACTCCACAACAGGGTTGAAGGCAGGCACGGGTGCTAGTGCTGGTGCGGTAGTAGCTTGGGTGGACGTCGTAACTACTGTACCACCAGTCCCACTAGTCCCACTGGTACTTGCTGAAGCTGCCGGTGCAGCGGCAGGTGTAGCTACTGCCCTCATGGCTCTAGTGCCCCTAGTGATGGAGACATAGTCGGGTGACCAGTACATCCTCCACTCCTCGATCTCAACCTCGTGCCCCTACCTGAACTCATGGTAATCATCCATAGGCGGCCCCTCAAGGTGCTGAAACAGCCCCTTCCATGCCATGAAAGGCGTAAATAGTTGTGGATTGCGCATTTGCTGCAAATCACACCAACTATCAAACTCTTGGATAAAATCATCCAACTCGATGGTGCCCACCGCCCCAGAGTACCTTCATGGCCCCTTGGTAGCTCCATACATCTCCTCCATTGTGTCCCACAACAATTGCAAAGAAACAACTTGCACCGCCGGTATGAGTCTTCCTGATTCACAATCTGAATCAGAACCTTCCGTAGAAGACACAGGAGGTGAAGGTGGCCTAAACCGCACACCTCGTCTCGTGTACCCACTAGTATCGCTAGTGCTCGAACCGGCACTATCCCCAACAACTAGTGGCACCTCCGTGTTGATACTCAACCGGTCATGAACATATCCCTAATCCCCTCTCCACAAGGTAACCGGGTAGAGAACCTGTTGCGGCTTATGGTTTGGAATACTAAGTTCCTAACATAGCCTACACCTATACCTGCATCCACCGCAAGCACTCCTATGGTTGGCTGGTAATCACCTCCAACCTCACCACAGGAGAAACAATGATGGTCTGGCTGGTCATCACCCCAGCCTCACCATCGACAACATGGTCTAGGACTGGCCGGTGATCAAATCCGGACCAATCACCTATAAAAACAAGCGCCCACACAAAACTAGCATGGCGCACAGTCAAGCATGCAGGTATGGAGGGGATCCAAACACAAGAAATCAGAACGACAACTCCCCCACACCAAAAACAACTCCACGGTGTTGCTCCTGCAATGACACCCCAGCCCAAACCCGGACTGACTCTTGCCTCCACCTACGGAAAGGTCTTGGCCTAATTAGAGGGTGGAAACTACGAGGAAGAGAAGCTAAAGCAATGCCTAACCCCAGCATGCCCTCATCCCAACACTCTTCCTCTCCTCTCTTCCCTCACTTGCATGACCATGGGAATATCATGAAGATACTCCTCAAACCGCCCTCCACGAGCTTCAAAATTCGGCCTTCCAGACCACATGCCAGTCCTTAGGCAGTCCACCAGTGCCTCCACGAGTCAGCATAGGCCGTCCACAGGTCAACACGGGCCACCACAGACTAGCACAGGCCCACACAGCTCACTGGTCACAGCCGTCACAGTCCCACAGGCCACTGGGTACAGCCTGTCACAGCCCTTCATAGCCCGTCACAGCTTGCCACAGCCTGTCACAACCCGTGACAGCCCCACAAGCCACAGGGCACAGCCCGCCACAGCCTATCACAACCCCGCACAGCCCATCACAGCTCGCCACAGCCTGTCACAACCCATCACAGCCCCACAGGCCACTGGGCACAGCCCGTCACAGCCCCACAGGCCACTGGGCACAGACTGTCACAGCCCCTCACAGCCTCAAAGGCCTCAGGCACGGCCTGACACAGCCCCTCACAGCCCGTCACAGCCCCAAAGGCCTCAGGCACGGCCTGTCACATCCCCTCACAGCCCCTCACAGCCCCACAGGCCACTGGGCATAGCCTGTCACAGCCCCACACAGCCCGTCACAGCCCCACAGGCCACTGGGCACAGCCTGTCACAGCCCCACACAGCCCGTCACAGCCCCACAGGCCACTGGGCACAGCCTGTCACAGCCCCTCACAGCCCGTCACAGCTAGCCACAAGCCCTCGCAGCCCGGCACAGCCCGTCATAGCCCTGAAGGCCACCGGCGCAGCCTGACACAGCCCCATCCATGGCCGCTCTGGCAGTTTAGCCATTTCTCCAAGGGGTTTAGCCACGCCAAGCTAGGGTTTGTGTCTCTTGGACTCTAGGCTTCTTTCCACCGAGCTATGGCGGCTGTGAGGAAATCAGCAAGGTATTTTTGCTCTTTCGGCTCCCACACACCACCATAGTAGCCCTAAGCCATGAGGTGGTTGCCACAAACCAAGCCTTCTTTCTCACTTAGCCTCCCCAAACACGCCACTAAACTCAATGGCAAACAACCAAGCCCTGTTGGTTCCCAGCCCTTGTGAGCACTCATTCAAGCACTCTCCTTGGCCATAGCATCTGTCTTAGAGCCTATTCCAGCCCCCTACACCTGCTGCTTCAAGAGTTGCGCTCCCTTCAAGCTTGAAGTTGAAACCCCAACTCACATATGCCCTACAAGTGCTTTTCTTTCACTCCAAGTGGAAACCAGCCCTAGACCTCCGTTCTAGTTCTCTAAAGCTTGAAAACAAGAGCCTCAATGGGCTGAAGGCATGCTCCACACATGCCCCACTCTCACCATAAGAGAATCAGCTCCTTTGCTTCATTTCTTGCACCCACAAACCTGAAAATACAAGCTTCAGCAGGCTGAAAGCATGCTCCACATGCCCTACAGGGAAACCATCCCCTTCCTTCCTTTCTTGCACTCCCACACCTGAAAGTGCAAGCCTTCACCAGGCTGATAGCATGCTCCACACATGCATTGCCCTCACATAAGGGAAGTCAGCCCTTCCCTCTTCCTTGCTTGCCCTCCAAGCTTGAAGATAGAAGCTTCAATGAGCTGAATACATGCTCCACACATGCAACCTTTTCAAACACGAGATATCAGCCCCCTATCTTGGCTCCTTGGCTCCTTGATGCTCTCTAAGACAAGACTAAGCACTCCACAGCCTTTGCCAAGCTCCTGAAACCCTAAGGCTTACATTTCCAGCCACAAGACACTTCTCTTGTGGTGCAAGAGCTGTTCTTCCAAGCTCTGAAACCCTAGGTGCACATTCCATGGCCTTGCCGCACCTCTTAGCTCCTATTCCAGCTCTGCTCTTGCCATGACAAGAGCCCTCTCAATGCTGAAGCTCGAGATTGAAACCCAATCTCACCATACTCCACAAAGTGCACTGATTTGCCCCAAGCCAAATCAGCCTTTTCGCTTGGTCTTGCAATCCTTCACACAATGAAAGCTCGCATTCCCAAGTCCAGTTCTCAGCTTTGCCACCAAAGCCACTATAACCTGCTCTTGATTGGTCCTCTTCCCAATCGTGCTTGCTCATGCATGTATACAATCTGAAACCATCAAGGTGCTCTGGAATTACCTGCAGCATGGTGCTTTCATCTCTGAAGCTGAAGATCGAATGCCAAGGTCTACCACCTCGTAACCCACATCGCCTCCGCTTCTAACAACCAAGAGCTCCACGGTGCTCCTTGCATAACAACTTGGTTTCTCTCATTCTCAAGCAAAAACCACAAGTGCTACAACTAACTCGTATCTAGCACTCACAGATACGAGCTCATCTTTCTCGAATGATAAAGAAGAAGAATACAAGCACGAGCTCACAAATCTGAAGCATAAACTCATGCATATATAACCTCATCACTCAAATACAAGTCAAGCCAAGTGCACCTCACGCCATGGGGAATCCACACTACGGCGCCATAGCTAGGCGCGGTGAGGCTCAACTCGAGAAAGATGAGCCTCCCGCGCTTGCCGTGAAGATAACCACTCCAGGGCCTAAATCTGCCTTGACCCCTGGATTGACACTTGGGCCAATCCCAAATGTCAATATGTAAAAGCTAGCTATTTCCTAGCTAGTTTCACACTAGTGGTAAAATAACTTGACATAACCATTCATCAAGTGCATTACTGGCAACTCCTTCTGGAGTAGTGTTCTCACTTTCCAACGATCCGATTTCTTGATCTTCTGGTTTATCACCATCAATTTGTCTTGATGTCTCACTTTGAATAATATTCAAGTTTTGTAATTCTGGGAACTCTTTTCTCAACCGAGCTTCCATTTCTATAGCATATTTCTCTATTCTTTCAGCTTTGTCTTGTTTAGCTTTGTCTTTAATTTGCTCATTCATTCCCACATCATGCACCCTTTAATCAGTCTTGGTATGTCAGTAAGAAAAATTATAGTGGTCTCTACCCTTTCTCCAAAGAGTACTTCTAGCCCAAACTGAGGGAGGAGGCCGAGGAGTATGTCAAGACATGCACCACATGCCAACAAAATCGGAGCGAGTACAAAAAGCAAGCAGGGGTGTTACAACCCTTGCCGATTCCAGAGGGGTCTTGGGAAAGTGTCTCGATGGATTTCATGACTGCTATGCCGCTGTCAAAATGATTTGATGCAATCATGGTGGTGGTGGATAGGTTCAGTAAAATGGGCCATTTCATCCCCACCAAGGAGACGGCAACGACGCAGGAGACGGGGCGACTTTACTTCACCCACGTCTTCAAGCATCATGGACTCCCAAAGGATATTGTCTCGGACCGCGATCCAAAGTTTACAAGTAAATTTTGGAGGGCACTTTGGAAGAAGATGAAGACCCACCCACCACGGCCCCATTGGACCGCGATGAGTCCCAAGACTCCCCATGACTCCCACCACAAGGTCTCCGCCCCATGGTGAGTCCTATGCCACCCCCACTAAGACCCACTAAGCTACCACCACCCCTCGTGGAGCCACCCCCACCGCAACCCGGTGTGCGGGGCTCCACCTAGTGAGCGCCTCCGCCTCCTTGAGTGCCTTGGCACTCAAGGGTGCTTCAGCTCCTGTATCTATTGTTGCCACTGCCCCTACCACAGGGGCAGCCCCTCTTGTGTCCCGACCCCCTGCCCTCAAGGCAAAGGGCTGCGACACGAGTTCTTGGTGATGCCCTTTGGGCTCACCAACGCACCTGCGACCTTTAGCACGCTAATGAACAGCATTTTCCAGGAGTGGTTGGATGACTTCGTGATCGTGTACATTGACGACATCTTGGTGTACTCAAAAACAAAGGAGAGCACCTGGAGCACCTCAAAAGGGTATTCCAGAAATTGCGGGAAGGGAAGCTGTATGCCAAAGCTTCAAAGTGCAAATTCGGGGTCACAAAAGTGGAGTTCCTAGGGCATGTGATTACATAAGACGAGATCAAAATGGATGACAGAAAGATGAGGGCGATCTTGGACTTGGAGCCTCCGACTTCGGTCCCGAGAGTGCGATCTTTCCTAGGACTCGCCTCCTATTACCGAAAGTATGTGAGAAATTTTGCCAAGATCGCGGGGCCGCTGTCGGACCTTCTATGTAAGTCCAAGGTCTGGGTATGGAACACATTTTGTGACCAAGCTTTTGCCAAGTTGAAGCAGCGGTTGGCGGAAGCTCCAGTCCTGAAAATCCCAGAGTTCGACCGTCCATTTGAGATTCATACAGATGCGTCGGACTTCGCAATTGGGGGTGTGCTCATGCAGGATGGACGTCTAGTGACTTACGAAAGTAAAAAATTGAATTAAGTGGAGCGAAGGTGGCCTATGCATGAGAAAGAAATGAAGGCGGTGGTGCATTGCCTTGAGCTTTGGCGCCACTATGTTGGTTCCAACCCGGTGAAGGTGTTCACGGACAATGTTACGGTGAAGTATTTTGCCACGCAGCCTAAGTTGTCTCCAAAACAACTTAGGTGGCAAGACACTTTGGCAGTGTTCGATGTGGATATCCAATACAAACCGGGACGGGACAATGTGGTGGCCGATGCTTTAAGTAGAAAGCAGCAGCTCATGTTGGTGTACAAGGGCGAGACGACGCTCCAAAAGAAGATCCGGAAGGCCTACCGGAAGGATGAGATGGCGAAGTCCGTGATGCGGGACTTGAGGATGGGGGTTAAATCGCAGTTCCACTTACACAATGGACTGCTCCGGTACAAACAAAAGCGTCTCTATGTGCCAAAGGGAGGGATCAGAGATAGTCTCCTGAGAGAATGCCACGATGGCCCGCTTGCGGGCCACGGCGGAGCCAAGCGCACCGCGACTCTCTTGAAGAAAGAGTACTTCTGGCCCAAACTGAGGGATGAGGCCGAGGAGTATGTCAAGACATGCACCACATGCCAACAAAACCGGAGCCAGTACAAAAAGCAAGCGGGGCTGTTACAACCCTTGCTGATTCCAGAGGGGTCTTGGGAAAGTGTCTTGATGGATTTCATGACTGCTATGCCGCTGTCAAAAGGATTCGATGCAATCATGGTGGTGGTGGATAGGTTCAGTAAAATGGGCCATTTCATTCCCACCAAGGAGACGGCAATGGCGCAGGAGACGTGGCGATTTTACTTCGCCCACGTCTTCAAGCATCATGGACTCCCGAAGGATATTGTCGCGGACCGCGATCCAAAGTTTACAAGTAAATTTTGGAGAGCACTTTGGAAGAAAATGGGGACGAAACTCAAGATGAGTACGGCCTTCCGACCTACGACGGACGGCCAAACGGAAAGAGTGATTCCGTGGTGAAGCAGATCTTGCGGAATTATGTGTCCGCAGACCAATCAGATTGGGTGGAGCACTTGGATGCGGCAAAGTTCTGTTATAATAACACAAAACACTCTGCAATGGGAGTGTCTCCTTTCATATTGGTCTATAGAAAAGCACCTCTGTTGCCGATAAGTTGGGCCGCCCAGGACGTTGAGGAACCAGCGGCAGCAGCGGCGGTACTGGAAGAATGGGAGCGTTTGTTGAAGCTCGCAAAGTACAACATTGCCAAAGCTAGGAAACGGTATGAACGGCAGGCAAATCAAAAACGGAGGGAAGTTAAGTTTGAAGCAGGTACGGAGGTCTGGTTGAACATCAAGAATTTTCGACTACCTCCGGAAGTGAGTCCGAAATTCGTACCTCCGTATGCGGGACCCTTTCGCATCCGGAAGGTTATGAATGAGGATGTGTATGAATTGGAGCTGCCGACAAACAACAAGGTGCATACGGTATTCCATGTCTTCTTTTTTAAGCCATACTTCAAAGATGAAGCGCGTCCAAATCGGCATCAAATGTTGCGTCCGCCACCTGTGTTGTTGGATCATGAAAATGAGCCTGAGTACGAGGTGGAGGCAGTGCTTAAGTCGAGGAGGTTCAAGAATCGAGAAACGGAGTATCTCGTAAAATGGAAGGGCTATCATCAAGTGGAGGCAACTTGGGTGCGTGCCTCAGAAATGGGAAACGCATCCGAGGCGGTTGCAGCTTTCGAAGGGCGACCCGAAGAAGCGTTGATGGGGACATCAACCTTGGAGCGTGGGGGAGGAAATGCATGCTTAGCCAGGCTTAGCTAGCTCAGGAATCCGATTGCAAAAACTTGTGTTGCACAAAGTTTGTTTATAAATGAAATGGTTTCCAAATGTTGTGCGTCCTATTTTGTTTGCAATGGTGATGCATGGTACGGTTGGCTAAGTGTGTAGAATGCATGCTAGCTTACAAAAGTGGGAGAGGTAAATTGGATTAATCGTGTGTTTGCGCAGTGCCGAAATTGGGTGATTCCTCTAAGGGGCAAGGAAACTTGCGCCTTCTTTGGGGGTTCACGTGCTAGTGCGCACCTGGTACGTGCGCGTACTATAACTGCACTACCAAGGGGGTTGCCTTGTAGTGCAGGCTAATGCGGAAGCTACATGCTTCCGTTCACGTACTATAATCATGTAGCCTCGGGACGAAGTCGTAGTGCGGTTTCGGCGTGTTCCCGTACCTCAGGCCAGCATTCCAAGGCGGACCCAATTGTAGTGATTGGGGCGCACAATTGGTTCAAGGTTATCTTCCTTGTCAAAAGGGTTCAAGGTGAACCCTTGCTCAAGGTGATGCCAAAAGCGACATCACGAGCGGTCGCAAGCAATGTTGTTGCAGTAAGGCGATTCGATCCTCGGGGAGGATCATTCCTTGGCCTTGAAGTGGGCCAAGAAGAGTGCACTGGGAGGAGCTTGAGAGGCTCCACCCTTGGCCGAGACTTGGAAGAAGTCGGCTGAACTAGCTAGTGAAGAGTAGAGTCAAGTGGGGGTTTGGTTCTCTGCCGTGGGACGCCAAGGTACGGAAACAAACTCCTTGATGTAGGACGCCACAACTTGGATGTTCGTTTCTACAAAATTGACAAGTCGATGAGGACATCGACTCCTTATTGGTAGGGGTGTGTGTCACGGCCCTTTGTCTTGAGGGCAGGGGGTCGGGACACGAGAGGGGCTACCCCTGTGGTGAGGGCAGTGGCAACAATAGATATGGGGGCTGAAGCACCCTTGAGTGCCCAAGGCACTGAAAGAGGCGGAGGCGCTCACTAGGTGGGGCCCCGCACACCGGGTTGCGGTGGGGGTGGCTGCACGAGGGATGGTGGTAGCTTAGTGGGTCTTAGTGGGGGTGGCATAGAACTCACCATGGGGCGGAGACCTTGTGGTGGGAATCGTGGGGAGTCTTGGGACTCATCACGGTCCAATGGGGCCGTGGTGGGTGGGCCAAGACTCACCGCGACTCATCACCGGGAGTCGAGGGTTTTCGTGGTGGTTCACCATAAAACGACTGGTTGTTTGTGAAACCCCCGCGGACAGTCACAAAAGTATATATAGGGAGTAGTAACCCCGATAACGGTGTAAGCCGGTTGGTGTCCAAAAACTAGTGAGTGAGCGTGCGAGCCGGAAAGCGACCAAGGTGTGGGGAGTTATTCCGGACTGTCATCTACCAAAGGGAATTTCTACTAGGTCCAAATATGTGGAGGGTTTGTTGGAGGAGCAAAGGGAGACCGTTATGTCCCGGTGAGCAGCCGAAGCTCCGAGTTGGCCCGACGGCCAGTTTGGGAGTTAGGCGCGCGCATCAAAGCAAGTAACTATGACTTGAAGGGGAACTTTCCGAAGTGAGGTGCGCGACATAGGAAGATACAGCTTGGCAATGCAGGTATATATACTACTTTTTGTCCAAAAGTGCTGAACGGATGAGTATCACATTAATTTCATTGCACTTGGACATTAGGGGATTGACTTGACTAGTATTGGTAGACTTTGGTTACTTCTAGCAGTCATAGAAACACATATGACTTTATGTGATTTTCCGTATAGATGAATTTGCAATTATTTGGTTTTGAGCCTTTCATCTTTGCCTACTCTCACATTTGTTGGGAGGTCTTGCTTCATGTGCTCTCCTGCTGTTGTATGAACTTCTCTTCTGCTATGCCCTACGTTTAATTATTATTGTGACTTATGTTATGGTGTTCTCCTTTCGGCATGCATTTTTATGGAGGTAAGTATTTCTATTTACACAACCTCTCATCAAATGCATTTCTATTTGAATTTTTTCGTAAAGCATTTGACCTCTGTCAAAGTTATGTATATGACTATCACCACACGAGGTTAGCTATTTCATGAGCATGAGCGGCATGAGCGGAGTAGTAAAACAATTGGTTTTCATGAGCAGAAGTACAAATTTTGAAAATAAAAAACAATAAAAACATTAATTTAATGCAATGTGTCAGGAAAAACAAATATATTATTCGGCCCCTTGAAGGGAAAATTGTAGTTTTGACAGTTGTGCTCATGATATTTCGTCTTCTGCTCATGCCAATTCCCAGCGACATGTGCAAATATGGAGCCGAATTTCGCGGTAATAGGGTCCGTAACCTGAAAAAACGGCGACGTATTTCGCGGTAATAGGTCTCTCTGGCGAAAAATGGTGCCGAATTCCGCGGCTATAGGTCCCCTCATGACAGGTAATTCGGCGCCAATTTTCCAGTGCATGTTCGGACTTAGCCAGTTTTCGGCGCAAAATAGGGAAATTCGACGCCATTTTTCCAGACACTGTACCAGTGCATGTTGGGACTTAGCCAGATTTCGGCCCAAAATAGGGAAATTCGACGCCATTTTTCCAAACACGGTACCAGTGCATGTTGAGACTTAGCCAGATTTCGGCCCAAAAAAGAGAAATTCGGCGCCATTTTCCCAGACACAGGTACCAGTGCATGTTGGGACTTAGCCAGTTTTCGGCCCCAAAAAGAGAAATTCGGCGCCATTTTTCCAGAAATGGCCCCACAACTGCTTCTGTTGGATCTCAATTTGAATGGAATATTGCCTCATTCCAGGAGTTTTGGGGTGCATTTCATTATACTGCAAAAAAAAGTTTGATACAACAAAATGCAATTGAAAATATCCATATGGAGGATTCCCTTTGCCCCATCAATGATTTCTGGAATCCCTAAGGAGGAGTTTGTGCAGCTCGTTCACGCTCAACGCCGGTGCATGAATAAAGTCATCAATAGTCACGTTCATCCTCAACCTCTTCAGGTAAATGTAATACAGATGCTTGCACGGATAATACTTCGAACCCTTCTTTGCTTCCATCAACGAGAAGTCCGTACAATTGCAAGTCGGCTCCACTCCAATCGTAATTGTGTATACATCGTCGCGTACAGCCGAGCCGGCCGTTGCCATCCGATACACACGCCCAAGGCCGGGTGGGGGTACGTCCACGGAGCTCTGAATAGTGCAAGCCATCCCAAGAGCATTGGCAATCCGAGTCTCATTCAACTTGTTGGGAGGGTGTCGTCTCTTCACTCTTCCGAATCGCATTGTGGGATGTGCAGAATTGTCCAATCCGTCTTTACTGGACCGAGCAGTCTGCAATTGTTGGGTCTGAGGAACCGGAAATGCGTGGGCCGGGATGTCTGTGCGTTGCACCATTCAAAATCCTACTGCAGATAGAGCATCCGCCTCATTCTGAGAGAGGCTGCAACCCGGTGCAACAGGCCAGACGCCCGGAGGCTCCGACATTCCCTGAATCCCGTACTTGGGCTTGCCAAATACACAGGTCATTATGTCGTGCCTACAGAACCAAAATGTCTGCGTTGTGGCGTGAGCAAATGTGGGAGTCAAAAATCTGCCGCTGAAACAAGGTGCAGGTACAGCACCGTGTGGATTCCTCCGAATCATCTCACCACAGCGTGCTCTCGTATCCACCCGGATGGCGCAGCACTTCCCTCGAAATGCCGGCAATGTCCTCGCAATTCTCCAATATGACTCCGACACTCTTGTCTCCACAATGGGAATGTTGTACTGCTTTACTACAGATGGCTCGTTATGTTGCCGGGGCACGCACCCTGTGCTCAAAGGAGATGGCGATCTTGAACGTGCAGGACTTGCGGTGCTCGACGAGACCTCCTCGGGCAACATCACCGGATCACGAGGGAGCGTGCGAATATTCTTGTTAGCTCGCCATGAATCCTCTTCTCCACCAGGTGCCTCGTCAAGTCTTTGTCTCACTGGACGGGTATGAACATCTCCTTCCAAATGTTGGCCTCTTCGCAGCAATGGCGTGTCCCCAAGGCCCTCTCGCAAGGCCGCCGCTCACTTCCGAGGATTCTTCGATCTAGAGGCAGTCCGCATCAGCATTTCCTGCCTGTCCGGCCCCAAGCCCCACTGTTTCCCTTTCAAGAACTCGTTGTACCTGCTTTGCTGCATAATTGACCTCACAATGTCCTCCGTTGTGGCAGTGAGGATGTCCACCAGATGCGCCGCAGAGGAGGCACGCCAGGAAGAGTGCACTGATTCGGCCATGTTTGTCGTGGGCATGTCGGTGTCGGAGTCGAGACACATTTCCTGCACAAGCACATGTTGAGGTTACAAGCAAGTTACAAATATGGCCAAGAATAATATTCAACGGGACGCGAATTCGTGCAACTCACCTCCCGTATATAGTCGCCGAACTGGAGGAAACGATAATGCCACCATGCTAGCCAACTGACCATTGCTCCCTCGTCTGATTTCCTTACAGTACCTGACGATGTCCACCAAGCCCGTATACATGCAAACTGTGTCTCTGCATCATCCAAGGTGGGAACGCGCTTCCACGCAAGGCACATGGAACGGTGCTCCTCTCTAAAATCTGGCGCCACGAGCTTGGTTGTGTACTGCGAAAGGCTCTGCAGAAAATGGAACCCACAAGATCTCTCCTTGCCTTCCATGGGAACATTGGGGTCTTCCCCGTATACCCTTCGGATGGCAGCCCAATTTGGTTGTGCGTTGTCCGCCATGAAACCACGGAAATTGGGAGGGGGCAATCCCGCCTTGGCCATCTCTTCGTTTATTCCCTGCCAAAGAAGCATCTCCAATTGTGTGTCCTCTCCTTTCATCTCACAAATAGCAATTGTCATTAGCATCCTGCAGTGGGTGTCGTAGACATGTGCACCCATTGTCACCCACTGGTGATTTGTAATTCGCTTGATATGGTCGAACATGACCTAACTGTTTGACAAGTCCCCACTCGTCATCCTGTGGACCAGTTTGACGCCGCTGCCAGGTCCACACGTGGACATTTTGAATACGAAACAACGATCTGCCTCAGTCCCTTGTCCTGGAAACCGACTTCCATGAATGTAGTCATATCCACATCGTCGCTTCACCTCCAGAATGGAGTGCATATCCGAGCCACACCCAATTTTCTGTTTGCATGACACAATGTGGTTTCGGACATTCGGTGAACAGACGTGGGACACCGACTCCAGCAATGCCTCCATTTCCTTGTCATCGAGAGGAACTCTGTCGGAGCCGTCTTCCGACATAATTCTGGCCAACGCCATCTTATGGGCGGCTTGGAGCTGTATCTGTTTAGGTTTGGCACCCGGTCTCAACTTAACCTCCTCCTGAACGAGCTGCTCTGCCTCGTGGGCAGCCTCCCGCGAGTTCCCCCTCGCCAATTTGTGACAATGGGATCCAACGTGTATGCAAGCTCGGGTGAGGTCAGGGAAACGGTGCAACACATGGAACTGCTTGGCATTACAAGCAGACATGCAGTGTGGTGGTTCTTTGCAATGCGCACACTTAAATGTGGAGTTCGGAACCTTCTCCTGAGCTCGAAATGGTTGATGAGCTGTGCCTGTCCAATTGGTCTCGTTCCTGTGACCTCTGGATTTAAAGTGGAAGCAAGTTGGGGAGAAACACCGCAACGCGCCCGCACAAACAACGTAGCGCACCCGCACACCATCGAGCATCTTCATGCTGGTGGTTTTGGTAACGCACCAAGGATGACCGTCATGTTTTCTATCCATATCTGTCAACATTCCGGACGCCCTCGAGTAGTCCGCCCGAGGAGGGAACTCAAAGAAGATATTACCGTCGACGTCGACGGGAAGGCATGTAACCGATTTAATTGCGAACTTGCTGTAGTCCAGCCCGGCCAGCTCCGATCGGTGTCCCTCCAGGTGAAGCCCTCGCAAAATTTCAAGAATAGATCGAACTGCGGTGCTCGTGCTTCCTCCACTGACGTCCATTGAGGACTTGCCTGATCTCCAGGACGACCTCGGAACTTCCATGACCTCGTCTGAGTCGGACAGGTTGTGAACAACCCGGTTCTCGCTCATCTTCATGGATGGGTTCGGCTCTGGATTTACTTCGTTGCGGACTTCTCTCTTTGAGGTAGCCACTCTCTGATTCGCGGATTGTTTCGTGGAAGGCGCCAGGATAGAAGGTGCATTTGGCGGGCAAATGAAGTCCCCAACAGCCCTGTATATGACGCTGTCCGATGGTGGAACTCGCCATTCCCTGTCATCGCCGAAATCATCGTGGAGCACAACAATACTCTCGACAACAAGGCCGTTTGAGTCCTTCCTTTCCTCCTCCAAAAAAACCGACCCTGGTTTCAGTTGGTATCGAACGCACAGATATTTCTCCATCACCCGGCAGATGTCCCCTCTGCACGGAAATGAAGCTCTATGCTCGTGAGGAGGGCAGTACACTGTAGCGCTTGGGTTTTCCGCCATGGGAGATATGCACACAAGACTGCCAGGATGGCGTGTGGGGAAGCTCCCTGGTAGAAGGGGGATGCAGCGATGGGAAGGAATGCGGTGCCGATTTGTCCGAGCGACGAAGCCTGATCCAAATCCAGGGAGCCAACTATCTCAAAAATCCACAGTCAGAGTGTTAATGAACCTTGTCTCCGGAATGCGGCCCCTGGTCTTTGCGCAATAACTGCCAACGGTATGCAGTCAGAAAGTGGGGGGCCGTCCGGATGATGTCGGCTGAAGGGGAGAAGCCAGCACCGTGCCGTCACATTACTACCCCGAATGGAAATTCGGCACCCAATATCCAACAGGGGCCGCACGGATGAAGTCGTCCGGGGCAGAGATGTCGGCACCTGTCCGACAGAGAATATCCCCCGGATGGAAATTCAGCGCCGAATTTCCATTCGGATCCCCCCAAAGGAAGTCATGTCGGGGGGTCAGGCCGAAAACTGACCGACATAAAAACCTCCACGGATGGAAAAACGACGCCGAATTTCCATCCGAGGCCTTTCGGATGCAGTCGGCTCGGGGGAAAGGCCGCCATCTGGCCCTCACATTACAACCCCCGGACGGAAATTTGGCACCGAATATACAACAGGGGAAGCTCGGATGAAGTCGCCTCGGGCACAGAGGCCGGCGCGTGTGCGACAGAGAACATCCCCTGGATGGAGATTCGGTGCCGAATTTCCATCCGGGCCCCCCCAAAGGAAGTCGTGTCGGGGGGTCAGGCCGAAAACTGGCTGGCATAAAAAACATCCCCAGATGGAAAAACGGCACCCAATTTCCATCTGGGGCGGTTCGGATGCAGTCGGGGAGGGGGGAGAGGCCGGCACCTGGCCGTCACATTTCAATCCCCGGACGGAAATTCGGCACCGAATATCCAACAGGGGACGCCCGGATGAAGTCGCCTCAGGCGTAGAGGCCGGCACGTGTTCGACAGAGAGCATCCCCTGGATGGAGATTCGGCGCCGAATTTCCATCCGGGCCCCCCCAAAGGAGACCGTGTCGGGGGGTCAGGCCAAAAACTGGTCAACATAAAAACCTCCCCAGATGGAAAAACGGCACCGAATTTCCATCCGGGGCCGTTCCAATGCAATCGGGGAGGGGGGTGACGCCGGCACCTGGCCATCATATTTCAACCCCCGGACGGAAATTCGGCACCGAATATCCAACAGAGCGGCAGAGAGGCCGGCACGTCTCCGACAGAGACCATCCCCCGGATGGAAATTCGGCGCCGAATTTCCATCGGGGCCCCCTCAAAGGAAGTCGTAAAAACCTCCTAGAATGGAAAAACGGCGCCGAATTTCCGTCTGAGGCTGTTCCGATTTGCGCGCCGCAGTCAAGGATTCCAAGAAAAACGTGTCTACAAGTGCACTTCAGCCACAAAACAAACAGTTTAGTTTGTTTTTCTCCGAAAAATCAATCGGACACGCTCAGAATTACCTGCAGGAAGGTAATTCAGCGCTTCGAAATACCTGCAGAATGGAAATTCGGCGCTGAATATCCATACGCCAGCGATCCGACTTACCTGCTGGATGGAAATTCGGCGCCGGATTTCCATCCATCCGGGATTCGAATTACCTGTAGGATGGAAATTCGGCGTCGGATTTCCATCCATCCGCTTCCGAATTACCTGCGTGAGGGAAATTTCGCGCGCCCCCCTACTTGCGCGGATGGAAATCCGGCGCCGGATTTCCATCCATCCGCCTCCGAATTACCCGCGTGAGGGAAATTTCGCGCGCCCCCCTACCTGCGCGGATGGAAATCTGGCGCCGGATTTCCATCCATCCGCCTCCGAATTACCTGCGTGAGGGAAATTTTGCGCGCCGCCCTACCTGCGCGGATGGAAATCCGGCGCCGGATTTCCATCCATCCGCTTCCGAATTACCTGCGTGAGGGAAATTTCGCGCGCCGCCCTACCTGCGCGGATGGAAATCCGGCGCCGGATTTCCATCCATCCGCTTCCGAATTACCTGCGTGAGGGAAATTTCGCGCGCCGCCCTACCTGCGCGGATGGAAATCCGGCGCTGGATTTCCATCCATCCGCTTCTGAATTACCTGCGTGAGGGAAATTTCGCGCGCCGCCCTACCTTGCAGGATGGAAATTCCGCGCTGAATTTCCATCATGCTGCGCTTCGAATTACCTGCAGGATGGAAATCCGGCGCCGGATTTCCATCCTGCAGCGCTCCGAATTACCTATACGTTGGAAATTCCGGGCCGAGTTCCGTCGTTTTTTTATCCGACATGGAGGGCTTCATCCAACATTTAATTGCGCAGTTGGGCAATAAATGTCCACCGCCGTCCGTTTTCATTCGGGCTGGCGACACATGGCTTCCTGGATACGTACCCTAAATCTGATGCTAATCTTGCCTTAACATGCTATTCGAGGCATGTACCCCAAAAACGGAGATCTTTTTCCATTTTGGTTGGGACTTATGCCGCCTGAAGGGCGTGGCTCTCCTGAGAGAGACCTCACATCCAGACCGCGGCGGAAGTTGAAAGCTCTGTACTACGGACGACGGCCCAATCTCTCGCATGGCCAAACTGAAGCTCCAGCAGGAGATTCCAGTGTCTTGCTCACAACCCGCGCCAACTGAAGCCGAGTACTCTCAGGCAAGCCACTTCTGCTTTCGCTTTGTTCGATTTCGCTTTCGCTTTTGCTTTGTTGCCTCGCTTTGTTTTTGCATCTTCATCTTGGCTTCGCTGGATGAGTGAACCTTAGATAGTTGAGTGAACCTTAGATTGTTTGCAATGCGTGTGCAAATCCGGCAGCTCTGGAGAAGGCTGCTTGTGCATGTCATTCTCAGGCAATGGTTGCATTTGTTTTCATTGTTGTTGCATGGCTCTCTATACTTCCTAAACTTGTTATGTTTTCATTTTTGTTACACGATTGTTGCTATGGTGGTTGCGATGCTGGTTTTGGCACCGATGTTGGTTCTCACGATTTTGGGAATGACAGAGTGACGACGAGCCCGGCACGCTGGTGGTATCATCGACTGCTGCAACTCATCGCATGTTTGAACCGCCCACCTTGGAGCGAGAGGACAAACTTCAACCTTTTGTTGGTGGACGGGAGGACCTGCAGCGAGAGTACGACAGAATATGCATTGGGGAGGTTGGTGCAGGCCTCATGGCAGGTGAAGGGCGTGAGGAAGTGAGAACAGCAGATCCGGCAATGGAGGTTGTTGATGCAGAAGCAGTAGGGCCCGTCCAAGCAAAGAAGAAGAAGAAAGCCAAGCACGTGCAATCCCCGGCGCGAGAGCCGTCACGGGCTGCGGAGGGGGGAGTTCGCAGTGCGCGCGAGGGTGTCAGTTCGCCTACCTCAAAGGTGGTCGTCCATCCGGGCTCCCCTGCTGCTAGCCCTAATAAGAAACAGAAAGCCCGTGAGAGGGCAAAAGAGAGGGCAAGAGAACAGGCAAGACACAAGGCTAGCCAGGAGGAAAGAGAAAAGGCCACTGAAGAGGCCAGGGGTTCCGAACTGACAGATTCCCATGTAAGTGAGAGACGCACAGAGACGGTGGATCCCTCCAAGACACCACAAAGAGGCATCAACACACCGGTTAGACCATCGCGGGCAAGAGCAGCCCCTGCAATTACCCATACGGTGGAGAGTGGAGGAGAGGAAAGAACACCAGAAAGAGCACGGATTGTGCAAGTTCGAGGTGAAGCCAGGGAGAGGGCAGTAGAGACGGGGAGAGTGCTGGAGGTGGTTTCGCAGGTGGCTGACCCTGTTGAGGAGGACGACATGGAGCTTTCTGACCAAGATGACATCCTCCCGGACATCCCTAGGCCCCAAACCCGGAGCATACAGGCTGGATTTGGCGGTCCTGGTGGGCTGCCGGAAAACCCCTCTGCAGCAAACGTCATGTCGGAGGCGGATATGAAGTTGGCCACTGCCAAGATGTTGGAGGCAACCCACAGCAACATTGGCAGGGTACTGGGGGGCATGGTGTACCCGGCCAAGCTTCGAATTCCCCTTTGCCGCTTGGTGTCATTGCAGGTGGTGAGACCTGCCCTCCCAGGCGATATCGACAAGCTGAAATTCTCTTTCCGGGATGGATATCGAATGGGGTCTGCCGCGTTTTACGTTTCCATTGAGAATGACCACGGAGCTTCCCGTGCCCACACTTCCGATGAGGTGGACAAATGGGGTCCCCATTGGCAAACGCGAAATGAGGAGTTCGAGAGATCGATTGCTAGTGATCCTCTTTTCCAGCACTTGTCCGGTAAGATGTTCTACGTGTGGGACGGCAATCATCACCTCCTGGCATGGATGGAGCACATTGCCCAAGCCCACCCCAACGACCTCGATTGGCATTTCGCCGTGGAGTGTGTTGTGCTGAAGGTTGCGGGGCCCAAAGATCGCAGTCTTCTCAAAGCTGCAATGGCGGACATCAACTCGTAAGTTACAACGCCTCTCACTTTTGGACTTTGAATTTGGAAGTCATTTCATTGCGAATCCTCATATATGATGAAAATTCCTATTTCAGTATTGTTTGATGGAAATGTGGCACTGCAGGGTGACTGAGAATGCCTTCATTGCCACCAACTTGTCCCATATGCTCTTCCGAGTGAAGGATGTCGGGAAGCAGGGGGTGCAAGAGTTTGCCAATTCCCTCAGTGCCGACCTCATGCGCAAGTCGGAGGCAAAGGCAGACAGAACCTGGTATAGGCTGAGCGTCGATGCCATGGTGGACTACATATTTCGGGTACAGCTCCTGACAGTTTTGTTGAGCTAATCTGTCTCTCCTCCCCCAATAGAAGAAAAGGTCTTCATCGTGATTTCTAATCTCCTCCCCCAATAGAAGAAATTGTGTTGAGCAGGATCTCTAATCTTATGTGCGCATTCTTGACAGACAAAAATACAGCAGGATTTGGCACATGCGCGGAGGTTCTACATGGAGTCAGAGGAGAAGAATCCAACCCTCCCGGCACTCGAATCGTATGTCAAAGCTGCGGAGGTGAGGGCCCGCATAAAGTACAAGTCGCGGATGGTAAAGTACGTGGCCATAGCTGATCCCGCCCTTGGTGCCGACTTTTTGGTGGAGGTGGGGAAGCACTATTCTCGCGCTCTGAAGCCCACGATGACATTGGAGAAGCTCCATCGTCTAGCCACATCCTGTGTGGATGCAACAGAAAAGGTGATACATTCTTAACCAAATTGTGGTGGCAACAACTCCTTTTTGTGGTGTTTGGCGCTTACAAATATGCTGGGTGGTTGGACAGACCCGGTGGCTCCAAATCTAGAATGGTTCCCAAAGTACCAGGGACATGTGGAGCTTCCCCAAACCGGACAAACTCTCTGACCCCACATTCGACATGTGGATGAACCGCATGACATGGTGGTTTCAGGTACTTCCCCACGCTTCGTTTGGGGCTTCTACTCTAGTAGGGGGTGGATTCATTGTATTTTTTCAGGAAAGCGATCTGATGGAGAATCTCCACAGGTGACGACGAATGCGCAAGAGCAGCTGGACACACAAGCACATCAGTTCAAGATGGAGATATCTCCTGCAGTAGAGAGCCTACGCGACTATGTGACAAGGTACTTTCTGCTCTACAAAACCAACCTATTCTTTCGGGAGATAGCAGATGCTCGCCGGAGCCACGAGTTCACCGACCAGCCGAACGCGGACAAAGCAGCAATGCACCTTTTGTACAGGTACATACGCGCTGCCTTTTTTTCAAGTCCTTGCATTTCAGGATGTTAGAGGCCTCATGTGGTGTTAGGGAAAATGGCGCCGAATTTCCAGTCAGGGCTCCGAAAATGGCTAAGTCCCTAGACTGGCTGGCCCTGAACTGGAAATTCGGCGCCATTTTCCAGTTCTAGGCCCTATTGCCGTTCAGGGACTTGGCCATTTTCGGGCTAAGTCCCTAGACTGGCTGGCCCGGAACTGGAAATTCGGCGCCATTTTCCAGTTCCAGGCCCTATTGCCATTCAGGGACTTAGCCATTTTCGGGCTAAGTCCCTAGGGTGGCTGGCCCTGAAGTGGAAATTCGGCGCCATTTTCGTTCAGGGACTTAGCCATTTTCGGGCTAAGTCCCTAGGGTGGCTGGCCCTGAAGTGGAAATTCGGCGCCATTTTCGTTCAGGGACTTAGCCATTTTCGGGCTAAGTCCCTAGACTGGCTGGCCCCGAACTGGAAATTCGGCGCCATTTTCCAGTTCTATGCCCTATTGCCGTTCAGGGACGTAGCCATTTTCGGGCTAAGTCCCTAGGGTGGCTGGCCCTGAACTGGAAATTCGGCGCCATTTTCCAGTTCTAGGCCCTATTGTCGTTCAGGGACTTAGCCATTTTCGGGCTAAGTCCCTAGGGTGGCTGGCCCTGAACTAGAAATTCGGCGCCATTTTTCCAGTTCTAGGCCCTATTGCAGTTCTGGGACTTAGCCATCTTCGGGCCAAACCGGGAAAAATGGCGCCGGATTTCCAGTTCAGGGCTCCCAAGATGGCTAAGTCCCTAGGGTGGCAGTTACCGAAAACCGAAATTCGGCGCCATTTTTCCATTTCTAGGCCCACTCACATCCGCCCCAACCTGGGAAAATGGTGCCGAATATGCATTTCAGGGACCTCATTGTGTTTTTCATGAATGCAGGTACTGCAAGTTCTCCCTTTTGGAGAAAGGTCATCTGTCTTTCGAGCCACCATTCTTCCTGGCATGGAGGAACCTTGGGGCTGACTCCATGTACACTGACGATATTGTGAAGGAGTGGCATCTGGAACATTTGCGTGATTGCCCTTGGTATGTGGACCTTCCGCCCGGCTCGCTCGACCCGAGTTTCAATTGAAGCTGGATGCTGAATTTCGACGAAACCGGGCTCCGCTGCCTCCATTGGGTGCAAAAGAGGCAAAAGTGCTTGCGAACTCCAGGAAAGCGGCAGAGCTTGCTCAGGCAGAAATTCAGGAGAAATTGCATGAGAAGAGTAAAGGCCAAAGGAAAAGAACAAGGAAACAGGTGAGTGCAGTAACACCCAAAAAGAAGAAAACCATCGGGGCATCGGAGAAGGCGCAGGAGGGGACCCAAGAGAGTGACTCGGACGACGACTTTGTTCAAGGTCCTGCGACTGCTGTTGCTCCTACCCAGTCACCGGTCGTCCGGGTTCCCAAGTCAGTTCGGAGTGGGACTGGCTCTGCCAAGAAGTTGGCATTTGAGGGCGAGCCTACACGGCGGTATTCGGCAGTGACGTTTACGCACAGGCCAAAGCTAGAACCTCCAACCATCATCCAATGCGTCATCCTTGACGCTCTCGCTGCCAGGGCGAAGAAGGTGGCACACAGCAAGTCTCTGGCGGAGCAGAAGGGGAAAGCCAAGAAGAGGGCTGGCGGTACAGAGCCTAAAGACACCCCTGGTTTTGAAGCCATGATGGAATTCTTCACGGCTGTGAGCACGGATTGCAAGAGCACTCGGGGGGGGGGGGGGTTGAGGTGGAGAGAGCTTGCGACATGATTCTCCTCGACATTCCAGATGGGGAGCTGCTGGAGGGCCTGGATGGTGTGCCCACCTGGAACAGGTTTACTGAGGACTACTGGAAAGCCGGGTTTGGGCTGGCGGGGATGCTTCTGGATGACGGTGGATGTGTGGTTGTCCTTGCCACGAGAGGGAAGACCACAGAGAATGCGGTGGCAAGGTGGACACCGAAAAGTGTCACCCCAGTCCTCCTCAGAAAATGGTTCTGCATCAGTACACAGGGGTTGCGAACAGAGGGCCAAAGTGTAAGTTATCAATCTATTGCATTCACTTCATATTGTGGTGTATGTTAAGTAGACCCTGGAGTTGATCCCTTCTTTGTTGGATGTGCAGACATTGGTGTTTGAGGCATATTGCTTTGTGAAGAGAGGGTCTACGTTCAAATTCCGCAACGACGGTCGTCTTGTTGATGTCGTTGTGGACCCTGTAACCTACGATGTCCTCTACAACTATGTGCCCCACTCCAGTATGCCGAAGGACACAAAGACAGGCAAACCGTGGCGGTACAGCCGGACCCGGAGCCCTGCTTTCATCCAAACCCTCATGGAGATGTGCTCGGATGTCCAAGGGCGGATTCTGGACCTCACATGCGGCACGGGTAAGCCTTCACGTGCTCAGTTTGTCCCTTGGCCCGATTGCAATTGCATGCCGCAAGCTATTAACCGCCCGCTTTGTTCCTCAGGTGCTTCAATGTGGGCAGGGACGTTGTCCGACAGGCATGTGTTCGCCTTCGAGCCAGATACTGCCCTCCACAACTCGGAACTTGCAGCAGCTGAACGTCTGCCGAAAGAGGAAGAGGCATCCTCGGAGGATGAGGAAAAATCCAAGAAGGAGCAGGGGGAGGAAGTTGGGATCGAGGCCGAGGAGCTCCCGGTTTACGAGTGAGTGGTCGCATTGTAAGTTGCTTCCAAATTTCGTGAGGCACCTCCCTCCGCTCTCTTATTTCATTGAAAACCCTTTCTGGTTGTGCTGGTATTGACATTCTTGAAGTGGATTTGTTCTTACTGTAGGATGCCAAGTACTGCCGGAGGGACGTCTACACCGGAGTTCATGGGCAGGAGGAACGTGCCTTTTTTTGCCAGGGGGGATTTCATGCCTAGTCCAGAAAGGGAGTACATCCTTCCTACTTATGCTGCCCGGCTTGCTTCGGTGTCCATTAGGAGGTGTTCCGAACCTAGTCGTGTACAACAGATTTTAGACGAGGCAAGCCTCAAGAAAATGAAGATGAGGGAGGAGGCAACAGCTATTAGAGCCCGTCGCTGCTGAGGAAAGTGGGGGAGAAGACGCAGAAGATTCCCAGGAGGTGAGGTGGACAGTCCCCCAAGGAGAGGACGGGATTTTTGAGAGGCATAGTGGAACTGATGCATCACAAAGCTCGGAGGATGAGGGGGATGAGGGGGATGAGGAAGAAGGTGGGGCAAGTTCCTCGGAGGGTGTAGGAGAGTAGTGCCCATTCCGGCTATGACAGTTAGAAAACACTTGTATAGACGTGGCTTGCCACAAAATTTGCAATAAAATGTTGCATTTCAAGTCCACTGGTGCCACATTCCAACTTCACATGACCCTATTTCCGTGCCTCCTAACCCTATTTCCGTGGACTCACAATGGTCTGCTCATGCTTTTTTTTTTTCCGCTCATGCTCATGCCGCTCATGAAATAGCAGCCCCCTCACCACACTGGTGAAGACGACTACATGCATCTTGAATATCCATTTGTTATTCAACATTTGACATACATACATATGTCCTATAGTTACGGTGATGAGAATGACTACACGTGCTCAATATAAAATTTCAATATGCAAATGACAAAAATTCGATATCTTCACACAACACACGTCCTTTGAAGTTCGACATGAAGTCAAATGTACAACTGTGCACTGACCACCTCAAAGACTGACCATGTGGCATAACTCCAACATCGCATGGGGGTGTCCAAATTATAAGCCACGTGTCGTAATCGTATTGTGCCACGTGTCGACCATCTGACTGCATGACCATGTGACTCAACACGTGCACATGTCCTCAGTCCATATTTTGAATCCGCAGAGTATCTGCCTCTGTCATATATATGACTATCAATGCACATGCCAGACACACCCTTGTTGCTGCCCTAATATACTTCTCATCCATGGACTCCCGATCTCTTCCACTACACCAACACGACCACTGCCATACCTTACTATCCATATCATAGAATTCACATTCTGCCATGATAGATATCCACATCAGTCCAGTCCATTCAATATAAACGTGACAAGTATCACTCTGTACAAAGTGTAGTAGAGGATAAGATCAGCATCCTTCCATGTGGGAGGAGCCCAGCCCACAAGAGAAGGAGTTTGTTTGGAGAAAATACCCAGGTCCCCTTGAGCATTTCCACAATCATGTGAAGCTCGGCGGCCGGGTGCTCATTTTGGATTTTTGAGTGACACATGTGTATTAACTAATCAATTGGAGGAACAATTAGAATCTATTAACTTACTATTAGGCATACAAATTAGATGGTCAGAGTGTACAGGTTAGGTTGCACTAAGTATGTGTTGACAAAGAGGCCCTAACCCTGGCACTTGGTACCATTGTAAAGCCCTCGATGAAGAGGGGTGCACCGGCTTGGTCTCATGATTTATGGACATGCGGTGTGGGAGATATCGAATTTCAAGTACTGTAGGGCGAAAGCAAGTGATAGAAAACAATGGCGGGAGCAAAGCAACAAGCAGTGAACGATGGCATGGAGCGGGACCTGGAAAGCGAAATTGTCTAAGTATAAAGATGATGCAACGAGAATTTAGGGTAAAGGGATGGATGCAGGATGATCAGTGTTTTTCATTCAAATTGTCAGTGATGGATGAAAATAGAGAACAGATGGAGAAACAAGTGAAATTCATACAACGGATGGAGAAGAGGATGAAAACAAAATCTTGAAATACATTCATCTGTTTGTCAATGGATGGAAGTAGGGGATGAAAAGTGAAATCATCGATGAAAATTTGACTAATTGGCAGGTTGACTATTTGAATCCTAAAAATGGCGAATTAAGTTATGATCGGCGCACCGTATGGGCAAAGGGGTGGTCTGAGACCAAACTAAGATCGAGGAGATGAGGATGAAATTAATGTAGCCGCAATTTTATGTTTAGGTGGGGATAAGGCAAAGGGGGATAATACCCGGCGTTGTCGTGACATTCCACGATGAAGAATCTGATTTAAATTCTCTGTTTGTAGTATATTATGAGCCCATGTGGGCAGTCAGTGGTGTTGTGTGGTGAAGAAGGAGAGTGAGCACGTATAAATGAGAGCTTTAGGAAGAAGATAGCACCAGTTTACATATGATACTTGGAGTGGATTGAGAAGCAAGAAAAATGTAAACATGTAGTGTGCCTTGTTGTTTTCATAACTAGCGAGTAGGCTGGTGTATCAGGCCTGTTCGGCTGAAATATATATAGTGCTGATTTCAATCCATGCCTTTGAGTCTTATGATCACGGGAGAAAGCTTTGTTACTTATTTCCTTCACTATGTACTAGATTGATCATAGAATTAGGATCTATTTCTTACTAACACTAAGGATGAGGGCTGTTTGTACTTAGAATATGTAACACCATCAGATCATATGCAAGTGGTTTCTAGCATAGATAAATGGATTTAACAATTAGCTAGGTTAGTATTATATTAACTGATTTACTATAGAGGCATAGAGTGGAGGCAAGAAATATGACATAGAGTAATCTGATTTGGTCCCTGATTAATGGACTAACTCCTTACTGATATTAAGATCAGAAAATTATATGAAATAACAATGCCTAGTGGAGAGAAGTATGATCCATGAAGCACTAAAATTACAAATAGTTCACATACCTCATACAATTAGTAGAGCTGAAGCTTTCCAGAGATAACTCCCTTGCCTGTCACGTATTAAGAAATGCATTAGTCCTGACCCAATCATCAGTAGACGATAACTGATCTCTTCAGGTAAAGACTAACTAAGTGGCACTCATTGAACGTTCTTCAGCAAATGGAATGCCAGGATATTGAAGTGCAGGAAACGAGACGACATATGAACTCCAAAGGGATGATATTTCCTACTGTGCTTGGGCAAAATCAACACTAGAATACAATAAGTTTCATGCACAAATTTTATTGTCTATTCTTGGTTTTCTCTTCAGCTGCAGCCTAGGATAGACAGAGTACTAACGGTTGATCAAGTAGATGTCTGGGTAGGTCCCCTCTTTTTCACTTACAATACTTTTGATCGCTGGAAGTTTGCGAAAACTAGCAAAGTGGGCTTCCTGCAACAATAATTGGCCCTCCATTTCTCTTATGTGCCCGTGGACATAAATATAAATTGGGTTTTTTTTTCTGAAATACTGACGTTCACAATATTTTTTGTAGCATCGTTGAGATCTTTCAAACCGCGGGGTCTCTGGCCACGATTCTGGTATCGTTGGAAAAGCCTCGATGAGTAAGGGTGCATCGACTTGGTTCCACAAAATTTGGATCTTTTGGGCCGAGAGTTGTGGAATTATGAACAATTTCGGTCGCTAGAAATTCAACTAAATTACAAAATCGAGTATTGGAAGGACACTGGAGGTTGCACTTGGGCCTTGACATGGGAGATATACTTGGATAGATAGGAGATTGCACGTTGGGCTTAGATGGGCCTCGACATAGGAGACGCACATGGGAGATACCATTGGATACATAAGAGATTGCACTTGGGCGTTTATGACACTGGATAGGGAGATGCACTTGGGCTTACATGGGCCTCAACATAGGAGACACACTTGGATACATAGAAAATTGCATTTGGTCTTAGATTTTAATTCTTCACATTGCATCGGCCAACGGCATAGGCTTGTACACTATAGGTCGCACTTGGGCCTCGGTATAGGAGACGCACCGGGATACAGAGGAGATTGCACTTGGTCATAGATTACAATTCTTAACATATGGGCAAACGGCACATGCTACCATAGAGGTCGCATTTGGGCCTCGACATAGGAGACACATTAGAATACATATGAGATCTTGCACATGGGCTTAGATGACACTGGACACTTGGGCCAACGGCACACAACGGCACAGACTACCCTAGTGTGTATTAATTAATCAATTGCATGAACAATAAAAAAAAAACTATTAATTTATTATTGGGCAGATAAATTAGGTGGTCGTTGTGTGTAAGTTAGGTTGCACTAAGTGTGTGTTGAAACTTGAAAATGTTTGTCAAGAACACAATGCTCATGTATATATATATTAATCAATTCATTATTGGGGAAAAAATTATTAGCTTATTATGATATGAATTTAGATGTGTTCGGTTGGTCGTGTGTGTTGACAATGTTTGTCACGAACACATGAGTGACTTAGGTGTATTAACTCAATTGCATGAACAACAGGAATCTACTAACTTATTATTGGACATAAATACCACATAAAGTATATTTTATGTGGTACTGTACGTGTACGTTAGGTTGCACTATGAGTGTGTTGACAATGTCTGTCAAGAACACAATGCTCAGGTGTATTAGCTAATTCATTACAGAATAAGAATTTATTAGCTTATTATTAGACAAATTTAGGTGGGTTAGGTTGCAGGTAGATTAACTAATCAATTGCTGGACTAATATGATTCTACTAGCGTATTATTGGGCATATAAACTAGGTGGTCATTGTGTGCATGTTAGGTTGCTAAGTATGTGTTGATAATGTCTATCAAGAAACATAATGCTTAGATGTATTAACTATTTCATTACAGAAACGACAAGACTTTACTAGCTTATTATTAGGCAAATTTAGGTGGGTTAGGTTTGTAAATGTGTGTTGACAATGTCTCTCAAGAACATGCTCACAAGAATACACTTAGGTGTATTAACTAATTAATTACACGAACAATAAAAATAAGTTTGTTTATTATTGGGTATATTTATGGTCATTGTGTGTGGGTTAGGTTGCTAGGGGCGTTGGCAATGTCCACTAAAACACACTCAGGTGCATTACGTAATCAAATACAAGAACAACAAGAATCCACTAATTTATTATTGGGCATATAATTTAATGCCGTACATCAAGTTTGGTTCGGATTTATGCCTAAAGTCTGGATTTAGTTAAAATTGAGATGTGTTATAAGAAAACAATAAAAATATGTGTAGTTATTTTTAGAGACTTTGGTTGGAATCATATATCTAATCTCAACATATGCACTCCTGCAAGCACCTTCCATGAGCGCAAATATATATTCATGAGCCTAGCCCTCTAGAAGCAATTTTGCATTTCAAGCCCTTCGGGGTGGAGTTGCATCTGCTTCGGCAAGAATCTTTCTCCACTTCCTCCTCCCATTACAAGCACCCGAGTGTATTATTGGATCTAAGTATTAAATATATTATATTAACCCCATTTTTTTTGTATGTGTACAAATGTCGAAACGCAAGGTTTTTCTCTCATATCACAACTTGGGAAGGATATGTTATTGTTCACTTTTGTTCTACCAATCATCATTATTGGATGTCTCTCCCCAGTATCAGCAAACGATTACACGTTGTACCTCGCAAACAATTTGGAGCACCCACTGCGTCTTAGATGCGAATATGGTGATACGACCACGACAACTGTAAGAACTCTCCATCCGATTCCTGAATATCACCTCATAATTTATCTTATTTATATTGAAAAGCCCCCTAACAAGTTGTACATGATTGTAATTAGGCCAATTCATAACTTTTTATCTTTGCGGAATAATTCATTCTCATATTAACCTGTACGTGTCTACTCGGCCCATTATGGTCATTTGTTTTTTGTTTTTTTGGTGTGGTTTTCTCATATTTCAATCAATTGATCCAAAATTTTGAGCTTCTAATGCCATCCACATGGCGGATATTAGGAATCCAATGCGTGATTTGTAGGATTTCTTAATTAGCGTTTCAATTTTCCAAATCAAAGGAAGAAAGTCTGGTGTGTGGTGTGAGAATTTAACATCTTCGGCACATGAGAAAACTCTCCTCCTACATGAGTCCTACAATATTGACCCAGTTTGGTTGGCCCAAGTGTCACTACCCCGTCTTTTGCTCGGAATACATTTTGTTTCTTGGATTGGATGCAAGATCCCACCAAGGATGAACTGGGAACAGATCTAGTTAATTTAGAAATCATCTCATCACCCAAATCTTCAAAATATGAAGGACTTCCCATTTGTAATTTTGGTGTGTGCAGCCCAAAAATGGGCCCCACTTGCAACGGTGGGCTTTTCTCAAATTTCACCGAATGCCTTACGAATTGCCAGACACCTTTAGCATGTAGGTATGCACATGATGTGTGGTCAAAAGTTTAAAATCCCGTTTTTTTTCCACATAATTAGAAAGTTTTTTCAGCTGAGGGATTGGATTTTTGAAACGAAAAAAAATGGCTACTGGGCGTTTAATGGTTAACCTTGGCGGTGGCTAGATTGAGAAACTACCATATCTTCATTCTTCTCATTTTGCAAAAATGTTTGCGACCGCCAATATTGGTGATCACATGCTTTTTCATTGTTTAAATGCTTGCGATTGTTAATATTGGCGATCCCATATATATTTGTTATTTTGTTTTTTAAATACAGTAAAATTTTATCTACATGGTCGGGCTACCTGGGCCGCCACCTCGATATCTAGGATAAATAGTCAATAATTAATAATAGAAATTAAAAATAGACGTGATAGACGTGATAGATGTGATAACTTCCGGTTTGGACGTGACGCGACGTTGGACGCACTGATGTGCTAGCGTCACGTCCATATGTGGTCGAGGGTCACTTACGTCAACATCGAAAGTATATGAACCTTAATTGGCCAGTCAAGGTTATAATTGGGACTATTGAAGGCAAAAATGATCAAGGGTCGCAGGTCCAAAATTTGTCGTCATGGTTTGTCATGGATACCAATATATATTTTTAGTTTGTTGACATTTATCATGCCTAACATGTTCTTGTTTATGGTCTGACTGCAATGCTATGTTATTGTATGTGCATAAATTAACGCACATATTTAACATTAAGAGCTTTGAGGACCAGAAGAGTCAAGTTGTATGTAGACAGTGCAAAATTTGGATCATTTGTTACAGAAACTACGAAACACCGATATAACTATTGGTATAGCCTGCAAATGGAAGTGTCTGTGACGACCGTGAAGACAAGAGAGCTCAGACGTCTATAAGATTAGGATACCTGTGAAGCGCATCAGTTTTAAGTTCAGGCATCTAGGGGTTTGTTATACGACAGTAGACAACGGCCTATATGTGTCCCGCCTCAACATGTGATCCAAATCAAATCAAAGGAAAGACCAAAGAGCTTAGCATCATACAAAATGCTTGATGAGTTATATTTTAACGACGCAGTTGACAGCAATATCGTGTTTTCCAAGTATATTTTTCCACGTAGTTTGAGTGCAGTTTCAAAGAGAACACATGAGGCGTAAAACACACATACTCTTGGTTGTGATCTTCTTAAATATGCTCAGAAAAAGCTATGTATAGGAATCAAGCATGAGTTCCCCTCGACATTGTGCTATGGTTTAGTTGCAACGACCCGCAATCGATCTTTTTTTTCCCAGATAGCTATTCAAGTCGATATCTGTGAATTAAGTTCAAGGAGCTGCTAAGGTATCTTAGGATCCCTCTAAAAATCCAAAAGAGGTTTCACCCAACGATGGTTATCGATTAGGATTTTGCTGTGTTAAATGCCTCAAACTGACAGGAAGGAACTGTTATCAGGCTCTGTTGGTGGGGAATTTTTTTAAGTGTGCCCAATGGTGAAAAAAGATGGTGTGGATGAAGTTCAGGACCAAGTGTTGAGCTGTCCGCACCCAAAAAATTGACTCCACGATGGAAGCAACGTTTCCACGGGGATTTGCGGCTCAATGTTTTTTCATGGGTGAAAGTTGAACCCAATAGACCTGCGGATTGGTAGACATTGTAAGGACATCCCAATAGAATTTGTGGTCAAAGTTGAGGATTTTTTGTCAGTGTTTGCAATGACACCTATTTCCGGGATTTTTCGGGCATTCAAGGGGTATTCGTGACCACCCAAAATCAAAAGAATGAATTTTGTGGGGATTATGTCACTCCCTGGCTATTCTGTTATCTTTACGGAAGGATGAAAGATTGGAATGTGCTTGCAGGAAGTGGGTTGTAATCATGCTCAGTGTGTAGGATTTTCCACGGATGGTTTTACATCTGGAGTACAGTAACTACATGTTCCTGAAAACCAGGACTTCCCTCAATGACTCTCTGGAGTGGAGTGGCTTCAACAAGCAGCAGAGGGAAGTTCAATTTGCATTAAAAGGCTCTCTATTTTTTCCAACCACCATATTGGAAACATCTAAGGATTCGTCACATTTGTGATCCCATGCATGTCGAGAAGAACATCTGTAAGGCACTCATTAGGATATAGCAGGGGAAGACGACACACCTTTCGTATGCATGGATCTGAAAGAGAAGGGAGTAGGAACAATTTGTGGTCGAAGAACAACACTTTTGCAACCCTAACAAAAGATGTCCCTTTACAATTGATCAGATCGTGGAAACCTGTTGCTACATGTGTATTTACTACTTGGAAGTACAATTGCAATTCATTTGGAAATTTAATAGCTTGATGCAATTTCCATAGCTCTCATGAGTCATGGGTTTGTTAGCATCTGGACCTCAACGGAAGATTATATGGGCATTTGTGTCATATTTTTCAACGTCGAGGAGGAGAAGTCCTAGATCCCTCATCATTCTTTGCTGAACTGATAGACACAGCTGAAACATTGTGTCTTTAATTTGGAGGAGAAGTTTATTCTTAGCTTGTTCAATGTCAGTGTACACTTGGTGTATCACCCAGTAGATGAGTTATCTATTTGTGGGGTGATCCATAGTTGACGAAGGTTTCCAATAGAGCGATTTTGGAAGGTCCTAAACAACCATGTGATCAAAAACCTAGCAGTATTAGTGAATTGTACACTATACTTACTATAGCTCTGGGCTATGTTAGTGAGCATGTTCCCCGTCCCTGGTATTGACAACCAGATGCATTTGGGGGATAAGTTGTGGAGCTTGTAGATGATGATGTCCAACTAGAGACATTTGGCACCAAAAAGGAGAATCGAAAATCGGAAACTCAAAAAACATGCTAATGCATTTTTGCTTGAGAATACGAACAAGTTGGTTTGAGGGCGCAGGTTTTGATTTGTACCTCTATTCTAGAAATTTCTTTACTAGTTGTAATTTCATATTGATATATTTTGGTATTAACATATGATTGTTTTTGCAATTAACTATAGAGAAGAATGGTCGGGAATCTAGCAATGGGTATGTGTGCGACCGGTGGATAGGGCTGGTCGAGGGTTAGTGATTAGCTGAATGGCACCAAGTTGAGCAATATGGTCTGCTATGCCATTACCTATTATGTCTATGTGAGATTGAACTTTATGTATATGAATTTGCAGTGGTAAAGAGGATACAACATCGACAATTCCTTTTATAAGTGTAATATCATGATGTTAGATATGTGATGATGGCTTGCAGATTTGGTTGGTGAGAAGGCTGAGACGATAAGTATATAAAGGAGAAGAGCTCTCTCCTCCCCCGCTCTTACTATTTACTAGGTTTTATTTTTTATTTTTTAAACATAACAGGGGGATTGTAGCCCTGATTAACTTTATTATAAATATTTTGCGGGGGAGGAGGGAGGGGGGGGGGGGGGGGGGGGGGGTGCAAAGCCCTTACACATTATTTGGGATACTAGGTTACTAGAGACATGGCCCAAGATGCAAACCTGAACCATAGCTATATTAATTAATAGAACAAATAAGGCCCCAGGATCTGAACCCCACCATGCTTTCTGGATAGTGAGAATTAATTGGGTCCAATGGTTAGAAAGAGAGAGAGTGCTTGGGATGAGCCAATGATGGGCTGACAATGGTGATTTATTTCAGGTAGTTAGTGTACATATGTCACGTGATGGGAGTATGGGTTTCTATGGGGTGACGTAGCCTTCTAGAATGTGTCGTGTACATAAGCATCGTGCAACAACATACATCGTTATCCAACCACACTTCCTAGCATATAGTCCTAGAAAGCTATGCCGCAATCGCCCCCCTAGCTGGTGATTAACACCGGATAGCTGGCAAGTATCCATCATAATAAAATCATCGTTTGGTCTTCCATCACAAAAGTCTTAGTATCTGAAGTCAATAGATAAAGAGGCCGGGTGCAAAAGTAGCCCCATCGTTAGTCGCCTTTCTGCAATCCATGATCTTCAGTTGAGTATCCATGGCATTGAAGCCCCACCAGCTAGACCTTGGATTACTTGTCAGCCTCACCGTTACATCATGCCCACTACCTCTGTTCAAGGCACCGTGGACACAACCATTCTCCACTAGAAACCTTCAAGTAGCGGTGTCCAGCGTCCCATATGCCACCCCCTTGAGCATTTGTCATACACCAACATGGTTGCGGCACCACCAGTATGCCCACACAACATGCAGCGCAACCCTGAAGGTACCACTGCAAGGCTGGGATTTATCCTCCCATCCACATGTGGAAGGTGACATGGCGTACAATTGTGCACATGGTCCTTCCATACCATGCCATCTCGACCCTCCAGAATCAACACTCCTGAAGACAACACCTCCCTGACCCTTATCAAATCCTACAACAAGCCAAGAGGTTCAAGTGGGAGGAGACTCACATACTCCGAGTGTGGAAGGGTGGACGAGTGAGGATTGTGCCTTATCCAATACAACGAGCGCGATTGGTACGCCATGCCCATGAGGAGTTGGGACATTTTGGGGTGCAGCGCACTTATAGTTTGCTATAAGGACAGTATTGGTAGCGGTGCATGCACACGGATATGCAAAAGTTAGTGGCAAAGTGCATGGTGTGTGATACAGTATGGGTTTCTGTCAACGCACGTACTCCATAATTGCATCATTTACCCATTATGGGTTTGGGCTATCGTTGGAGTCTTGACTTCGTAGGCCCATTGGATTTGTCATAACAAGTATGTGCTGGTGATGGTGGAACACGTCTCCAAATGGATTGAACTGGTAGCATTGTCTGACAAGGCAAGTGAGTGGGCTGCATATAGATCGAGTGCTTAGACAATTTGGTGCTCCAGCCAAGATACTCACGGACTAGAGGAGAGGCATACTCCCCGTCTGATAACTCCACCAATCCAGCTTCGAACAACTCTATAGTCCGTGACTAGATCAAAGACCTCTCCATGTCACTATACCTATAGAGCCTTCAAAAGATTGGCGTGTCACTTGCCAAATCAATATGAATCTCCTAACCCTTCAAACTCCCCAAATCCTTCAAACCGAAAGCTCATATTCTTTCAATAAACAGCTCAATTCCATTAGTGATGAAGGTCAACGAAGGTCAGCACGAACATTTTTCCCTGCCCAACGAACTTGCCCAAAAATTGCACCTTCGACTAATGAAGATGACAACATTCGCTCAGCCATGGTGCTTCCGAAAATTATCATTTTTCCCCACTTCACCCCAAACGTTCGTCCATTGAAGGTGAAGGATGATATATATATATATCTATATCTCCTAACTTCACCCCGACCATCTTCTTCATCCTCCACCTTTGACCAATGAAGGTGTTCTCCGCGACCATCTAGTCTACGACCGTTGTCCTTCAAGTCCACAACTCATACCCCGCCTTTACTAGCCCTTTGTGATAATCAAAGGGTTGTCGTACTCAAGTTCATTTTCATGATCCAACAACATAGGTAGCGGACGCAACACTTGATGCCAATTCGGACGCGCTTCATCTTTGAAGTAAGGCTTCAAAAGAGATACGTGGAATACCGGATGCACCTTGTTATTTGCCGGCAGCTCCAATTCATACACATCCTCATTCATAACTTTCCGGATGCGAAAGGACCCTGTATACGGAGGTACGAACTTCGGACTCACTTCCGGAGGTAGTCGAAAGTTCTTGATGTTCAACCAGACCTCCGTGCTTGCCTCAAACTTAACTTCCCTCCGCTTTCAATTCGTCTGCCGTTCATACCGTTTCTTAGCTTTGGCAATGTTGTACTTTACGAGCTCCAACAAACGCTCGCATTCTTCAAGCATCGCTGCTGCTGCCGGTTCCTCAATATCATGGGCGGCCCAACTTGTCGGGACCAGAAGTGCTTTTCCATAGACCAATCTGAAAGGGGAAACTCCCGTTTGCGGAGTGTTATAACAGATGTCTGCCGCATCCAAGTGCTCCACCCAGTCTGATTGGTCTGCCGACACATAATTCCGCAAAATCTGCACTCTTTCCGTTTGGCCGTCCGTCGTAGGTCGGAAGGCGGTGCTAATTTTGAACCTTGTCCCCAGTTTCTTTCAAAGTTCTCTCCAAAATTTATTTGTAAACTTTGGATCGCGGTCAGAGACAATATCCTTTGGGCCCGAGTCCATGATGCTTGAAGACGTGGACGAAGTAAAGTCGCCCCGTCCCCTGCGCCGTTGCCATCTCTTTTGTGGGAATGAAATGACCCATTTTACTGAACCTATCCACCACTGCAAGTTTGATCGCCCCATGATGAGTTACGTGTGGGTGAGGTGTATGTAACCATGGCCAAGAGGTCTCGACAAGGTTGGGTTGTCTTTAGTGGTTGCCCCGAAAGAGATCTTGGGTGAATCCTGTCTACGCTTTTCCAGCTTGACATGTTCTTCACCAAAATCTCAAGCAGCAACGAGTCGTCGGCATCGGCTGGCCCCGGTGAGCGCATTGCCCGATTTGGGAACTGTCGCGCTGGGTGCTACAGCTTTCGGGATGTTGGCATACTCTATAGTTGCCCTCAAGTCAGGCATCTCATATGCGCCAGACCACGAGAAAGTTAAAAAGACGCTTAGCTTCTTCGTCCATGACATTCGCACGGGGCCGGAGCCCAGTTCACTTCTTTCAGCTGGCACTGGGAATGGAGATTTAAGTAAGCTCGCATTTGGGAGCTCTCTTGTGTTTGACAATGAAGTCCGCGAGGGGGCCTCTCCGGGACAGCTCGCTTTTGGGCAGAGATAGGGGTTATGGTATCGTTACCGACTTGCAAGGGAAGGAAGGACTCCAGCTGGTTTGTAAGACTTTCAATGAGAAGTCCAAGTATAATGGAACTCTCACTTTCGTGGGCAATGTGGCTGGTCCCGAACCTATCTCTGAGCTTCTGGTGATGGGGGCACCGGAGATTTCCGGGGTGTGCGAGGCTATGCTCTGGTTGAGACTGCCACACCAAATCCACCAGATTTTCTCTTCTACTGGAATGTCTACTTGACCGATTAGTACAGCATCGAACAGATTTGATACCTTTAGATTTTCTTTCATCTCAGCTGGCCGGTACGTTTATCCTTCTTTCTATTCTCAAGCCATACTGTCGATTGAGGTTCCTCTGCTCTACATGGACAAACGACTGTGCCAGAATGCGCTCTGATCGTTGTTCCACTTTCAAAGTAGGTGTGGTTAGCCAACAATGGAGCAAAGGTTCCTCTCAAGGGATTCTATTTTGTCTTTGACCCAGCAGCGTGCATGTACTTGCTGAGTATATGCTTGGCAACATGCTCTTGCACCTGACTTTTCTCCTATTCAATTGGGCAATCCGTGGAGGAGGAAATTCAGGTCAGAATGATGAAGACGCCCTCCCATAGCAATGTTAGAGGAGTTGAGCAGAGATAGGAAGAGATTACTGGGAGAAAGGAGCGGCTGGGGAGAGTTGACATCTCTCTTTGCTGACCCTACAAAGAGTGCATTGAACCCGGGTGCGGAGGACGGAGGAGGGGCAAATGGCGGACATTGTGGAGAGAAAGAAATACTATTTGCATGCAAGATGATAACGAGTCCAGAGCTGCAGGCTGTGGGAAAATTGACACTGCTGCGCACTTAGTGGTGCCAAGACGGTTTGTGGTGGGGGTATCGGTGGTGCTTCTAGCGGCCTTCGGGGGCAATCTAGCGGGGGTTACCAGCTCTGTCCTCTCAGCTGATGGAGCTGTGTCTCGGAAGATAAGGGCCGATGTGTTGTACCCGGTAATGGGTTACAAGCGATGCTTTGAGCCCAGCAAACATTTCGGTACGGACACCTTCTCTTTCTGCTCTCAGCTCAGAGCACAGAGCTTCCAAAGGTCTTCCAATTGCTTACATATTAGGCGTAAGCATGGTCTGGGAAGACAGAGTTCATCTATTCCGCTACCTGGGTGGGAGATCAGCGTCTGCTGTACCGGGCAATTGAAAGAGCGGAGAGGCAGCGGTCACTCGATCTACCCTCTCCGCAGCAGCGATTTCGCAGCAGTGTTGTTGCGCCCGCTGTGGCATTTGGACCCCCGGGCTCCAATGGAGAGCTGAATGTGAGCATTGTGGTGGCGCCTGCCTTACCTGGTTTCAAGTACGATGATCTTCTCTCCCAATTGCTCCCTACTTACGTATTGTAATATCTCTTGTATACTACGTCAGCCTTGCTCCCATTTTGTGTTTTCGCCCGTGTCGATAACCAGTCCGCACCAGTTTTGCCATGGGATTTTTGTGGATTCTCTGATGGGGAGGTGGATGTGCTGCAGACTTGAAAATCTTGGGGAGCCAAAGGAAGCAGGACAGATCATATTTCAGAACTTTAGAGCTCCACCAGGTTCAAACAAGGTGGCCACCCTGTTGAATGCAGAAAGAAGAGATGACAAAGGTGTTGTCTATTACACTTTAGAATACACAGTCCGGGCAGTCTCCTTTTCCAGGCATTATGTAGCAGTTTATGCAACAAGTGGTGGAGAGCTTTACTCACCCAATGCTCAGACATCGGAGGCCATGTGGCCAAATGTACAGGACCAATTTATGGAGATAGCGAATTCATTTACATTGCTATTTTGACTTCTGCTTCAGTTATACTGCTTGCCCTCTCTCTTTCAGGTGTTGCATTCATGCACAATTCAAGGTCTGCTGGTATGTATGGTATGTTATGCTGTTCATAAAACCGTCTTTTGGTGTTGTCACCCTGCACTTTTGGTTGCCCTAAGAGGTAACCACGCAAATCTGCTAGCAAGCCACTTCAGACAGAGTACTTCCTCCCTTGCAGTAACTAACAGGAGTCAGTGCCTCACTTTGTTTTTCAAGTACCTCATGTAATTATGGAGGAGAGAATGTTATGTGGTCTCAGGGTAACAATCCATTATCGAGGCAGAAGGGTTGCAGTCCAGGCCCCTCCAAGCAGAACTTGCAGCCGCATGGAGGCAGCTTTGGACCTGCAATACAACTGCTCATTTTTAGGCATTTCATTGCAGATCCGCCAGACTTACATAGAAGGATGGGACACCCAGAAAAAAAAAAAAGCACAGCCATCGGTGGATGATGTAAGGGATCCCATAGATGTAGACGGAGCTCGAGCAAACGGGTCCCAAAACCAACAACGGTGCAAACCACAAAGCTCAATACCCTCGAAACTGTGAACAGGGCAAACTTCAACGAACCTCGATTACAATCTCCCGCACAAACAAATTTATCAAGAACACCAGGTGAGAGAGGAGAGAGATAGAGAGAGAGAAAGAAGATACGTTCAAATTTCAAAACCACATACCCTAATAAGTAGCCCACTATGTAGCACGTATTGGGACCATCAAGTTTGCATTATCCCATATAACTTACATCGCTGTTTCGAAATTCAAAACTCTACTTATTACTTGATGGTAACTTATGTAAATAATGTAATATTCTCGTGCCATCTGTGATCTCTATTTTTAGTCACATTCCCTTCGCCAATGCTTTGATACCTTCTTTGGCACATCCTATTCCTGACGTTGAGTGGATGACTCTCATTGACTGAATGTACGTCTCTCATTCATCAACTATCATTCATAACCCCTGTCAAAAGACCCTTGTAGGTCAACGTTTCCTCCTAAATTCTTTAAAACATCAGAAATATTATTAAACTAATTTCATGGACTTTTCACGGATGAAAGTGCTGTGAAATGGTATTAAGAACATTTAAAAAAACATAAAAGTAAAAATAATTGGTATTATTCGTCTGAGCCACAGGATTACGACGAATACGTAGAATAGGTAGAGAATACGTATAGTGGGCAGCACGCGCGGCTCTCGGGATCTTCTTCTCTTCCATCTCCCCTTGGCATGCGAGCTATGGCCGAGTCAAATCCGTAACGGACAATCGTCTGCCTTCACTCTCCCCTTCGGTTGCTCAGCATTTTGTGCTCTGGTTCAGTGTCAGCTTGTTTCTCGTGCCTGACTCCTTGCAGTCCGACATTGAAGAGGTTTTCCATGTCTTTGCTCTTGTCTGAAGAATCTGCGTGCTGTTTGCTTTTGGGTCTTGCACGCTGTGTTTTTATTTGTAGTCGCTCACACACCTCTAGTGGTGCCGCGCTTGTCCTCTGCATATGTCCTGGGTACCAGAAGCATAGAGGAAACGAAGACCCAAAATGGGAAGGACATGCCCCAGGTGGTTTAAGCTAAATTTCTAGCAGGGAAGGTCGGGACTGAAGTACTGCCCTACATTAGACACCAAAGATTTTTGGGTTGGATTGAAAGTGGTTTGCGGAGGCTCTGTGGGTCTCTTTCTTCCCCTTATGTTGGTTATTATGCAATGGAGTGTATTGGGATGGGGTTCTAGACTGAACTCGTGACTCTCTTGCCGTCCTGTAGTGGCGGAATGTGACCTCTGTTTTCGACAAGTGCGGTGTCATATTCGTACTTCACCATAATCGTTTGCGTCCACTATGTTTCATATGTGACGGGGTCTTTGAAGAACCTGACCATTTTACTTGTTCCACTCTATCCTCTCTCCCACTCTTACACATGTTGGGTATCACTGTCTCCTCCCCATAGCCTCTTCACTCCTTGGCTATTTCTGAAGTAAGGCCACTCAAGAAAATGAGAGAAGAAGAAGGGGCGGCGCGGTACTTAAGTCCGCTGGTTAAACAGGACCTTGCGAAGCTTGAGAAGGATGGAGAAAGTCGGCGCATTGCCATGACCTCCCTCAAACAGTTTGTGGAGCAGCTTGACTCCAGCTCAGTGCCCCGCTTTCTGGCCCAGGTACATTCGCTTACACTTTCTCATTAACGAAACGTGACGCGGGAAAATGCAGGGTTGCGTGTTTCTTATCTCTTAGTTCTAAATTTGTATGAGGCTCACTTTGAAGTACGACTACGAGCATAGTTTCTGAGCAGGAGCTTTAAACTGGGATCTCTCTCTCTCTCTCTCCCCCACACAGGCTCACATCCACAAAACAGAAACCATAAGTACACCACACCCTCTGCGTCTCCACTTTCCCCCAAAATATTCAAACACAGAAACAATGGAAGTTTAAGGTTGAAAGCCAGCGAAGAGAGGTTCTTGATCATTATGGAAGACTCAGACTACTTAGCTTCCATCTCGAGGGGGATTCCCCCAGACGTCACTGCTTACTTCTGTTTATAATGGTGATATGAACTTGATTCAAGCTCTTTGCTTGTGTCCCCTCTTCATTATTACGCTAGATGTCATGTGTGGACTGTAGTTCTTGCATTGGGCTGGCTTCCAGCGGGCAGGTGTTTTAGCATCACTGAGCTGCAATGACCTTTCGTACAGGTATCGGAGTCACGAGAAACAGGTGGGTCGCGTTCCTATGCAATCTCTCTCTATGAAGAAGTTGCACGAGTGCATGGCAAGCTCATCATACCCCACATACCACGTGTGATTACTACTGTCACAAAATCTTTGTCAGCAAGTGGGAGCTCCCCACAGATGCACCAGGCATGTGCCAAGGTGGTCACTGCGATGGCTCGCTACTCGGTAGACCCAGAAACTCCTGCAGCATTGGCAGAGGAGATTCTTAGGGACATCTCACAGCCTATAGTGGAAATGATTGCAGGTACAAGTCCTTTCCCTTTGTTAATTGATGATTATAGTCCTATGGCATGCTCTAAAATCAAGTGTTTAGAGTTTTCTCCAACTCTTAAAAATCTGTTGCGATTGCAGGAAAGCTGGAGCCTGTAGCAGCAGGTGCAGCGGCATGCATGCAAGCGCTGGTGGAGTCTGAAAAATGGAAGTATGCATCTGATGTTTTAGTCAATGATGTATGCCATCAAACTGCTGTCGCACTGGGAGAGAAATCAACACGCACTGTGGAACACATGCAGCTGGCGCGGTCGCTGGCCACAATGAACCCTGTCACCTTGAATACCTATGGAAAAACTTTGCTCCGGGCAGGTGGGGAAATTTTGCAGTTTTATGCCACCTCTTGGCAGCATCGCAAGTGTGCGGCCAAGATGTTGCAGGCAGTACTGTCCATTGTGGATAGGGACACCCTGGCATCAGAGCTGAGCCCCACCATGCAGGTGAGCAGGGAGGTACCCTACTTTTTATGAGATGCTATTTGCTGTATTGTGTGTATATTCTATGTTCTTCTTTGTTGGGTTGGGCCTTCATTTTGTGACATTTGTGCTTTTCTCCCTACAATGGGAGCATGTGAACTAACGTCTCAAAGGTGTACCTGCTTACGTGGGAGGAGAATTCAAGTGAGTCAGACTTCACAAGGCATTGTCTACATCAAGAGCCAGTCGCTATTCTCTTCATGCATGCCCATGTTCCTGAGCCGATGGAACCAACACAGGGCACAACTTTCCAATAAGTTTCAGTTTATGATGGATGCTAATTGGCACTACCCTCAAAATTTTGAACTATTTGGGGTATAGCACAGCAATGAGCTTGTGAAACTGAATCGTGGGGATGCTTGCTTACAACATAACCTTTCTCATGCAGGTTCTGGGTACATGCCGTCATGACAGGATGCCTCACGTGCGCATCGCAGTGTGTGAAGCACTGCAAGCAGCGAAGAAGCTCGCTACAGATGAGCCAAAAAGAGACACCACTGGCAGTGCAAGTCTGGCAGCTAGTGCAGCAGTTTCCAACGCAGCTGAGGGCTGTAAACCTACCCCACATCAGCGAAGCCTCTGGAGCTCTGATGAATCCTCCCTCTCTCCATCCAAGCTTATCAGCCCAGTCTCTCTGGACTCGCACCACCTATCTTCCTCTTCAGCTTCCACCACCACCACCACTGACTCAATAAATGCAGCCCAAGTTCCTTCTGCTTGTCTCCGTGGCAATGTTGCTGCTGGAAAAGTGAGGCGTGCCCCACTCTTTCCATCAAGGGGCCATACCCACTTGCACAGGTTGACTCCCCTGTCGACATCACCCTCCAGCTCCACTGATGAATGCGGCTCTCTTGCCCATGGCTGTACGTCTCTCTCTCCCTCCTGCCTGTATGAGGCTCCAGCACATTTGAGTACTTCTTTGGTTCTGTTTTGTCACGTTGCTAAAGTAGTTGGATGGTTCTCTTCTACTCTGTCCTTTGGGTCCTTGGGGCCCCCCACAGACATAATAAACTTTCTCTCTTGATGTCGATGCCAATCTCAATCTCAATCTCATGCAGGGTCTAAAGCCTCAGAGCCTTGTCTCGTTGGTGTCTGTAGCCCCAAGTCTACAAGGAGCCCCATTGGTACATGTCATTCTCTGGTAAGATTTTTGTGACTGTTACGATACATTTTGAAGTTGTGGATCATAATTGAAAACGTTTTTGGTTGGATCCTGCAGCAGATGCAAAAGAGAATGTGCCTTCTCAAAACCTGGCTAATAATCGAATCGACCAGTCAGCAGCCGGTACCCCAGAGAATCAAGGAGTGGTTCGATCAGAGAAGGAGAGCACACCTGCTGTGTCAATCTCTCAGGAATATTCAAAAGGCAGATTTGTATCACACCTGAGCCCTCTGGAGGCATCCATTATGAGAAAATTTGTAGAAGCAGAGGGGGATTTATTGGCAGAGGATGAAGACATTTTGCTTAGGGTCCCAACAGCTGACATTGGGATGGAGGAAGATTTCTGCTGTAGGAGTGGAAGGTCAGGGACTGAGCTTGTTGTGCCTCAGCTGAGTTTGGGCAGCACTAGAAGTGAGAGCTCGGAGTCTGTTGTGCATAGTTTGCGGACTGCCACTGGGGGGGATTCAGAAGGAAGCATAAGAAATAATTGTTCCCGTTCAAATGGAAGTGGACATGAAAATGCCTCTTACATGAAGAAGAGTTGTGTGAATTGCGCAAATGGGATGATGAAGAGGAAGGTTGCAAAGGGTGGGAGTGTTGCCAACAAATCTGCTGTGAATGGTTTGAGTGACTTTCCACGCATAGGAGTCAAGGGAAATGCATGGATGGGGGACTTCAAAGGAGGGAGCCCCAACAGCCTTGCAACTTCGCACAGTCATTCTAAGTCATTTACTCACTTGCCCAACAACACAGAGGAGGCCTTTGGTACCCAGGTAGGACATTTCTCTCCATCCTCTATTTGCAGGTTTTGTATCTTATGTGGGGGACACAGGTAGATTCCTTATGGGTGCAATGAATTTCGGTGCCAAGTTCAAATTTATGTGCATAGTCTTGGTTCGGTGACCTTTTTCTCTAAGGGTGGAGTAAAAATGGTGTTGAATGTAAGGTCATGAGGAAGTGACCTGAGAAGCTCCAGGATTCCAGCCCATCATGACCAGCAAATATTTGCGATGGATTTTGATGGAACAGAATCCGAACTAGGCCCTTAACTTCTTGAGAGGCGACTTTAAAAATACTGAAACCGTGTGACCAAAGTTTGTGCTACTGAGAGGGGTTGGCCGTCTTGGTTGGCTCAGACTTCATCTCTCAACATGCCAGAGTGGTCGGACCTTCTGTTTAAAGTTCTCCCAAAATAATAGAGTTCATATTATAAACTAGTTGTATGGGCCAGCAGACGTGCAGGCTGCTACTTACCACAGAGGATTTTCTCCCGTTTACAACGCCACGAAGACTTGTTCGCTCACTGCAGTCAGACATTTCAAGTCCTGATTCAAAGGGCATGGTGGTCGACCAGGAGAGAAAGATAGGTGAGGATGGGGAGGTAATGGCTGGGGATATCACAGATATGGATCTGGACACATCAAGTGAGGCAGGATGGAGTGTGCGTGACAATCCTATTGCTTCAGATGAGTCTTTTGGGACACAGGATAGCAGTGAGGATGAGCCCGACCAAACGCCAAGGGGTCTCTTTGAAGCTTTTGCCAGTCCTCAAAATGTTCCTGCAGCTGATGGTGTTAGCCCGTGCGAGAGTCGTGCTGCTGCCTCAGTCCCCCAGAAGGTTTGTTCAGTTGGCAGTGACATGGACCTTGCGCGAACTCCAGAGGCTGTGTGTAGAAGCAGCAGGGGAGGTGACATTGGGACATACAGACTGACTCCTAGATCATTGATTAGTTCTGGGGGAAGTGTGGTAACTGGACCAACATGTTCTTCGTGTATAGAGCATCAAAAGCCCATGCTCAAGCGGCAGGAGTGGCAACTCTGTACAGGGGTCACCGGCCTAGAGGCTGACGAGAAGAAATCTAGTCAGTCCTCAGTTGCACGAAGGAGGAGCTTGTTCAGTCCATTTCTTGGAGGAGAGCCAAGAGGAGTTGGGGAGTGTTGCTCTTGCAGCCATGGAAGCGATGGCTCAATGACAGGGTGGACAGTAGATGAATTGAAAAGAGAGAGCCAGAGGGGTAGCAAGGGAACAAGGGAGGCTCAGTTGGACACAGAGAGTCAATATGCAGTAGTTCGCCTTGTGAAGAGAAACTGGGGGCAAATGTGCTGTTATTTAGAGCTCATATTGGGTGGTTCTCTATGTGTTATTCTAGCAATCCCCTTAGCCATGGTGGTGGCTAGGACTCTTGGTGCTCCACGGGAACACTCACTTGTGCCCACTTGATGTGCTCCCGAGGTGCAACATCTTGCCTGGTAAGGTTTGGAGTGTAAATTAGTGCTATGGGGTTAGTAATTTGAGTAGTCCAGGTTTAGTTGTAACGATTCTTAGAGGCTTCATCAGACACAACCCGAGTCTTCAGGGGTCTTGTTGATTATGTAAACATTGAGGTTAAATCGTCTACCCTGTTTAGGAGACGACATGGACATGAATGTCTTCAAGTTCTAAGAAGTTCTATTCAAGTTGCACGGAAAATGGAATCTGCCATACTGTAGCAAATAAACTCTGTTTTAAGTGAGATGGACTGCAAGTTGAAGTTTCTTCATCATGGAACTGAGATCTGGATTGTGACACATTCTGCTGTGGGCATGAGGCTGGGGCGGGGCCCACGCTGATTTAAGGAGAATACCCCCAGACTTTAAGGAGTACACGTGTGTCCCCCTCTGCGTGGCCTCGCTGCCGGCCCTAGTTTTGGTTATGATAATGTGTCTGCATGACTTCCTGGATACGCCCAAAGTGCGGAGGAGAGGTATAACTTAGTTATAGTGGGGATGTATTAAGGGGCGGAAGGGCTGGTCACTTAACGGATAACTTTAATGTCTGCAGATATGTGGCGCCAACATGTGGATATAATAATACAAGTGAGGGGAACTGAATACAGTGAAATTATAGCACTCTGCCAAGTTATGGGTAACAACAGGCGGATAAAAATCTAGAGTCTACTGTAAATGACTATCTATTAGGGAAGGTATTACCTTGATAGGTAGGATTAAGTGGGAAAGGTACATCAGGAGAGAACAATTGATGCATGGTCTCCTTAAGGAAGAGCCAACAAATCTGTCTGAATGGAGTGCCATGAGGAGCTCATTGATACCATTGGGAGCCAGGTGAGAGGACTCCGCCCCAACCCCGGGTATGGAAGAGCCACATCACCAGATGGCTACCTGCCTCCTTTCGGAGATGGGCCCTTTTTTACCTTTTCCCATTTTTCAGAGCCGGACTACCATTGTGATACCAGTGAATAGAAGTTAAGAAATAAAAATATAGCTGTGTGCGTGTATGATCCTGTTCAATCCTTCCTTTTTGCAAGACTTTAGTAATCCCATACAAAAGGGTTTCTTCATGCCTCCGCTTCCTTATGATCTGTCAACAACTTTTCTGAAAAGGGATTTTCTGCCACTCCATTGCAGCTGTCCAAGGTCATACTTAAGACCTAATGATTAACACGGGCAGCTCACAAAAAGTGCATAACTTCCTGCTGCATTTAATGGCACAAATTCTTCCTTTCAACTTCACTTGTTGCTTGGAGAAATAATGGAAAATCACGCAGTTCCACTGTCGCGTCTGAAACAACACACTTCCATCCTTTTTGAATGTGGATATCTTCACCAGTAATCACCACAAGAACAAGCCCCATCTTTGGAAGTGGTGAAAGCGGTTGGCATCACGTACTATAACTGCTCGCCCAACAATTCTCGAGATGAACTTGCTGGCAGTGTGGCAGTCACCGCATACCCGAAGGTTCTTGATGACACGAATTGGCATCCCAGGGGGCATGCTGATCAGCCCAAAACCAATGGCTAGCTTCTCGCTGTGGTAGCAAAGAGAAATTTCTTTTCGCTCCTCCTTTATGTCATGCAATACAAAGCGCGTGTCAGGCACATATCCGGCCTCCTTCATCTGTCCATACAACCTCCTCAGCTCTGAATGAATTTCCTTAATTTGTGGGTGTGAGTTGTCTTCTACAACAAATGTATGCACCTGGTTGTCCACGTCAATGCAGCTACGCCCTGCCTCTTTTCTGACACCTCTGTCCTTCATTTTTCTCACCACTGTATCCTCCCACCTGCCAGCTGCAATAAGGGCAGTGTCCACACTGTTATCTGGCATGAATCCAGCTCTGATGATGTCAGCATGGACCACTTGGCCCTTCTCTAGGTCTGCCAGGCTGGCACAGGCATTGAGAACTCCAATGAATGTTACCTTGTTGGGAGTCACCCCTTCCCGTAGCATTTGCACATACAGCCCAACAGCCTCCCTAGCACACCCATGCTGAGCATACCCTGTGATCATCATGTTCCATGAGACTGTATCTCGTATAGACATTGTCGAACACCTGACGTGCATCCTTCACACTCCCACATCTGGCATACATCTTAGCAAGGGCAGTTCCAGAATGCTATCTGGCACAATTCCAGCTTTGACAATGTCAGCATGGACCTCTTTGCCCTTTCCCAGGGCTTCTAGGCTGGCACACGTCTTGAGAACGGAAATGAAAGTGACCTTGTCGGGTGTCACTCCTTCCCATATCATTTGCTCATACATCTCCAAAGCGTCCCTGCCGAACCCATGCTGAGCATATCCTGCAATCATTGCACTCCATGAGATCACATTTCGTTGAGCCATATTGTTGAACACTTGACATGCATCCTTTATACTCCCACAATTGGCAGCAAGGGCAGTCTCCAGCATGACATCGGGTTTGATTCCAGCATTGACAATGTCAGCATGGACTTCTTTGCCGTTTTCCAGGGTTTCTAGGCTGGCACACGCCTTGAGAACGGAAATGAATGTCACCCTGTTGGGTGTCACCCCTTCCTGTTGCATTTCCTCATACATCTTTAAAGCTTCACCTCCACACCCATGACGGGCATAACCTGCAATCATGGCACTCCACGAGACCACATTAAGTTGAGTCATACTCTCAAAAACTTGACGCGCATCCTTCATGCTCCTGCATTCAGAATACACATAAACAAGGGCAGTGTCCAGAATGGTATCTGGCACAACTCCAGCTTTGATGATGTTGGCATGGACCTCTTTCACCTTTTCGAGGCCCCCCAGGGCGGCACCTGCATTGAGAACAGAAATGAAAGTGACCTTGGTGGGTGTTACCCCTTCCCGCATCATTTGCTCATAGATGTCAAAAGCCTTCCTACTGCATCCATGCTGAGCATATCCTGCGATCATACAATTCCATGAGACTACATCTCGTTTAGCCATGTTATCAAACACTTCACGGGCATTCTTCATGCTTCTGCATTTTGCATACATGTCCACAAGGACGGTTTCCAGAATGATATCTGGCAGTATTCCAGCTTGAATGAGGTCACCATGGACCTTCTTGCCCTTTTTGAGGGTCCCTAAGTTGGCACATGCCTTGAGAATGCAAATGAAAGTGACTTTGTTAGGAGCGATGGATTCCCATCTCATTTGCTCATAGATTTCCAAAGCCTCCCTACCATACCCATGCTTCGCATACCCACCAATCATTGAAGTCCACGTAAACACATCTCGTGCAGGCATTTTGTTGAGCACTTGGCGTGCATCCACTACACTCCCACACTTGGCATACATGTTAATAAGTGCGTTAAGTACAATGATGTTAAGCTTGACGTCACTCTGGACAATGTGGGCATGCACCTGCTTGCCCTCTGCTAGGGCTTTCATGTTGATGCACTGCTGCAAGATAAAGACATAAGTATTGGAGTCTGACCAAATGCCCTGTTGGTTTAAAATCTGAATCGCCTCTTTTGTTGTCCTGCCTTACATAATGTCCTCACATCCCCACCCGTGCCAGAAACTTGCCCAACCTCGGCAGGATCTAGCTGCTTCTGAAGGCTGCTGACCCCAGTTGTAAAATCTGCTCGCCATCTGCCCCCGCCAACATACAGAGGGTCACCTGTTTACAATGAACCATCCTCATTTGTTAGCGCAAAGTTTGTTTAGTGTAATGTACCCCTTGTACTATCACCTTAAATGCATCCACCATATATTAACGGTACCGGATGTACAAACACTGGGCTCAATGTCCACCCCAAATGGTTTCAGAATGGATCATTAAGATGCCACATTTAAAAACTGATACGACGAATCCACAACCCAAGATCGCAATCACTGGACAGGTCATGACCATCTCTTATAGAATGAGATCCCAAGGTGGGGATGCACAAGTGCCGCCAGGTGTATATGTATCTTATGTGGCTGCCCTATGAAGGGTTGCACCTGCACACCAGCACACTGGATGGTGTGAGAACATATTTAAGCCACACATATATCTTCCACAACTCACTTGGTATGTTGAGCTTCGCTGACTAATAAGCTGAACCAACCTGTGTTCAGGCTGCACCTAAGAGATGACATGTATTCTTGCCTGAAGCTAGAGAACCAGTTCTGAGGAATCCATGAAGATAGATGTGGGACTTAATTTTTAGGTGTACATGAACCTAGAAGTTCCACTGGCAGTGAGGCACTCGAGAAACAAGCTTTGCAGTATTGTATTGATCGTAAAGTCGTTGCTGGATATCACTACCTCACAACCATCTTCCGTTTTTTGACAGAGGAGTACACCTGCCCCTTATCAAATCAGAAGACGCTAAGCTGAAAATCACAGAAGACTAAAGAACAGAGGTTCCAACTATACCAGGGAGAGAAGTCTCACGAGATAAAGACCAACAAAGTGCATGATTGCAGTGATGAGAATACCTTGACTAGACTTTGATTATCAACTTTGTTCCACCAAGTAACAGTGACCTCTCTTCGAACTGGTAAATTCTCTCCAGCACCTGCATGATCACATCAAGACATGGGGATTTTTCTGTAGTAACATGTGATGGGCTAACAGTACATGTACACTAAACAGCATCGTTAAATGTCGATATATAGCTCATCAGACCACCACTCATCTCATGTTTCACAAGCATACTATGGCCAGTGCTTGCAGATGTTCCAGTAGCCAGTTCAGTATCAAGTCAAGACTTGGCAGCCGCGAGTTTGCACAGACAACCACTCCTGCCAAGAGCCATAAGAAAAATCTGGAATACAAGAAGCCCAAGAACTTAATGATGGACAAAATCTCTTCACGCCATTTGATACAATTTCCCAACCTTTGGGCTCTGCAACAACTTAGTTTGACAGTTGAATAAAGTCCAATGTGGATTATGGGGTCACGCACCCGAGGGGCCTCTTCCAAGCCGATGGGACGGAGGGGGGTTTCCAAAGGTCCTTCAGTTGACAAGCACCCCTCTTGAAAAACAATAGTTTGTTCTAGCTACCGACAAATTTTTAAGTATGAATGTCACAAATATCATAGCAATGAACAAGAATTATGTACATAGTTCATGTGGACTAAGGACGATGAATTGTATTTATATCTCTTTGATATGTATTTAGGAAGAACTTGAAATAGTTCAAAGTGTATGGTTTTAGACCCCAATCTAGAGTTAACTTATTTTAACACTTAATTTTGAATACTTTTAAATATAGTGAATTTTCAAATATACAATTGTCTCTTTGTTTTTGTAATTGGGAAAGTAGTCTTGCACTTATGGTGTATACAAGTTTCTAGACATACAAGTTTCTAGACAAGTACGTATTAAACCACCATTCTACATGATGTCAGTTTAGTTTATATAAAATTTTATTTGTATCATTGACAAGTGGATTCCTAGAGAGATACGGCACACAACAACATACATCTCCATAGTTCCTCAATCATCCTTGAGCTCCACATATATCAGATTGAGAACTTGTATTCTTACTCCACCTGACATCAACTATTGCATCTTATATTGCATCAATATAAACTTCATAATTGGATTGCCCAATTATGTGATATTGCCCAACAATTCCAAGAAAAAGAAAAAATTATCGGGCAAACTTTTGTCCAACTTGTGAGGCTACGGTACAAGATAACAAATGGAGAATTTTGTAGAGTTCTTGAAAAAGTTGAAATTGTAGTGATGTAGTCAAATGCTTTCAATCGGTTGTGGAGCATCATTAAATCTCTAGTGGGTTGGGAAAGAGAGAAGTATTTGGAAAGGAAGTAATTGTGTGTTTCTTTTGTCAGATACCTATCTAATGAATTAGAAAATGGAGCTGGAATCTTGGAACCATATATTAGACTCGAGGTCTAGTTTATTCAACTACTTTGTATGTGTATTCTTTGTCTTCCTCTTCTTTTCTTCTATCCCAACTTTGTCACTTTTGTTTTACGATTCCAGATTAACAATGATCCGGAGGCGTTTCGACAACTTCAATCCGACACATTTTCTTGTAGCTAATGTTTGTTCAATTGCTTTCTGTAATAGCAATTGTTTATCAATTATGTCAAGTTCGCTGAGATTGTGATGTGTATCGCCTTCATGCCATGTAAAGAATCATTGTTCTTGAAGTAAAGGATCTAAGAGGTCTTGTAATGTACCATTCTAGGTTTCTCATCAAGCCTTATAATGTATTCTGAAGCCAAACTTTCTCAGATTGGCTTGTTAATCTACCAAATCCCCTTAAACAGTTTTCAAGGAACAATAGGCTAGGTGACCATTTAGTTTCTAAACATATTTTGAAAAATCGAACATGAAGTGATGCGAGAAAAGGGGAAAGACCCGTCATAGAGGGGAAGTCTAAGAGCTTTCCTATTCCAAACAAACATCTTATGAGTACATACAATCTAATTAGGTAGTTCTTGTCTTCAATCGGCTTTACATTCTTTAGACAATGTGTTGTGCCTTGAGTCACTCTTCTGCCTACCGTATAAGTAAACTTCGGTTCCAAGTAGAGTCACTCTCTTGTTTGCCTTCTCCCAAATGAATCCACTATTAATTACTCACAAAATGAGGAGAATGTTTTGAGAATTGGAGAAGAATGTAGGCCTGTGTCATGCTGGGGCTCCCCCTTTCCGATTGATACCCACCTAGGTATGCCTACCCTACCCTACACCAACCACCAGCCCTTTTTATTTCATTTCTGCCTAGGTATGGAGGTTGCGATTTTTTTTGGGGATTAAGTGCAGAGGTGGTGACTTGTACAATGTCCACCTGGATCCTACCTGGCTACAGGTATGCAATGTGGCGATTGGACGGTGCAATATGGCATGGCTACGATAAATGGCTACAATATGGCTACATATGTATGTGCAATATGGCTACTGCCTGGCGATAGGTGCAGGTGGCGAATCATGCTGATTCTTGGTGTGATGGGCCGTAAGGGCCTAGTTCCCAGGCGAAATGTGTGGGTTCCCCGGTGCTTTCTGGCACCAGCTGCCCAAGGGAACCGCCACTATATGGCGAAATTTTTTATTTTTGCCTTTTTTTCTTGGCATAGGGGTGTGGGGGCCAATTGTTTTTGGTGCTTTCTGGCTTTATTTCGCCTAAAAAGGTCGGGTTGGCAAGCACATGGCGAGCCTTCTCAGTAACAACCACAAAGCTTGCAAGAGGAAACAAGCAGTATTAACACAGTCCTCGCCTCATAGCGACATGAGCATTTCATTGCGAGGCCGATGCAGCCCACAAAATCATCCCTTTACATTTTAACAACACCTTAGGATGCCTGCAATGTTGGAAAATTATAGCCAGATATTTATCCCATATCGATTGCAGACATCTTGATGGATGAGTCCTATATAACCCTTGCCTTCCAAATTTTGTCTCTCTAGCCGTTTGCTCAGCGCAGAGAACTATTCTTTCGCCTTTTACTAAAGAATACCGTGCGCAGGGTGCAAATAGTGGCATGCCTCAATTTTTATGCTGGCTCCTTCCACCGGGTCCCTCCAATGAAACCTAAACACGACAGCCCTAAATACAACTACCTAACTCATACCAGATTCATACCCAAGTTGCTCGCACCTGTCTAGATACCTATACCAGCCTGGTATGGAAAAGGGCTGGGACCCTTCATACCAGGACCAGTCTGGTATTAAAAAATGGACATACCTGGTTGGATTGCAAGATGCAGAGTATCTGAATTCACGAGCTAGTTTAGCCTACCCAAAGTGAAGGGATGCTTACTCGCGGGGAGATTGTGATTCTAGAACTGACAGAATCTTTGCAATCCTTGGCTGAGAGGCAAACGGTACATTGAAAGTAGGCTGAGAATCAAGGCCGGGATTGCCTTGGTAGATCGTTTGTTAGCGGCGCAGCTGGTGGTGGTAAAGGTGGCGGCTACGCTGGGCGACTCATAATAGTTTGATCACGCCCATGATTACTGCCATGGCGGTGATCGAAGATAGCTTGGGGGCGCAATCAATTCACGGAGATGTCGGGATGAAGGCTCTCCATCACGCCCCCTACCCCCAGAATTTTACAGTTTTTTCTTTGCTTTGTTTCAAGGAATTCCTCCAAACAACACTGGCAAAGAAGAAGAATAAAACGCGGTGTGTCGGAGAGTGCTACGAATTTCGGTCTTGTGCAGCCTTCACTTGTCTCTTCTCTCATTTCTATACCGAGGTAGGCCAGTTTTCACTGCATCCCAGACTTGATAGTAATATTGTTTCGGAAGTGAGTGGAAGGTTGATTGGTTTCGCAAGAGAGCAAAGATGAAGCAGCTCCCTGTCGTTCCTATCGGTGATGCCTCGGACGAGTGGCTGCTGCCAGTGCAAAACGCAATCATTAACACAAATGGGGTATTCGCTATCTCTGGCCTGCATGGGGACCTCACATGGGACCAGGCTTGCAAGGTTGGCAAGAAGATTCTTAAGACCTACATGAATGCCACACAGCACAACCCATATGAACTCCACCCTGGCTTAGATTTGCATGAGGGCGCAGAGCGGAGCACGAGCCACCTTCGCAAGCACACGACAGGGGGCGATCTAGAGGATCACGTCGACCAAGGGCTCTTCAACATCGTCATAGGCGTAAGGCATCACACTTTTGAGGATCAGGAAGAACAGCAGCAAGCTCACCATGATGACCCTGGGCTGCTGCAGGGATTGGAGTTCCAGGATCGTGGAGGAGAGTATCGCAGCGTACTGGAAAACTTGATTCAAGCGTCACATCACACTGTCTTAGCAATCGTCATCCCCGGTTACACCCTTCAGGTTTTCGAGAGCGACATCTCAGCTGCCCGACATCGAGTCCGAAGTGAGGCTCGCACGAGAAGGATACAAGTCTTCCAATGCAGGCTTCAGCCTACTTACAAAGTGAATGGGGAAGAAATTGGAAAAATCTTGAGCGGATCGGTGAAGGGATTAGCGACTACTGTCACAGTGAGAAATCCGTTCTTCGGCTCTATATTCCACTGGGAGGTAGCATCACTAGATGTGACGGTGAAGGCCCTCAAGGAGGTGTATTATCTCGCCGAAGGTATTAATCATGAGTGCTCTTTCATGTTCTTTCACAGAATCATGAGGGATGGTAAGTTGCTATCCGATTATGCTATGCCTGGTGAGGAAATGACCATATCATCTCACCTGACACGGCATAGATATTAGCTCCGACATGCCTTCACATGAGACATGTGAATTTGAAATTTTGAACTCGTGGGGCATAAAATTTGAGAGAAGATTTCAGGTCAACGAGAACATCTTTTGAGCACAGGGTGTTGTGGCAATGTATGGTAGCGCCAAGCTTCGCAGATGGCTGAGTTCTATGGTCACAAGCAAAGCTCGTGTGACATGAAATTTGAGAGAAGATTTCAGTTCAGGTAAGCCAAGTTACTCTGAAGGCAGGTCAACAAGAATATCTTATGAGCAGATGTTGAAGTGTCTCAGGGTGTTGTGGCCTGATGCCTCTTACAATGGTAGATTCCGTTGCGTTCCGGTGGTGTGTTAGGTGACTGTGTTTGGATGGCTAATTAACTGTGAGAGAGAGAGAGAGAGAGAGAGAGCTGAACTCAGTTGCCAGTCAATGAACTGTCTGTTTCCAACTTTTGCTTTTAAACTTCGCAAATACATATGGCAAATATTCTTACTACGCGGTTTCTACTGAGTTTTCCTGCCTCCTCATGTACTGATCTACATTGAAAGAAACAAATGAAAGACCTTTTCTTCCGTGGGTGTCGAGAAGTAGATGGTTGGAGTTACTTGAATCACTTACACTACAGTGTGACGAATGAGTCTACAGACCTTAGCTTTCAGACCTTAGCATTCAAAGTACAGAGAACCTCCTCAAGTGGGAGGATTGCACCGGTGGGGAGACCGGTACTCGTGACCGACACAGTGAAGCACGTTTTGGGCATCTTGATCGCATTCCAACCGCGCTCTTGACACACATCGAGTACATAGCTAACAGCTATTCGTTGCTGTAGTCGCATCACATCATACACTGGAAGCCCAATCGGATCTATTTGTGGTGGCTTCGAGGCCGGCGATCGACATGGAAAGGACGCTGCAATGTGGGTCCACGGGAAACCATCAGATTTCTCGAAATTTGTCCAGCGATTTGGAAGTAGTACGAATGCTGTCATCGGGGAAGTATCTCAGGAGATCTGGATCTGGCGGGTCTCAGCCTTTGGTTTGGTAAGTTTGGGGACGGTAACAGTAAGCACGCCATTCTCTACTTGTGCGGTCACTGCGTCCGCATTGGCGTTCTCTGGCAGGCGGAACCGGCGCAGAAAGCTACCCCGGGACCGCTCAACGCGGTGCCATTTGTCTCCCTTCTGCACCTCCTCCTCCGTCCTCTCTCCACTGATTTCCAGTGTACGTCCGTCCACCATTTGCACTTTGATCTCCTCCCTCTTCAGACCTGATCCATCACAATGTGCACAACCTTTAAGAAACTTCAACGACTTCCTCTCTTTCAGAATTCGAGAATAATTTTAGTTCACTTTACCGGAACAATCAGTCGAATTAGATATATACCGAATGCACTCCTCCATTCACCCCCCAGTGATGACCAACATTTGCCAAATTCTGGAGACATTATTTACTTTCATCTGAAGCACAGAACAGGACGAGAGCATCTGAACAGAAATTTAGACCGGGAAGATCAGCTTTGAAGATTTGTGCCTCGGGAGTCTCACGCCAGTCGATCTGCGCACTCGCCACAGCCTTTGCATTCCGAGCAATCTCACGGGATGGCGCACTCTCGAAGACGTCCCAGACGGTAGGAATGAGGACGGGATCATAAACACTGTTGTCGTTCCCAAAGAACAATGAAAGAGCCATCGATGCTGTCCGAGATCTTCTTCAGCAAAACTCTGACACTCAGAATGCAGGGACAGAAGACGATCAGTCCACAGCTACTGCACGATCACAGGTGAAGGAGTAGGCAAAGTCCGCCGAGAAATTTCACAAAAAAATTCTAGAGAAGATGGAAAGAACTGAAGACCTGATAGAACGAGCGTGAAATGAGGGTCACAGGGTCTTCTCGTTTTATAGAGACCTCAAAATGCTGTCGCGTACGTCGGTCGGAGAACGAGAAGCTTCCGGAAAGCACCCGACGAGACGACCCCTTCGTTGAGGGCCCCTCCCGTAGTGTTCGTCCGTCTGGCATTGCCTCATCCATATTGGAGTTATCATCCAAGATCTTCGAGGCCTCGTGATCTTTCTGGTGGATGAACGTTCTGTTATGTTTCAGAAGAGTCGGGAGCGCAGAGTTGCAGAGTGTGCTTCGTGCTGGTCGTGTGGCGATGGCGCCGGCAGAGGTCTGGAGAGATCTAGAGGACACTCGAGGTTGAGAGAGAGGTCAGGAAGGAGCAGGAAACCGACACAGAAGTAGTATATAGAAGAGGCGTTCTACGTTGCGATTATAATCTTCACTCCCAGGAATGCATCATCGTGCTGCTGCACGCATCGAGCTCAGAGTTCTCCTTCCTGGGTCGTGCTTTGGACTTAAGCACCCGGACAAGGAGGGGCACCTCGCTAACTGATTTCAAGTCATTCTGATTTGACCTCTCTACAGACGAGCCTTGAATTTTACTTCTTTGCACCAAGCGCAGTCAAATGGCCCTGGCATCCTTCTTCGGAAATCGCTTCGGCAGTGTGCGAGATCCATTGTCGTGGCCGGGCTCCGGTGCGCTGTGGGACCAGGAACCAGCTCGCTCGTTTGCAGAGGATGCGCGCGCTATCGCCAACACGCGTGTAGATTGGCTTGAAAATGCAGACTCTCATGTCTTCAAAGCTGACCTGCCTGGTAATTCGATTCGATAAACTCCTTCTATGGATTCTGTGTTTTTCTTGGAATACTATTATACGGTCGGGTCATTCAGAGGAGACAGGTTGCGCTTCCCTAGATGTTACAGTGTCCTACTTTGTTCACACTTACCCGTTTTCATTCCAACGTAGTCTTAAATGAGCAAGTCTGAACATTTGTCACCTATCGTAGGACCAGAGAGTGGCTTTGAGCTGGAATCCAGAAGAAGAAAATGTAAATTCATGAGCACTTGAAAGTTATCCTTGCATCACGAATCAGATTACGATTTTGGATCGCAACTAATGCTGATACTGAAGGTACCTGCTTGTACGCAGGTTTAAAGAAAGAGGAAGTGAAGGTACTTGTGGAAGATGGCCACACGCTTCAGATAAGTGGCGAGCGCAAGATCGAAGACGTGAAAGACACTGACACATGGCACCGTGTAGAGCGCAGTCAGTGCAAGTTCCTGAGGCGCTTGCGCTTGCCGGACAATGCTAATGTAGACGAAGTGACTGCCAAGGTCGACAATGGCGTTCTTACTGTCACGGTCCCCAAGATTCAGAGGCAGTCCGAACAACAAACACGCTCTATCGATATCAAATAAGCTTTGAACATTCAAATCATCCAGGCTACAGTGTAGTAACTACTGTAGAAGAACGAAATCCAGAGGGGTCACTAGAGCTGTCATTCTGGACATTTTCGGGGTAGATGGCTCAGCGTTCCGAAGTATAATTTCTCCAGAAAACTTTGGGGATGATCTGAACATTATGTAACCCCATGATTACAGCAGGCTAAATATATAATTGCACAGTTCAGTGTACAATTTCTATTGATACCAATGCATTTATCTCGTGAGATCTCTACCTGCCTTGCTCTTGACCCATCTAAATATTATTGCATGAATTGCACCGTTTCCACTGTCCTTTCTCTTTAGCTTTGACCCTTCGGCAATCCCTTGAGCAGTAGAATTTGCTTGTGGCCGGCTGCTTCTGGCTCTCTCTTTGTTTTTGTTCGCTTTCGTATTTCTTGAGTCTATTCCCCTCCTCCTATCATCTCCCTATCATACTGCCGGGCCCCAACGAACTTAACGGTTTGGAGCTTCATGGGGCTCCAAACCGTTATGCCTGCACAGAGCAAGTGCTGCCGCATCCATCTAAGCAAGTTCTCAGGGAACCGAGCAACAGGGAACCTGGCGAATCAGGCACGCGTGCATGCATGATTGTCAAACTATGGAAGGGCTATATAATCGTCCAGCTCCAGGAGCACAATACCCAACTCATCAGCTCACAATATCCAAAGAATATATCTGTTGGCGAGCAAACACATTTATACTTGAACATCACAACAACCATTAGCTGGTAGCTCAATTGAGTATCCAGAGACAATACGCTTGGTCAGCAACCATAATCCACAGGATGGGGACATGATCAGGGTTTGGTGATCACTTTGAGAGCATGCATCGCAAGGTCTACTTGGTCACTCTGATGCCATACAACTGGCGCTTACGAAGATTGTTCAAGAGTTGAATGCGAGAGAGAGCCACAACCATGAGTCCCGACCATGAAGCGGATCGATCCCACCGATCGAATAGCTTACTCTTTTTTTTAATTTTATAATATTACTTTTACTTATTTACTTTTATCCTGAAAGAGTGAAAAGTGAAAACGAAGTCGCTGGCTCCAGAGACGCACTTGCGAAGTCGGAAGGAAAAACGGCTACAGCGATGTTGCAGGCTCTCGCTCGATCTGTCTTGGATCTCCAAGCAGCAAGCAGGAAATGGTCGTGGATGGCAAGTATGCTACAGGGGTGTGACGTTTTCGATTTGGGTGTCTTTGTGATTGTGGCATTCGGATGGCAGTGTTGATTGTAAGTTAGGTGTGCAGAGCATGCCTGAGGAGCCTTTGTCGACATGTATATTCTTTATGCTGGAGTTTTAAGCATGATTTGGGCTTAAATTCGTGACAGTATGCGTAAACAGGATCTGGTCTCGTGCATTGAGATGGTCGCAGGATGTGGCAGGCATGGGTGTGGTTTGTAGTCACCGTTATTCGGCTAGGATTCGCTATAGTTACTCCTGCAAAGCTAGCGGCAATATGGTCTGTGGATATTTGCTGATGTATCCAGTTGTCCACAACGGTCCTGAGATTTTCGGGTACTGAAAGGGTGGCCGTCCTCACGCACATGCATTCCCGAGCAACTGAAGTCGGATGCCCCATTAACCTACTTGGAGTGATTTGAGAGACAATGCTTCACTATCTGGGCTCAGGGGTTTGACTCAATTCCTGGTGACAAATCTGCGGGCAGGATGGCGGAGTTGCATGTGACGGTTAACGCAGGTTTGTCGGATGAGGAGGAAGCAGTTTTGGAAGACGGTTTAGGTCCTGAGGATGTTGGACTCAGTTCTCCAGACTCTGAAAGTTGTGGCACATCAAAGGATCAGTCGGTCGGAGCTCCCATCTGTAGACAAATGAGCTATGGCGCTCTGCCTGGTACCCGCATATGGCCAGCATCTACTGTAATGAAATTTGAGGAGCTGTCAGAGGCACAGAGGAGGCAAATTTTATTCCCACCTGTAACGTTTGATTTCTTGAGAGATGATATAAGGAAAAATCTCATAGACCTCATTGATTTCAAACTCCTCCACGAAGAGAAGATGCCTCTCAATCATGATCCAGTTGGGGATTCCAAATCCGAGCGTAGGCAGCCAACTGCAAACTTGGGCACAAGCAATCCCCTGATGTGCAAAGTGAGTGGTCCAGATAACCAGTTGGAGGCCCAGGTGAATGCAGGACGAGTTTACCCTTTCAACTCTCCTTCTGACGTTGCAGGGTCGTCGTCAACAGATGAGCTTCCCAATAACCTGAGGTGCGTGGCCTCTAACCGCGAATGGAGTTCTTCAAATGATGCTGTGGAGGTACTCAACGGAAGAGAGGGTGCTGGGACCGCGGATGTGGGGGCTGGTGTGGGGGCGAAGAAACTGGACAGCGATGGCAGGGCAAGGCTAGAAAGCTTTGTTCTAATTCATAACGTAGCTAAGAGGCATAATCTTGGGACACTGGCCCGGAGTTCTACTGCGTTTGGCGTGTCAGAGTTAATTCTGGTGGGAAGAAAGGATTTCAATGCATTTGGGAGCCACGGTGCCACATTGCATCTCCAGTTTCGCCATTTCCACACTCTGGGCAAAGCTGCCCAGTATTTAAAGGTAACCATTTGATGGAACTGTTTGTGATGTGGGGGTCCTGTAATCTAACCATAGATATGCCATGTTGAAGCCGACTGCAAATGCTACAATTTTTAACGGATGTTTGATTATGTTTTGTCTTTATCCATGTCGGATTGTTGGGGCTGCTCATGCCATGACTCTCTCCCACCCCTGTACTGAAGAAGAAATTTGCAGGCAAAGCATGTAGCCATATGTGGAGTGGAGATCACAGAGGGAGCAGCCCGGGTGAATTCCCACCCTTTCACTGGCAGCACTGCATTTGTCCTTGGTAATGAGGTGAGTTGACTCAATGATTTACAAGTTAGTATGAAGCCTGATTCAACGGATTCTAACCTGCATGTAAGACTCTTTATTCTTAATATGCTGTAGTAAGTGTATTTCAACGCATACCTAACACATCCTATGCAAGTAGAATCATATATTTCACAAGTTTCATGTGTAACATGGACATCCTTGCACCGGCGAGTTGCAGGGAACAGGACTGTCGGAGAAGGAGATGGAGATTTGTGATTTCTTTGTCTACATTCCTCAGTGTGGTCCTGGCACGGCCTCCCTCAATGTAACTGTGGCTGCTTCCATTGTCCTCCACCATTTTGCTGGTGCGTCTCCATGGACACAAGATTTGCTGGTTACCTGTTAATACACATGCAGTTTGTTATGCATGTGTTACGTCAATTGTTTTACTGTGCATTGCATGACATAGTACTCTCTTTCTCTGGGCAGATTGTGTTTTCTAGCATGATGTGTAAACGAGCTTGTATATCAGAAGCTCAATGTAACCAGATTGTTATTGGCTGTGCTTGGTTGTTATTGCAATTTTGGGACGACTTTGGTGGGCTGAGACTCCACAGCTGGCTCTGGAAGGGTTAGTATCCCCTGAGATCTAAGCCTTTAAGGGTATGCCACAACAACGGTTGCAGGGAATGGTGAATAAGTACAACTGTCTCTGACAGCCCAGGAATGTTACTATCAGGTGGGTCTAGGCCCTAATGGGCATATCATAGCCTAAGTTCACAAAAACAGTTGATAATCCATTCTGTTACTCAAAACAGTAGGAGCTTCTTTCTGAAAACATCAAGCCGCTGAAGACATTCTTGAGACACTTCTTCAAGGGGACTTTGGGGACAGGTGGGGGTTAGAAAGGAGAGTAAGAGAGGGTCGTATGGCTTGCATTGCAAGAGGACAGATGCTGTAGTCTTGCCTGCAGTGCCGCAATTATAGGACCTGTCAGGTGTTCTTCCTCACTAGGTTTGAGATAGAGCGGGGGAGGCAGCTCTAACATGATGCTCGTTAACCATTCCTGTGGCTGGTTAGTTAGGTCCCTCTTTGACTTCTCTTCTTTCAGGTTTATTCTCCTCTGCCCATTTTGTGCCTGCTTTGAAGTTTCTGTCCTTCTTTTCAAATAGTCTCTTATTTGGTTGCTGTTGAAATGTAAGTCTGAAGTTTATTGAGCACTTACAGGGGGATATTGTTATGGCTGGTTGCAAAACAGTGTGGGCAGGGTTCCCAGAGCGTCAGCGAGAGGGTCACAAGTACATCGTGGCTGAGAGGCCCATTAGGCGAGGGCCGCGGAATATGTGTCCAGATTCCCCTGAACAAGTGGCTGAGCAGCGGAGGCAGAAGGCAGAAACTCCAGCTAGTGAAGATTGGCTGCTATATGAGGCTTTGGATGATACAGCGGAGGATGATGGCTTTGAGGTACAGGAGAGTGCTGCAATTGAATTCCCCAATGAAGGCACCTCACAAACAGGCCTCAGCTCCCTCACCAATCTGTTTGATTGACATAAGCAGGAGTCTCTCTGGAGAGCTCTTCGTAGCCACCAGGCTGAGCTCCTCTATTATGTTCTAGAAACTTCAAGTCATCAAACTTGACACTGGGCTCCTCAAATGTATTGGAGAGCTGCTGGTGGAGCACCTCACAGAGAGTCAAAAGAGACAGACGGACCGAAATTCTGACATGAAGATTCTATGTTCCGGAGACCAGGTGGGATTCACATTATAAGGCCTTGGTGGCATGGGGGTGTGACACACCACAGAGATTGGAGTGAAACCAAACACGATCTTGTAAAGCCAAGCTTTCAACCAGTGTTGGGTCAATGGCAGCAACACATAGGCAGCGGGGAAGCATCGCAGATAGGAATCACCTCTCCCCCTCTCCCAACAGTTTCTTTTTTTCTTCACTTCTGGAGAACATTGAAAACATGATTGTGTGAATAAATCCCTTCCAGAAAGAAGCTCATTTCTCCACTCCCTCAAATCAACCACATTTGCCTACAGGGAGGCGGCCTGCCACTACACCTCGACCGTGCCAATGAACGGATGAAAAAAGTGTCCATTCGTCTATCCTTGTGATGCATCTCATCTGCCGACAGCGCCTGCGTGGCCAAATCCTATCGTCGGATACCACCGGATCATGGGTCCAACCCAACCAGGGTTAGCCGTGGGTAGGGTTTATGGAAAGCATTTGGTAGTATTCTCTCTTTGTAAATCGCCTGCTGGTAAATTTCCTTACCTTTTTCCCTTCTCTGCCACACAAGGTAACCCTAGACGCCACGGTGGTCAGCCCCCTTACACTAGGCACATCTGTCATAGCCATGATACAGCCCGGGGCAATATTGGTGGTGGGCCCTGTCCCTCTTTTCAAGACAATCCTAGGAGCAGCAGAAATGGGGCCAAGAGTACTACTACACCCTCCCACTCCGGTCACAGCAGCCCTCATCCACGGAGGAGAGGAAGCCTTGCTGATGGTGAACCCTCCTACTCTACCCAAGGTCACAGCTCTACAGGAAAGATACCCGACAACCCCAAGCGAGGCACAACAACTCCAAATCAAGGGGCTAGTGGCCCTTCCCCAATTCGCCTTTCAGGTACACGGCGGCCTCCCAGAGAGCTTACCTCTCCACCTGGCTCGCCACCTCCTTCTAGACAGCGGACAGTTTCACCTGATCAGACTGCCCATTTTTTTGCTCCATCTTATCTCCCACCACTAGCACCACCATCTTCTCCACCAGACCGAGTGCCTTGTCCAGGTTGTGGTCGGATGTTTGCTCGTATCAGGGGGCTTACGCGTCATCGGCACACGTGTTCTACACTTCATCAGTCTTTTCCAGACAGTCATTTGTGTACCCCCTTACTGGCTCCTTTTGCCAAGCATGGCTTTGGATTGCGACCATTGATGTTTTGGGAGCATTTCAGTTGGGTTTGCCCCGTCCCCGGCTCTATACACGCATCCCAATGGCGCTTCGCAGAGAGGTACAACATGCTTTTCGCTTACCCTTGGAACGCCTTGCTCGGGACCCTTACGACATTGCTGCTTGGCACCTTTTTCTATTTTTTTCTCTATGGTGTCTAGTTTTGCCTCCACGTGGTGGTGAATCCGGACATCGAGAGACGCGTGCCCGTTCGTAGATTTCTCTCTGGGGATTGGGAAACCCTTCAAGACGAACATTATCTACGTGCACAAGCTCACTACTACATATTAACGTTTTTATGACTACGGGTGATATAAACCTTGGTAACCATGTCTATACATGTGACTACGAGGTGATGAAACCCATTGTTGGGCGCATTTTAATATATTTTAATCTAATGCAGTCATATGTTTTACTACATGACTAGGACCCGCGGTCAAACATTGTCGACCACGAATATAAGCTTGGTTTATATAACTAGTAGTCATACACAATACTACACGTCAGACACGTGCCATATAAACTTATGACTAAATGACTACACCAATACTACACATGACATGCCATAGAAGCTTATGACTAGATGACTATAAGAGGTTTCACAGCTCTGTTTATGTGACCTCATCCATCTATCTTTAACGAAGCACTTGTGTCAATGGAATGACACAAAGTGTAAAAAACTAAAAAATTCAAAAAGTTGCTTTAGGGTTGCCCACGTTCAGCCATGAACACAGAGGGCTGGGACTTAGCCTCATTTTGTCTCTCGCGCCATATGTTTTCGTAGTATTGAGCCGAAGCAGTGAGAATTTATGTCATGGAACGGGATGATCGTGGGATATGCAATGCAGGGGCGTGGGATTGAGGCTTTGCAACCTATTCATGAGAGCAACTGATGCAACTTTTTTGAGCTTATTCTTGAGCAAATCATGCAGGAAGGGCGAGGATATGCACAGCGGGGGTGTGGTATAGAGGCTTGGGAGACGTATGAGCATATAATGCGGGAAGGGGTGAAGCCGGACCAGGTCACGTTCGTTTGTGTTTGCAATGTGTGTGCGAGCCTGGGAGCCTTGGAGAAGGGTAAAAGGTCCATGGTGCCATTGTCAAATTTGGAATTGTACCCGATGTCATTCTGAACAATACCCTCGTGGACATGTATGCCAAATGTGGCAGTATTGAGGATAGAAAGGGAGTGTTTGAGAATATGGCTGAACGAAATGTCGTGTCCTGGAGTGTGATGATCACGGGATATTTGCCCAACATGGATGCGGGATGGAGGCATTGGTGTATGATTTGTGCAAAGGCAGAAATAGCTGAAAGAACAGGGATAGAGAATGGGTCCAGATTCATCCAAGTGGGCCAGATTTCAAGCACAAGATTACTGATGATTCCATGTGGAACAAATAGCTACAAGAAACCTGCATGGATAGATGGTCAACTGGATGCCACAGCAGTAGCGGCACAACTGATATTTTAATCAAGGCACCTTCTTCAACACATTTCATCTTGTTTTTCCTCTTATCAGAATCGGCCCTAAATTTCCATGTTGAATTCTGCAAGTTAGCTGGTTGAGTGAATGTAGTTTGGAGTGCAAGCCTCAATTTCCCGGGAGGTGTGCATTTAGTCATCCATAAGTTTTAGGTGGAGGATAGGTTGTTAGTCTGAATGGGATAGATGTGAGAGCCGAATGCAGCCTTCCATTGTTGTGATCACGCATGCAGGAAGGGCGGGTTACGCCAGCCCCAAAAACTCCCCCTCCCCGCGATGACTCCCTTGTATGTCCCTTCACCTCTTTACGATATTTATTGGTCCTAAACTATGCCTTTCTGAAATTAGTCATTGCATTGTCCCTCCCAGAATTGCACATGATCGTCGTGTAGCAACCTATTTTGGGGGGATTCCTGCTGCTAAAACATCTTCGCTTCTCTTCTTGGCCGGAAGGTCATTGTTGTTGATATTTTTTAGTATGGCAACTAGAAAGAATTGACGGATGCCCAGGACCATGATGACTCTCGGTTGCACAGGAACTACCTGTCTTACACCACCTTCATTTGTGGCACTCTGGAAAGGATTGAAGGGCTCTCACATGTGATGGAAACTGTCCTGAATCATGGGGCAAAGGGCCCAAGTGTAGGATTGTCCTTTGCCTCAGTTCTCACTCTACCACAAAGAAGTCTAACTGACTACACGAGTATAGGTATTTGGGTGGAAGAAGAAAATTTTGACATTGCGCAAGAGCCTGGAACACCATTTACATTTGAAGCTGATTGCAAGGTCAGACCATCGTGAACATTGGCGAGCATCCTCTCCATTCTCTGCTGAAGTACACACCTCCTCTTGTTGGGCTGAATGTCTTTCAACCTCGGCTGCTATTTGTTGTGTGTTTGTTACCAGAATCATCCTTAAAGGAGGAAAGGGAGCCAACCACTATAGGTCTCCCTTTACAAGTTTGTGTCATTATCTACTTGGGGTGTATGCTTCATGTTGATAGATGATGGAGTCCTTGTAGGGTTAAGCCTTATCCTTGGAAGCTATAGAATGTGCCAGTGGTTGTTGGGTCGACTGTTAAATATGCAAAACTATACTGTGTTTTGGGTGACTCATCACGCCTAGAGTCTGGCAAGGCATCCTCTCAATCACTGGTTTTGCACACCTGGGGTAAGGAGCACTCGTGGGATAGTTGAGCACTGGAAGTGTACCATGGCAGGTGGCCGACAAGATGATGAGACAGCTGCCTGCTCTGGGGGCCGCCAAAGCCCCAATACGACCTACATATGGTAGGGTGTGTGCTCAAGATTGACTTGACATGTTATCAACATGTCTCAATGAGGCATCAATTGCAGGACGTACTAAAAGATATGATAGGAAAGCCCTAAATCACATTGAGACTAAAAGAGAGCACAAGCTGTGGAGCAAATAGATATGATACATGGACATGCAAATGAAGTTTGTTGCATAGGAAACACTGTTATTGTGGATGGTCAATGACTTGCACTTGTTTGCCAACATAAGGAAGGAGGCAGAGGAGAGGCATGTGATGCATATGCCACGGAAGGAGATTGAGTACGAGTCAGAGGTAGAGAGTATCAACAGGTTCTATGAGCGCGTGTGTACATTCACCAATCATCAGAGGATGGCCGATCTTTTAATGGATGTTCTTATTTACTTCTTAAAAAAGTAAGCTTCTCATGAGCCCATCACAAGTTTGCCTTCATTGGAATTGTCTCTCATCTTTCTTATTTCACACTGTAGCTCAACTTTAGGGCTGGAGACATGATACTGCCATTGTGACAACAGGAAAATATCCAAAAATCGTAACAGAGATGAGGAGAAGCTGTGGATGAATACTTTTCTGACCCAAGTCAATGCTGGGACACCGAGGCAAAAAGGTGAATGCCTGACACAGGAGAGTAGCAGACGCAATTCAGTATAGGAACTAGTGTAATATGCTGAGTTGGGTGTTTCCTAGAACAAATCTAGCTGTCATTATCAGCTGCAAGACACAGATGTATGCATGATTTGTGCAGAGGCATGAATAGCTGAAGGAGCAGGGATAGAGTGTGGGTCCAAGTTCATCCAAGAGGGCTGGACTTCAAGCTCCAGATTACCTTGATTCCAGGTGGATCAGTAGCTACAAGAAACCTGCATGGGTAGATGGTCAACTAAAGGTAGCAGCTGCAGCGACACAGTTGATAAATTTAGGCACCTCAACCATGACCACAGCTTCTGAAATTAGAGGATCAAGAGAGGGAGTCAACAATGCCTCTTCTGGCACTTCTGGGCATGTGAAGCTACTTTGTGCGGCAGGCAGCCTGAGGCTCTATAGACTCTGAACCAAGGAGGCATTTCAGCAGATTCAGATATGTATGTCTGTCTCTTGCTTAAGTGCATCAAGATGGAAGGTCTGGAAGCTGGAAAGCAGGTGCACACTCACATTATCCCAAGTGGATTCACGCCAAAAAACTACTCAATGCCCTTGTCAACATGTATGTTAAGTGCCGGAGCATCAGGGATGCTCACCAAGTGTTCAACAGAATGCCTCAATGATCTTTGATCACGTGGAGAATTATGTTGGAAGGATTTACCAAGCATAGGTGTGGTAGGAATGTTTTGGAGACATATGAGCAAATGATATGCGAAGCGGTGAAGCCCAACCACATTACATTTGTTTGTGTTTGCAATGTGTGCACAAGCGTGGGAGCTCTAGAAAAGAGGAAAGAGGTCCATAGTGACATGGTCAAAGCTGGAATTGTACCAGATGTCATCCTGGAAACAGAAGCGGCAGCAGCACAATTGATAGAACAATTCGCTGCTAATGAAGGTGTTTTTTTCAACACATTTCACCCTGTTTTGCCATGTTACCAGAGTCGTCCCTAAAATTTCATGTAGAATTCTGCAAGTTAGCTCGTTCGTGATGTGAGCTAGCATGAGTTTTATAAAGATCCTTCACGATGGTGGGACAACTGCAATCACAAGGTTTGGCTTTTCTTAATGTACGATATGAAGAAGTTTGTCCATCCTGCAGAGGTGGGCTTTTGGCTCCTGTTAGTACCATGATTTGGTATTCTTCCTGATGTTTACAAGGTTCTTGGGAGAGTCAGATTGGTCTTAGCAGGTCGTGTTTCAATCTTTGCCTGCTCAGCTGCACAATGGTGGTTCTCACAGGCCAATCCGACATTACCGGACTACAGACATAAACATCACACACAAGAGGTCCTTTTGGGTTGATGGTCGGTCAAATCCTCCATGGGTCAAGGACAATGTGGTGATGCCACCTTCTTCAACCTATTTCAGCCTGTTTTGCCTCTCATACTTGGCCCTGAGATGCATATTGAATTCTGTAAGTTAGCTCGTTGGGTGGATCTGTGGTGGTTTGGAGTGACTTTGACAAGTTACTACCGATGTGGCCGCACGAAGTATCCAAAAACAGATAACTGAGATGAGGAGAAGATTTGGAATGAACACTTTACCGACCCCAGTCAATGGTGGGACAATGGAGACAAAAAGGTGAATGCCTGTTGGACTACAGAGAGAAGCAGATGCAATATAGAATTGGAACTACTATTATAAGTAGAGCTCGGGTGTTTGTTGGAAGAACTTCACGCCGTCAGTGTCAGCTGCTAGCAGCAAGGCTGAGGATGTATTTATGATTTGTACACAGGCAGGGATATATAGCTGAAGGACCAGGGATAGAGGTCCAGATTTATCCAAGAGGGCCGGATTTCAAACCAATAGCTACAAGTGGGTAGATGGTCAACTGGAAACAGCAGCGGCATCAACACAATTGATAGAACAAGGCACTGCTGATGAAGGTACCTTCTTCAACACATTTCACCCTGTTTTTCCTACTATCAGAGTCGTCCCTGAATTTTGATGTTGAACTCTGCAAGGTAGCTGAGGAGAAGCTCTGGAAGGAATACGTTTAAGACCCCAGTCAATGGTGGAACAATCGAGGCAAAAAGGTGAATGTCTATTGGAAGCAAACGCAAATCAGCATAGGAACTAGTGTGACAAGTAGGGTTGGGGTGTTTGCTGGAACAATTCTAGGCTGTCATTGTCAGCTGCTAGCAACAAGGCCAGGATATATGCATAATTTGTGCAGAGGCATGGATAGCTGAAGGGGCAGGGATAGAGTGTGGGTCCAGATTCATCCAAGAGGGGCTGGATTTCAAGCTCCAGATTATCTATGATTCCATGTGGAAGGATAGCTACAAGAAACCTGCATGGGTAGATGGTCAACTGGAAGCCGCAGCAGCAGCGACACAATTGATAAAATCAGGCACTGATAATCAAGGCACCTTCTTCAACACAATTCACCCTGTTTTTCCCTCTAATAGGAATCGGCCCTCATGTTGAATTTTGCAAGTTAGCTGGTTGAGTGAACCTTTGATAGTTTGGAGCACTTGACTTTGACATGATACTGCCAATGTGACAACATGAAAGTATCTACAAACAAGTAATAAAGACGAGGAGAAGATGTGGAATGGATTCTTTCTGACCCCAGTCAATGGTGAGACAATCGAGGCAAAAAGGTGAATGCCTGATAGATTACAGAGAGTAGCATATGCTATTAAGCATAGGAACTAGTGTGATAAGTAGGGTTGGGGTGTTTGCTGGAACAATTCTAGGCTGTCATTGTCAGCTGCTAGCAGCAAGGCAAGGATGTATGCATGATTTGTGTAGAGGTATGGATAGATGAAGGGGCAGGGATAGAGTGTGGGTCCACATACATCCAAGAGGGCTGGATTTCAAGCTCCAGATTACCTATGATTCCATATAAAATCAGGCACTGGTAATCAAGGCACCTTCTTCAACACAATTCACCCTGTTTTTCCCTCTAATCAGAATCGGTCCTAAATTTTCATGTTGAATTCTGCAAGTTAGCTGGTTGAGTGAACCTTTGATAGTTTGGAGTGACTTTGACATGGTACTGCCAATGTGACAACAGGAAAGTGTCCAGAAACAGGTAACAGAGACGAGGAGAAGCTGTGGAATGAATACTTTCTGACTTCAGTCAATGGTGGGACAATCGAGGCAAAAAGGTGAATGCCTGCTGTATTATAGATAGTAGCAGATGCCATTGAGCATAGGAACTAGTGTGATAAGTCGAGTTGGGTGTTTCCTAGAACAAATCTAGGCTGTCATTGTCAGCTACTAGCAGCAAAGCAAGGATGTATGCATGATTTGTGTAGAAGCATAGATAGCTGAAGGGGCAGGGATAGAGTGTGGGTCCAGATTCATCCAATAGGGTTGGATTTCAAGCTCCAGATTACCTATGATTCCCTGTGGAAGGACAGCTACAAAGAAACCTGCGTAGATGATCAATTTCTTGTTGTGGTAGTGCTTAGCAACATCGTGCTTGAAGAATAAAGTATATCTTGGGAATATATATATATGTAGACTAGTTCGAACACCATGTTAGTGTTTGATGTATTAACATCCAATATCGTTCGAAGGTGCAATGTCCTCTGAGGTTGTGTTGTGGTGTTTCTGTGGATGACATGTTTGATTGTAGTTGTGTCTTTCATATTGTATGATGTTGTTGCTTCTGCCAGTCTATGCAACAGGGTTGGTGGTAGAATCTTTCTTTGCCACTCTTTGCAACTGCCAGCAGGGTTGGGGGTCGATTCGTTGATCATTGAAAGATTAATGCATGCTCTCTTTCCCTGCATAGGGGTTGTGTCTTGGTATAGATGGCCTTTCCCCTTTGCCAATTATGAGAGCTCCACAAAGTTAAATTTCATATTAATTTAATTTAATTTAATATCTAAATTAGTCATTTAAAATTAAATAACATTTAATAAATTATAAAATTTACATGATCAACACGTGTCAGTCACACCTGCTCCAACGAGACCACGTGCCATCTGTAGTGTTGTAGTGATATAGTCATACCCATAGTCGTGTAGTCATAAAGATATGACTACTCCACTGTGCCATCAGGTGATGATTACACATGTCAATGCCCAATGATCCCACGTGTCACGCAAAGGCCTCTCCATGTAGGCGCAATGTTGTAGTGATGTAGTCGTAATCTTAGTCATAACTTTCAGTCATGTAGTCATATTTGCTATGATTACATCACCAAACCCTGCATCACTATCCCATGCCACGTCCTCACTGACGACCATGACTTTGCACTTATCACTCCGTAGTCATGGTAGAATTGACTTCGTGTTTGTCACTGCAGAGTGAGGTAGTTATAACAGCACTTATCACTGCAAATGCGGTGATATCCATAGTCATAAAAACATTAATATGTACTAGTGAAGCACTTGCAGCGCGAATAGCTCATGATAGCCCACACCAGGCCACTCCATCCATCCGCATGCGTCTTCGTCGGAGTCTTATGCTAGGCCGGGCAGAAGAGTATTCTAGTGCAGCTCGAGCTCTTGCTCCTCTTACCCCAGCACCGCCTTCGGCTTGTACTGTCACACTGGAGAATTTTCACCCCAGTGCGGACGACATCCTTCCTTCCTTTGTGGAGGACTTTGAACCTGATGAGGACCTTCAATTGGATCGCGACACTTTCATACAAGCATTCATTCGTAGCCCTCATCTTGCAGCAGCCGGTCTGTGTGGTTTGGTGTATGAGCACCTCCGTGATTGTCTCAATCCACATGACTCTGCTAGTGGCTTTTCCAAGCTTTGCTCTTTCATTGCAATGGGACATATACCTACCCCAGTAACACGTTTACTTGGAGCATCACGGCTCTTGGCCATGTCCGAGAACACAAGTGGGATTCGTCCTATTGCAGCGGGGGAGGTTTTGTATCGCTTGGTGAGCCGCTCTATCTGCATCCAGTTTTAGGAGGTCTTTCCTTCTCACTTTTCTCCACATCAGTTTGGGGTCGCTACTTCGGGAGGTTGTGAAGCGGTGGTGCATGGGATTTGGGCTTCCCTTGACCTTCATCCAGACTGGGTCGTCCTTCAGGTGGATGTGACCAACGCCTTCAACACGGTGTCCAGATCAGAAATATTTCAGGAACTGCGATCAGCCGACGGCGCATGCCATCAACTCATTCCCTTTGTGAGATTGTTTTATGCTTCCTCCACCCTTTTGTTTTACAGTCATCATACCCGTACCGGAGATCTTACTATAATCCAGTCCGAAGTAAGAACCCGTCAGGGCGATCCATTAGGGGGACCTCTTTTTGCTTTTGCCCACTTGCGAGCCCTTCGCTCATCTGCGTAAGCCTTCTAATCCTGTATATTTCCTTCTATTGCTGATGGTACCCACATCACTGGCCCTCCCACTGATATCCTTTTGGCTTTCATTACTTTGCTACCCAACTTCACTCTCTAGGGCTCACTGTTCAACCTCGCAAATCCACAGTTTTGTCACCCTCTGGTCTGCCTTCAGATTTCGTGCCCCCTGTCGACTTTCTAGCACCATCTGAGGGTATTCGAGTGTTAGGTGTTCCCTTTGGTACTACCCCTTACACAACATCTTTCCTCCAAGACGCTTTGCTACAGGATACAAGCCATATAGAGCTTCTTCCCAAATTAGGGGATATGCAGGTAGCCCATGGCATTCTCACTAAATGCTTTTTACAGCGACCTTATTATCTTTTGCATTGTTTTCCCCCACTCCCCAGTTTGTGGAGCTTCTGTCTTCTTTCGATACGATTGTTAGGGGGATTTTTGGTCGTCTATTAGGCCCAGGTGCATTTGATACTGAGTAGGGGCCCTTGGCATGTCGTCAAGCTACCCTCCTGATCTCTTCTGGAGGAGTGGGTTTACTATCCACAGTTGTCACTGCCCCTGCTGCCTTCCTAGGTAGTTGGGCTTAGTCGCTCCTTGACATCTCGGTTTCTGTGTCAGCAACGCCCTTTTCTCATGGAGGTGGTTGCCCATATCGATGATGGCTCTTTGTCCTTCCAGCAACATCTTTGTTTAGCACGGGATCTCATCCCAACACCAGCACGGGCTTGTCTGCCACCCTTTGAACAGTTGGTCACTCAAGGTCTTGAGCACTTACAAGATACCATCATGGAACGCGTGCACCGACACTCATTTGCCAGCATGCTTTCCGATGCTCCTTCAGATATACATCGGGCCAGACTTCTCTCGTGCGCAGGGTCCGGAGTAGGCGCGTGGCTCACGGTACGACCAACCATTGCACCCTTCCGTATGTCTTTTACTGTATTTACCACCTCCCTACGAGTTCGACTGGATCTTCCGCATATCTCTGTGTTAGAACTACAACAGTGTGTTTGTCGCCATCCTCTCGATTCACTCGGCGTACATCTTCACAGGAAAACTGGGTTCCTGACCCAATTACAGGCTTGTGAGATTGCATTCAAATCCATAAACACCAATATTCCCTCAAAGTTTACATTTGTACAGCTCAAGAGAATATACTAATGCCACCTCAAAAGGTCTTATCCTCCTCAATTGGTCTGGTCGTCCTCTCTGAATCCACTTTATGGAGAACGCACTGCGACCCATGACGTCGTCCGGGATGTAGCAGCTGCGGTTGCTCGTGATGCTGACATACATGTCATTCGAGAGCAGGGGCACATACTCCCATCGACCCACGATCACCATTCCACTCGACGACGGGTTGACATTGTTCTCTCACATGACGGACTGCGTACATTGGCGGACGTTGTCATCGCTGATCCTACTAGGTCGGATCTCTTGCCCTGCACAGCCTCATCACAGGGAGTTGCCGCTTCAGTAGCTGCGCAGAGAAAGGAGCATGACTATCGGGCACATCATTCCACAGACACATTCCTTCCTTTGGCAGTTGAGATCTTTGGTTGTTTGCATCATCAGTTCAACGAGTTCCTTCACACATGTGCCCATCGTGCAGCGGGAAACAAAAGCCTTGGAAGCCCATACGCCTCTGTTCTTGTAGCTTTCTTTAGACAACAAGTTTATGTTGCTTTGCAAAAGGCTCAAGCTCAATCTATTTTACGTCGGGCAGAGGTTGCCGGGGCGGCTTCATCTCGCCTCCCCGCACTCTCCATAAAACCTTGCCTCTGAAACACTTTCTGAATCCACTTGGCCTCCCTGTCCTTTCTTCAGATGTCCTTCCTAACTTAACTCGCAGGGTTTGGATTTCGCTCGTGCTATTGGAAGCTTTGATTTGATCATTGTCGTCTGCCACTTAAATCTGATACGGATTATTATGTGATCATGATAGCTGTGGTCCCTGCAGTAGGACAATGAGATCACCACTTCAAAATCACAAAGAAACAAGCATTGAAAAAGGAAAACTTGCATAGCTTTATAAAAAGACCCAAGTGGGGTGACTCTACAAATGGGTGTAACTGTCCCCCATGAGGAAACAACCAAAGCTCGTAGAGCTAGATATATTAACACAAAGAATAAAATCAAACTATTCTAGTATCACCTACAGCCTGAAGAAGGTCAGACAACAGGAAAGAGGGTGGACATCATTCTACTTACATAACATGACCTGCGGATCACTCTCTCTAGACCTCTACCTTGAGGCAGAGAGAGGGACAGAGAGAGAGAGGGAGAGAGAGGCTGTAATTGCCAAAGGACAAAGATGTCAGCCATTCCCCCAACCGATAATAACCGCCATACATTGAGGCGCAATCTGTTAACAGCTGAAACATCTCACTTCGGACAATGGGATTCGCTATCGCTGGTCAGAGATCCACCTGAAACAGCACTCAAGCAAGGGGGAAAATTGCATATGACAATGAATAGGGAAGAGTACTTAATTCCAACAACGCGATTGATAACAGTGCGAGGTGCCCTCCTTTCAAAGTGTACAAAATGTTCAGGGCATCATATAATCTTAACCCTCCTATTAGAGCCAACCTTGCCAGAGCCCACATCCGGCATTTTGTTTTGATCCCTGTGTTTGAAAAGCTCGTCCGAGCAGAGGAGGGGGGAAGGAGTTGGCTATGACAGTTTAGGGTTAGGGCTCCCCTTGCAACTCTCTCCATTCCTGGTACAAGGACACCTGCAGCTAGTTCTTCACATGGTGACATTCTAAAAATGTAATTTCTAGTGAAGATCATCGTTAGCAAAGAGGGAAAGGGCTTTGATCGAGAAGCTGGCCCCACAGAGACCTAGAAGATTTCCTGCTTCCTGATCTTCCTCTTCGCCCAAACTCACAGCAGGCTTCGTACAATATCAGTGTTTTCCCTCTTTTCGTTTCTTCTTCCTCCTATGAGTTATGGGTCACTCTGTATCGCTCTAGCTTTTTTTGAATAACTGTCTGTTCCTCTCCAACTTCGCTTTGTCGCTCTGCATCAGAGATTGCTATTTGTTCAAGACACTTGCTAGTTAAGCTGGTAGACAACCCAGCTAGCATCTGACAACCTACAATCAGTAGCAGAGCTGGAGCTAGATTTTCTTGAGTACTGATAACCAGTCAGGCTCTTGAACTGGGCGGAATTTAACTCTAGGCCAGCTTATTGTCGACAGCTGTAGATGCGCTTTCCAACAGACCCACATGGTTAAATTTCATCCCCGGTTAAAGAAGTTTGGTCCATATGTGCTGCTGAAGAACTTTGTGCGATTGTCGCAATGAAGGAGCCTGTCATCTTCTTCCCCATGCGGATTCCGACATTGGTCGTGTTGGGGGCACTTCTTCATTTGTCTGTCGGGTGGGATGCGAGAGTTGTGGTCGCAGGGATAATTCATGCACCGGAAGGCCCTCACATCAACAGTATTAATCTACTTCTACCTCCTCGCACAGCTCACGCTGTTCACTATCACCTTCAAGGCTACAATGGTTGCTTCACCTGGTTTGTGTCTTTCTCTAAGCGCCCTTCCCCCCCACCACCACTATCCTTTCCCACTCCCACTTCGCATTTCATTGTGTCGAACTCTCTTGGTCTTCCTGTGGCTCCTCTCTCATTCTCTGGCACCAGTGCCGCTTCTCTCACCAAAGACAGTTACAATAGGATTGTGACACTGGAGAAGAAAGCCTGACCATGGAGACTGTTCATTCTCGAAATTATTGCTGGCAGTTGTAGAGAGTTGTAAGATGTTGCGCTTGTTTTGGAAGGATCCCACGACCGTCTATTTGCGTGGATGGCACTCGAAATTGAATAAGGTGGATCCGTCAATCTTTGATTCGGAGAACTCCCTCTACAAACGGGCCAGGTCGCAGTGTGCAGAACACTTGGGGGTTTAGGGTTTAGGCTCGCATGCCAATCTTGAATGGAGATGTCTGCGCAAAGGCTATCTGTAACTGGACCCATTAGAGATTAACTATGTCCGATGTGGTGTATACGTTTTGGCTCTTCTACCCCATGAATGGATCAGGTCCACAATATCACATTTAGGTCTTAATGAGCTTTCTCGGACGTCTTAACCAGGCATTCCACACTCTGGAAAACCACTGTGAACCAGATTAACTGACTCTCCACCATACTTATAGAAATCTACGCATGTTTAGCACAATTGGGTGCTTTTGACAGTGCTCTGGCAAGACGTTCCTGTACAATCTCACATATTTTCACACCAAACTAACGGATTGATGCGGTATCATGAAAGTGGCTCAGATCAACTATCCAGTTGCCGACTAATACTGAGAATTTCACATGGCATAGAGAGAGAGAGAGAGACATTGTGGTTCCCTGCAAACATATGCACTGGCGTACCCTTATAAACTTTGTTCCCTTTGTAGACTAAACCCTCTGGAGCAAGTTGTCGGTTTCAGCCCTCCAGGGTATGTCAGATTGACCCCAAAGCACTTGCAGCTGACAAAACCTCAAACCCTACCTGCTCTGGTGACTAGGTATTCTGTCACATATTGATGTGGGAATTGATGCCATTGTCGGTAAACCCCAAGTGCTCGACATTGCCCCAGAGGTCAAAGCCTAAAATCTTCCCACATTCATGATGGATCATAGCTATGGCTTGCATAGTAGCGCTGGAATCTCATGAAGGCTTGTATAGACAAGTTCATAACAGTATTTGGAAGTGTCCATACATTAGTTCGTCTCTTTAACATTCCCGTCCACCTCAGGTGTATTTATGTGTTGCTTGCTGACTTGCTAGGTCTTGCGACCATTATGATATCCTTCATGTGGAGGCAGAGTTCAATGGCACAGATAAAGATTGTTCCACCAGTGCAGTGCTCACATCAATCTCTCCATACTCAGGACGAAGATCAACAGCGGTCCATGCAACTGATACAGTGACAGGCCAAATACTGCGATGTGAGGTCTTCATTGACAAAATTTCACGCATTCAGATCTTCCATCACTCTCTTAAGCTGGATCTTGATGGACTGGCAACCCTCCGCATCCGCGCATTTGATGCTGAAGGTATAAATACGTGCAGATGTAACGTGTCCTTTTGAGACTCATCTTGTCAAGTGGGACTGGGAATTTTACCCGCACATCCAATAATTTGCACGGAGTTGCTCATGGAGTAATGGGAAACATGATATTTTGGGTTGTTAAACAGTAAATCTGTTTGTGTATCATCTGAGTAGAGCTTTCGCATTCAAAGTGAGAAACTAGGAAGAAAATGGTGCTTTATAACATCCATGAAAGAGAAAGAACAAGTCAAAAGAAATTTGGGAGGTCCGGAAAGTGATAGGCTATTGGGATAGGTATGATGAGAAAGCTTAACAAGTCCACACATAAGGACACGAGGGTGCTGGGATGGTATTCCAAACAGCTGATACTGACACAGGACCAGTACTGGGGGGTTGAAACAGACAATGTATTTTCGTCGCTGGTGGGACTACAGTTTTTGTGGCAGCTGTCACCAGTAGGCCAGGCAGGCGATGTGTGCCACCGCCTGACCCATGTGCCTCTCAAGGACACACCTCTCATTGAGGGCGAGATTGAAATTCGGATTGAGCTGGAGCAGAGTGTAAGTATTGTTGTGCCCCTTCCTGAAAAACTGGTAATACAAATAACATATCTCTCAGATGCCTGCCAGATGGATAAGCCAGCCCAGGAAATCCTATCCCAGTGTTCACCACAATTGTGAGAGCATGGTTTCCCTTGTTGATTCCAACCCACTTTTTCATAGGAAATAATCTGTCTATTACAGATCTTAGGTAGTTAGCTGGATGGACATTCAAGCACCCTGGGGCACAGGACACATAAAGGATGTAGGTACATGCTCATGCCATTGAAAATCTGAGTATATTCCTGGCATCTATGTTCTGTGCTGAAAGTGGGCGTTCTTGCAGGGGCTCGGGTCTGACCTATATGTTGTACGAGGTACTAGTGCAGGCCCAGAGAGAGTGACTGCACATCTCATGGACACCCAGTCTCCAGACCTGATGCATGCCATAACCGTCACTGTGGCTGAGGCTGTCATTTTGGACCCCCCCTCCCCTGTTTACGTCATCCCGGGCACGCGCCTTCAATACACCTTGCGAGCACTGCGCCAAAATGTGGCGAAGGGTGGGTGCATTGCAGAACAAGTTGAATCTTTCATGGTGTTTACTTGAGCATTCTCGTGTTCGAGTGCTTGTGCCTACTCTTGTCTCTTTATCACAGCTGTCCAGTCCGGTTTGGAACAGAAGTGACATAGAAGTTTACCATGCTATCAGGCACCTCCTTGCAAAAACCAGTGTTGTCTAGGTCTTGCGTGCCTCCTTAAGATACAGCAATTGCCAAGTTTTGATCAGCCCTGTTCACACTGTCCTGAAAGCAAAAGAGGCTGGTGTCATCAAGCAGATGTATATGGTCATGAACAGGGTTCTGAAGCTCAGCATTTGATCACTTGCAGTGGTGCCATTGCCATCCCCGCACCATCTCTGGTCCGTAGACAACTCAACGGTAGCCAACATCGACCCATCAACTGGACTCATAATGACACGGACGTATGGGGTTACAGTCGTGGTCGTTAAGGACGTAAGGGTGACAGGCCATCAGCAAACATCGACCCTCTATGTAGTGGCGCCCATCAGTTTGGCAACGTATTTGTCTCCCCTTCCTGGGAGGAGGACTGGATCAACCAATAAAGATGTGCCAGTACTGTCAAGTGATGGTGTATGGCAAGTAGTAGTGAATCGGAAGTACGTTATTCAAGTGCTCGCCTTTTCGTGGGAATCAGGCACTCAGCCATTGCTGCTGACAAAGGTTGACCCTGCCTTTTTGCTTTAAATGGCCCCAAATCTTGAGTAAGACATTGTTTCTTTCTTATTCAGGTCCTTACAATCCAGGCTGCTTGACTGAGATGCTGGAGGCTAGCTATAAAATGAGTGTCTTATATTTTTTGAGCCCTTGCGGCCCCACATATGGCCATGGCCACGACCGCAGTAATAATCACATCTGTTTTCTTTTCTCCCAGGACAATCATTTAAAAATGCCCTCTTCAAGTCCCTACTGGAAAGTCTCCAAAGTTCCAGATGATGTGGTAACAGAGCAAGGTTGGCGCAATTGCACTCTTTTGGAAGCATTGGCTGAGGGGAATGGAAGCCTTGGTGCAAGCCTAACGCATGGAGTTATGATACAAGAGGAGACAACTGGCAGTTGGGTGCTAACCGATGAACAGGTATTGGGATTTTCACATTTAGTAGTATCAAGGTTCATGCAAATAGAGCTTTCTTTGTCTCAATGTTCCATCTCGGGCACAACCTAAAGTATGAACTTCTGGTGCAGGTTCTTACTGTGGAGCAGGACGTTATGGTGTGCGCACCGGTGAATATAAAAAAGACAGCCGATGGCCTGGACTCTTTACGGCTCCCCTGGGTTCCTGGAAATGGGCAAGAGTATTCCTTGCTTGCTGAAGGGGGTATGTTCTTTACTTTTTGTTCATACTGTACTCAAAGCCCTTCCTAATATTATTGTGTCATGCTGGTTGCTCATCATTTGTGGTCTCTGGGACTGGCTCTGAATGAAAATGCCAGTGGCTTATGGGACCGAAAAAGAGGTTGTGGTGTGGTCTAAGCTAGCCTTAAAATCTCATTCATACTTTAGATTACGGCCATTGCAGTGAGATCCAGTAGTAAAAACAAACACGCCTCATCTGTTATTACCAAGAAACTACTCGATAAGGGCATTAGCCTGATCACTGGAATTGAGATCTTACTTCAAAAATTACAGTTGGTTTTTACAAATTGCTCCCTTATCCTTTAGGTCATGGGGAATTTCCTTCCAATTCTAATGCATTCTCCTGGTGAAATAGGTTGCGGGGAGGGAGCAGCACATTACCACTGGTCCTCGTCGAACCCTGCCGTGGCTACAGTGAATGACGTTGGAGTGGTTAAAGCCAAAGGACCGGGGAGAGCAGTCATTCGTGCCCTACGTGATTCTTTCAACAGTGATGAGGTACAAATGCGAGCATCAAACGAATGTATATGATTCATTGCTCTAGCATCTTTCATAATTGCTGCCCTTGTGCTGGAGGGAATTGCAGTGACCCCCATGCTCTCAGCTCATTTCCCCCTCCCCTCGTCTCATGTTTCTGCTCCTTCCAGAACCAGCCATGTGTTGAACATATAACGGTATCTGAGGATAGATCTTTCATGACCCGCATCCCTGTCATGCAATAAGCGTTCACTGCCTATGAGGTTACCCCTACATATTATGCATCACTCTAAACGAGCCATGTGATGCCCACACAAAAGTGTGTGCTAGATAACATTATTACTGATATGATTCCAACTTCCACTGTGATCAACTCCTCAGGCCATTATTCACACCTTCTTGATGATGTCTTTGTTGAACCTGAAGCGTGATAGTCCTATTCTCGTCCCACGCAGGTTGAAGTAGAAGTCTCCGTTCCATCTGCAATGGATACAGTGCCTGGGCTGCCTGTTGAAGTGGAAGTTGGTTCTTATCTTCCTGCAGCTGTCAGTCTGCAGGATCCTGTGGGTGAGTCGACCTTTCTGGCGAATTACTAAAGCTTCTTGGGTTGGCCACATGATAATGTCCTTTAATCCCTGTTGTTCTGTTACTAACATGTAAGCCACTGCAAAAGGAATAGGATGCGGATCCTGAGCGTTGGGAAGACTTTTCTAGATTAATCCCTTGCTTGGAAAGCTCATCAGGGAACAGAGGGAAGGAAGGATGAGCCTTGTACATTCCGTTCATGGTGGAGTATTGATGGTCTTGCTTTGCAGGTCTAGAGTACTCGCAATGTGATGCCTTCTGTCCATTCATCTCTTGGAGCATTTTTGGAGCTGATGGTGTGTTCTCGGCTGTAAGCAACTCCAGCAGCTGCATGTCATTACTTCAAACTATTTCAGAGGATCCCAAATCCCGCAGTCTGATCCCTGCACAGGAAAAGGCACTACAAGTCATTCACCCACGTGCATGTTCATGGACTTGGATCTATGCGGCCCAACCAGGACGAGCAACTGTTACAGCCTCTTTAAATTTGCCAGATTTGCTACATGACCAAGCAGTGGCAGCAGTTGAACCTCGCTATTTGGAAGTTGCTTGGACAATTGCAGCCTTTGCCCCACTTATGCTAGAGCAGGCAGGTGATGGAAATGCACACGGGGGTTGTGCGCACAATGTAGCTGTTGGCACTGCAGGGGTCTCTGGTAGCACACGTCGAACTGAAGGGGAACCACTGAGAGAGCTACTGCTGGTACTGAGAAGCACCATGACAGTGATTTTACGAGGGGGTCCCGAGCGTTGGCGGCAGGGTATTGAGTTTGTGGAGGCATGCCAGGTGATTCCTGGCGAGGGAGCTAGGAATGGCCCTGATGGTGTCGCAGTACTTCATTCCCTGGAAGGCATGGGCCGTATCTACTCCATAGTGTGCAAGGCCTTAGGCAACTATGTAGGTATCTGTCTATACTCTGTTTCTTCTATGTGGAGTCCATCTCCTGGATTGCATCTCTTCCTTCAAGATAAGAAATTTCATCTTCCTTCATACTGATTGTTGATACAGACCGTCGTATTCCGCCGCGGCAATCTTGTGGGCGAGGACCACCCAACAAGGACTGTTGCAACTGTTTCACTGTCAGTTGTCTGCGATGTTCCCTCTGAAGTTGTTCTTCTCATCGATGAACCTGGTTGGTACATACTGTCTTTTGCAGAAAGTTTCTTTACATTGTGGCATGAAAGAATCTTGTATAATCTCATTGTTTGCAAAGTCAACTATGGAGAGGCAAAGAGAGTGCAGACAGCATTGTATGGGGGAAATTTTTTTAATGGTTGTGATTACTAGGTCATTTGGGTCAAACTCATGATTGCACTTGCTATACAGTATGCAGTGGCTGGTTGGCATGGACAACAGTAGAAATTGCAGTGTTCCAATCAGTGAATAACCTTGTCACCGCCCCATTCTTTAGAACAGCATTCCTCTAGAAGCCACCTGAGCTGGCCATCTTGAAGACATTGAAATGTACTTCACATATCTGTGGCCTGTGTCCCTGTGTTCTGTTTTGATTATGTTACATCAATTGTGTACAGCAACTGCACTGGTCTCCTCTCATGAGACTTATAAAACTCTCTGGATGTGGCCAGAAAACAGTTTGTCTCACATCAAAGCGGCAGCCCAAGTTGACCGGGATGAGACTCGTCTCCGTGTGGCCCCCATCACGGTCATCAACAGTCGTTCGATTCGAGTGGCGGCTGTTGCCTTACATAGCTCTGGGAGGCCCTTTGCTAATGCCTCTTCTTTATGTTTTAGTTGGCAGGTCGATGGATGTCACAACCTGGCACACTGGGAAGTCTCAGGATCTGATAAGGGAACCAGCGTGGTAGATGGGTGGGAGCTCTGTCTGGTGCTTGGAAACATGGCAGGAGAGGTATGTCTGCACCAAAAAATTTCCACAATGTATTGAATGTCTACAGCTTCAAGGAATATTCTCAATGTGATGTTGGGTTCCCGTGGAATGTGACCAGATCCCACTGTGGACGTCATAAAATGCTTTTTCTTTCTACCTCTTACCAGTGTTGACTTCCCTTAATACCACTCTAACTGGTCACCAACACTGGTGTCATTCAGGTGGAAAACTCTTAGTTAGGGGATGGCAGGCAGTGTGTACTGAGGTTTTTTCCCCTCCATGTTTGTCGCTTGCCAGGTTAAGATATGATTCATTGGTTCTATGGCCACAAGGTACAACGTTGGTTAACTTTTATTAGTCATGATCTCTTGTCTCTTCCCTCGCTCCATCTACAACTGACATTATATTCTGGTGTGAGTGCAGACACGGTGGAAGCAAGAAGTCTTCTTCTGTGTAATCTTCAGTTTTTGCTCACTATTTGGATTTTCTTGCAGTGCATTGTAAGGGGAGAAGTTGTTGGGTTTGCTGAAAAGGACTCTAAAGGACCCAGTCTCATAGAAAAGCATGTACTCACTGATGCTGCACAGATACAGGTTTGGCTTTCAGAACACATTCACAAATGATCTGGAACTGATGACCAACTAAACAGATTTATGAAGCTCTGCTGTATGGTGACTAAAACCTTTCTGGGGTCACTATGACTATCTTCTGTGAGTCACCATGTTCAGTCGTCTGATCAGACAGTCAAAAGGGGGCCTGACCCGGTGCCTTTGAGAAAGAGTCTTGAGCATCTTGAAGAACCTTGTTTTGAGGACAAGGCCGTTGCTTGCGACTGCGGTTGTTTTGCACCAGTGGATGCTTGGATTATCCTCCTGTGAAAGTCCAGTTTGATAGAAACTCGAGTGCTAGAAAGCTTTAGCTTCCTTGCTCCTCTGCCCCTGTCACCAGAGCAGGCTGCCCAATGAGTAGTTTTTCTGGCATATCTGTAAAACACCCCCTGACTTGCATCATTTCGGACTATATATATGTGTATTAAAGATCTTTGAGAGGATACTCACCATGGTCAACATTCATAGAAGTGTAGGATTAGAGATATAGGTACTTGACTAACTGGGGTTGATTGTCTGCTGCAGCTTGTGACAGCTCTGAGGCTACAGCCAACTGCTGTCCTACTCTTTTTCCACCCTGAAGCCAAGGTTCTTACTTTATCCATGTTCCTCTTTAAATTGAAGTCTCAATGTACCATGAAATCAAATCGGATGGTAGCTTGTGTGGTTTTCTAACAGGTAAGCTTCCCCACGTTTTTGACGTATGACACCTCAGTCAGATGCAGTATGTTTTCTGTAGATAATATCTCCACAGGCTCTCCACAGGCCAAGGAATCTGCTTTAGACTCAAAAGATAATGGCATTGTGCTGTTAAGACATACCACAATCCTTTGCCCAGGGAGAGCGGGATTATCATCCTGTGGTCTGCGCTTTTTGCTAATGCACCAAATTGCAATGCAAAACACTGTCTCCTCAAGCAATGGAACTAATCTCTCTTTTGCGAGTTAAGAGCCTACTCATACAGCTGGTGCAGTGTGAGGAATCCATTTGAGTTTTGCTCTTGGCCTGGTGAGATGTAGGCAAGCTTTAAAGTAATCGGGGGTACCAGCGACATTGAGGCTCGTGTTAACGACTCCAAAGTGGCAGTCGTTGTCCCTGTCGACACTCGTGATCTGATTGTCGCAGCCAGGGGTCCAGGGACAGCTCTCATCACTATACTGGATGTTGGATTGGCCACTCCAGCCTCAGCATCAGCTTTGGTGAGTCCAGTTCCCTAACTTGGCCTCATCAGTCTTATTTCTAGTCTGCATTGGTGTCAAGAGTCATGTAGGGACCATTTTGATGTATTGTTAGAGTACTTCCAATTCTGTTCTCCTGCTTGCTGGTCTGTAAACATCCAAGCAAGTCGAGTCCCCAATCACTCTCAGTGGAGCATGCCTTGTGTTATGTGTCTCATTGCGACATTCTTTGCATATAAGCCACAGACTATTTGTGCAATGCATTGGGGTTCACCTAGTACAGTATCGAAGAGGTGTGCAAGGGTATCATATGTTTGTGTCTTGCTCTTATTACAGAGGCACTCCATCTCTAATGATATTTGGGCTTTCCTTATTCACTCCTTTGGGTTTCTCTTGCAGCTATCACAAAGCTTTAGTTTTCTTCCCATATCACATTGACAGTTGTATGGTCCATTTCTAAATTGTCTTGCATGTCTGTAGGTAACGGTGGCAGATGTAGCCTGGGTCAAGCTAATTCTGCCTGATGATGCAAGCCTCCAGGTTTATACTGCCCTTCTCGGCATTTGTTCTTGTATTCCTTCATATGTGCCACCATTCACTTTATTTGTGGGTGGAGCTAGAATGACTAAACAGCTTCCCTCCATGATTGAGTCTTTATGTCATCTTTGTGTTGAATGAGCTTTGGTATCAGGTCTGGCATTGTATGAGGTGCTGAGTGGGCTATATTTTACCTTGTGTGTAGGTGGGGTCATGTATGACAGTGCGATTGCAGGCAGGTGACCGTGCCGGCCATGTGTTTGACTCTGCCCAGGTGCTTCATCTTTTCCATATTTCACTAAGAAATGTCTTGCACGAAGCGAGTTGACACGTAATCAAACACATGATCTCTCAAGGTCAAACTGATCTAGAATATCAGGGTACAGCTCCAGTTACGCTCTTCTGAAAATATGTACTCACCGATGTGTTTGTTTTCTATTGCTATTTCTGTGTAGTTCGCATTCATGGGTGTGCAAGCGCATTTGCAAGATGAGGTACTAAAAGTTGCCTTAAAACCAACACCTCCCAATGAGTTGGTCATTTCCGGGGCCCACGTCGGCGTTACCACATTTCATGTAAGTTTTGAAAGACTGGGGATCTTTGCTGGTGTTGTTCTAGGTCTCCCTGTAATATGATGTATATGGACAGTAGTTCTTTGGAGGTTACATACACCCCTAAGACTCGTGTTGGTTGATCCATATTTCATCCAGTGCCTCCTTTAAGTTCTTGCACCTTACCATCATTCGCGCATCAGAAGGTTTGGAAAGTAACATTTAACAAAAATATGCCAGTATGGACATGATCTGGATGCCTCATTGTGGACAAGGCCATCTGTAGTATAAACAAAACGAGTTCTCCGGTTTCTTAAGACTTTGCAGCTCAACTGAGCTCTTTGTCTCTCATTTGGTAAGCACACTCAGCTTCTTCTGTTTACCTAGCCATTTTTGAGTTTTCTGATAAGATTTTGGTTCTCCTCTTGTTATACTATGGCCTCCAGTGTTTTTTTTTTCATATTTCCAAAATTGCTGGCGGGGCCACCTGTGAATTCCACCCAGTGCCCATGTGGCGAGAATATCGAGGTGACAAAGTTAGAAAAGTGGCTATATTCCAGGTGTCACGTTTGAATTGGTCCACATCGGCAAGATTAGGCTCCTGAAATTTATCTCCTGGTGCTTTTTGGCGAAAATCTCGGATTTTACCCCCCATAATTCCTTTGTACAAGTATCTGACTGAGTTTCCAGGTCGAAATCTGGCGATTTTTCGCCAGAAAGAAAAACACTGACGGAAGTTCCAAATTTTCGTATTCTTTTTCCTCTGTCCCCCCCTCACCGCTCTCATAGACCGTTTGGGCTTCCAGTATACTTCATAAGTTTCTTTCTCTAAGGCGTTGTTGTGCAGGTAAGTGTGAAGCAATACTCAGGCAAAGAGGTATTGTCAGACTTTGAAAGGGTGGCAGTTTATGCTCCTCTTTCCATCCACCCACCCTCTCTGGTTCTTGCTCCAGGTGCCAAGTATCTTGTAAGTCCCTTTCTCTCTTTTTAAGTTTCCCGTGGACTTTTAAAGTACCTTTCATTTCACTTTTCAAGTGCCAGCACTGTAAGTTAGGTCTATTGACCAAGTCTGGACCTCATACATAAACTTGTAAGGTACTATCAATAGCTTTTAGCAATATCTAATATCTGTGTGGAGTTACAGTTGTAACTTGTGGTTAGAAATTCCTTTATATTATATTCGGGAGAACTAAAACTGAGTATTCAAGGGAATATTCCCCTGCAGAACATGGCATATGCATTTGAGGGGGAGAGCAGGTGAGAGGACTCATGGATGCAGGGTGGAGAGGCAGCTCTCAAGCTCTAACTGACGAAAACAAGAAAGATAGTGGCACACTGTGAGAGCTGATCTTGGACTGTTCCTCATTCAGTCACTTGTGTCCCCTAAAGCTTCACTGCATGTGTGCACTCATGGGGTGGAGCAGTTGGTGGTTCATGGTGGTCCTCGAGCTGGTGTGGTTGTCCAGTTTTCAACCTCACAACCTGAAATTGCCACAATTGAATCTACGACTGGAAGACTCGTGGCTGAGGCTCCAGGTAATATGGTAAGCACTCTGTTTGAATTCACTTCTCAGCTGTAAGTTGCACCAAGTTGTATTTTCCTTACAATATTGGTTGTACGTGTGACCATCAGATTGTTGTCATTAATGGTTTAATCATATCATATTCAGGTGCTTGACTATAAGCATTGTATCATGCCAGCTAACAGAACACTACAATTGGATTTTAATACCATTTGTAGGTTCCCAGATATATGGGTTGCACAGCTTAAGTTGTAGAATTGGAGCATCCAGCAGATGGCCCAGTGGTTAGGGCACAAGGCTGACTTGCAAGGGTTGTGGGTTCGAAGCAGTGACGGCTGGGTCCCACTCTGGAATGGTGTACCCGGCCGGGTACTTTTCTGGGTATTAAGGTATATAGACCCGGCACCAACATACAGGTGCGGGTGTCCTGGACCCAGCGGGGTCATGTAGGCTCGAACCCGGACCCGGACCTGTAGGGTTCCCGATGTCCCTGGGTATTGACCTGTCAACTTGAGCTTATTTTTTGGTGTTTTTAGGGGGTGTCCTGCTGACGTTGCGCCTATGTGTCAATCACATGTTATTCATCCACTGGATGGTTCTCTCCGTTGTATAGCTGCCCCTATGTAAGCCTCACTGCCCCATGATCAACTAACCGGGATATCGATAACCGGCACAAAGAAAGAAATTACCTCTTGACTGATAACTGGTACCCGGGGAAATTTGCAAATCCGTGCACTATCCATCACCGGCTGTGCCTCACCCTTGGAGAAAATGCCATACCCAGACCGTAGAAAAAATCCTAAACATGAGACCTGGCCAACACTGATTCAAAGCCACTAGGTGTATGCTGGATGTCACCCTTTATAGCCAACCCAGCTATGGAAGTGAGGTCCTGCTTACCTACTGCAAATTTTACACCATCTGTCTTTATAGCATCGTTAGCTGGCATCTGATTTCTTTTTTGGAGGTGCTTGCATGATGCAGACAGTGCGAGCCCAGGCATGGAGTCCTGCTGGGGAGCTCCTGAGTGAGGCTACATCAGCAGTGTGTGTTCAAGTGCCATCTTCCATGCACCTCAATGTGAGGGGGGGGCAGCTTGCTGTGGGACGGGAGATCAGTATCTTTCCATTTGGACCAGAGGTAAGTGGGAACATGAAGGCAGCAAGTATGACTGTGACACAGGCTTGTATTGGTCAACTGTAGGCCAATAGCTTACTGCCATCATGACACAGCCACTTTTTTCCTGTTACATGGTGGTGTTGATTTGAGATACCTCAGTCCTCCTTTGCATGTATCTCCTCCTTCTCTAGAACCGATTTTGGATAGAAATGAGCTTCTGCCTTACTGTTGTGGGCCCTGGGGTTGCTTCAGGGATATAGCAGCAACATATGGTAGGGATTGACTTCAACTTGTGCTCGCTGGACTGGCTTTTTTATCATCTGTATTGGCAATGTGCAGGAAGACTTGTTCTCGTTCTTTGAGCTGTGCACTAATTACAAGTGGCTCATTGGAGATGAACAGGTTAGTATCTTGTAGAGGGAGACTCAAACAGAGGCTGCTATCCAAAAGGTAGAGAAAAGTAGGGTGGGATCAGGGCCAAATATCATGGAGTGGGGAGTAAGGGAAATGGAGAGGTATGCCCTGATAATCAGGGATGAGATTCACTTTTTTACAATGAGAACTATTTAAACTGCAGGTGGATTATGCCAGGTGTATGTTAACTGGCAAAGGTGTAACCATTGTCAATTAGAAGTCGTCACAACAATGCATGACCTATTGTGCAGAAGCCGATGCCGAGTGATATTATCGTTTGCAGGTACTGGGTTTGCGCATTGCTGACAACGCTGGGATGGAGGATACCGAGACTACCTCTGCTGAAGGAGACAAAGCCAGCAACAAAAGTGAGCGCTTGGCACATGTAGGCGGACATCAGGCAACTCCAGGCACTGATGGAGGTTTCTCTGCCAGAGCGATTGGCAGGTATATGTGGAAAGTCTGTGAACAAACTGTCTTGCTACATTGAAAACAATAGAGGTAATTTGTTAAGCCGTTGGGCTAAACATTGACCTAATTTTCGTTGGGCCCAGGTCTGCTGGAAGGACAACAGTTGGTTTATCATTTACTTGCCATTTCAACATTCACAACCAATTGGTGCGCAAAGAGTACAAGGCATCTGACACAATATGGGTGGTTCCAGACCCGCCTTTGGCTCTGGGTATGAGAGCAACATGGCTGCTGCCTCCCCACTACACATCCTCACCGCTTCTCCCCCAGTGGACGAAGCACTTCCCAGCACGCATAGATACTGAGAGGAGTGGACGCACAGTGGTCTACTCCGCCATGCATGTGAGTTAGATACCATGTCACCATTTCTTGTTTCCTACATTCATTCAAGTGTGGAGTGTACATAGACGGGATGTGGCAAGCAGGAGAGTTTGTTCTCTCTGGGAGGGATATGTCCATTCCAAGGTTTGTTTCTGACAATGAATGCAAATTCCTGTTTGAACTCCTAGTTGCACCTCTCTCGAGGCACTTCACCTTTGGATGATGTTTGGTGTTTTTTGATTAGCTGCTTGTTGTCCTACATTGTCCCATGGGGCCTCGGGGCCCCCCTGTGGAACCTTCTTCCTTTACTTCTCTCTCTATAGAATCCAACTTTGAAAGTCTCGAGGCTGAGCCAAAAGCCCAGGCCCTCCTGAGGCCTAGTTTTTGGGCAAATCACACACAGCAGATTGATGCTTGTGTGAAGGGATTTCTAGAGGATATCTGGAAAACCCGGATTAATTCTTTATATGGAGGTAAGTCCTAACTACCAACGTCAGCCCCTGACAGAGGTAGGTTCTGTCCCTTTTGTTCCCGCTCAAACTGGGCGCGGGGTCAATGGCCACAAGGCTACGGCAAACAACGTCTTATGATAGAATCCACCAGTTTAAAGGTATCAGTGATAAAATGACTTGTACTGCTGTGCTTGTGATATAACATAGCTATATCATATGTCATCCTATCAGTCAGTGATGTATCAGAGCTTCTGATATATTATAGCTATGTCATAGCTATGGTTATATACTGAGACGTTAACCAACAGGAGTGTGGTCAAGGGAGGCAGGGTATGTCATTTGCACAATATCAAAGCATTGCACATAAAATAAAATCTTCTCACCTATGTCCACCTACTGAAACTGGTAGCCAAAAATGTCTTATTCAAAAGGTACATGAGGGAGGCATTGGTGCTGGACTCCTAAGCATTTTGGATGATGGACGTGTTCGAACATCAGAGAGAGGAGAGGTCGCGTGCATCCATGCAAGAGATCGGATCACAGGACGCTCTGAAGTTGCCACTTGTGTTCGTGTTACAGAGGTGGGCTCTCATCTGCTATATTTATCCTTCACTGTTGGAACTTTTGTATGATCACTCTGCCAGCAAATTCGTTTGAATTGATGTATAAGACTTTGAGCAGATCACTGCATTCTTCCATGTCAGGCAAACATGGAAGCCGGCCACTCTAAAACAGAACTCCATTTCTATCGAGAGACATTCTTAGTTCTCCGTGACGATAGAATCTTGAGCTTTCTGCGGACGGTATAAGGTTCGGTTTCATTTCATTTCATTTCTTCTGTTCGATGTTGTAATCTATCTGCGTGTCTTGTTCAATCAAATTATCTGATTGTATTGTCCTTGAAAGTTTGTCACTGGGTTTGGTAGTAAAACTGGAAAGATTTTTAATTTAATCACTTTCTGCGGACGGTATAAGGTTTGGTTTCATTTCATTTCATTTCTTCTGTTCGATGTTATAATCTATCTGTGTGTCTTGTTCAATCAAATTATCTGATTGTATTGTACTTGAAAGTTTGTCACTGGGTTTGGTAGTAAAACTGGAAAGATTTTTAATTTAATCAATCAATCCTTGTCCCAAACATGTTCGACTGATAGACTGAGAAATAAGGATGAACTCCATATATCAATCTGCCCATCTACATTTGCACCCTCAAGCCTTTTACCTTATGAGCAGCCGTTTTGATTCTGACCCAATTCTCATTCTAGAACCTGCTTCTGTTGTGAGGTACAACTGACTGTTGTAACACTCACTGGAACTTGTTGGTGGCTTCCCTCAGTGATTTATATTTAGCACCCGATTGTTTCTGTGGGTTTGTGGTGAAAATAGGTGACCTCTGTAACAGCCGGAGACGATGAGCTCGCAGTCCATGTGGCAGAGCTTTCAGTGGGTGCCAACCAGCAAATTGTAGTGATCTTCCGCGACGATCTTGGTAGGCACTTTCACTATAGTAACTGCAACTACATACCAGAAACCCCTGCAATCACTGCAAACCGTATCCAGCCAGATGTCTTAATATTTTAATCTAAAGTGGGCCTACTTAGAAGAAATACCTTGTTTTCTGGTCCACCTTAGGCTTGTAAGTTTTCCAAGCAGGGTAGAGTCACATTGTAGATTTTCTGGCAAGTTGTATCTGACACTTGGACTACTGCCTCCCTCTCAGGTGCTCCTTTTCTAGAAGCTAGAGATGCAGTTCCTGTGGCATTGGATACCAATCATGCCGATGTGATCTCCATCGAAGTGGCAGAGCATGAGCCAACAAGTGGTCCCACTAATGTTACCATCAATGTGCAGGTGGGTGTAGAGGCAACTTACGCTTTTAGATTTCACCAGGACAAAATGGTTCCTCGTAACTAGGATAGTTTAGGGATGACCAGACTGGTCATCTTTGTAGAGGAGGGCATGTGCAAAGAAACAGTCATTTGGATGTTGATGGCCTTGGATCCAAGGCACAGAATTGTGAGACCTGTTGTCGTTTGAAATCGTCAATGTCTGATGAGCAGGTCATACTTGTTAAAAATCTCTGTTAACCATTGACATAGAGTTCCAAAGACAACCAAGATCCGTATGCTCTACAAAAACCTCCCACTTTTAGGGGGGAGGTTGGTGTACAACTGTGTGGTGCAACATGGACTTAACCTTTATCCTCCTCTGGCTGTAGGCATTGCGGCAAGGCATTGCGCTGGTGCGTATAACGTTAAAAAGTGACCCAGCCGTTATCGACTGGATCGTGGTAAGCCTAATCAACACCTTGACTCGCACACCTTCAATGAAGTGGCTGGTTCCCTCACTGAGTATCAAGTGGCAGCTGCTTTATTGACCGGTGAAGATGTCTTCACTCAAATGATTTTGTAAACGTCAAAAGTAGGAACCGCCTTGACTGGATGCTGCGGGTGTGCAGATCAAAGTGGGAGCTTATGTGTATCCTCGGAACCCAGCAGTTCTTATTGGTGGTCGTGTTAACTTCTCCATCATTGGCAAGGGTATTATTTGCTACTGCACTTGGCGTTGTTTCTTACATACACTGAGATGGGTGTGACTGCTCGCTTGTTCTTAACTTTTCTTTCACAACAAATAGTGTCCTTGCCTTCTCATGATCTCCCATGGTATGAGTCATTGTACTAGTTCCAAGAGAAGTGACACTCAGCATGTATGTTGGGTGATGTGGGTGAAGGTCTGCATGGCCTGCCAGCAGGTGAGCGGGGACACTGGTCAAGTGCAGATGAGAGGGTTGTCCGGGTGAATAGCCACACAGGAGAAGCCCAGGCCATTGGAGATGGGACCACAACTGGTGATTATATGTGTTACACTTAATTTGCTATGAGGTTGTGCTTGGATGTGTCTCTACTAAAAACTCTTTTCCACTGCAGAGGGGTCAACTCTGAGGTCAAGAAAACCATGCTTTGTCGCGTTATTAGACCTGCCTTGAAGTACGGATCTGCTATATGGGTTGATAACTCCAACCAGGCTAAGTCTCTAGAATCCATTCAAGTGGGGGTGCTTAAGGAGTGTATGTCAGCATGCTCCAAAACAGCCAATGTGGCTGTTCGGGGTGAGTTTGGCATTCCGTCCTAAAGCTCCCGACAAGATGAATTCAAGGTCAGATGGTGGGGTCAGCTGCAACATATGCCCAACACCAGATATCCTAAGTTAATCGACTCTATATCTTGGAAACAGGACCGCCCTGTCAAACAGGCTAAGTCCTGGCAGAAGAGAGTAGAAGAGATCCTCAAGGACCTGGACCTGGATCCGCAAGTCTTGACCCTGCTGGATAAATCTGACTTAGAGGCTGTAGTGTCCTCAGCCATGTCTGTTGCCATGAGATTGTCTGATGAAAATGAAGTTAGGCAGAAAACTTCCCTGAACTTGTTTCCAGTCTGTGACATGGGGGAGGACATCTTGGATGACCTCAAGGGTCTACCCACTCTCGGCACTAGACTGAAATTTAAACTCAGGGCAGGAAGCCTACCTTTGAACAGCAAACAGAAGCAGAGAGGAAAGTGAGAGTGCAATTGCCCGTTGTGTGGGCAATCTGAAGACAGTATTCATTTTCTGATACACTGTCCGGGCTTCTCTCACCAAAGAGACGCTCTCTTCAAATCTATTAAGGGAATTGTGCCTGTACCCCTGTTTACCAACTTTGAATGTCTCGAGGCTGAGCCAAAAGCCCGGGCCCTCCTGAGGCCTAGTTTTTGGGCAAATCACACACAGCAGATTGATGCTTGTGTGAAGGGATTTCTAGAGGATATCTGGAAAACCCGGATTAATTCTTTATATGGAGGTAAGTCTTACTACCAATGTCAGCCCCTGACAGAAGTAGGTTCTGTCCCTTTTGTTCCCGCTCAAACTGGGCGCGGGGTCAATGGCCACAAGGCTACGGCAAACAACGTCTTATGAGTACAATCTACTAAAAACTCTTGAAGGAACAACAAGCGATACCTTACATTAGTTTAGTTCGTTTAAATCCAAACGTACTCTGATTTTTTTCAATGTTTTGTTATGCAGTCAGCTTCAATGGCTCCCGGTTGACGACATATACAACTGTTACAGTTGTCAGGGTAGCTTCTGTCACAATCGAGCCACCTCCAGATGTAATCCAAATCACAAATGTGCATATTCCAGAGCAGGGCTACAGATCTCCGGTCAAATTCAGGTGACTGAAACCTCTCTCCCTCTGTCTGTCTATCTCGGGAGGAAAGGGGAAACTTTGGGTTTTCTACAGTAGTTTTACCATGGCCCATGAGCCTCTGGGGCTCCCATCAACTCTGTAACTGCCTGTTCTTCTTCACTGTCTCTTACGCGCACATAGTTTATACCAAGGTAAGTCCTACTGGAGTGGGCACCTGCCTCTTGTTCTGCCCTAACTGGGGCTACGGCAAACAACGTCTCATTTTCGCACACATACAATTGGTTTTCTGGCAATAGATCCTTTGATACCTGCAGAGGAGTTAATTATCCAAAGCTCTTTAAGTGTCGGTACTTATCGTTGCTCGATTTGTCTGCTGGTGGCTTGGAAACAGTGATTCTCAGGGTCGTGACGTTGGAGTCATTGGAGAGGGTCGCGAGGTTTCATATCGCTGCCATATTGATCCACCCTTCATTGGGTGTGTTTTTTGCAAATTGATGTGAAAGTTTGCCAGCTAGATTCTTATATTGATGGCATCATCTGCCAAGCATGGGTTTGATAGGGAGGCTTTCTTGATCTATGAGCAAAGGAATTGCATGCAGAGATAGGTCACTTTGGGATTCGTAGGACACATGAAGAGATGTGCCGCAGGTTCTTTTGGAGTAGTTATCATTGGTCAGTTCAAATCATCTTTCAGATTTGCAGTCTGTATTACCATCTTGAACAGGGCACATTGTCCAGTCATAATATCCAACCTGCTGCTTTTTGATTGGTCCACAGGGAAGCAAAGGCTTGGAGAGAACCGGGGGCAAGCACATTCCATTGTGTCTTCTTCCCACACACCCCAAAGAAACTGTGGTCGACGTTGCAAAAAGTGCGGCCAGTGAAACAAAAGCGTTCACCGGAGGAGGCAAGGGGGAAATTGCAATTAACCATAACTTCCATTGTCCCAGGAACGCCTCCTATTAACAATAGTGTGAATGTTTCGTTCGCAGGGGGCTTTGAAACGCTTGATATGCCAGCAGAGGTTAGTGGTTTCTCTTTCAATTGACCCTTTTAATTGCAGATTCGGGAGTTATGTAGCTTTGGAAACTACAATTTGTGTATTACCATGAGGGTAACTGATCCATTCTACATATCCTCGGTATGTTCTGTAACTATTTGAGCAGGTAGTTGGATACTAATTCATCGTAGCTTGCCCCGACCTTGCGGCCATTACCCCTGTCCCACTTCTGACCGAGCCTTCCATGAATGCCTGCACTATACCCCTTTCCACTTCCTCCTTGCAGGGTCTAGGACACAGTGCTATGGCAAATAACATATACTGCATATATCTGTTCTTGCTGAAAAAGACATCTTTTGCCTGTCTGTGATGATGTGGCAGATTCATTTGTCGCCGGCGACCGATAGCCTTGTCACCATTGTTGGCAGTGTCCATCCTGGTGAGTACCCTGTGGGGTTTTCACAGGAATCCTTGTGTTGTTTGGCCCTCTAGTCCCTTCTGGCTTGTCGACTTGTTTGGTTATCCAAGGCTGTAGGGTGTTTGGTGACTTCCATTTTCTTAAACAAAGGGTATAAGTCCGTGGAAGATACCAAGCCTTAATATCATCATGCAGAACCGTAGTTGTTCACCATCCCATGAAGTCCACATCAGCTTGCAACAAGCCCATAGTCATGCAGGGGTTATTTTTCCTCTGAACTCACTTTCGTCTGTGTAGATTCTGTCCAGCTTTCATGGCTAAGAACAACTGCCATCTACGTTCAGCTCGCCAATGATGTGAGAGAGACTTATGGTGTGGGTGGCCGTGCTGTCTATAAGGTGAGGCGCTGAAAACTCTTATTTACCTTTGTGTAGGCGGCACTACCAATAGAGTTTTAACACCTAACCACTGCGAGCCTATCCATCTGGCCTCTGGAATTTTCCTGTTAGAAGGAAAGCTTAATAAGATTGAGTTCAGGTAGAGGTGATTTCGGTGCAGGTGGTTCTGTTTTCACTGAGTACTTCCATTGTGAACTGCAGGTGAAACTAGTGGGGGAACACAAACCATTTGCTGATAAAGTGGTGATAACATCTGCCTTAACTGGTGAGTGCTATCAAGTTACGCATTCCATTACTGACCTGTACTCTGTTTAATTCATATGATCATATGGGGAACAGTCACTGTCAATATTTCCCTTGGCTCATATATAGAGGACCAGGGGGTGGGTGTTGGAAGCAGAGGGCGCTAATGTTGAACCTGTGGTTATACTGTAAGCTAATTCCTTACTACACCTCCCTGCATGCATGCTGTCCTCCTTGCATGGACACGGGTCATCAGGCGAGTACAGGGGCATATTTCCTGTTGGGAGGTGGCAGGACAAACCTTGTGCACTGAAGCACATAGAGCTTGGATCTTGTTTCGAACCATGCTCGCTAATATGTAGATAATGTATGAGATGTTGCGTAACCTAGTAGCCATAGGCTCCATTAATATATAGTGGTCAATTAAGTGGTAGTCTGGCTGGTTTTGATGTGTATTCCATGTCACAGATCATGCCATTAGCTGGCAAATCGTTGACTGTCAGCATCACTTCCTCCAGCCGCCCCCCCTTCCTTAACACCGCAGTTATCAAATCGAATGCCACCCCCTGGACGAGTGTTTAGGAGGTCCAGGGGTTCTTGAGGGGTACGAACCATGCACGAAACAATGCATTTCTCTGATTGTCAAGTGCCCGGCATCAAAAGCTTACCATAGTGGCGGACTTACAGTCAAGTGTCTCATTACATGCATTGGCCTTTTGACTTCCTACTTGTTCTGGCCCAACATGATAATTCGGTTTGTGTGTGGTTAAACAGGTCAATGCGTGGAGATACCAGTGGTTTACAAGGCCACCGAACGGACTGCAGCTCGACTTTCAGCTCAGATCTTGACTGCGATTGTTATTATTCTAGTCCTTCTTGTGCTTCCGTTGATATTCTGTACGCGCTTGCTTGATCTCCCTCGGCCAGGAGGACGCCCTCGGGGCAGTGAACCCCTCCCTTCAGAAGAGCCTGTAGTCAATGGACAGCCCATCGGCACTCCTCTCAGGCCCCTCAGCTTACGGCAACGGGCATTTGGCTCTCCTAAAACTCCCGATGTGTTGGAGATTACTCCACCAACCAAGACTTTTGGCAGCCGATCCCCCCCACAGCCATTCACAGATTATGTGAGCAAAACAATAGAACACACTCCCTATTACAGTAGGGAGGGGTACAGGCGATACGACCCTTCGCGCACATATTGAGCCATCATCATCCTCTTTTCGCTAAGAAATGTGTTTTCTGTGTAGGAGATGCCCAGTTGGGAAATTTTGTATGACATTTGTTTTCAAAATGTCGCCCCGCAGTAGTCAGATCTATCAATCATTTTAGTGAAGAGTTGTCCACAAATGTATTAATATTTCCAGCTACAAAGAGAATGCACTTCTCCTGTATTTGAATTAGCAAATAGAAAAAAAAGAAAAAAAAAACTCAATTGCATTGTACATTGAAACTAAAGGTCCACGAAACATCCACCCCTGCTATTATTCATCTATAAACACATCTTCATTCATCCATGGCATCGACTGGATGGAAAGATATAGATAAAATCTGTGATAATGCCCACTTTCATCCCCGGTGAGAGTCCATCGTCCACGCAGAGGCTGCTGTGGAGTACGCCCTAACTTCATCCTGGGCACCAAGATCAGTTCTGACGGTACAGATTCAACCGCAGATTCATTCGCAGATTCTGTTATTTAATTTGGCTTGGAGATTTTAATTCTTTTCCTCCTCATAATCCCAAATAGGCCACCCCGGTTTCTCATTGTTGAATAATTGGGAGTTTAAGGCTCACGTGTGTGCCAGGCAGCGGGCCCCACGCACGGACGTCGCCCTTGGGTGGCCCCGCCGCGACCCATGACCCGGCCCCGGGTGGGTCTGCCGCGCGGATGGGTCTTCCCCAGGTATGGTCTGCCGCAAGGTAGGGTCCGCAGGCCAGACCCTAGGTGGAGTTGCTCACTGCGGCTGTTTTCTAGGTTAAGAGAGAAAAAAAATGTTAGGGTATTATCAAGTAACGGGTAGTTTTGGTGGTTGGAAGTACTGAGTAGTACCTATAAAATTGTGGGTTCAAATCTTGTTGTGCCAAATGTGTATTAATGATGGTTCCGGTTGGCGTTGCATGTATATTAATGATCCTCTTTTTGATGGGCGAGTTTTCTTGCAAAAATTTCTAAGTCCTGCGGGCGGGCTGCGGCGCGACGAGCAGACCATTCAGTTGGACCCAAGACCCGCCAGGAGACCCGACCTGCGAGCAGTGAGCGGACCCGATCCGACCGTCAGCAGACCCGACCTGCGAGCAGACCCGACCCGACCTGCCAACAGACCCAACCTGCGAGCAGAGACCCGGACCCTCCGGGTGGGGGGGCGCCCGACGTCCGTGCATGGGCCCTATGCCTGGCGCACAGGTGCGCCTTAAATTCCTAATTATTCAAAAATGAGAGGACCCATGACCAGTGTTTTTTTTCAGGAGTGGCTACTGAGTTTTACAGGAAATAGCCATATTTTCTGTTCATCCACTGAAATTTGGACAGAATCATCCTCCTATGTACTTTCAACCATGTATATCATCCATATTAGGCGAATTCATCCAAGATTTATATATTTTTGAGAAAATAGGGAATTTACGACAGAATCTTCGATTTGTTTTTGGAGGTCGAAAAACCGAAAAATTTCGCCAGAAATAAATGCACTGCCCGTGACCCCTCCCCTTTCCTCAAAAAAAAAGAAAAAAACAATTGGTCCAACATTTATATATAGTAAAAGTAAAATTGTCACAAATATCTTCCAAAAGGTGAGCCGGACGTGTGGTCGGCATGGGAAGGGCAAACTGAGGATAGCGTTAGTTACTTAACCGACTCACTAACCAACTGCAACTGACTCCACAGGGTTACTTGTAAGACACTAACAGAGTTACTAATGTGAATGTCTGGGGCAGTACTAGTAATAAACTCTCGGGTAATCGAAGAAGCTGCTTGCGTGGGTTTGAGCCCGGGACGGGGCGGGAGGCGGGAAAGGGGTGGTCAGGATTGGCCCACAGGGGTCGTGTGGCTAAGGCTGCTGCCCGCCTCTAGAGAGAGAGAGAGAGAGAGAAGAGAGGTTCAGGGTTTGCTGAACCCTCTCTCTCTCGTCCGCTTCGCTGCGCTGCATTGTGTTGTGTAGAGTGCAGTGCCGCAGACTGGCCGAGCATATCTGCACATACCGCAGATTATCGCTCTCCAGGTCGCAGACAGGCAGTTGCATCAGCAGGAATTTCGAAATCTGTTCTCTGAGAGAAAGAGATTCACAATTTGAGAGGAGGTGGCAGCTCAGAGTCTCGGCAGAATTTCTGATTACGGTGGCTGAGGGTTGTGGAGAGGTCGTTTGTATGCAGAGTGAGGGTAGTGAAGGTGAGAAGGTTTGTAGAGAGGGGAAGTATTGGTGGAGGGAGGTGTGTAGGAGGCGGGGATTTGTTCTGCTCCTCGCATCGTAGGTATGGCCGCCATTGTCGGCTTCTCGCCAGCTCTGCCGCTGTCTTTGGAACGCGCAGGGAGAGATGTGGTACCAGGGAAGGTTTTTTGCCAGCCAATTGTGAATAGCGGCTGTCCATCGCTGTGCACTTCGGCTGCACTTGCCGCAGAATGTGCGCCGCGCAGCCTGGGTGGCAATGCGGCCGCTGGTCCCTCGCTGGTTTCGTCTTTCTCAGGAGAGAAGGTTCGGATGAAGCCTATTGTTGCCTGTGCGTGTGCGGGAAAAACTATTCAAACTGTGGCGGCGGTGCCGAGGGATGGTGCTCATCACGGAGAGAAGCCGTGGGATTCTTTGCGAGGACTGTATCCTTCCACAGACAAGGGGGCGTCGGCAGCCATGGAGACGAGCGCAGTGGCCACTGACCGTACAATGGCAGAGAGCCGGAATGGGCTATTTGGGTACTCACAGGGTACTGACGATGAGTACGACGGAGTGGGGGACTTGCGGCATGCTAGTAATGCGTCGACCGTAAATCAGGATGAGCTCTCCATTGCAGGCCTTGGCATTCCGCTTGAAGTTGTAGATGCTCTGGCCAAGCGTGGCATTACTCATCTTTTCCCCATCCAGGTATGCATGCGTATCTGGGAATTAACTTAGGCCTGTAGCTGGCGGTGCTGCTAAAAACAAACATATGAACGGTAAATGCCTGGGAGGATATGATTTAGGCAGTGCTCCTGCTGGCTTGGAATCATGAGAGTAAGTGGTGTCGCAGTTCATTCAGTTGGGATATTCTTTGAAATCATTAGCTCCTGCATGGATGTTTGGACTGGCTGCAACGCTCGCTTTATCTGTCCACGAATTCTGAGATAAATTTTAGTAGCGAGTTAGAGCACTGAAGGTGTACTTGTCCCCGTTTGTTGGGAGCATTGTGTGATAGGGAATAAGATTTGAATTGTTCTTGGGGCCTCAAGCATTCCTCGAAAGATGGAGTACCTTCCTTTGTGAAGTCCATTGGTCAGATCGAACGTCACTTCCCGCTGCCTGCTGTATGGGATCTGAAAGCTGGTTGGCTGTTTATTTGCTGTAGAGAGCAGTGTTGGACCCTGCCATGCAAGGGCGTGACCTCATTGGCCGTGCCAGGACAGGAACTGGCAAGACTCTTGCCTTCGGCATCCCTATCATCCACCACATTGTGAACGAGAACGAGCAGAACCGGCTGGCGAGGTCTGGTCTTCCTGTCCTTGGGTAGAAAGGGCTTGTATTTTGATTGTCTATATTTTTCGGCTATCTCAATGGGTAATGACGCCTTTGTAGTCTGCTTCCCGCCTCTAGTATAATTCATTTTTATTTCAAATGTGGTTATGTCAGTGTGGCTTCACATCATGCCTTGACTCTTCAACAGTTCTCCATTTCTTTGTGTAAGAAGGGAGTTCGACTTTTCTGGATCTAGCAACCATGCCTGAAGTTAATGTTGGGCGGACTTTTAGGAGGATGGGAAGAGCACCCAGAGCGTTGGTTCTAGCACCAACTCGGGAACTGGCAAAGCAAGTCGAGCGAGAGTTCATGGAGTCAGCACCTATGCTGTCTACAATCTGTGTGTATGGTGGTGTGTCCATCACAGCACAGCAACGGCAGTTGCAGCGGGGGGTGGATGTGGCAGTGGGTACACCTGGACGCATTACTGACCTGATTGACCGCGGGTCCCTGAATCTGCATGATGTGCGGTTTGTGGTGCTGGACGAGGCTGATCAGATGTTGGCAGTAGGTTTTGAAGAGGATGTAGAACGAATTTTGGAGAAGATGCCCCAGCAGCGGCAGAGTATGCTTTTCTCAGCCACAATGCCAGTATGGATAAAGAAGTTGGCCCGCAAGTATTTGAATGATCCGTTGACCATTGACCTGGTATTTCCCCCCAACCCTCACCCTCCCTTATTGAGTTTTTTAGGAGTATGATCATTTGTTTCGTAGGTTGGCAAAGCTGTATGTAGAAACAATCTGGATGGTTATGCTGCAGTCCTTGCCTTCCAGGAAATTTTTAACTTGGTATGTTTTCCCTTTCTCACCATGGGTATGATGAGATATATTTTATGTAGATGAGCTGGCTTTGGTATCTTGCAGGTGGGGGAGTCAGATGAGAAGTTGGCAAAGGGCATCAAGCTGTTTGCAGTGTCAACACCGGCAGCTGCCAAGCGTTCCATTCTCAATGACCTCATTGCGGTATGGAAATCCCTGCAAGGCTTATGTGCATCTCGGTTGAATCATGGGTGTTGACAATTGGAATCTACTTTTCCTGAAACAGCGTTCTACAATTAGACTGAGGAATGGTTTGTTGTCGATGTAATCCCACATGCAAATAAGTCACTACTCCAGGTTGTAGGTTTGGAACTGTTTGAGCAGGGCATCCATTTTCCATCTCAGTTTTTGGCTGTCTTAAAGTGGCTGATCCCCATGAACTTTCATTTCTCTCTTACCCCCAACCATGTCGCAGTAAGGAAATGCATGTGCCAGTACAGTGTTCAAATGTATGATTGTCACTTTTTTGGAACTGGAAGTGGTGTCCTGCCTGGAGACTTGGGCTTATATATGATCCTGTGGTGAGGCAGGTGTATGGCAAGGGAGGAAAATCAATTGTGTTCACTCAAACCAAACGAGACGCAGACGATGTTGCTTTAGCCATGGGGCGAATAGTTGGCTGTGAAGCTTTGCATGGTGACATCACTCAGAACCAGCGAGAGAAGACGTTAAATTCTTTCCGTGAAGGAAAGTTCTCAGTTCTGGTAGCCACCGATGTCGCTGCTCGTGGCCTTGACATTCCTAATGTTGATCTGGTATGCCTTGAACACTACATGGCCTGACCTGTTGGGTTGTTGTCTTTTTCATTTGCTGTCGGTGGGTAGTTCTCAGAGAACGAAGTACAAGACTGGGGTGGTGTCCCAGAAGTTGTGTCACTGACTGATTCAGAATTGGAGCCCTTCTGTATTTCGTTTATTATAGGATTCTGCTTAGAGAGCTCAGAAAGCAATCAGGATCAGTTGTACTCCATCTCTTCGCACGAATCTGTGAAGATGCCAATGGAGTTGTCTTTTGCTGTTTTGTGTGTTTATCATTTACAGTTGTACCTGTCATACTTGGTCTCCTATGTCCTTAGAGGTATGTGCTAATTGGAATCTTTCATGTCAAAATTGACAAAGGAATCTGCCTTTCTTGTTTGGCAGGTTTGTTGTTAGTGTAAAACTATTTGCGAACTAGTGCCATAGCGAGCATGGCTAATGAGGAAACAGTGAAAATCATTCCTGTATGATACAGGGACTCTTTCCCAGGTAGTGGTCTTCAGATTGTTCTTGGAAACCTGGGTATGGCATACTCCATACCTCAAGTAAGAACAGTTGAACTGTGGTGGTGACTGACAAGGATTTTGGGTTTGTCCGGGTTCCAGGTGATCCACTTTGAGATACCCAATGACCCCGAGACATTTGTGCATCGCTCAGGCCGCACAGGCCGTGCAGGAAAGCTGGGCACTGCGATTCTGATGTATTCAGATAATCAGCTGCGAACGATGCGTCTGATTGAAAGGGATGTTGGTTGCAAGTTTGAACGCATTGGAGCACCACATGTGGAGGAAGTGTTGCGCGCCAGCAGCAATCAAGCGACAGAGGTCATTAAACGGGTCCACCCAGAGTTGGCCCAGGTATTCCTGCCAACGGCAGAATTCCTGTTGAGGGAGCAGGGCCCAGGCGCACTTGCTGCGGCCCTTGCACACTTGAGTGGGTATAGCCAGCCCCCTGCATCACGCTCTCTTATCACCCATGAGGAGGTGTGTACTCTCTCGGTTTTTTACGCATCGACGTACGAGGTTATTGCTGGTTTGGAGAGGAATAGGAGCAAGTTGTCCGAACTACAAATGTGAACTGTGCCATTTTTGGATGTGGCTCAGTGATTTTGTCATGAAATCTACAGGGTGCAATTATTTGAGGAACTGGATACCATTCCCAATTGGTGAGACGTTCCAGTAGTATGTGCTCAGGAGATGGTGGGCACTGGCTAATATGCCTCCTGGAAATCTCTTGAGTGTGTTTTGTCAGAGACAACCCTGGAAATATCTTTGTTCTTGACTATTAAACCCAGAAGTTATGTGTGGTCTTTCAGGGTTGGATTACACTACGACTACTTCGCTCAGGCAATTCAGGGAGACCTTTGTCTGCACGTGTGGTGATGGGAGTGCTTTCAGAAATCTGGCAGAGGGCAGCTGACACAATTGGCAAGATCCGTATCATTGATGATCCTCAGGTGTGTTGCGTGAAACCTTGGTTGGCATCCTCTTTTTCTGCATGAGTTTTGGTACTTCAATAGGCTTGTGGATGCTTGGGACTCCACAAACATTGGCATGATTTTGAAGACTTTTGTGCTTAGTAAGATCTGGAGTTTGTCTTGATCAGATGGAAGGAGCTGTCTTTGATTTGCCTGAGGATGTGGCGAAAGAGCTGCTTTCAAGACCCCCGACTCCTGGTGATGCCATTGATGTTCCCAAGAAGGTGGGTTTGGTCATGCACGCTCCTTCACCTGTCCTGCACATAAGCATATTCTTATTCAATTTTGGAAAATTCTGCCAATTGTGAAAGCATATTGAATTGTGCTCTCTTTTTAATTTGTAACTACAGAGGGTTAGATTATTAAAGTGGCGGGAGCTGACTGAAGGCAGTAGTCTTGTAAGAGAAAATGATATTTCAGTTGCATTCTGGATGGTAGATAGGGCAAGTAGTGTATTTACATGGATCCTTCTTCACATCTTGTCTTATTTGGTAGTACAGTGGATTCGTTTCTGATTTACTTCGATTTGTGCACAGCTTCCACAAATAGAGGAGGATGAGTTTGCCGCTCGTGGGCGGGGTGGTGATATGTATGGCCGCTCCTTTTCAAGAGGTGGAGGGGGTTCTAGTGGTGGCCGAAGCTCAGGCGGTTTTGACAGAACCGCAGTGCTACAAGGTAGAGCAGGTAACTCTTTTAGTGGAGGTGGTCGCTTTGATGATCGGAGCCGTGGTAACTTCAGCAGCAACCGGCCTGAGACTAATGACAGGTCTGGTGGATTCTCTTCAGGTCGTTCAGATTGGGGGTCCAGGTATTCTTTCTGTCCTGGATATTTTGGAACCCCCCTTACCTTCTCTCTGTTAGTGTAGTGTTGCAACGTCTTGCGAATACTTTCTCTTAGTTTTGTGTTTTATGCAAGACTTCTGGGGATCGATATATGCTGGGGGGATTACTATGATGGTAAAGATGGCTGGCACCCACATCTTCAAAGATCATGCAAGTCAATACAAACCAGCCCAGTGGTCCATTGTCGTTTGTAGTTTTCTTGATGAAGACCTGCAACGGTGCCTCTTTGCTCAACGAAATGGTGTTTTCGGACTTATGACTCTATTATGAAAATATGCAGTGGGGGCTATATTTCCAGAGGAAATGCATTTTCTGGCGGGAGTTTTTCGGGAACATGCTACCTGTGCAACCAGGCTGGACATCGCGCAGCTGATTGCCCAACTAGGCGGTAGATCATTGTGCAATAAATTCTGCTGGGAAGACAATGATCTCTATGTAGACTACACAAAAGTGGGCCTGTTTAATGTCCTATCTGACGATAGACAACATCATTCCAGGAGTCATTTTTTTCAAGATCCTCTTTTCACCCTCTTTTCACACTTCAAGTAAACTTATGTTAAGAACTTTCGGCTTGGATTCTGTAGGGGTCCAATGATATGATGCATCTTCCTTAACGCCTCCCTCTCTGGTTCTCATTGCTGACCGAGGCTAGGGTCAATTCAATTCAGTCTGTGACACAGCCCGGTGAAGGCCTTCGATCAACCCCAATGTCCTTGCAGCCGGGGTGCAAACAGTAGTGGGATCTACTATGCTGCAACCTTGGGAGCTGCAATATGGTTCTCTTAGGCCTGCTTCCTTCCCTAAGTTGGTATATTCGGGTAGACAGGTTTCATGTTTGGTGGGTGTCAAAATTTGCCACCTGCTAACTGGATGTAATAGGCGCCAGAGATCTTGGAGGAATTCAAGTCCAGGTTACACGCAGTGGCCTTTTCCTCCTTCACTTGGAGGTGGTAATACTGCCCTTCAGCAAGTGTGGCAATCAATTTCCTCCTTTGCAGACAGTAGTTGCCACTGGAAACATGTTCCCTATGGACTTCAGAACTCCAATTGATTATCTTGCTAATATAGCAATAGACTATCAGTTGATCTGTGGAATTGCACAGGAAGTGGCTTCTACAGAGAATGACAGTGAAAGTCTCTTTGGAGTATTAAATGGTATGGTGTGCAGATCATATTTCATTTGTCAAGTGTAGAAAGCAATTTGAAGCAGCTGCATGAGGCTTAAAAAGTTGGAATGAAGTATCTCTATATGCATTGGGTACCTTTTTTTAATTTCACTAGGGGAGTTTCTGCTGTGCAATAAGCCATTTCATATTGTGGATATGTACTTCAATCCTTCAAAAAATAAAAGCTACGAAAGGCCCCAATGCCCAGGCTGGCTGAACGAGGGTGGGTAGTTGCATGCGGTCCCACATGGCTATTGCGTATGGGGTCCCATGCACTCCGCGCGCCAGACTTGGCTAGGGAGAAGGTTCTGGAGGTAGCGAATGTTCTAGAATGGAATGGAGGGAAGGAAGTGGAATAGTGCCTCCTGAGTTGAGTTCATGGTTCTTGAGTGAGTACCAGAGGAAGTAAAAAATAAGGTACAGGAGGATGTGAGGCAGGCAACAAGGAGGGAGGTGGCGGTAGGGGAGGCTCACTATGGGGTATTGGCGGTAGAGGCTGGCGGGGGCTGGTGGCAACACTAGTAAGAGGGAGGCTTGAGGGAGGTTCAAGGGTTGCGGATATACAATTTTTTCTTTATGTCTCCTGGTTGGACACGACCAGGAGGGTGGAGGGTGTAAAAAAACTCTGTTATACCAACAATGGATTTTATGGGGAGTGGTGAATTGTACGTTAGCATATATTTCTTTTTCTTTCTTTTTCTTTTTTTTCTTTTTTTAAGGAAACCTGGGAGCGACTGCTCACAATTCAGGCCCTTGAGGAGAGGGAAAAAGTAACCCCCTTTCAGATAAGCCATTAGGCACACAGGTGGGAAACTCACCACCAGACCAACCGGTCACGAACGATCCACACACCAGGCAGGGCAGCGGGTTTTGAACCCTACAGATAACGGACCTCGGAGCTGATGTGGTGACCAATGAGATGGCCTAGCAGAGAGTGGGATTCACCATCTTCTAACCACCGCAAACCAAGATCCAATCCCCAAGGGGGAACATGCGCAGCCCCGGCCGCACCCAAAGAGAGAATCCCTACAGATTTTCCCCAATTCACCTTAAAACCAGAAGCAAGGCAAAAGAAGTTCAAGGATTCAAGCCCCAAGTTAATGTTCTGGATGTCAGCATTCCTAAAGTATAAAACAGTATCGTCTACATACATGGACATTTTTAAATTACAGGGAAGAGAACCAGGAACTGGGATGATGAGGCCAGCCAGCCTAACTTGAGCATCCATGAGGTAACCAAGGCAATCGGCCGCAATCAAGAAGAGGAAGGGAGAAAGAGGGCATCTGCCTGACAGAACGCTGAAGAGGAAAAGCAGAGGAGAGGTATCCATTGGTTAAAACTTTGCTGGAACCCGAAAACAAGAGAATCTTGATCCATTCAAGAAAGCTACCGTTGATCCCAGAACCTTGGATAGCCTTAAGAAGGAAGCCCCAATTGATCCTATCAAAAGCTTTTTCAAAGTCCAACATCAACATAGCCAGAGGTTGATTAGAATCGGAAGCGAAATGTAGGGCCTCATTGGCTAGGATAATATTGTCCAGAATGAACCGGTTCTTCACAAAGCCAGTCTGGGCCGGTCGAATCATGACAGGTAGCAGCTTTCGAAGTCGCATAGCCAATGCCTTGGCAATAACTTTATATGCAGAGTTAAGGAGGGTAATAGGGCGGTAATTAGCTATATCCGCCCTATCCCCTTTCTTAAATATAAGAGCAATAACCCCCAAAGACATCTGGGATGGCATAATTTTCTTTAAGAGGATATCATTGGCCATGGACAAGAAGTCCTCAGCAAAAATCATCCACAAAGAATCAAAGAATTCAACTGGGATGCCGTCAGCCCCCGGGACTTTAAGCACTTTAAGGCTCTGAATGACATCTTGTAATTCCATCAATTCGAAAGGCACATTGAGAGAGTCAGATTGTTCTGGCGAGAGTAGAGGGGGGATCATACTGTACACCACATCTCTAGCATTCAGGGAGGCAGGAGAATCAGGCTCCGAAGAAAAAAGAGCTGAAAAATAATCTCTAGCAATGGAAGAAAGCAACTTTGGGTGAGAGCAAGGGACCATGGAATTGTCATATAAACAACTGATTCCCTGACCAGCCATCCTCTGTCGGGCTTTAGGAAAAAAATAACTGTTCATTTTTTCACCTTTCAACAACCAATTGATCCCAGCCTTCATTCTCATCAAGCGGTCCTTAGAAAGGTGCAGAGCTGAAAGCTTGGCTTTAGCTTCCATCAAGGAAACGAGAGTTTGAGGCCCTTGCTGGCCTCTTTCTAACCGCTTTTGGCAAACCTTCAAGCACTTAATAAGGGCCCGCTCATATCTGCTATTTTTCAGGGCAGAATCCCTGGCTAAACTGAGGCCCAACAAACGACATTTATCCAGCTTATTGAGAAAAGATAAGGTCGGTGAGAGAAAGGGGGAAGAAGAAGAGGACCAGCACAATTTGAGAGCATCTAGACTAGACTGATCAGAAAGAATACTGATGTTCATCATGCAAAGCCCCCGGCCCCGGGCCCTAGGTCCAGGAGACTAAAGTAGCGCCGAGATCTCTGCATGATCAAAGTTCGCGAGGATAGGACCCATAGGCAAGTATCGGAACCAAGAGACAAGGGAAGAAGAAAAATAAATGCGGTCGTGCCTTGCCATGCACAGACCCAGCGGAGCCCGATTGGTTGTCCAAGAGAAGGCTGTAGAAAGGGGAAAGGCATAGCTGTCTGCAAGGCCCACACATAGAATAAGTGCCTCCCATTCAGAAGCCTCTGCCGAGGCAAGGCCAGAATCATGAGCCCCCATCATATCCTCAGGGGATTCAACCATATTAAAATCTCCAGATAGAACCCAATGCTCCACTAAAGGGCAAGCAAGTCCTTTTTTTTGTCCTTCCCCTTGTCCTTTTCCTTCTCCTTCTCTTTGGACTTGTCTTTGTCTTTTGGCTTTGCTGGTGAGATGGCTATGACATCAGGAGCCTTGTCTTTTGGTTTGCGGCCCGCCTTCTTTCCCTTCTGCGGCGTTCCCTGAGCATCAGGCTCCTTGACAGCCAATGTTGTTATGTTTCTTTGGTACTGCTCGTCAGTCAGAGGCGCCAGCATCTCAGCATTATTGTTCAAATATTTCATGTGTTGTTCTTTGAAAGGTCGTGAGCTCCGGTGGGCAGTCAAGGTACCAGCCACAGTCTCTGAAGTGAGAAGGACTCCAGTCCTTCAATATTCCTGCAGTATACATGGTTGGATCGTTTGTTGGGTCCGACCACATGTCAAGATAGTCTGGAATACCGCTCAGGTGATTTCCTTCCATAAGTACATATTTTGTGTACATGTTAAACAGGAGATAAATCCCAACCCACCAAAGCGCGAAGTGAGTAAGATGCAAGTAGCACAGAATGAAAAAAACAAGGAATGAAATGGCTCTGAGAACTGCTCCAAGGAGCTCTCAGGATAGTAAATGACTGCAACTATGACTTCAATGGTTACAAATGTCGTGTTTTGATTGGGTGTATATTCATAAGATACATACGTAAATATGACTGCATCACTGCAACGTCACCGTACCTCCTATGTCATAATATGAACAAGTGTCACATCGTTGTTGGTCCACTCACAAGATGACTATTGGGATGCAGGGATGTGAATATTCAGAAGATGAAGACGAAGGCCCTGCGGCACAACGGGAGCCAAATGTCACAGAGAACGCAGATGAGAGTGATGGATTGGAGGTAGAAATGCAGCGTGCATTGCAGGAAGCGTTTCTCTTTGCAGATGCAAACAGAGAGGACCCCATTCATGGTGGAACCGATCACACATTTGCCGATCATGACGATGATCTCGACGATTCCGGAGACAATGAATTTGATGAGAATGCTCACCTGCACGTTGATCCCGAGTATGATAAACTATTCCGACAGTCGCAATGTCCACTTTTTGAAGGGTGCTCCATCAGCCGGCTACAAGCAACTTTGATGTTGCTGAACGCATGCACTACCCACAAGTGCACCAATGCATTTGTAGATGAGCTTCGGGGATTGTTACGTAAAAGTTTTTTGCCTAAAGAGAATTCATTGCTGAAAACTCACTATGAAGCAAAAACCATGATTGCCAAGATGGGATTGCAGTACACCATGATTCATGCCTGTGAGCGTGGTTGTGTACTCTTCCGTGGGGAGTATGAGAATGTAGACATTTGCCCAGTGTGCCGCAGTTCCCGTTACATTCCAGATCGTGGAAGTGTGCCCAAGAAACTATTGCGACACTTTCCTGTCATTCCAAGGTTGAAACGTATGTACCGATGTAAATCGATCGCTAACCTCATGACATGGCACGACAGACATAAGAGCCAGGATGGGTTGGTTCGACATCCAGCTGATAACAAAGCATGGAGACACATTGACACCACATTTGCGGATTTTGCTGCAGAGCCACGATCTCTGCGATTTGGATTGGCCTTAGACGGTGTAACTCCCTACGGAGCTCAATCCACAAGTTGGAGCACATGGCCCGTTCTCTTGGTCAATTACAATCTGCCTATCCTTAATAAGACACCATATCAAAGAGCGATCTATAGCAGAGTTAGGTGCATAGACATTGACCAAACCAATAGAGCCCGCATCATTGGGGGGGTTAATGAAGAGACACTGCACCCACCCAGGACGCAAGAAGAGACAAAGGGAAGAATAGATAGGTTGACCAGGCAAGCTGCGCCTCCCCGAGAGCCCGCATAGGTGGGGGGTTCCACCAAGCAGCTTGGTGAGGCCAGAGCTGATTCCCAAGACCGTTTATTTTAAGCGAGTTCAACTTATGTTCTTGTAAAAACCGATGAACCTTGTAGTCAAACAATTTTACTTATCTATTTATTAACTATTTTAAAGGGAAACACCTCGGACAAATCTGGCCCTTAATAGTGAGAGGAGAAAATAACCTCTTTCCTAGTAATCTCGCCATTAAGGCGTAAATGGGACACTGCCCAGGGAAGGGGATAAGAGTATACCACACCTGTCAAGTAATAGGATTTGACCCCAGAATCATCTGGGTGGCACTCAGAGCACTAACCATCTGAGCTACTGACTCTTCGTTATTCAGCTACACATGTCAACCATGATCGAAGGCATCAAAAATACTAGGGCTTTGCGTTGCTCCGCACTACTAGCGACGATTCTAAGACCTATGTTCAATTTTCACAAAAAGGGGTGGGTCATTCCCATGGTGTTACATGCATACACTCTGTATTTCATTGTTTTTCGAAGGAGTGTTGCCGAAGCTATCATGTTATTTTTATTTTTCAAAGAAAAGAGGGCTGAAATTTTGCTTGTCCCTCCTCTTCGGCATCCCCAGAGTTTGACAAAGCACATAAAGATTGCCACTAAGACTAAGCTGCATTACCATAGGTAGACACCTAAGACTTTCAAAAAAAAGAAAAGGAAAAAAGGGGAAGCTACTTCTCACAAATCAGGCCCTTCACTATGGTGAGGAGAAAATAACCTCTTTGATAAAGATAAAGGTAAATTTTCTTTAATGTCCAATGAATCTATAGAGCCTACTGCTCAACACAGCCCATCTAGAGGCCAATGGTCAGTTTGAAGGCACATGGTGAAGGATTGAACCCAGGATCACTAACCGGGCACAAGGCTCATGGGACCCCAGGGTGCATGGGAGGGTGGGGGGGGGGGGGAAGATCATACCACACCCGCCAAGTTGATTTTTCTTTATATACATGCGGTAACTCGTATTAAATCAAGGGAAATACCTTGGGAGAACTTTAAGGCCTTACCTGCAAGGTGGGTGACATACCCTGGGGAAAGATATTTTTTAGTTGGTAGGTGAAACAGCTGTCTGGAGTGTTTTCTGGCTGCTGTATTACCCTGAGTTTATGACCAGTAGTCCCCACAAGAACACACCCCATTGTTGAAGTGATGAAAGCAGATGGCATCCCTTGCAATAATTTCTCGTGCAACAATTTTGGATATCAACTTGGTGCCAGTGTGGCAGTCCCCACATACACATAGGTTTTTAATGATGCGGATAGGGGTCCTAGGGGGTGTGCTAATGAGCCCAAAAGCTATGGCCAGCTTTTCGCTGTGGTGGTAAAGAGCATGTTCCTTCATCTGCTGATCCACGTCACGCAACACAAAGCGTGTCTCAGGCACATATCCCGCCTCCTTAATCTGCCAAGTCAATCTCTCGAACGCATCATAGATCTCCTCTGCTTGTGGGTGAGATCTATCTTCAACGGCAAATGTATCCATCTTGTGATTCCACCTTGAAAATACATTCTGCAGCACACTCTGCTAACTCCACATTTCCATAGATTCTGCAGGCACCAAGCAAGGCCCCCCACACTGAAGCACCTGGTTTGAGTGCCATGTTGGCAATGAAATCTTCTTCATCCAAGCGCCCTGCATGGCCAAGGAGGTCAACCATGCAGGTGCAGTGCTTTTCTGTTGGTGTAATGCCATGCTCTTGAAACATGGATTGAAAATAATGACCACCTTCATCTACAAGGCCCAAATGGCTGCATGCAGAGAGAACACCAATAAATGTGACCTCATTTGGCTTCACACCAGTTCAAACAGTTGGAGAGCCTCGTGACCACGCCCATGCTGAGCGTATCCTATAATCATCGCAGTCCATGAGACCACATCTGGTTTAAGAATTTTGTCAAACACCTCCCGTGCATCCTCTACACTCCCACATTTGGTAAACAAATCAATGAGGGCATTCCTGACGTACACATCGGACTCACACACAGATTTGATAATGTAGGCATGGACCCACTTGCCCTGTTCCAGGGATGCTTCACACCCTCTCTTTGCATTTGTCGAAAGAGTTTGAAAGCCTCCTCACCATGACCACTCTGTGCACATCCTCCAATCATCGCAGTCCATGAGACCACATCTCGCTTAGGCATTCTGTCAAACACATTGAGTGCATCCATCACACTCCTGCACTTGCAATACATACTGACAAGGGCATTCCCGAGTCCAACATCTGACTCAAATTCAGCTTTGATGATGCTGGCAAGGAGCTGCTTGCCCCGTTCTAAAGCCTCCGGGCCAGCACAAGCGTTGAGGACACTAATAAAAGAGACAATATCTGCCTTCATGCCTTCTCTTTGCATGCGCTGAAAGAGTTAAAAAGACCATGACCATGCTGAGCAGATCCTACAATCATAGCAGTCCATGAGAGCCCATCTCGCTTGGGCATTGCACGTCAAATACTCGGGTGGCATCCATCAAACTCCCACACCTGCAATACATGCTGACAAGGGCAGTCCCCACAGGGCCATCCCCCTCAAGTCCAGCCTCAATGCACGCACCACATCACGTTCAGCAATACTGTCAAACACTCCATTTGAATCACCCACATTTGACATACATGTCCACCAGGGCAGTGTTCAGAATGACATCGGGTACAATTCCAGATTTGATAATGTCACCATGGACCTCTTTTCCCTTTTCCAGGGCTGCCAGGCTTGCAACTGCAAACAAACGTCATGTAGTTGGGCTTCACCCCCTTCGCACATCATTTGCTCATAGGTCTCCAAAGCCTCCATCCCACGCCCTTGCTGTGCATATCCTGCAATCATCGCACTCCACGACACCACATCTCATTCAGCCATACTGTCGAGCGCTCCCTTCATACATGTCCATGAGGGTATTGTTCAGCATGACATTTGGTACAACTGCAGCTCTGAACATGTCGCCATGGACCTCTTTGCCCTTTTCCAGAGCTGCCAGGCTTGCACACGCATTGCTAATGCATAGAAACGTGATGTGGTTGGGCTTCACCCCTTGCCCCATCATCTGATCAAGGTCTCCAAAGCCCCCATACCACGTCCCTGCTGTGGATACCCTGCAAGCATCGTCTTCAATGACACCACATCTCGTTCAGCCATAGTGTTGAAAACTCCCTTTGCATCCTTAATGCACCCACATTAGGCATACATGTCCACCATGGTAGTGTTCACAATGACATCTGGTACAATTCCAGCTTTGACGATGTCACCTTGCACCCCTTTGCCCTTTTCCAGGGCTGCTAGGCTTGCAAACGCACAGATGTGATGTGGTCGGGCTTCACCCCTTCCACCATCATTTGCTCATAGGTCTCCAAAGCCTCCGTCCCGCGCTCCTGCTGTGCATACCCTGCAAGCATCGCGGTCCACGACACCACATTTCATTCAGCCATATTGTTGAACACTGCCTTCGCATCCTCAATGCTCCCACATTTGGCATACATGTCCATGAGGGCATTGTTCAGAATGACATCGGGTACAATTCTAGCCCTGACAATGTCGCCATGGGCCTCTTTGCCCTTTTCCAGAGCTGCCAGGCTTGCGCATGCATTGCAAACGCACACAAACGTGATGTGGTTGGGCTTCACCCCTTCCCCCATCATTTGCTCATAGGTCTCCAAAGCCTCCACCCCACATCCCTGCTGTGCATACCCTGCAAGCATCGCGCTCCACGACACCACATCTCGTTAAGCCTGCATATTGTTGAACTTTCAAAACTGCCTTTGCATCCTTAATGCACCCACATTTGGCATACATGTCCACCAGGGCAGTGTTCAGAATGACATCTGGTAGAATTCCAGCTTTGACGATGTCATCATGGACCTCTTTGCCCTTTTCCAGGGCTCCCAGGCTTGCACACGCATTGCAAACGCAAAGGAACGTGATGTGGTTGGGCTTCACCCCTTCCCCCATCATTTGCTCATAGGTCTCCAAAGCCTCCCTGCTGTGCATACCCTGCAAGCATCGCGCTCCACGACACCACATCTTGTTCAGCCTGCATATTGTTGAAAACTGCCTTTGCATCCATACATGTCCACCAGGGCAGTGTTCAGAATGACATCTGGTACAATTCCAGCTTTGACGATCTCATCATGGACCTCTTTCCCCTTTTCCAGGGCTCCCAGGTTTGCACACGCAAGGCTGCCCTTCACTCATCCATGTCACAAACCGGAAATGAGTTCAGGGTTTTATGCCTAACTGTTGTTCGGACATTCTGCACTCTTCCAACATGGCCTTGGACACGTCAGCTTCCAAGTCAACTTCCAAGTCAACTTCATCTTAGCAGGGTCAGTTCCTCTTGCCTAATATTCAGGTACTTGAAATCTCCTCTTCCCGTTCTGCTAGGACTTCACCTGTTGGACTGGATGTTGGCAGATCCACTACCTTCGTCTCCAGACACAAAAAAACCAATGGCCAGCTTCTCACTGTGGTGGCAAACAGAAAATTCCTTTTCCTCCTCCCCCACATCATGCAATACAAAGCGCGTGTCAGGCACATACCCCGCCTCCTTTCATCTGCCCAGACTCAGCTCAGCATGGATTTCCTTAATTATGGGATGTCATCTACAGCGAAGGTGTGCACCCTGTTGCCAACCTTAATGCAGCAGCGACCTGGCTCCTTTCTAACCCCTCTAACCTTCATCATTCTTCTCACCTTTGCAGTATTATCCCACTTACCAGCTGCAGCACGAAGGCAGACCGACATGCAGCATGGCATCCTAGTGCTCATCCCATTTGAGGATAGATGTTGCCGCACGTTCAGCCATCTCCACATTGCCATGGATTCTGCAGGCATGAAGCAAGGCCTTCCACACCACAACGTCTGGATTGATTGGCATCTTATTAATCAGATCCACTACCTCATCCAGTTGTCCTGCACGTCCAAGAAGGTCCACCATACAGCCAAAGTGCTTTACTGTCGGAGTGACACCATGATCTTGATTTCCTTCATTCAGTAGGCCAGAGTGGCTGCATGCAGAGAGAACACATATAAAGGTGATATTGTCCGGCTTCAAGCCATTCTTTTACATTCCCTCAAATAGTTGCAGGACCTCCCTATGACACCATGCTGGGCATATCCAACGAACATCGCGTTCCACAACACCACATTTCGTTCAGCCATATTGTCGAACACTCCCTTCGCATCCTCAATGCACCCACATTTGGCATACATGTCCACTAGGGCAGTGTACAATTCCAGCTTTGACGATGTCACCATGGACCTCTTTTCCCTTTTCCAGGGCTGCCAGGCTTGCACAGGCATTGCAAACGGAAACAAACGTGATGTGGTCGGGCTTCACCCCTTCCCCCATCATTTGCTCATAGGTCTCCAAAGCCTCCATCCCGCGCCCTTGCTGTGCATACCCTGCAATCATCGCACTCCACGACACCAAATCTCGTTCAGCCATACTGTCAAACACTCCCTCCGCATCCTCGATGCACCCACATTTTGCATACATGCCCACGAGGATATCGTTCAGAATCACATCTGGTACAATTCCAGCTTTTGCAATACAACCATGCACCTCTTTGCCCTTTTCCAGGGCTGCCAGGCTTGCAAACGCACAAATGTGATGTGGTCGGGCTTCACCCCTTCCACCATCATCTGCTCACACGTCTCCAAAGCCTCAATCCCGCACCCCTGCTGTGCATGCCCTGCAACCATCGCGTTCCATGACACCACATTTCATTCAGCCATATTGTTGAACACTCCCTTCACATCCTCGATGCTCCCACATTTGGCATACATGTCCACGAGGGCATTGTTCAGAATGACATTGGGTACAATTCCAGCTCTGACTATGTCGCTGTGGGCCTCTTTGCCCTTTTCCAGAGCTCCCAGGCTTGCACACGCATTGCAAATGCACACAAACGTGATGTGGTTGGGCTTCACCCCATCCCCCATCATTTGCTCCTAGGTCTCCAAAGCCTCCACCCCACGTCCCTGCTGTGCATACCCTGCAAGCATCGCGCTCCATGACACCACATCGCGTTCAGCCTGCATATTGTTGAAAACTGCCTTTGCATCCTTAATGCACCCACATTTGGCATACATGTCCACCACGGCAGTGTTCAGAATGACATCTGGTAGAATTCCAGCTTTGACGATGTCATCATGGACCTCTTTGCCCTTTTCCAGGGCTGCCAGACTTGCACACGCATTGCAAACGCAAACGAACGTGATGTGGTTGGGCTTCACCCCTTCCCCCATCATTTGCTCCTAGGTCTCCAAAGCCTCCACCCCACGTCCCTGCTGTGCATACTTTGCAAGCATCGCGCGCCACGACACCACATCTCATTCAGCCTGCATATTGTTGAAAATTGCCTTTGCATCCTTAATGCACCCACATTTGGCATACATATTGTCCACCAGGGCAATGTTCAGAATGACATCTGGTACAATTCCAGCTTTGACGAGGTCATCATGGACCTCTTTCCCCTTTTCCAGGGCTCCCAGGCTTGCACACGCATTTCAAACGCAACCGAACGGGATGTGGTTGGGCTTCACCCCTTCGCGCATCATTTGCTCATAGGTCTCCAAAGCATTCGTACCACACCCATGGTTGGTAAACCCCACCAACATTATATTCCACGTGATCAAAGATGGTTGAGGCATTCCGTTGAACACTTGGTGAGCATCCATGATGCTCCCGCACTTAACATACATGTTGACAAGGGTGTTGAGTAGTTTGCTAAATCCACTTTGGATAATGTGAGTGTGCACCTGCTTTCCAGCTTCAAGGCCTTTCATCTTGCACCTATGCAAGAGACAGACATACGTATCTGAATCTGCTGAAATGCCTCCTTGAAAACTGCCTTTGCATCCTTAATGCACCCACATTTGGCATACATGTCCACCAGGGCATTGTTCAGAATGACATCTGGTACAATTCCAGCTTTGACGATGTCGCCATGGGCCTCTTTGCCCTTTTCCAGGGCTGCCAGACTTGCACAAGCATTGCAAACGCAAACGAACGTGATGTGGTTGGGCTTCACCCCTTCCCCCATCATTTGCTCCTAGGTCTCCAAAGCCTCCACCCCACGTCCCTGCTGTGCATACTTTGCAAGCATCGCGCTCCACGACACCACATCTCATTCAGCCTGCATATTGTTGAAAACTGCCTTTGCATCCTTAATGCACCCACATTTGGCATACATATTGTCCACCAGGGCAATGTTCAGAATGACATCTGGTACAATTCCAGCTTTGACGAGGTCATCATGGACCTCTTTCCCCTTTTCCAGGGCTCCCAGGCTTGCATACGCATTGCAAATGCAACCGAACGTGATGTGGTTGGGCTTCACCCCTTCGCGCATCATTTGCTCATACGCCTGTACCTCTGTTTACCAACTTTGAAAGTCTCGAGGCTGAGCCAAACGCCCAGGCCCTTTTGGGGCCTAGTTATTGGGCAAACCACACACAGCAGGTTGATGCTAGTGTAAAGGGATTTCTAGAGGATATCTGGAAAACCCAGATCAATTGTTTATTCCAAGGTAAGTCTACGGGCATCGGCCCCTGACAAAGGTAGGTTCTGTCCCTTTGTGTTCCGCTCAAACTGGGCGCGGAGTCAATGGCCACAAGGCTACGGCTTAACATTCAGTGACAAGCTGCCATCACACCCCATCGATTCATCAGCTCCTGACAGCGGGTGTTGCACATATATTACTATGCTCAAATTCATGGGCATATACCGTTACCACAACTTCTGAAAGAGGATCAAGAGAGGGAGTCCACAACACTTCTGGCACTTCTGGCACTTCTGGGCATGTGAAGATGCTTTGTGAGGCAAGCAGACTGAAAGAGGCTCTACAGACTTTAAATCAAGGAGGAATTTCAGCAGATTCAGATACGTATGGCTGTCTCTTGCATAAGTGCATCAAGATGAAAGGCCTTGAAGCTGGAAAGCAGGTGCACACGAGGGGTGAAGCCCATCCACATCACGTTCGTTTTGTGTTTGCGGACTTAGACTCAGATCCTTGAAAACCGCTTCTTCCGCCAGGACTTAACCTGTTTGACAGGGCAATCCTGCTTCCAAGATAGAGTCGATTAACTTAGGGTATGTGTTTTTAGTCCTACATTGCTACTGACCCAACCATCTGACCTTGAATTCCTCTCGTCTGGAGGGAGAGATAGAGATTGTACTCATAAGACGTTGTTTGCCGTAGCCTTGTGGCCATTGACCCCGCGCCCAGTTTGAGCGGGAACAAAAGGGACAGAACCTACTTCTGTCAGGGGCTGACATTGGTAGTAAGACTTACCTCCATATAAAGAATTAATCCGGGTTTTCCAGATATCCTCTAGAAATCCCTTCACACAAGCATCAATCTGCTGTGTGTGATTTGCCCAAAAACTAGGCCTCAGGAGGGCCCGGGCTTTTGGCTCAGCCTCGAGACATTCAAAGTTGGTAAACAGGGGTACAGGCACAATTCCCTTAATAGATTTGAAGAGAGCGTCTCTTTGGTGAGAGAAGCCCGGACAGTGTATCAGAAAATGAATATTGTCTTCAGATTGCCCACACAACGGGCAATTGCATTCTCACTTTCCTCTCTGCTTCTGTTTGCTGTTCAAAGGTAGGCTTCCTGCCCTGAGTTTAAATTTCAGTCTAGTGCCGAGAGTGGGTAGACCCTTGAGGTCATCCAAGATGTCCTCCCCCACGTCACAGACTGGAAACAAGTTCAGGGAAGTTTTCTGCCTAACTTCATTTTCATCAGACAATCTCATGGCAACAGACATGGCTGAGGACACTACAGCCTCTAAGTCAGATTTATCCAGCAGGGTCAAGACTTGCGGATCCAGGTCCAGGTCCTTGAGGATCTCTTCTACTCTCTTCTGCCAGGACTTAGCCTGTTTGACAGGGCGGTCCTGTTTCCAAGATATAGAGTCGATTAACTTAGGATATCTGGTGTTGGGCATATGTTGCAGCTGACCCCACCATCTGACCTTGAATTCATCTCGTCGGGAGCTTAAGGACGGAATGCCAAACTCACCCCGAACAGCCACATTGGCTGTTTTGGAGCATGCTGACATACACTCCTTAAGCACCCCCACTTGAATGGATTCTAGAGACTTAGCCTGGTTGGAGTTATCAACCCATATAGCAGATCCGTACTCCAAGGCAGGTCTAATAACGCGACAAAGCATGGTTTTCTTAACCTCAAAGTTGACCCCTCTGCAGTGGAAAAATTTAGTGAGCCCCAGAGCTTTGCCCTTGCCAGTTTGAACAACTTTCGGGATATGTGCATCCCAATTACAATTGGAGGAGAACTCAACGCCCAGGTAAGTGTAGGAAGGGAGGACCGGGATCTCTTGGCTACCCCACTGCCACTAAAGATCACTTCCTCCCTCTCATCTGTCGTTGAATGCTACCACTGCACATTTGCTGACATTAGCCTCTAGCCCCCAAAGATCAAAGTATCTCTTTGCGCAATCAATCAACTCCTGGAGATTGGTTGGAGTCTCCCCTATGCCTGCGAAGTCATCCGCAAACATAAGGGCTGGTATGGTGGTATCACCCACCCTTAACCCAAATCCCTCACTTTCCACATCCTCGAGGAGTTGATTGATGAAAACATTGAAGAGCAGAGGGGAGAGAGTACATCCTTGAGCTACACCTTGGTCTATGTCAAAGAAGTTGGACTTCTGTCCGTTAACAGTGACACAGCTTTTGGTGTGAGCATACAAGTTGTGGACAACTCTCCACATCTTTCCCTTGATCCCACAAGACCAGAGGCGGAACCATAGGCCATCTCTCCACACTGTGTCATAAGCCTTTTTGACATCCAGGATATGATCCACATAGCCCCTGTTTCGCCGAAAGCCAGCAAGTATTCCTAAGACGTTGTTTGCTGCACTCTCTATGTTGCGCTAGTTAGTTGACCATTTCCCCATGCAGGTTTCTTGTAGCTATTGATCCACAGGGAATCATAGGTCATCTGGAGCTTGAAGTCCGGCCCTGTTGGATGAGTCTAGTGGACCCACACTCTATCCCTGCTCCTTCAGCTATCCATGCCTATGTACAAATCATGCATACATCCTTGCTTTGCTGCTAGCAGCTGACAATGACAGCCTAGATTTGTTCTAGGAAACACCCAACTCAACTTATCACACTAGTTCCTATGCTCAATTGCATCTGCTACTCTCTGTAATCCAACAGGCATTTACCTTTTTGCCTCGATTGTCCCACCATTAACAGGGGTCAGAAAAGTATTCATTCCACAGCTTCTCGTCTCTGTTACCTGTTTCTGGATACTTTCCTGTTGTCACATTGGCAGTATCATGTCAGTCACTCCAAACTATCAAAGGTTTAGTCAACCAGCTAACTTGCAGAATTCAACATGAAAATTTAGGGCTGATTCTGATAACAGGCATCTCAGGGCCGAGTCTGATGAGAGGCAAAAACAGGCTGAAATAGGTCGAAGAAGAGGGTGCCGTCACCATATTGCGTGAAACCCCTCCGCGCTCAAGGATGCCGGGTGGCTCAATTCTGGCTTTGATAATATCAGCATGGATCTTTTTGCCCTTTTCCAGGTCTGCTAGGCTGGCACATGCATCGAGAACGGAAGTGAATGTGACTTTGTCCGGTACCCACCCTTCCCATATCATTTGCTCATAGGTCTCCAAGGCCTCCTGACCACACCCTTGCTGAGCATATCCTGCAATCATCGCACTCCATGAAACCACATCTCGTCCAGCCATATTGACGAAAACTCGACGGGCCTCCTTCATGCTTCCGCACTTGGCATAGATGGCAGCAAGGGAAGCCTCTAGAATGATATCTGGTGCAATTCCAGCTTTCATAATGTCTTGGACCTATTTTCCCTTTTTCCAGGGCACCTATGCTGGCACACGCCGCTGAGAGCAGAAACGAACGTGACCTTGGTGGGCATCACCCCTTCACGTACCATTGGTCAAAGGTTCCACATTCTGTGTGCTGCTTGTGTCTGTAGTCAGGTAATGCCAGATTGGTCTGTGAGAACCACCACGGTGCAGCTGAGCAGAAAGAGATTGAAACACAGCGCAAGACCAAGCTGACTCTTCCAAGAACCTTGTAAACGACGCGGGTTTTTTTCCCAGTTATTTTCGGGCAGACTGGGCAGGGCCCAAAGAAATTGACGACGTATGAAACGTGGCGACGAAACGTGACGACGATGACGTGGCACTATGGCACCCTATTCCTGCTCTACGCTAAACTAGCTCTCGACCGCTAGAATGATTTGTCAAAACTCAACGGAAACTTCTTTTGGTGCTACGGTGGAGGAGACTGAAATCATTTTCCAGGTCGAAATCTGACGATTTTGCAAGAAAAAAAACACTGGTCCAACCCTTGCCCTTGAACCATAAAAGGCGGACTCTCTATGTCATTTGGAACCCTGAACCCGGGCGCAGTGTACAATGACTTGAACCCGCCCTTGAAACCGAGTCAATGTGACCATGGCCGTGTCAGAGAGGGCATACTTGTTTCCCACCAGCAGCTTGGCGACCACGAGATGACCAATATGGGGGAACATACGAGAACGGGGTGGGGAATGACGGAGCGGGGATAGCACGTATATTCCCGGTCCTAGTATGCATGCACCATATTATGACAATAAATAAGCAACACTTGAGTTACATAACCTACCGTAGTGGGATAGCCGGTTAGGCAGAAATTAATTCGAAAAAAAAGTGCCTAATCAAAATAAATTATTTTTGACAAGAGTGCCTAATTTTTTAAAAATATTTTCAAAGAGTGCCTAATATTCAAAAATTTCTCTAAAAGTGCCTATGGTCACTATAAAAACTGGAATTTAAATTAGAAAAAAATATGAAATAGAAAACAAATCTAAAAATGACATCCATTTAGAATGATATTCATTTAAAACGTCATCCATGGACTCAGTTTTCAATTTGCATCCATGGCAGCAGCTGAGTTTTTATTTAAAACGTCATCCATGGACTCAGTTTTCAATTTTCATCCATGGCTGCGGCTGTATTTTTATATTTTTGTGTTTTTATTTTGTGATCATTATTTTTAATTGCCTAATTTGAAAAAATTACACATCCAAGATGCCTAATTTAGAAAAAAATCTCAAAAGTGCCTAACTGCCAAGTGGCCCCAAAAATAATTATTAGGCAGGCAAGTGCCTAACCGGCTATCCCACTATGGTATTGTTGAAGCCCATTACGATGTCGTGTAGAACTGCTCATTATGCTCTTAAAGTTATCACCAGTTTGACCATTAAGGTCTGTAACATTTGATTGGTAGGATGGCCAGTGGCTTGCCCACTCCATAATACATAAAATAAAATGTAGCTCTTACCTTATACTTGTGCCGTCTCTCCTCCCACTCCGCTACCATCCCTTACTATTCATATTATAGAATTCACATTCTGCCATGATAGATACCCACATCAATCCATCCAATACGAAATAGACAAATACGAACCCCTTAGAAGGGCCTTGCCCAACACAACACAGCTCCCCTGACTATTATGACTGCAGGTGCAAGAGGAGCTGCACACAGCCACAACGTCCACATCCTTCAAGAGAACCTCAAACTACCCCCTACGCATATCACCCCCTTCCTAGGTACCATACATTTTACAGCTATCACTTGGCTCACATCTCTTATCATCAACAAGCGTAAGATTGAAAGTGGTCAGCTAGCTACGGTGATATTGTTTAGGTTCTGATAGAGCCCACCCCTCAAAAGGGGCGGAACCCACATGGGGAGGAGGCTCTCATTTACGCTAGCTTCGGCTAGTGTCATATATATATATATATGAGCTTCTCGTAGATAATGCCCCTTCTACTCTCTCTCATTTGGATTTTTGTTTGTTTAGGGTGTGGTGGGCGGTTTTCTTGCTATAGTGACCTACGAGGCATATTATTATTATTATTATTTCAAAAGACAATGAAAGCAGAACTCCAGGTTAGACGTGCTTGATGCCTACATAGTGCTTCTGGAGCTATGTGTAAACCATTGACTTTCACTCCATCAGAATTGAAGGCCTGTGTAGGCCGATAGTAGAAACTACCCATGGGTAAAAGAAGCTGTAAAACAACACAACGTAAGGAATTCTTTTCTCTACCTAGTTCTCAGAATTCACTACCTTCATATGTGAAAAACCTTTCTTCTCCATACTTCAGATAGAAACCAAATACCCATCGCAGTGAAGCATTGAACAACATTTTGATGTCAGTTGTGATATTCACTTTGGAACAGCAATTTATCAACAAATAGGGGACAGATACTAGCAGGATTGCAGGTCCAAATCCCCTTCAATCGGGCCTGCTCCATCTACACATCTCTCATTCCGTTTCTTCAGCAGCATCAACTTATTTTTCTTACCATGTAAGAATTGAAAAAGATGGGTGGATCTTAAATTATATTTAAATTCCTGTGTCATCATGTTATAATTTGTGAAGGAGTATGGACAGTACATCTTGAAAGAATATGTCTTAAAATAAAATCTACCAATTCGGATTTAGTTTTCTTCTAGCCAAATGTAATTATATTTCTAATTATTTGTAATTTCCAATTTATTTAATCAATTAGTTAGGACCCGGACCAGAGTTTTTATTTCTGGTGAAATTTCGCACTTTTCGACCACAATCAAAATCGAATATTCTGAAATTCCCTATTTTCTCATGAATGAAATCGCCAAAATTCTCAAAAAAAAATCTTGGATGGAAATGCGAACTTGAGCTTATCCGCATCTCCGGGAAGTGCCTGCCTAACGATGGGAAGGGATTTGCCTAATATGGATGATATATATGGATGAAAGTACACAAGAGAATGATTCTGTCCAAATTTCAGTGGATGAGCAGAAAATATGGCTATTTCCTGCAAAACTCAGTAGCCACTCCTGTTCTTTTCCAAATTTGAAAAAAAAAACACTGACCCGGACCCGTGAAACCCACTACCGTAGTTACCTAGCTTATTAGGCAATAATTCAAAATCAAGTGCCTAATTAAATTTAGAATATTTTTGGAAAATGTCCTAAAACTTGGAAACAATTCCTGAGAAGGCCTAATTGCTCAAATTCTATTTTCAAAACCATTATGTTTTTTTAAGAGAAAATTACCTCAACAATAGGGTCAGCTGTAATACATGCCTAATGTCTGGAAATTACCTATGTGAGGTGCCTAAATAATAAAAACGAATCTGCCTAATAATATTCCCTTTTTATTAATTATTAGGCGCGGAAGTGCCTAATAAGCCAGGTAAGTATGGTAATATTTTGCAGCAACCATCCGGACCCTGATCAGACCCTGTGTTCAAATACCCGGACCCAAACCCGGACCCGGATTTTCCCAATTTTGAAAACTCGGATTGGGACCCTAACTTGGCCCTAGAAGAAAATCCGAACCGGATCCGCCCGGTTCCTTAAAAAGGGACTACCTGCACAACAGTGGTATGGATGCTCTAACTGTGCCAAATTCACAAGGCTATGTTGCAGCACAGGGGAGACAAATATACCACCCACACAACTATGTAGGCTAGCAGGATTTGAACCTAGTAGCACCTGCCTAGTACTCACTGCAGCATCCAACTGACTTAGCTAGGCTCATATTTGACACCAAATTGTAGCCGAGTGGTGATGGGCACATAACTTACCACCTCAGAAGTGCTTGTTGGTTCAATCCACCAATTGGTGTCACAAGGTGTCCATCTTCCGAGGGGAAGCCAGTGGGTCAAGAGACACCTACACTTCCTTTTGGAGGCGTCGAATATTATATTATATTATATTATAATTGAGAACCTCAAATATATTTTATATTTCAACAGAAAAATTAAATGGGAATTAAATAAACTTAATAATTTACTAAAAATATCTTTTAAAAATGGTCAAACCACCAGCCAGTAAGCTCAATTCAAAAGAGCACTGACTGCCACCAAGGTGATTCTGGGTTCAAATCGTGTTACCTTATCGGGTTTTCTCCCCCTTCCCTTGGGCGGTGTCCCATGAGCCTTGTGAGATTGGTGCCTCATATCGAGGTTTCTTTTATAGATTATTTTTTCCTCTCCGTATAATTAAAGGACCACACAACCGTTGGAATTTGACAGTAAAAGATGAACTGATTACGGAGAACTCTCCACCCAACCATAGGACCACAACAAACGTGTCCACCCTCCCAGCTCTCCTTATTTATACTCAAAGTCTAATCCAGAAATAGCTCAGATAACTATAGTATAACTCCATGCTTTTACTTAAGTTATCTCCACCTGTTATTTTGGTACAATGACTTGAGTCACTAATAACTGAAGCTAACTTTAGCTATCTTTTAGTTAACCGAGGTTTATCTCTATTGTTAACTGTGACTTGACAGCACTCCTATTATGGAAGCATGACTTGTCATCACAGTAACTCTAGGTAATAGTAACTTGGTCAAGAGTTGATTTCCAACACCCCCACTCAACGAATTACCAAGTTAAGCACACTCAGGTATGATCAGCAGAGTGTGCCATGATACTGGTTTGATGTTTTGCCAACCATAAAACACCCTCAAACTTTTAGATCTAACTCCAAGCACTCAAGCTTTCAGATCTGACACCAAGCACTCAACTCCAAGCATTCAAGCTTTCAGATCTAACCCCAAGCGCTCAAGCCTATTGGTTGTAAATCAAATACTCATCTCCTTCTATCTCTCAGACAGAACCTTGCTCTGATACCATGTTGGAATTTGACAGAGAATAGAGATAAAATATGAACTGATTACGGAGAACTCTCCACCAAACCATAGGACCACAACAAGTTGTGTGTCCACCCTCCGAGCTCTTCCTATTTATACTCAAAGTCTAATCCAGAAATAGCTGAGATAACTATAGCATAACTCCATGCTTTTACTTAAGTTATCTCCACCTGCTATTTGGGTACAATGACTTGAGTCAAGCTAACTTTAGCTAACCGAGGCTTATCTCTATTGTTAACTGTGACTTGACAACACTCCTATTATGGAAGCATGACTTGTCATCACAGTAACTCTAGGTAGTAGTAACTTGGTCAGGAGTTGATTTCCAACAACAACAGGCCGTGTCCTGGTGATAAGCCACTAGTGTATTGGCCTGCGTGGATTTCAAACCCATGTCATCTGTCTCTCTACCTTATAATGTCTCCATGGCTCGTAAAGAGCTTGCCATTACTTTTCTTTGTATTTTATTATTGGATCTCCCTTGACCCAAAGTTCGTCTGGCCATGGGAGATGTCATCTGATGACGTCGCATTTAACGGTGCCACCTCGGCAGATGGCACCTCCCCTATAGCACAAAGCATGTTAACTTTCCCCTTCCAAGGCGCAGTTGCTGGGCCCGCTGATTCCTTGGAAACAAAAATATACACTCAAATAAAGAATCATCAGTCAGTAGCTCAGTTGGTAAGCACACTGAGTGCCACCCGGATGATTCTGGGGTCAAATCCTGCTACTTGACGGGTGTGGTATTACTCTTCTCCCCCTTCCCTGGGCGGTGTCCCACTTCTCAGCCTCCATGCCACGCTTACTGTGAAAGAGGTTATTCAGTCTGTCACTCCCAGGTGTTTCCCTTTGGAAAAAAAAAAAAGGTTTTGTAAGGTTATTTTCTCCTTACACCTTATCAATAAATAATTTTTTGTCACTTTTCCAAAATCGCAGGCATGGCGACATGTAGATTTTACCCAGTGCCCATGTGGCGAGAATAAAGAGGTAACAAAGTTAGAAAAGTGGATATTATACAAGTGTCATGTTTTACTAGGTCCACGTAGGAAAAATCTGGCTCATGTTATTTAACTTGTGGCGCTTTCTGGAGATTTTTTTATTTTTACTCCCATAACTCCTTAGTAAAAGTAGCCGACCCATTTTTCAGGTCGAAATCTGGCGATTTTTCGCCAGAAAAAAAAACACTGGAAGCCTCTGTCCCCTGTTCTCTAAATGTTTTTATAAAAAAGGTATAAGAATATACATACAAAAAAAGAAAAGAAAAACGGGGGACCTGATTTGTCTGCCCTTTTTAAAAAGGAAAAGAGGTAAGTATAAGAAGGTGAACGAACCGGTCCCTCGTGTCGACATTGGGTGTCGACATCGGATGAACATAATGAGCACATCATGCAGGTTCCGCGGCAGCTGATCAGAAGGTAAGTATGTAGCGACAGTACAAGGCTGGGGGCTGTTTCTCCCGGGGCAATGCTGTTAAGTAAACCAAGCTTACATATGTACAGGTGCTGCCAGATTAAGGTAAAACTGATGCATGCAGGAGCGGGTGCTTGAGAGGGGATGGCAGACTGTGGAGCTTCATTGGATCTCTCGTGCCGAGATAAGCCGGAGGCTCTACGTTTAAAATTGGCTGCAGTAGCGTTGATTCTCTTTGCCAGTGCCCTTGGTGTAGCATTACCCCTTGTGGGAAGGCGGCTAAGTTTTTTGAGGACAGATGGGAATGTTTTCTTCATTGCCAAGGCGTTTGCAGCTGGGGTCATCTTGGCGACTGCATTTGTGCACATGTTGCCGGATGCAGCGAATGCCTTGAACAGCAGTTGCCTGCCTGCTTTTCCATGGTCCAAGTATCCATTTTTTGGGTTGTTTTCCATGCTAGCGGCACTTGGGACCTTAGTTATTGACTTTGCTGCTACTGAGTTCTATGGGAGGAAGAAAAATCATGGAGGCGAGATTGAGAATGGGGAGAATGGGGAGCCCCTACCGGCGCACGCGGGTAAGGTTGCACCATACATACTTTTTTGCTTAGTACTTCGAAACATACCTTTTTTCGGACGGAAACTGATCTTGCCAGGCCTTCAAGGAGGCCCCGTCATTACTCAAATAAGCTATGGTTCTTGAAACACTTTCACATGGCCACCGGATTCTTTTCATACATCTGGATTCCACGCATGTGTAGGATGTTGGCAGCGTCAAGACAAGCTGCTGAATTTAGGTTAAGCAGTGGTAAATAGCTGCAGAATGAAGTGGTCACAAACCTAAATACCAGTAGTGATCCCAGGATCGAAAGAGCAGGTCCACAAAGATGGTAATTCGCTTGCTCATGTGCCATGCTAGGTTCCCTTGTGCGGTCCTTGATGTTTCCCATGCCAGATTCATTTTGGATATGCAAAGAGATGACTGTGGACCATTCTGGAGCTGGACTAACCATTAGTTCATGTGTGGCAGGCTTGTGCATTCTAGCTAATGATTAGTTTTTGTTTCATCTAGGGGGAGAAAGGTACAAAGCAGTCGCAGATGCGCCCTCCAGCAAATTCAAGGACGTCGAAGGAGGGCAGAATGGGAACGAGCAGTTACACATAGTTGGCATGAACGCCCATGCAGCATCCCATGTTCAAGACAATGTTCCAGGGCATCTGGGTCACACTCATGACCTCCCTCCATTCAATGACAGTGTCTCACATATCAGACACGTGGTTATTGCACAAGTAAGCTAGTTTGCACACTCCATTAGATAGTGGTCTTTTAAGCTGGAAAATGTGATTTTTCACAGGTAGCTTACATGGACATATAGACCTACAGGCACTGCATACTTAATTTATTTTCTGACGTGTTGACTACAATTGCTATGTTTGCAAACATGCAGGTGTTGGAAATTGGCATCTTGGCTCACTCGGTGATCATAGGGATAGCACTGGGTGTCTCACAAAGCCCCTGTACCATAAGACCCCTCATGGCTGCTCTCGTCTTCCATCAGTTTTTTGAAGGGTTTGCCCTTGGTGGCTGCATCTCCCAGGTTGGCAATTTGTTCTCTTCTTTTCTGCTGAAAGTGGTGTTAGCCAGAGAGTCATTTTGATGGGTACCCACTGCAACCGTGCCTCTCATTTTTCCTGCCTTCTTTTTCCCCACACATACTAGCCTAATGTGTACTGGAATGTGGTGATTTGCTGTCAGATGTTGGTGATTGACCTATTCTTCCTTGACACCACCCCACTTTCCCCTGGATAGGCCTAATTAATCTAGAATCGACTGACTAGCTCACTATTAGGAAGAATTCTAATACTGTCCGCTGTTGGTGGGGGACAGGCAGCTTTCAATTATGTGTCTGCTACAGTGATGGCGTTTTTTTTTGCGGTTACCACCCCGGCAGGAATTGCAGTTGGACTGGGAATTGCATCCAGCTATAATGAGAATAGTCCAAGGGCACTCATTGTGGAGGGCATATTCGACTCCATATCTGCAGGCATTCTTGTGTACATGTCATTGGTAGACCTCATCGCGGCGGACTTCCTAAGCAAGCGCCTGCAAGGCAAATGCAGCCTGCAACTGTGGTCTTATTTGGCCCTTTTCTCAGGAGCCCTTGCCATGGCGGCTGTTGGCATTTGGGCTTGAGTATACTCTCCCGTTTTGAAGGAAACAGACCACACAGAGTATTTGCTGCTGCTGATCCTGCATCACTTGGCACTAAGGTGATTAGAAGAGGAGGATGCAGGGGTGGTTGTATAGCTGTATTTGGTAAAGATGGATGCATGCTAATAGCCCTACAACATTGAGTATTGAGTACATAACTTTCTATACCAACAAACACAGCAGTTTCTGGGAGCGACAATTGTTGTGCCCACTCATAGCTGGCTGCTGTTTGCAGGTGTTGGCGCAAGCCCTCAGACACCTGTGAGTTGTACAGCTCATGTTACAGAAGTGAAATTCAACTCTGATGTTAGTAAATTCTTGCAATCTGTTCACTACTAAGCACAGCTACTCTGTCAGCAGATTTAACATGTTTGTGTATCAAGGAGTCTCTTTGCAGTCAAGCATATGTAGCACTGAGCTCTTTGCAGTATATAGGTGCTTTCCAAGTTATAAGAATCCTCAGTGCCTTATGCATCTTGCCAAAAACTGGTTGTCAAAGATATGTAAGAAGATCGATGCTCTAATTTGCATGCAAGCCTTCCACCTCTACTGCCAGCAGGCCCACTGATGAAGCCATCCCATCCCGGCTGTACCTTCCCCTATAGCCAAATAATAGCTGAGAAGGCTCGGGCCTATGTGGGAGGAGGATGGAAGGAGAAGAGGTTATTGTCTCAGATAGATGCCACCCTCCATTAAACCTGTCACAAAAGGTTCTCCTCAACTCTGTGGACCAAACATCTAGAAATAAGGAAGTTGTTGGGATCACAGGTTGAATCCTTGTTGTCACTCTGCAAACAAGAAGAGTTGAGGAATAAGAGAGAGAAAGATGTAACCTACTGGAGTTACCGTAGTGGGAAGGCTGTAGTGGGAAGGCTGATCCTGCAGTGAAGTGCCGAATATTTATTTTCTTTACAACAAAACACTTCTAGATTTCAAGATTTTACAGCACTGCCACGATGAGATTTTAAGTAATTCGGCAGTGACTCCCTGCATGAACTTGCTCTATCTACTGTACCAGATGTGATAAAGAGAATTATGTACCAACAGTCAGTAGCTTAGATGGTTAAGTGCACTGAGTGCCACCCAGATGATTCTGGGGTCAAATCTTCCTACTGACGGGTGTGGTATGGTTCCTGGGCGGTGTCCCACGTTCGCCTCCATAGCGCATCAATGACAGAGGTTATTTTCTCCTCTCACTACTAAGGGACCAAATTTGTGAGCTGGCGCTCCCAGGTGTTTCCTTTTTTCAAAAAAAAAACAAACAAAAAAAAACAAATTATGTGGGTTGTTAAGAGCAGTGATTGTTCAGCCAATTATTCTAGGATTTCTCAGAGCTAAGGAAAATATTTTCCTAGAGCTTTCTGCCTTGAAACATGCATTTGGAGATTTGACATTTGGAGTTTGTTTGAGATTTTAGGCATTTTTTTAAAGTTTCTGGAATTTTGGCAGTTTTTCCTAAATTTTCACTTAATTATTAGGCAGATTCATTTCTAATTATTTAGTCCCGGATCAGCCTTCCCTACGGTAGTGTAAATAAGAGCCTCTTCCCCTTGAGGATACTGCCCCCTTTCGGAGGGTTGTTAGTTGTTGGCCTGTTGCAAGCTGAGCACAAATCCATGGTAACAAGTGGTACTACCACAGTGTTTTTGTTTATTTTTCAAAAAATGGCCCGGCCTGAATTCAATTCTACCCAGCACACATGTGGCTAGAGTAATGAGGTGGCAGGGTCAGAGAAGTGGCTATATTAGGGCCCACCTTGCGAAGTGGCTCTTAGTTACGCCGGCTTTGGCCGAAGTCCTCTCTCTCTCTCTCTCCCCCCACCCATTCCTTTTGGATGTGGGATTGTTGGGTGATGGAATGTCTCAATGCAAAACGCACCGTTGCTTAGTTTGTGCCCATATCACCAAGTATTTCCCAATGCGAAACTCACCGCCGATGCTATAGGTTTAGGGTTTCTGGCTACACTATTGAACGTTTCTCCTCGCAGCTGGATTGGCGCAGATGTACTGTTCAAATGCACCAGTCCTCTATACCTGCTTATGGTTTTATTCCGTTTTGAAAACATATAAGTCCTATGACCGAGGTTTAAAAACATAAAACTTCCATGACCGTGGGCATGCTTATGTGAGCGGGTTGTCCCCGGTCGAACTCCGGGGACGCCGAAGAGGAATTAGGACCTGCAGCTGCCATAGAAGGGTAGTTCTTTGTGGCCAGACGCAGGAGTGAGCTTCAATGCAGCTGCATACGTGACCTTGCCTACCCTAAGTTGCTCTGAAGGTGTCGAGGAGCAAGTGCTGACATTCTGGTTTTTTTCCGATAGCTGCACAGAAGACCAACCACGTTTTTTTGGCAGCAACTATGACATCAAAGTAGACAAGCCTGGTAAGCAGAGCTGTTTCTGACGTGTTTTTCCTTTCCAAGGTCCAACCACGCCATGCTTTCCACAAGTGCCAAAGGGTTGAGTGTCTCAATGCCTCGAACACGGGCCAATTAGTGGCTATTGTTTTTCTTCCCTGCTCATAATTGAAGAGAAGTGTCACCGGTTGCATCGATAGGCTGTTCTAGATAAGGTAGAACCCTGACACCAATGGCCAAATAGAATGGGGGGCCAGCAATAGATGAAGCAGTGTTCCAGAGATTCGATGGCATTAATTGAGCAACAGCTGCACATAATGGTCCCTTGGAAATTCAGATCTTTTCTGGGCAAAAAATCGCTAGATCTCAACAGGAGTAATGGGTCGGCTACTTGTATTATGGGGGGGAAAAAACGCCGAAAAGCACCAGTAGTTGAATATCAGGAGTCTGATTTTGCCATCATGGACCCATTAAGGTGGGGGCTTTAAAAGTGACATATTCATCTTTTTAGCTACAGTGTGATTTCTTCTTAGGCAGAGTTTCGCCATGCGAAATTATCCATGGGTGAGGACTTTAAACTTCATTGCCTAACTCTCGCGTCTATAATGGAGAAAAAGCCACGCCTATAGGGTAACATGTTCATCAGGTATAGGGGCTACTTGTTTTTTATGTGTTAGCTGTTTCGCCAATTTCATTTCGTTGTGGAAATTTCACGGAAATTTCGTGGAAATTCTGGGAATATACCCTTGTCCTCACATGAGCATGCTCATGTCAGTGCACACGTGCTACCCAACCTCGTTTATTGTTACTTGGATTATCCTTCACGATTCTTCGTGAGTCTGTGCCTCATGGCTATCTTCGGGCTTCAAAGGGTTTTAATTTTTCTCCCTTCAAATGTAATCATGAATAAAGTTCTCAAGGGCTACCTCCCTTTCTCTTTAGGGGAAAAAAAAAAAAAAAAAAAAAAAAAACACGTATGAATGCCAATATCAATAATTCAAGTCCAACATCCCTGTAAAAACACAAAAAAATTTCTTGTAGACAAAAATAGGTTTCATCAGCTTATCAATCTTGTGTTTTGGCAAAATCTAGAAGCACATTAGATCTCGCCAATGAAACAATCTATAGTTTTGTCAAAAAATTCTAGCGACGACCGAAGGTCGGAAGCTAGTTTAGCGTAGAGTAGGTATAGGGTGCCATAGTGCCACGTCATCGTCGCCACGTTTCGTCGCCACGTCATCGTAGACACGTCATCATCACCACGTCATCGTCGTCGTCAATTTCTTTGGAATCTGCCCGGACGGCCCGCGCGAAATAGGCCAATAGAAATCGCCGTGCCAACGTCTTTGGAACTGCCCGCAATGCCCGGATCTTGATCTTCTTGAACTGCAGGAGCTCTGCGTTTTCCGCCATCGTTCACCTTGCAAGCACAGACATGGATAGCTTGAAGGAGCAGGGATCGAGTGTGTGTCCAGATTCATCCAAAAAGGCCGGATTTCAAGCTCCAGATTACCTATGATTCGAAAAGACAACAAATGGGGAGGAGTTTCTTGCAGACGGAATCGGAAGCTTTCACTCGTGATTGGGTGGGAAAGAAGAAAAGTGCAACTTAGATTACACCTTACTTCCTTGTTTCAGACCGGCACAGTGAGTCTCCATGATTGATTTTCCATAAGCACGAAGGATATGTCAGGTTGTGTCTGGTTGCAAAAGTCCCACATCTGCTTGAAACTAGACCTAAGTTTCAAACCTAATCTTACATTGACTAGATTGTAATTGCTGTCTGTCCGCCATAATCTCCCTATAACCAGTGTTCACTGGAAAAAATAAATGCAAACTGTGAGACTGACATTCAAAGCTGAAGGTTGCTCTTTTTCCATGTTTCAGCCTTCTTGGTCATTATTTTTGTGACCATTGTTTTGTTAAACGTGGTGATAATGAAAAAGGGGAGTGCCCATAGACCTGAGCATGAGCCCTTTAAGCAACTTGAAGAAGGAATAGCACTTTCTGTCCCAGCAAATTGAGCTCTCTTTCTGTTTTTGCCTATAGATCCATCCTCATCAAAGGCATTCAATTGAACAATTTGCCTGATTCTGGTGATGTCAGGTTGCAGGTTGTTGGATCCCGGCAAAATTCCATATCTAGGAGCAATGGTGCCATTGGGACTGGGCAGATGGGTAGCACACCCAGCGTGAGCAAGAGTGAAATCCAATTTTGGATGCTGCTTGAATGCAGTTATGGGACTGAGGTGAGTGGGCAGGCTGGTGATCAGAAGCGCAAATTGTCGGACATGCTTGGACCTCCCTGGAGCAAAGAGGACCTGGAGCTCTTCTATCAAGCATTTTGGAAATATGGCAGAGACTGGAAAAATGTATCTTATGACCACAATTGACTTGTTGAGATTGTGTGCATTTGCGATGCGTGTGCAAGCCTGGCAACTCTGGAAAAGGGCGAAAGAGGTCCATGGCGACATTGTCAGAGCTGCAATTGTACCAAGTGTCATTCTGAACAATACCCTCGTGGACATGTATAAAGGGAGTGTTTGACAGTATGGCTGAATGAGATGTGGTGTCGTGGAGTGCGATGACAATGCGTGTGCAAGCCTGGCAGCCCTGGAAAGGTGCAAAGAGGTCCATGGTGACATCATCAAATCTGGAATTGTACCCGATGTCATTCTGAACACTGCCTTGTTGGACATGTATGTCAAATGTGAGTGCATCGAGGATGCAAAGGGAGTGTTCAACAGTATGGCTGAATGAGATGTGGTGTCGTGGAGTGCGATGATTGTAGGATATGCACAGCAAGGATGTGGGATGGAGGCTTTGGATACCTATGAGCAATTGATGTGCGAAGGGGTGAAGCCCAACTGCAACACATTTGTTTGTGTTTGCAATGCGTGTGCAAGCCTAGGAGCTCTGGAAAAGGGGGAAGAGGTCCATGGTGACATCGTCAAAAATGGATTTGTACCAGATGTCATCCTGAACACTGCCCTGGTGGACATGTATGCCAAATGTGGTGAAATGTCATGCTTGTAGGGTATCGAGGATGCAAAGGCAGTGTTCAACAATATGGCTGAATAAAATGTGGTGTTGTGGGTGCATTTTCAGACCTGCAATTGTACAAAATGTCATTCAGAACAATACACTTGTGGACATGTATGAAGGGAGTGTTCGACAGTATGGCTGAACCAGATGTGGTGTCGTGGAGTGCGATGATTGCAGGATATGCACAACAAGGGTGCAGGATGGAGGCTTTGGAGATTTAGGAGCAAATGTTGCGCAAAGGGGCGAAGCCCAACCACATCACATTTGTTGTTTGCAATGTGTGTGCAAGCCTGGGAGCTCTGGAAAAGGGGAAAGAGGTCCGTGGTGACATCGTCCAAGCTGGAATTGTACCAGATGTCATTCTGAACACTGCCCTGGTGGACAGGTATGCCAAATGTGGGTGCATTGTCAGACCTGCAATTGTACAAAATGTCATTCAGAACAATACCCTTGTGGACATGTATGAAGGGAGTTTTCGACAGTATGGCTGAACGAGATGTGGTGTCGTGGAGTGCGATGATTGCAGGATATGCACAGCAAGGGTGCGGGATGGAGGCTTTGGAGACCTAGAAGCAAATGTTGTGCGAAGGGGCGAAGCCCAACCACATCACATTTGTTTGTGTTTGCAATGCGTGTGCAAGCCTGGGAGCCCTGGAAAAGGGAAAAGAGGTGCGTGGTGACATCGTCAAAGCTGGAATTGTACCTAATGTCATCCTGAACACTGCCCTGGTGGACATGTATGCCAAATGTGGGTGCATTAAGGATACGAAGGGAGTTAATTTCAACACCATGGCTGAACGAGATGTGGTGTCGTGGAACGCGATGCTTGCAGGGGTATGCACAGCAGGGGCGTGGGATGGAGGCTTTGGAGACACTACAACAGATCACGGTAGTTATGACTGCCAAACCGTGGTAGTCATAGTTTTCATGACTTTGACCATGACTGCACCATGTTTTTATATGAAATTGATCTCCCGCAGTCGTTCATACGACTGTAGTCATATGAACGACTATCTAAATAGTCGTCTATATGACTACATGGCTCCGGAATGGGCGGAAGGCTGGTCAACGGCAATTGACCAGATTTAGCTCACCATTCATAGTCATTTCCATGACTACAGTGTACATGGATGAGGTTACATAGTCATGATGACTACTGGGGATTTTGTAATTTGGTGTGTAGAATACAATTAAAACACTATATGATCATATGAATGACTAATGGGTGTATTGGTTGACAAGTAGTGAACTATAACTCTTATAGTAAAGAGGTTGTAGGTTCAAACTTCTCTAAGTACAATCAAATAGATAAGATGGCCCTAGGGTTAGTAGGCGAGCTAGGGATAGCACGTGGTACCCTAGATGGACTGCCACGTGGTTTTTTCATTATTATAAAATGCATTATGCCACGTGGCACAATGCGGTGCGACGCGGCGTTTGACATATATTTTTATTTTTTTAGTTTTTAATTTAATTTAATTTAATTTTTTAAATCAATTGCGCCTCGCCACATGGCACGGCAGCGGCGGCGGCTGCAGTATGGTATATATGACTGCAGTGAGAGATATCACTTGGTTCATATGACTGTAGTCATCCGGACCGTACCATCCTGTACTCATTGTATTGACTTGGTTTGCACGACTTACAGTCATAGAAGTCATATGTACCGTTTATGACTGCAGAATAGTCATATATACAGTCGTAAATACCGCGATCTGTTGTAGTGAGACCTATGAGCAAATGATGGGGGAAGGGGTGAAGCCACATCACGTTTGTATGCGTTTGCAAGTCTGGCAGCCCTGGAAAAGGGCAAAGAGGTGCATGGTTGCATCGCCAAAGCTGGAATTATACCCGATGTGATTCTGAACAATACCCTCGTGGACATGTATGCCAAATGTGGGTGCATCAAAGATGCGGATGAAGTGTTCAACAGTATGGCTGAACGAGATTTGATGTCATGGAATGCCATGCTTGCAGGATATGCACAGCATGTGTGTGTTTGCAATGCTTGTGCAAGCCTGGCAGCCCTGGAAAAGGGCAAAGGGTGCATGATGACATCATCAAAGTTGGAATTGTACCAAGGTTGCAATGAGTGTGCAAACCTAGGAGCCCTGGAAAATAGGAAAGAGGTCTGTGGTGACATTGTCAAAGCTGGAATTGCACCAGATTCATCCTGAACACTGCCCTTGAACACTGCCCTGATGGACATATGCCAAATATGGGTGGATCGAGGATGCAAAGGGAGGTTTCGACACTGTGGTTGAAAGAAATGTGGTGTCGTGGAACGCTATGCTTGCAGGGTATGCACAGTAGGGGCCCGGGATGGAGGCTTTGGAGACCTATGAACAAATGATGGGGGAAGTGGTGAAGCCCTCATGGAGTGCAATGATTGCAGGATATTAAAGTGGAGAACAACCTTCTTGACGCCAAATGTGGGAGTGGAAAAGATGCACGTCAGGTTTTCGACAAAATGCCTGAACGAGATGTGGTCTCATGGAATGCCATGATTACAGGATATGCTGAGCATGGCTATGCTGAAGAGGCTTTCAAGATACAAGCAAATGGAACTGGACGCGATGACACCGAACAAGGTCACATTCGTTTCTGTTGTCAATGCATGTGCTAGTCTAGGGGCCCTGGAAAAGGGCACGCGGGTCCATGCTGATATTAACAAAGCTGGGGTTGTGTCATATATTAACTTGGACAATGCCTTTGTTAACATGTATGCCAAATGTGGGAGTGTTCACGATGCACGTCAAGTGTTTGAAAATATGGTTCAGCAAGCATGGAATGCCATAATTGTAGGATATGCTCAGCATGGGTGTAGTACAAAGGCCTTCCAACTATTTGAACAGATGCAGCAGGAAGACTTGAAGCCAGATGGTATCACGGCCTCACTCCTACAGTGGAGCATTTTTGCTGCATTGTGGACCTTCTTGGCCGTGTAGGCCGATGAGATGAGGGAGAGGACTTCATCAACAAAATGCCAATTGAACCAGATGCTCTGGTTTGGGGGACCTTGCTTGCTACTGCCAGAATTCATGGGGATGTGGAGGTAGCAAAACATGTAGCAAAATCTCTTCTCAAGTGCGATCCCAACCACCATGCAACTTATGTGCTGTTATCCAACATCTACGCCGCATCTGGCAGGTGACAATATGACACAACATGATGTGGTTTCATGGAGGACCATGATTGCAGCATACGCTCCGCATGAGTATGGCAGGGAGGCTGTTGAGATGTATGAACAAATGCAAAATAAAGGGCTAACGCTCAACAGCGTCACTTTCACTTGTGTTCTCAATGCATGTGCCAGCCTGGGAGCCTTGGAGAAGGGCAAAGAGATCCATGCTGACATCATTAAATCTGGAATTGCATGCTACATAAGAACACTACGCTTGTGGACACGTATGCAAAATGTGGGAGCATAAAAGATGCGCGTCAAGCTTTTGACAATTGGCTAAACGAGAGATAGTATCATGGAACGCCATGATCGCAGGGTGTGCTCAACATGGATGTGGCAAGGAGGCTTTCAAGATATACGAGAGATTGCAGCAAGACAGACTCGAGGCTTTGGAGACCTTTGAACAAATGAGGGGGGGTGGTGAAGCCCGACCACATCACGTTTGCGTGCGTTTGCAGTGCGTATGCAAGCCTGGCAGCCCTGGAAAAGGGCATGGTTGCATCGCCAAAGCTGGAATTGTACCAGATGTAGTTCTGAACAATCCCCTTGTGGACATGTATGCTAGATGTGGAATGAGATGATCACAGGATATGCCCAGCATATTGTCATAGGGAGGTCCTGCAACTATTTGAAGGGAATGCAAAAGAATGGCTTGAAGCTGGACAACCTTTATATGTGTTCTCTCTGCATGCAGCCACACTGGCATACTAAATGAAGGAATATGGTACTTTGATTCCCTGAGTCAAGATCATGGTATCACTCCAACAGTAAAGCACTTTGGCTGCAGACAAGGAGGCCTTACGCAGCTTCATCAGCAATGCAATGTTGTTTGGTGAGTACATTCTTAGACTGTCACTTCCATCGATTGATTCCTTAATTTCAGGTGGCTGGAGGGGGTTTATGAGTTTGGATCAGGGGTTAAATGTACTGAAAGACAGGGTTGATATCAAGGACGAGAGCTTCATGGCAAATTGCAAGGCTATGGAGCAGCTCCTGGTTGACCTTAGTAGGCAGCAAGTTGAGAAGGTACCTCCTCTGTTGTGAGAGAGAGGACAGAGCACATGCCTCCATCTTCATAGCCTTGCAAGTGGCTTTGGCTAATGTGATGCTCATATGCTCACAAATCTGGCGAGATGTGGCTGTTTGTTTTCGTGAAGAGGGCGTATCAACTAGAACAGAATGAGAAAGAGAAATGAACTTTATAACATCCACAGAGAGGTAAATTTTTTTTCGCATAATATACATTTCCAATCAAAAGATACAAAGAGACAGGACAATTTCAAGAGAAGTGATCTTTTTTCATAAAAAAATAATTGTTTAGTCATTGATAATTGTTTTCAATGTTTTACACAGGTTTTTTCAAAGATTTACCAAACTACAACTTTAATAAATTCCGTATTTTCTACGTGTATAGGAGTTTTGGCCAAAAGTTTAACTGCTATTATCTGGAAAGAAATCCAATGTTTCTTCTTTCGGAGGTTTTGCCAATATCTTGAGTGGCACTTGATGGTCACAAAGTCTCCCATATTCACAGACAATCCCGCAATTTTACCGGGCAGAAAAGGGGGTTCAACTCCCCCTCACTTCTTGGGCATAGATAGGGGTATGCCTATGACGATTATACTTTTGCATAGTTCCTCATGTTTTCTGCATAGTATATATTTCCAATTATCAAAAGAATCATTGTATGCGTGGGGATGACCCACCCCTTTTTGTGCCAATTGAACGGTAGTTCTCAAAATTCGCACATCAGCTGGTAGCTCAGCTGGTAAGTGCACAGTGTGTCGCCCTGGTGGTTGGGGGTTCAAACCCACTGCCCTGCCTGGTGTGTGGATTGTTCGTGACCGGTTGGTCTGGTGGTGACGTTTCCCACCTGTGTGCCTAATGGCTTATCTGAGTTAATTTTTTCCCCTCCTCAAGGCCTGAATTGTGAGCAGTCGTTCCCAGGTTTCATTTAAATAAATAAATAAATAAATTCTCAACCGACTTCCGTTCTAGACAAAACAAATGCTAAATCCCTCCCCCTCACTTCTTGGGCATAGATAGAATTAGCTGCATCAAACAAGGAAATGTGGAGACGTGACATGATAGCTTGGGCAACACTTCGCCATACTCTTCTGAAAAACAATGAAATACGGGATGTTTGTATATAACACCATGGGGATAACCCACCCCTTTTTGTGAAAATTGAACATAGTTATCAGAATTCGTCGCTAGTAGTGCGGAGCAACGCGAAGCCCTAGTCTAGAAAGTATTATCCACAAGACAACCAGCATGTAGCCCAGTGGTAATGGGCACATACCACGTTGGATGTGGTTGTGGGTTCAAACCACGGTCTGGTATGTCATGAAGGTGTCCACCTTCCTAGCGGAAGGCAGTAGCCCTTCGGGGTGAAGTGACTCCATAAGTTACGCTTCCTTCGGGAGGCGTCATACTTCATACTTTATTATCCACAAATATGGGTAGAAAAACGCTCAATTCATTTCTTAGGGCGAGGAGGAAGTAGAGGCAAGACACCAAACCGGCCATAATGGACCCTGACTAGCACTCTCCATTGCGTTATCAGCCGGAGTTCACTTGGCATTCTGCAATGGAAACAATGTTTTTAAACTTTACGAATACACTCAATAGGTTTTACATACAAAAACTTACCCCAGATACGATACTAAAACCCTATACGGGGTTGGTATGGAGTAATCGGAGTTGTGAGTAGTGCTAACCTTGGTTAGAGCTAATCCGAAAGAAAAGGTTATATTGTTACATTTGGAATAGTTTCACAATGTTTCTCTTGTGAGTACATTTTTGTGTCTCCATAATATATTTTTTATTTTAGATATTTTCAAATAATATCTGATTGGCCACTACCAATCCATCCAGTCATCAGCCCCTACCTCTACTGCAAATAAACTAGCATCAGGTAGTTGATCATCCACTCCTGTGGCGGGCTCTCCTGTTGCGAGGCGTGACAAGTGATCTGCCACCAGATGCAACCGTCCAGGTTTGTAAATAACTTCGAATTCAAACTCATGTAGGATAATCAGCCACCTTGTTATCCTTCCACTTATGAAAGGCTTGTTCACCAAATAAATCAGAGCCTGATGATCCACATAAAATATAAACTTCCTTCCAAGTAAACAATGCCTGAACTTCTTGACTGCATAAATCATTGCCAAAGTTTATCTTTCAGTAGTGCTATAGTTCCTCTCAGCACTGTTCAACAATCTGCTAGCATAGTACACAGGTGAGTCTATGTTTCCTATGACGTTTTGAGCTAACACAGCTCCCAAAGCTTCTCCTGAGGCATCACAATGTACATGAAATATCATAGCCAATGTGGGTTAATCAGCACAGTGTAGTTGTTACTGACAATGTCAGTTCCTTGAAGGCGTGTTGGCACTCAATTGTCCATGCAAACCCTGCAGCTCAGCTGCACCGTGGTGGTTCTCATAGACCAATCCGACATTACCTGACTACAGACAAAAGCAGAACGTGTACACAAAGGTCCTTTGGGTGATGGTCCGTCAAATCCTCCATGGGTCATGACCACAAGGTCAAGGACAATGTGGTGAGGGCACCTTCTTCTTCGACCTATTTCAGCATGTTTTTCCCTCTCATCAGAATAGGGCCTGAGAGCGTCTGATCATTGCAAGATGATGATCAGCATGGCTGTTGTGTAGGGCGGATTGCCAGATGTATGAACACCCAACAACATTTACATTCATTCTATTCTCAATGCTTGTGTCAGCCTAGAAGCCCTGGAAAAAGGTACATAGGTCCATGTTGACATGGTGGAAGCTGGAAACCAGATATCATTCTGGAGACTTTCCTTGTCGATATGTATGCGCCGTGTTTCAATCTCTACCTGACTAGCTGCACCATTTCACTGTTCCGACCCTAGCCGATGGTGGGACAATGGAGACAAAAAGGTCTGCAGCAGCAAACAGCCAGAAATAAGTTAGTCCATCACACTCAGCCCAACTAGACGACAACACTGGGATTCTTCTGTGCCTATTGGATACAGAGAGAAAAAGATGCAATCAGAAGGGTGGTCATGTGTTGTGCTAGCAGGTCTCCATGGGTCATTGGGTGTATCTGTGGTGGTTAGGAGTGACTTTGACAAGTTACTGCCGATGTGGCAGCAGGAAAGTATCCAAAAACAGATAACATAGATGAGGAGAAGCTTGTTGATGTTTGTTTGCATTTGCAATGCGTGTGCAAGCCTGGCAGCCCTGGAAAGGTGCAATGAGGTCCATGGTGACATTGTCAAAGCTGATTTGTACCAGATGTCATCCTGAACACAGCCCTGCTGGACATGTATGTCAAATGTGAGTGTATCGAGAATGTTTGTCAGTCAGTAAATACAACTACAGAACAACTTTGTTTGCATTCAACTCCCAATTAACAGAGTTCCAGAAACAGATCCCTCTCAGTCTAACAACTAACATGAAATGACAATGTCACTTATGCAGCTACATGCAATGCAGAAGCACCCAACAGTTTGCAAGAGATCTACCATTCATTCCACTACTTTGTGCATGCATATGCCAGGCCTTAATTCTTGGTAAACTGAACCCTCATTCCTATGCTGTAATACTGACCAGCAAATCTTACTTGTTTCTACAGCATGCACTTTGCAGGTATGATCACCACTACGTTGATTCCAGACTCACAGTGCTGAACCAGAAAGAAAAGAAAATAGAATCAAAACAATACATTCTGTGACTGAGGGTTTGGAGAATCTCCCCTCAATCAACATTCCACTGCAATGCTTGCATCACCTCTCGTTCTCTCTACACCTTCCTGGTTTGAAGTCCAGGCAGTCCCTCCATTCCATTTTTCAGAAAGTTATCACCTCTCTCATGCTAACTTGAGAGCATCACCAAGAAATTTCAACAACATCTATCCTAAGTACCCATTACTGCCCTCTTACCCTAGGGTAATATTCACAACTTGACCACACAAGTTTCCATGGCACACCGCCCTTTTCCTAGCTACAATCGTCTTCCCTACCGCTCCCTTCATCTCTCCGTAGGCCTAAGTTTCCATACCCTTTCCTGAAGCCTACAAGCACCCATAACTGCTCAAGAACTTTGTTCCTTAAAGACAGTCTAGATAAGTCATGCAAAAGGAAGACATATAATGTACTCATGAGATGATGTTGTCATAGACCCTACGCCCAGTTTGGGTAGAACAAGAGGGAACAGACGCTACCTTTGTCAGGGGCTCACTCCAGTAGTGGGACTTACCTTGGTATAAACAGCTTTCCAGGTTCTCCTAGAAATCCCTTCACACGAGCATCAATCTGCTGTGTGTGAGCTGCCCAACAATTAGACCCCAACAAGGGCCAGGGAAGATACACAGAGTGTGAGAAAGATTAGTGTCTTTGTTGATTTTTTTGGCTTTTTCAAACTTATGAGGTGTTCCCTGAAGAGGGTTTTTACTAGAGTTTGATCTGGCACCTTGCCCCATAAAGAAAGACAGAACAAAAAACTCAAATAATCCACTTAAGTCATCACTGCAAATCATCATGAGAGAGAGAGAGAGAGAGAACCATACACACCTGCAAGTGCAGCTCTCAAGGGCTCACAAAACTCGGTGAGGTCCAGCTCCACAACAACTTTGAGCACATCCTCAGCATTGATGGTTTGTCGCTTTGATTCACGACATATTTCATTTGCTCTGTTACAGCAGAGACCATCCCTGGTGTGTTCATTGGTCCATCCTTTCCTTCCCTCCCCTTCCTCTCTTTCCCTCTTTTCTTCTCTATTCGAATCATAGTTAATCTGGAGCTTGAAATCCGGCCCTTTTGGATGAATCTGGACCCACACTCAATCCCTGCTCCTTCAGCTATCCATGCATGTGCTTGCAAGGTGAACGATGGCGGAAAATACAGAGCTCCTGCAGTTCAAGAAGATCAAGATCCAGGCATTGCAGGCAGTTCCAAAAACGTTGGCGCGGTGATTTCTATTGGCCTATTTCGCGCGGGCCGTCCGGGCAGATTCCAAAGAAATTGACGACGACGATGACCTGGCTACGATGACGTGTCTACGATGACGTGTCTACGATGACGTGGCTACAATGACGTGGCTACAATGACGTGGCGACGATAACGTGGCACTATGGCACCCTATTCCTGTCGCTTTATATTTCGGAAATTTAGAAATAAGAGCTACCGTCACTTTTGGCGATCGCTTTATATTTCGGAATTTTAGAAATAAGACTGACCAACATGGCGTTCGCTTAAAAAAAATTATTAAAAAAATTATTAAAAAAATAAAATTGGCGGTCGCCTTGGCGGTCGTCTAATTTTTTTTCAAATATAGCGACCTCCGTATTGGCGGCCGCATAATTTTGAAAATATTTAAAAAAAACAAGCGACCGCCAGAATTGGCAGTCGCTTGTTTTCAATAATATATAAAAAGCAAGCAACCGCCATAATATGGCGGTCGCTTTATTTTACAAATATATTAAAAAACCAGCGTCCGCCATAATATGGTGGTCACTTTAATTCCAAAAAAACAAAAAAAACAGCGACTGCCATAATATGGCGGTCGCTTTATTTTAGAAATAGTAAATATAGTAATTGTTTTTAAATATTAAAAATATTTTTAATTTCAGAAAATACAGCGACCGCCAGTAATGGCGGTCGCATTTATTTTATTTAAAAAACAAATAGAGCGACCGCCATTATTGGCGGTCGTTTTTGTTTTTGTTTTTAAAAAAAATAGAGCGACCGCCATTACTGGTGGTCGCTTGTATATTTTTAATTTCTGAAAATCCAGCGACCGCCAGTAATGACGATCGCTTTTATTTTTTATTTTTAAAAATAGAGCGACAGCCATTATTGGTGGTCATTTGTTTAAAAAAATTAGACCGACCGCCATTATTGGCGGGCGCTTGTATATTTTTAGTTTCTGAAAATACAGCGACCGCCAGTAATGGCGGTCGTATTTTATTTTACAAACAAAAATAGAGCGACCGCCATTATTTGCGGTTTTTTTTTTTAAATAAAATAAAAATTAAAGCGACGGCCATTACTGACAGTCGCTTGTATATTTTTAATTTCTGAAAATGCTGCGACCGCCAGCTCTTGTGGTCGCTTTTATTTTTCATTTTTTTAAATAGAGCGACCGCCATTACTGGTGGTCGCTTGTATATTTTTAATTTCTGAAAATGTTGCGACTGCCAGTAGTGGCGGTCGCTTTATTTTTTGTTTTTTTTTAGTAGAGCGCTCGTCGTTACTGGCGATCGTTTTTATTGTTTAATTTTTAAATAGAGCGACCGCAATTACTGGCGGTCGTTTTTTTATTATTTTTCTAAAATGTAGCGACCGCCATGGTGGCGGTCGCTTCTAGAAGGTGTGCCTTACGCGTGGACCGAGGAATGAGATGGGGAGGGCAAATAAGCCAGTGGAGGCTCATTCTCTCCTCACTTCCTCTCCACACAACTTATGTGTGCGTGACATATAACTATTCCACAACACGTAGTCACGTGGAGAAAGAGGTGTCGATCACTTTTTCGGATCATAATTTAGAATATCACATTTTATGTACATTAGTATATATTTTATGAATTTTAGTACGAAATCATAGTAAGAAATTATTAAAAAAATAAAATTCTAGCAATGGCAGAGCTGGAGGACTAGTCGAATGACAACTCCTTGATTCCGGGATTGACAGACCATGTAACACTAGAATGCGTTGAACGGTGTCTCGTTCTTATTATTTACCGTTGACAGGTAGTTGTAAGAAATGACAGAATGTGCTAGCGGTGGTTGATGACGAAGGCCTCAACGACGTCTTTGATATTCGCAAACGGGTAGAGATCAAGGAGGAATGGGTTTACATGCTGGCTGGGCCTGCACACAATGTACAGCCTCTTATAAGTGTACGAAAGTGGGGGCGTTTGATTCCGTTAGTACATGTTGGCGTTGTCTGTCAGGCTGCCCTGTGGATTATACCTTTGAAGTTTTTGACAAAGAGTCGGCAGTTACAGGAACTCGGCTTTTGGTTTGCGGACAGTACTCTAGAGATTACATGGTATGGAGGTATGATCTAGAAATCAATGAATAGTCTTCAGCGCCAAGAATGATTCAGGATCGATGTATTTGTAAATTAGCAAATGCAGGAAAATATGCTTATCTTGCTGAAGGATCTCACCAGCAGACGACTCTCGAAACAACGCTACAACTCGCTACTTCAAGCATAGGAACCTCTCCCTGACCTCAACATAGCACGGGAAAGGAAGCTAATGGGAAAACAAGGATAACTGTGAACCACTGGATATTGGTTGATCAAGGGTAGCGATCCTCACTTCCCAAACAGATGAATGACATGGATGATGAGCAACATTCATAGGATTTAAAACGGCTCATGTATCAATGTAAGTTGGTCATGTACCAACTGAAGTTGGTTATGCTCCTGGATGGATGAAAGTTACAGATGGATGAAAGTTACAGATGGATGAAAATTTTGAGGAAGAATGAAAATGGATGAAATCATCGGATGGAACCATGGATGGATGGATTACGGGCTGGATTTCTGAACGGATGACAATGGATGGAGGAAAAACATGTGGTTCGATCTGATCCGTTCAGGTGGAGGGAGCAGATCTGAAAGATTAAAATAAAAAGATTATATATTATATTAATAGACACTCTAGGAAAAACTAATTAAAAACTTTAACTAGGTGTCGGTGCTTAAATGCACCAGTAGTAATTTATTATTTTTTGGAGAAAGGGATGGATGAAAGTAGTCAAAACAAGTGACGGATGTAGGGCGACGGACTGATATAAATCAGTCGGCAAGTTGATGTATATAGTGAAGAGAAACATAAATTTTCCAAAATTGACCTCAGATTTGGAAACATATCTCAAATCGCAATTATTTTTTTGCCACTGGACATGGATGGGTGCTACCAAAGACAAAAATATAGAAACCACTTTCATATCGATTGTGAAGGGGAGAACTTCGACAATTTTTGAAAGTGGCCATCAGTTCACTTAATGGGTGGATATTCTTGGACCTTTGGGCTGTTTGAGTTTATTGTGCTACGGAACTTTCAATTGACAGATGACATAATGATATTGCACAAGCTTCTTCTGGGCCCAGCTGCTGCATACAAGCCTTTTGCAGAAGAGACCGTTACAGACAACTCTGATCTGTCCAAACTCTGGCTTTTATCCAATATTGGCCGGTTATAAGAATTTTACATATCCGCCGGTTAAGGTTATTTCAATATTTTTGGGATGGACACATTCCATGGTTATGTAGAAGGATAATTTTTTTATTTTAGTATATCCACCGGTTATCTATTCTACAAAATTCTTCAAATTTAGACGGTTATAAATAGGACGGTTAGAGGTGTCCTAAAATTGGCGGATATATATAGAATTGGCGGTTACATATAACATATTGAATGGGCACTTGTATTTCTCAATGATTTTCGTTAAAAATAATCAGTTCCTACATGACATCCAAATGAAGATGAGAACCTTTAATAAAGATGAGTAATAGATAGGTAATGCTAGAATGCTCAAAGTACATGAGAAATTTATCAAATAAAATGACTAAAATAAGAAAGGAACAAAGCCAAAGAGGGAAGTTGGCTAACATTTAACATAACAATAAGTTATACATATTGAGCGCACCTCTTGCAAAAGTTGCCAATACTGAGGCATGCAGACAATCATGACAATCAATGCAGCTGCGTTGTGTGAGGATGAACGTGTCCTATACTGTAACCACTCTAGGGGTGGTCAAAACGCCTTACTAATCCGGGTATACAGTGTAGTGCTAACCTTAATATATGGTACATATACATATACATACTCACCTCCCAACCGTCGGTTATCTATTTGTTCTGTTTTGTAAAAATACCATGTATGCGGATATATATACCTACTAACCGGGATAGAGTGTTATACCCGGCCAACACTGGTTTTATCCATACAATCAGTTGAGGCCTTTTGACTGGTGGGAGTGAGAAACAACTTTCCAAAACTTGGACTCTACTCATTCTCTTCTCCAATGAAGGCAGTCGTTGTCGCGGTCCTTTGCCTTGAGGGCAGGGAGTCGGGACGCAGAGGGGCTGCCCCTGTGGTGGGGACGGTGGCAGCAATAGGTACGGGGGGCTGAAACAACCTCGAGTGCCCAAGGCACTCGAAGAGGCGGAGACACTCACTAGGTAGAGCCTCGCACACCGGGTTACGGTGCGGGTGGCTCTACAAGGGTGGTGGTAACTTAGTGGGTCTTAGTGGGGGTGGCATAGGACTCACCATGGGGGCGGAGACCTTGTGGTGGGAGTCATGGGGAGTCTTGGGACTCATCACGGTCCAAGAGGACTGTGGTGGGTGGGCCAAGACTCACCGCGACTCATCACCAGGAATCGAGGGTTTTCGTGGTGGTTCGCCATAAAATGGTGGTGTTGTTTGTGAAACCCCCGCGGACAGTCACAGAAGTATATATAGGGAGTAGTAACCCCGAAAACGGTGCAAGCCCGTTAGTGTCCAAAAACTAGTGCGTAAGCGTGCGAGTCGGAAAGCGACCAAGGTGTGGGGAGCTATGCCGGACTGCCATCGACCAAAGGAAATTTCCACTAAGCCCAAATTGGGAGAGGGTCTTGTGGAGGAATAAAGGGGGACCGTTATGCCCCGGTGAGCAGCCGAAGCTCCGAGTTGGCCCGGCAGCCAGTTTGGGAGTTAGGCGCGCGCATCAAGCGAGTAACTATGACTTGAAGGGGAGCTTACCGAAGTGAGGTGCGCGACAGTTGTTGCACGTGCGGCCGTCGTCAAGGTTCCTGCCATACCTGCTAGCTAACCGACGCACTAGCTGCGGCTAGTGGCCTACTAGCTAACCGGCAAGTGCGGTTGGGGCCTTAGTAGGAATACTAACTAACTTTATAATTCTAGCTACCTAAATAAAAGCCCGGCCGCATTAAACGATTTAGCCATGACTAAGTTTATGTAGCTGCCGCACTAGACGATTTAGCCACTGTTAAAGTTAGTTAACTCAACGCTAAACGTCGCTAACTACCCCCAGTATTTGTCGGACAAGATAACCCCTACCCACCCCCACGTACTAACTTTAGCCACACGGAGCAGCATATGGAAAATTCCAACGCTCCTTGTTCTACTTCCGTTCCCCATTCTACGCAGGCCTCGCAACTAACGTAGTGTAGCTGGGCTCCACCAAATTCCAGATGCAAGCAAGATTGACGCAAAAATTTGGATCATTGACGAATCCGCCAAGCAGCTGCTAACATATTAGCACTCAGAAACACATCACAGATAAGAGCAAGAACTGAAAAGGCTCCAGAGGGGGGACAAGGTTTCAGATTCAGAGCAAAGAAATTTAACATAGCACCAGCTATAGCAAAGTAGAAAGATCATCTGCAGTAGCTAACAACATTCCCAGGACAATTTCGGAACTAAATCTACGTCAACCTTCCTCCGAAAGCCTTTCGATTTTTTGTATGTTTGTTCTTCATGTGCATTTAGTCGGTTGTCAATGCATCGTGGTCTGGCGGAGACATCAGATCTAGATGATCGGCTCCATAGTCTAAAATTCTTGAATGTAGTCTAAGCCCTTGCCTGCAGACGTCGCACGATGTATGAAAAGACGAGACCTATTTTTCAGTTCAAAACGATCGATTTCAGTAGAATCACCCACATCTTTCTAGTCCCTTGAATTGGTAGACTCTAAGAGAAAATTAAGCTTAAATGATAGAATGCATAGATCTGGAATTCAATTCTTACAACGTGCACCTATTCTTCCCATTAAAGGTTCTTACAAGAGAACAGCTGGCAATTAAAAGAGCCTCTATCCCCATTTTAACACTAAATTATAAACAAATGTATTTGAAGCCCGGTTCCATGCAGATCATTTTGAGCACTAGCAATAACTTAACAGAATGAGCTCATGATCTAGTTGGTCTAGTCAAGTAGTGGATCAAAGCCTAGAAGCGGTTCTCCATTCCAAGTTTTTCAAAGAACTGTTATTTTTAGCAAGACTTGGTTCGTGCTGATTCAAGAAACATTATGGAAGAGGGATTTGATCCAGAGGAAATATTAGCGAATTCATTTGCAGGGATAAATCAAGCAAGCTAACTTTGTTCCATCAACGTCTATCTCCCTCAAAGCAAGAACTAGCTATGGCTACGTCCAAGCTTCTTCACAAACCGACCTACTACCAGTTCAGTGGGATGCGGATTCTCTCCTAGCCATTGCAGGTTATTAGGACTCAAATGTAAGGCCAATGAGATGGCGCCACCATGTATTCGTAGATTTATGTACTCTGTCGTTCTATCTGTGTGCATCGCGAGCTTCGCAGCTATGGTGTCCTCGACGAGCCGCTCCAGGGGCGCATGTCGAGCAGCTCGCGGAATAACTTTCGTTAGCCATTGCTAACTTTTAGCCATAAGTGCGGCTGCACATTATCCCGGGCTAATTAACCACTGCCTATCAGTGGCTAATTAATAGTGGCTAGTTAGCCACCAGTGCCGCCGAGGCCTAAGTACATTAGTATTAGTATTAATTAGTAGATAACATTTGAATTTAATTAGTTAATATTTCTCATCACTTTGATAAGTTTGGATAAATTTTAGGGCGTTCTTAAAGAATGTTTTTAAAACCCCGGCCCCGGGTTGATAACAGTAGGTTATCATCCATGTTTCATTGTTCTTGATATGTTGTCTAATAATTTTGATAATGGGCTTGATTGATAACCCCTGGGTATGTAAAATCCTAAATAGTTCTAGTATTGGTCTCCGGTAGGTATGTCCACAACCTCACCCCACCAATACCCGGAACCTAATAACCTCCCAACACTGGTCCTTTACCTTGGTATGAGTAGGAAGTAACATGTGGTCCTTGTAGACATGCTTGCGGCCGAGTGCAATTGTTGGGCATTTCCAGGACACATAAAGGTGAGAACCAGATACAAAAAATTTGGGATGTACATGGGACTATGTGAGATGTGAGGAGAAAGAGTTCATGCGCATATTATAGCAATAGCAAATAGTCATAGAAGACATGTGTCTGGATGCAATATCTTTGGAAGCAAAGCATTGAAGGGCAACAGAGGCAAATGCCTCTAGATATTTATCATAGGGTCGCCGGTCAGAGGAAATGGTGTTGACGTATTGTGGCCAAGCTGTTTGTAGCTTAGAGCAAGGAGGAGGGTAAAAAACAACTGTAATGGAGACTGACAAGAAGAAAGGCGCAATGAGTATAACTACGTAGGGCATGGTGTATTTCAGGGATGTAACAGTATATGAGGGTTCAACAATCAAGTAGATAATTATCAGATGTTGAAGCACACAGGACAAGGGCAATGGAACAAAAGCAGAGATCAAAGTGGGATGAGGTATTTGCAAGTACCTGTTGCAAGTATGGGGGAGGTGTACCTGGTTGAGAGAGAGGGCATTGGCATAGTAGTCACCAAGATTGTTCTAAGCGTTAGGTGCGTAACAGGGAGTGCTGCCAAAAAAGATACGGCGCGCATCCATCAGACACCCGCATCTGCAGCATCTGTCGGCGGGGCCAGTGCTCCTTCGGGTGACTGGCTCGAGATTGAGTTGGGCGGAGTACTCTTGATGTCGGCAGCCCATGGTTCTCGGGAATGTAATGGCCATAATCTTCATAGACTTCGGTTCCTTGGTAATGACAGAAAGTAGACATCGCCCTGACAGGTCGATCGAGAACAAAGTAGTGCAGACCGGGAGGTGAGGAAGAGCCTGCTTGTGCAGCAGAGGGGAAAGAATAGGGCAGCCACAACTGAGGGGTAGCTCGCTTTGAACATAGAAGGAGGGAAAACGTAACTTTGGTGCCAGTTCACATCCTGAGGCCGAACTTGGTGTCGTATCTGAATGAAACATGTCATGTTGCACTTTCGATAGCGGTGATCCCAACTGTGGGGTGTAGATGTATGAAACTGATGAAACAGTTCAAGTGCCTCAGCACCATGCACTTGCTGAGAAAGTGTTGTGTGCGGTCTGATGAGCAAGACGTTCTTGGGCGTGTACGTTGGTCATAGCCAACCTATGTGTCATAAACTGTCCGATAGTCGGTCTGCGTCTGCCTGAGTAGGAAGTCGAGAAGAAGCAGGGCGGATGCGGAGCAATAGTTAACTGAGCACCACCAGCGTTGGTCCTCATATTGCTGTTTGAACTTCTGGAATCAAGCCGCATAAGCTACTTGCCAGCCAACAGCTTCAACTTCTTCCAAACACAATATTGGTTTCCAGCCTTCATGATACCAGCCTTCATGGTATGTTGTCGGGAGAGAGTCGTCATATAGCTGAAAGGCTTCTGAGATGGGCCTCGGGCCTCCAAGCCTTGGACTTGCACATCAGTGGAGAAAAACACGCACTCAATGGCGTCGGTTGCCTTGGCTTGCATCATAGGGTAAAGCGACCCATTTTGCAGGATTATGCTGGGAGGGATGCCAGACCCGCGCCTGTAATGACTATTTTGCTCAGAGCTGGACGTATCAGATCTTATCCAGTAAGAGAGATCAAATCTGAAGCTAGTTGATGGGGAACTGTTATTCCCCATATCTTGAGTGGGCCCTTCCGAAGTACTGGCGTCCCGAAAGAATGTCTCGGGCCTCGTGCTTGCGTTGCATGTGGTGTCGACGACCAATAGAAGTAGCATTAAGAACATTGCAGCACTGGCGGTAGCCATAGCACCATGACAAGAAAGATATGCTGAGGCTTGAAGCTTGTGCTATTGAAAATACATGACTTCCTGTACACCAAATCGGGGTGAGAAAACGCCAAAATCGCCGGGGTTGGCAGACCAAGGTCGAGGGAGCCCCGCAAGTGAAGTCGCAAAGCTCGCAAAGCAGTAAGACTTGAGCGAAAAACTTATGAAAGCTCTAGTATTAAAAACGTCGTGGAAACTGCCAGAGATGGTTTGCAAGACACGACTAAGAATAATGAGGGTGGGAAGCTGTAATAGAGAAAGGCTTGGGCTCTATTTCTAATGCGTAGCATCAGAGGAAGCGCGGACACGAGCTATGGGACACGAGCTATGGCGGCGAGCATGGCTAAGATCGCTAGTGGGCGCCAAATAGGGGGGGTCGCTAACGAAGATGAGAGAAAAACACGATGATGGCACGAAAAATAGCGGAATCCTAAAATTATACGTTGTTAGCAGAGAGTTGAGCGGAGCTCCGCCCTCCCGCGCCGCCACATTGGTGTACATATTTCTGAATGAATTCTGTGCAAGAGTTGGGGTTGGATATCATTTTTACAGCTGTTACCTTGGTGATGAAAGAAAGCTGCAAGCATGGTTATGGACATGATGAATTGCTCACATGTCATCTTTAAGCTCTTTTCAAGCTCCTTCTTTGCATCTATTTGATCGCCAATATCTCATTGCTTGAACTCCAGCCAATTTTGTTGATGTACGTTGTTTATACCTCTTTGTGCAGCGAAACAAGCAAATTTTGATAGATGCAGTTGTCCATGCGGTAAATGAAGACTATGTGGAAATGGCGGGAGATCTTACCAGGCTTGGCTTTCTTGCTCCTGGTACCAACGTTACTCCCATTGTTCCTGCTCTTGAAGCAATTTGGCAAAACTCCACTGGCAAAGGCCTCGCTGATTTCAACTGCCGCACTGTCACTGGTGAGCCTCGATCTCTTACTTCTCTCCCCCACAAATGACTCATGGGAGTAAGGGTGTCTGAAAGGAGTATCACCTAGGTCGTACCTACATGTCGGTTTATTTTGCGTTTGGCCCTGTTTTGTTCAGATCAATTGGCTTGTATGTAGATTGACCTGGTTCAGTTATTTTGAGAAAGGTTTTCTATTCTGGCACATTGTATGTACTGTACCACATGATTGTCATTTTCTCTCTCTTTCCCTCTAGATACAATCTGAAATTCGGTCTGGTGCAGGCAAGTTCAATCAGCTTGTGTATGAGTACCCTATTTCGATTCCGGAGAGATTCTCTTTAGTGATTCGATCTTTGCTAACTCAGGAAGGAATCTCTCTCTCTTCTGCCCGATTTCAAGTTTCTTGAGGTACTCAGTGCAAGTCACTCTAATGAATCGCAATACCCCGTTACAGTATGCTCTCTCATCGTCTAGTGGCAGGTACATGGGATTATCACTCTATCTTCTTTGTGAAATTTTTAAATTAAGCAGTCTGACACTTGCAAGCATGGAATTTCTACAACTCTTTCATGTGGACTTTGATCTGATTGGATGTTCAGAGGCTGCCCTGCAAGGAATAGAATGCCGGTTGGTGGGAAGCTAGATTTGACAGACACCATAAAAGATGGCGCTCAAGTGGTGGCCACTGATGCCAGCTTGCGTAGGCAGCTTTTTATGGCATTCACAGAGGACTCACGATTGCACCTTCGGGAGGTTTGCCCACATATTTCCATCTTTTACAGCAACTAAGAAATAGTAGCTTCACATCACGTTGGTCTTGTGTTAGTCTTGTGGTTCTATGGGACCGGTAGTCCACAGATAATTACCCCAATTTGCCTTGGGTGTTATACCACATAAGCATCAATTTGGCTTAGTTGTTGGACCACGAAATCCAGATCATAGGCCTTTTGAAGACTAGGCTCAAGGTTTATTCTAAAGTATCACCAAAAAAACCCATCCTTCTGTTGACAAGGAAGTAAAGTTATGTTTTCAGACCTTCAATGTATGTTAACTTTGACGAGTTGTGGTAAAAGTGACCTGTCATGCCATATCTTTGTCATTGGGGCATGGGGCTCTGGGTTGCAGGTGCTGGATATATATAGGCTGGTACAAGGAGACTTCGATCCAGCAACTGTGGTGACGGATTTGGTGCAAGGTATGACTCCTTCCATATCAGGCCTACTCATAGCTCAAGGCGATTTTCCAGTTCAGAGACACCTTAGGCTAGTTTTGGTGGGCGTTCAGTACTCGCTTTGTGAGTGTGTGCAGGGATCCCAAGCGCTACCCGTGATCTTGTGCTGTCTTGGAGTGACTCTGCTTGCTGATAGCTAAATTGTTGCACCCGTACATTCAACAGCTTTCGACTTAGTTTTAAGATGCGATGGGGGTCTTGTAGTGTTACAGCTGAATTCAGGTTAGCTAGCCCTCTTTCCTTCGCAACATAATTAGCCTCACACCCACATTCATTACCTGTGTCCACCTAGTAAGAGAAATTTTTTAGAGAAAGAATAGGCACCAGTTCCACTAGTCAAATGTATAGCAGCACAAGCTGTGGTTAGTGCCAGGAGGAATGCACAGGGCAGTTACTTTACATACAAGCAATGCCACAAGTTGTGGGTGCACGCACCCACTTTGAGAAGATGCTTCAGCAAGCCTGGATGAGAAGACAGTTAGGTAGGACATGTTTACTCCCTTCTACAATCGGGTTCAATGATCACTGTCTTGTTCGCACAGGTAGTTTCCTGTCAGCTTTAGTGACTTCAGCAGAGAGGCCATCTACAGTTGAGATCCTCCATACAGACAGGCTCCATGCCAAAATTTGAGATTTTTCAGTGTGAGTGCCTCCCCACACAGGGCATTCTGTAACAATATGACAAAATTGCCATTTGTCTACCGCACCAGTGCACCCTTACTTCTACATATACCTGGCAAAAGTATCATAAGCTATGTATGGATTATAGAACAAGCTGTTGACCAGTAGGAATAGCTAGCTTTGAGGGTCAAAGAGGTAAAAGCTGTGAGTTAGCAACGTGTGTTCCAAATTTTGATGGCTCAATGCGAATATCTTCACAAACCATTATGAGGGTTGGTATGGTATCCCTCCCCTACAGATGACTCGAAGACTAATCCACTGTAGAAAGAGGTGTTTGCATAACATATTTTTACAGTTTCACAGCTGAAATCAAGTGTCTGTAACACACAAGGGTGACATCAAGAGTGGTCACCACTGACACAACCACCTGAAGTGTTGCAAAATGTCCTAGCATGTGAGCAATGGATTCAATAGTGTGTTTGATGGTTTTGGGTTGACTACCAAAATCAACTACTCTTTTCGTTTAGAGCAGCAGACTGGTTAAGTACATAGTCAATCTTGCCCTCCCGTCCAATCTGATTGAAATAAAATAATTTTACAAATAAAAGTGCCTTTCAGCATGTCCACTTCTAGGTTTCTCATTTCGAGATTGCACACACTGTGTCAAAGTTCAAGTCAATGTCTGCTCTCTTAAAATTACTACTGTTTAAGATGGGGAGAACCAGTGTGCGGGAGAAGAGTTATTAGTAGTCACAGCTCTGGTTGGCAATCTTTAAAAAATTTGATCACTAACTCGTTGAATTTGGCGCTCTGCTCCTCATGAATAAAATGACTACCTTTGAGCACAATAATATCCTTCAGATTGGGCACCAGGTTCTTGAAGTCCCCACCATGGATGTAGTCCTTGAGCCCCGGTAACTCCCGAACTTGGTCTCTATCACCAGCAATGAACAAACAAGGTGTCTTCACTCCCATATTTGTCGATGGGGCCTTCAGTTCCCATGTCCTGAACAAATGTTATCCCCATCATGAGAGCTGCAAGCTATACCACTGGATATTTTTTTACTTTTATGACTGAAAATGAGTCGTTTCCCCAGTAGTAAATGACAAGAATGCTTCTAGTGCAATGAAAGTTTCATAGAGCTAGCACCAGTACCCTAGCTTGCTATGAGAAATGGCTCTTACTTCCACTGGCTTCAGCCATAGTCTTCTGCCTTTCTCTCATTTAAGTTTCACCCACAACCTCACAGGAATTCCTGCAGGGTACAAAGCCTGCCACAATCCTGAGGTTTTCAACTCCAATTTGGCCTCAATGTGGAACCTGGCTGGCGATCTGATGGGCTCATAGAACTTTTCATGAAACTGTCCCATATAACTAGCTTGATACAAATGGAAATGCCTGTCTGTGTCATGACCAACCCCATAGCAATCAGAATGTTGTGTAAGGACAGCTTGCAGTTCAAAGATTTCTGAATCGCTAGAGGACGATGATCTCCACCTTCCATGCATGCTCCAGTCATTGTGGAACCCTTATACGAAGATGCTTTCTGGACCTTAGATCTGCCTGCTCCAGTCTCAATACAGAGATTAGCATAAGTTGTCACTTTGACCATGTATGGCAGAGAAGTTATATATTCAACAGTATTTAGCGAAGAGGTAGGTGTGGGATGGCAAATTGAACCATTCCAGCATTCTGCAATTAGATGATATTATGGTTTCAGACTTTTGTTGACAAAGTCAATGCAATAATCTGCACCAATTAGAGGAGGCATGCATATGTAGTTGGAGAGACTATGCTCATAGATATATAACTTTGCTATTTCACCAATACCGTGGCCTTGTGGCTATGATCTCCACACCATTCAGCTATCATGTAGCTCTCACTACCGAAATGTCTCTTTTGCAAGATTGACCTATACACTAGCTTCAGAGCCACAAGAGAGAAAATCTCTGTAATGTCCATGGGTGCATGGGACAAAGTGGAATAAGAAAACCTCAACAAAATTAATAGAGGGAGAAAGAGAGAGAGAGAGAGAGACACCTGTCGAACAGGTTCAGGAATGCGATGCACGCAGCAGCGACGAACAACCGCAACCGCAGTGTCCAATGAGATGCGATGTCCAACCGAGACAAAGACAGGCTTCTGACACCCTTCATGGCTCCTCAGTGCCTGGCAGTAGCGGTCCATCCTCAGCTCAGCTGTGGTGAAGAACAGACCTATGTCTATAACAAAATGAGAAAAGACTGAGATATGGTTGGCTTCAGTTGAGCTGGATGTCATCCAAGAAGTACCCTACTTCAATGCTCCACTTAACTGACCTGACTGCAATTCACATGACATACTCTGATCCTGTGTCCATTTGTCTCCATCTGCTTCCGTTTTCTTCAGTAGTTAGGTTCTCACCTCCTTCCTGCCTAAGAACACTGAAAGTGGAGCAGAAACACTTACAACACCCCAGACTTGACCAGTGCTTCCAATTAGTGGCACTGAATCACCAGCTTGCAGGCTGCTCTCTGAAGCAACATGTCTCACTTCCAAACTTGTCAACCCATCAATATGCAGCAGCTGCACATCATACCAAATACTCCTTTAAAACACTCCCACTGTGCCGTTCCCTCCCCCACAGTTTGGATTCCCTGGTCTCTGTGTTCTCATCTTCACAAAGAGGGACTACAACCTCACAGTCAGACGTCGTATGGCACTACCAAACTCCTGATTATGGGATGTGCAGCACAAGTCGAGCAACAAGGAACACCCTCAAATTACCGTAGATGGAAAATTGCTGAAGAACAAATCTCACTGCTTGGATGGTGAAAAAGAATACTTGGCAGGGCATATTGAAATCCTGTAATGAAACAAATTGATAGGAGTGATTGTGTTGCTAACATTTTTTCCAATCCCAATGGTAGGCATATTTGCTAGCACTCCCAGGTGGCTGGCCAGCCCAAAACCTGCAGAAAGATCACTGCTCAACGAGAATTAGGGAAACAGTCTTCAAGCACTTTGTGAAGAAACTTCATTGGCTCTGTAGCTACAACCAGAGAAACCGAACCAAGACTTTCTTGGAATCCACGGTGGTGCCCAGCTGAACAGGCTACACCGTTGAGAGCAGAAACCCTGGTTAGTGAGAGTGGTGTCCAAGAATCCACAATTTCAAAAAAATTGGTCAGATCAACATCTACAAAATGACAGCCACATGCAACCGAAGGCACACGGAAACAAACATCTAGCCAAGGTGGGCCCAACCATATCGCTGCTGGTTCAATAACTAACAATGCATGGTGTATGGTCTTTCATGAAACCCTTGATCCACAATATTTTTGTTTTCCACAAATCTGACAGCAGGTCCCTAAGCTCTGTAAGCAAAACCATTGTAATAAGACTTTGCTTGATAGGAATACCCAACAGCTGCTGCTGGAGAACATGAACTGCTTCATCCCTTTGGGAAGAGAGTTACAATAACTTTTGGGAAATATACCTCTAGGGTGAAGAATCCCGTTTCCATCCACCATCAGCAACTGCAATCCAGCCCCCAACCCAAAATGTTGCAATCAAGGTGCTTTAACTTAAGGATGAGAAATTTCATGCACCGGTGCAGCACTGAGGATAACCTTGAGAGAGAGGGAGAGAAAGAGACCCATAAATACACTTAAGATTTGGCAACCAACTCCCATTGTACAGTGGTCCAAGCACCCTTTCTGCAGAATGATTCTAAGAGTGTAAACATAGATGAAGAAACACCTGAGGATATAAGGTCGGTTCAAGAAGGGCCATCTTCTTCACAAGCCCTAATAGGACTGGAGTCTGCTTCCAAAAGACCATACAGGCAAGTTGGAGTTGATCAGTTCATGCTGGCACGTTCATAACATATGTATCTGTTCACCTGGTAGTAGTTCATATCTCAGAATGAACATCTATACCCACTTCTCCACAACACCCGTAAAGGCAAAGCGGTGGAGAGGATGTATAGAAGTGGAATGCTTCGACATGACAAATCTTTTAATCTTGCTACCTGTGACCTCCATGGATATAACTGCTTCTGGGTGACAGAAAAATGAATTGTCATGGTTGCTGCCAACAATGGCCATTTGGCAGATTGAGCTTTCCTTCAACTGTGAGAGAGAATGTACTCATAAGAGGTTGTTTAGCCTTGTGGCCATTGACCCCGCGCCCAGTTTGAGTGGAACACGAAGCGACAGAACCTACCTTTGTCAGGGGCTGACGCCGGTAGGATGACATACCTTGGAACAAACAATTGATCCGGGTTTTCCAGATATCCTCTAGAAATCCCTCCACACAAGCATCAATCTGCTGTGTGTGGTTGCCCAATAACTAGGCCCCAAAAGGACCTGGCCTGCAACTGTGAGAGAGAGAAGAAAAAGAAAATAGAAAAGAAAGACCATGGTGAACCAAGAGGGTACAGGACAAAGTAGAACTACAAGAGAAAAGAATTATAATGAACCTGTTTCATCATAAAGTTTGATCTGGGCTGTTTCCCCTTTCCTCACCAAGAATATAAGGAAGAGAGAGATGATGAAGAAGAAAAGTAAATTTGCACAGGAAGCACAAAGAGCTTATGGGGACAACAGTGGTTACTATACAAAGAAACGGCTACAAAATTCCTAGGCCTATGGGACTGCCCGGAGATGGACTGCCTCATGAACAGTTGATCTCCTTAACTGACTGCCTTGGACAAGGATCAGCAGCCTCTCGAAAGATGGTAGTCTCTGCCTGTAATCTCATAATACACAGGGCAGGAGAGGGAGAAAGAAATCGAACTTTATCACGTCCGTGGGAAGCTCAAGAGCTTATGGGACAAAGAAAGAAAGAAAGCATCCACAGGGGCCCTATGGACAAGGTAGAACAGCAAGAAAACCACATTAAATTGTGGCCCAAAGATGAAATGACTCATGCAGGTACGCTGCCACTGCTGATCCTCAAAGAGGAAGGCCCTCAGTCAAAGATCGGGAATCTCAGGCAGCAGAGAGAGAGAACCTCCCGGAAGGCTAGAAAGCCAGTGATATATGGCATGGTAAGATGCACAATGGCGAAGTCTTCGTAGACAACTTGCATGGTGTCCAGCTCCATGACCACAAGAGCTCCACATGCAAGCAAAGTATCCTGCTTTGAAAAACTCAGATCCACGCCTCCTATGTATCGCAGCCTGTGCAGGTCCACAATTCCACTGGAACTGGTAGCAGACAACCCCTGGTTGTCTAGAGGAGTTGGGACGAGTCTCCAAGAGAAGTCATCGTGTAGCACCAAACTTCTCTTCAATAGATCCTGTTCCCTGCAATGGATGGACTGAAATTACCTTGATGTTGAAGGAAAGAGCATCCAGCAAAGTCCTGTGTAAAGTGGAAGTTTTCAACATCTGCTTCATTCTCATGTTGTGGTATAGAAAATAGTTGTTTCTTGTACTGAAGTTACAAGCTCAATCTACTGGGAACTTCATAAAGGGCGAAATACAAAACACGTCTTGACCTCATGCTTGTGGGAGCATGAATGTGAACTGTCCAAGACTAACGTGCTGGGTATGCGTCTCCTCTCTTGGGGCTTCTGGTGGGCATTATGAAGTTCATTTCTTCAGTTCTTCAGTTCTCCCTTGCTTTGAATTACATTGTAATCCCTCAATACCCTATTTTTCTGGACACTGTGATTGGCAGTGCATCCACAGTCAGGAACCTTTTGGACAAAATACCAACAAGCAAACCTGAAAAGAAGCCAAACACATGCCATTAAATTTGGAAGTTCATGAAAGTCGAAGTGGCATTGAGGACATATGGTACAAAAGGTAGTCCTTACGTGACACTCGTAAGTATATTGGGGATTAAGCCAAAACTGTGCCCTCAAGAATTTGTCAAAACCCACCATCACAGGCTGGCCCATGAGTACGTCTTCAGAAAGCTTGGAGGAGAGACACAACAGAAAGTGCAGTTGTAAGGGAGCGGCACTTACTTGATCCATTGCTCTCTTTGATTTGAGCTTCGATCCTTGGCATGAATCACAGCTGCCTCAATCTCAGAACCTTCCTCCCTTGTAACAGAATGCTCGACGGTCAATTCAGATACTGACATACTGACAATGGAAGTAACCTTTAGCAAAAATGAAAGCTTTACACTCCTCGCCAATGTACACAAAGGAATTGAACCCCTCAAAACCAATGCCTTGATATTTTGCCTTCTTAATCTCTTAAGAGTGAAGCAAAGCTGAGCTCGAATTGACTGTCGCAGGCAGGCAGACAGGCTATGGTCCATTCACACGATAACACCACCCCGGAGTCCATCTTCTGGCACTGCTGTGTCTCACATCCTAGCACAGGTGGAACTCCTGGGCAGCTTTCCATGGCAACGAAGTGCACCAAGCCCCAAAACCCTCATTAGATTTGGAATATTTTTTGGACCGAACACCTTTGTCGCACGGCAAGAGCACCACCAATAACGGCAACCTACCGTTCAGATCCTGATGAAGCTATCCTATGGCAAGCGTCTTGAAGAATGGAGCACGATTGTTTGTCATAATCACAGACAAACATGTAGTCCGACCTCAACTACCAAGACCTTTGGCATCAATATACAAAGCGATTCTAACAAGAGCCTGGTCGGACCCACAACCTCCATAGGATTCTTACTAATTGGCTCTCTCGTAGACAGAGACTTTGCGGAGACATCACTTGCATGTCTCTCATGCAATCCGACATCACTTGACGGATGAATGATCGACCCCGTGCTTTCATCGACGAGTCGGCTTCCATCCACGTTCGTAATGCGGACTAATGATCTTCCGTATGGATGATTTCTCTCATCCGTTTAGCGCTCTCTCTTTCTCTCCCCCTCTCCTCGGGAGGAGAGAATGGGATTTTTGAACACTACGGTTGAGCAGAAGGAATGTCATACTGCAGTTCGCTTACGTGTATGCCAACTTGTTTTGGGTTTTCTGGCTCATACTACTTTTGATTTTTCATGCTTCAACTTGTTCATCATAAACTCTAAACTTTCAGGATCTGCAGTGTCACTTTGGCATGCCTTGGCAGCTGAATACACACAGTTCTCACAAAAATCACACGGCTGTGCATGGATCATCGACTAAAAGCCACAAGAGGTGAGACTGTGCGGGAAAAACGAATCACTTTCAATTAAAGTAACCACACCATGAGGCGCCAAGCACAAGGCCCATGGGAGCCCACCAAGCAGGGAAGGGGAAGAAGAAGTCTTACAAGTCTCAAGGAAAGTTATTACAAACTGATGGAATTTAGAATGACTGTCATGATGGACTGGAACGTGTTCTACGAGACAATAAAAGAAAAACTTGTCTAGACTTTTGCACCTACACTAAGACCCCCGCTGACCATACAGATATCTAGCCTAGTAACTGGTAACTGAGGCGGAAAGAAATGCTGAGGGGATGTCCATGTGTCTTGCTTCATGTCATATATCCCAACTACTTCGGGTTTTGCAGAAAAACTTTCCCTGCTCCAAAAGAATAAGAGATTGTCCTGGCTCACCACTTTCAAACAGAAGGCGTCCAAACTAGTATTTGCAATCTTCAGCCACTCTGGAGTCGTTGTAGAACCTATCAACTCCCACACATTGGTGATGGGTGAGATGGGCGAGGTAGAGAAGCCTTCATGACCAACTAGCAATAAGTTCCCTCCACTCTCTACAAGGAATGGACCAGCTACATCGTAACCACCTCCACGACAATTAGGCATCCGTGTAGAAACTGTAGTCCACGCACCGCTGCCAACGTCACAAGCCATCAAAATGTGGTCACCCAGCTCCCGTATGTGAATTAAAGCAAAGAGAGTAGGGCCACATATCACACTTTGTGTTGTAAAGGACCAATCACCTCCTTTGGGCATAGTTCCAGTCTCGGTCCAATACTCGCAAATTGAGTCGTATATGTGTGTTCTCCAATGTTTGGTGTAGTCGTTTGAAATCAGAATGACCTTGTAGCTGTTGGTGCGTCTATTCACAATCAGATTTACACTTTGCACGTCCAAATGCGTTGGATTGTGAGGCGGGGCAGGCAATTGTCTCGACCTGTTCAAGAGAGGATTGTATACAATCCATGATAAGTAGTCATTGCCCTCATCAACGCCCTCCTCCGTTATGCAAAATAGGCCCCCATGTGCAGCACGAGGTGTGTATAGTGAATTACCCTCGGGGAATTTGAGGCCGATCTTGTGCCACCGTCCAGTTGTGAGGGCATACAACATGCAACCTAGCTGTCTGTCGAACGATAAGACGTAGGACTCTTCGTGAAGAGGGAGCTGCTGACAAAGTTGCTGGAAACTAGCAGTAGATGGGAGGGCATTCCACAACTTACAAACTGACTTGAAGCGGACAAGACTTCGATATGGCACACAGCCTAACACCACCTCCATTAACTCCAAAGGGAGCCTGCTCCAAATCTCCTCCTCCATATTGCCGACGTGGTTGTGGTGACAACACCTCATCACCGATTGTGTTCTTGCACGATCCTGAGCTTGGGAGAAAAAGAAAGGAAAAGAAAGACTCGTCCTCAAGTGAACCTCCGAGAATCAGCCAGCCAAACGCTCAACTATCGAGAGCACACGGAAGACGGGCAGAAGGAAGAGAGTAAGAGAGAGGGTGCTCACCCCCGCTTATATACGTGCAAGTATGTGAGTATGTGTATGCAGCCTCGTGCAGTGCGTTCGCGCCCTGCTTACCCGGCGTTAAACACAGATGGATTTCTTTCCTACCTCAACGGCCCAGATTTTCTCGATTGGATGGTGCAATTTACTTGTTCTCATTTTCTTGACTCCCCTTTCTCCGTATGTTATAAAGTAAGTTATTAATATATATATATATATATACACAAATAAAAAAATAAAGTTCCATTTCAGGCATCTCCAACGTCCATACTCTTGTAGAGAGAGACTGCGGAGACATGCAAGTCAATGGAGAAAATGTGGTCAAAGTACGTTACACCGTGTCAAGGCGCTGATTGGTGTGTTGTGCTGAGTCATGCTCCCTAGTCTTACCTTCCTCTTATGTTCTGCCAAAGCAAAGCTAGAGAGCCAATTGCCGTTTGAGGCTTGTTTGTCCCCCCATCCTCAATCTTGAGTTGCAAAGATTCTCCTTAGTACAACAAACAACGAACCCTCTCTCCAGATGAAGAACTCTCTAAGCAATCAGCAGAACATTTCGTTCTCGGAGTCACAATGTAAGCTGTGTTCTCTTCAATGACCTACTTTATTGTCGAAGTTCGCTGGAGCAAATTTCGCGGCAGATTGGATTCCGTCTATCAATCTGTTTGGCTGATTTGCAAGATTGTGAAGCAGTGGGTCCGCAGTGCTCGAGATTGTTTCTCACCGCAACCACTGGTCCTGCAGGGATATGATCCTGAAAGAGTTCTCCAAGGGCTCCTTACTTTTTCTTAACATGGGGCCAGTGTAACATTCGGACATTTGATAGCCATTTCTGGAGGATATGTTTCTCGTAAGCATTCCCCTTGCAGTCTGAACGATACTAGTGTTGGCACCACCTCTTGCTCTCCACAACGATGAATCTCATGCCCTCTGGAGATTGGGCATTCGTAACGTAATCTGAACTGTGTTGGGTTGTAGACCAGATCTTAGTGTTCATCATGTTGACCAGTGATTCAGACTTCCAGACAGCAGTCTGTGAAAGTTTTAGTGGGCGCTGGAACCCAAAGAGTCCAGGGGGAAGGGGAATACGACACGGACTAAAACATTCCCTCAGAATTTGGGGCTCTTGTGCTGAATGTATAGTTTTGCACTATTCATAGTTGGTTCTTAAATTTCTCTTCAATTGGTCCCAAGCTATTCAGAAAGGGCAGAAGTCAGCTCAGAAATCCATAGTAGAGCTTCAAAATCACTAAGGGGCCTGCACACACTTGAACTTCAAAGAAACCCACATTGTACACACAGCACTGAACCACACCTGAGATAGAAGGGGCCATACTCCAATGTTCAACCCGCAAGGCAAACAATGTACATGAATCACTAAGCAGGCCAACTCACTGTGCAGAATTAATACCACATGGTGCCTGTCAATCTTATCATATTGTATACAATCCAATTCAACTGAGAAACTTAATTCAATATATCTTACAGTTTGGCCGCATCAGAAGCAAGGGAATCACGGTGAAAGATGGAATGCCTGAGCAATTCATTGGCTGTGGGCCTCATTTTGGACATGGGGTGCATCAGCCCCTGCAGCAGCAACACACACAAGTTGTCAGCATCTGATGAAAATATCCCTACGCTGTACCGTGCATGAAACAAGTCCAAACCAAGTAGTTTGCAGCTTCCTTCAAAGCAAGCTACTCATAATGAACATTCACAACACTCATATTTCTTTCACCAAAGGCCATAAAGACCACTATCATGCAACCATGAGTTGAATGAGTCAACGACTTCAACTCACCCTGAGAAGACTCTGAAACGACAAAGAGAAACCAGGGAGGAGTGTCAATTTTCCCTGTCGCAATGCTTGGAAGTTGGGCCCCGAAGATGGCAGAGGCGAGCCCCTCGCCAGTTCATACATGGAAGCCCCCAGTGCAAACATGTCCACCTTTTGAAGCTGGCTGTGGTCGTCATTCAAAATCTCCAAGGGCATATAGCGCCCATCACCCTCCTCAATGCCCAAACTCCCATCAACGTGCGTGGCACGGCCAAAGTCACCCAACTTGTATACACCATTCAGAACATACATGTTGTCTGGCTTAAGGTCCAGGTGCACTAGGCCCTTTGAATGGATGAGAGTAAGAGCCTGCAAGATCTGGCAATATTTAAATCCAAGTTAAACACCTCAAGTGAAGGGCTCACTCTTTGTCATCCAAACCAATTGACATCTTTAAATTGAAACAACCAATCCTTCAAAGTGCTAATCTTACAGAGAAAAGCTCCCAAAGACTGTCGGGTAGTTATCGGTGTAGCCTGTAATGACAGTTAATAATCAGTCTGATTCTATCTACAATTGAGGATTAACTTTCGAGTGGATTTGTGTGCATGTGATCCAGCTGACAATTAGCTTGAGCAGATGTTCTGAATCCGGCTAGTTCGCAGATGGTGTCCAAAAATGACTGATCCACAAGGCTTGGCCCTCTCTAACCTGTGTTTCAATCTCAGCAGATTGGTGGTCTGTGCACTTTCACTCAGCAGAATGGAAAGATCAGCTATTGTGGGCCCAGTTAAGCAGAGCTCTTATGCTTCCAAACACTGTCAGGCAGCTGTGAAGAAGCTGTACCTGTCGCATAATCTCCAGCAATGTGCGTTCAAGGGCTGTAACTGGGTTAGAAGCACGCAGCTGAGTGAGATTGCCATCACAGAGCTCCATTTGGATGTAAAGGTAGTCACTCTCAAACCAGGCTGTGTGATACCTCACCACATTTTCATGTGCCCCTGCACCACCAGCCACCATGTGCCCAGACAGAAGTCTGTAAAGGTCAATCCAATCATGAACTACCACCGCACAGCCAGGCACATCCCAATGGTAGAATGTAGATCTGCTCCAACCAACTACAACCAACTAATGAAACTGTCTCCATAAGTGCACCTCTCAGGAATATTGAAGTTGTGAATACTTGGGAACCTGCAAAGAAAAGAACTTTGCGCAGATCCTGGTCTGCTGAGATTGTTGTTCATGCTTAGGGTTACCAGGCTGTCTTGAGAGACCTGATCATTCAACCATTCCATTTTACTGCGACCAATAAGGTGCAGAGTATTCATATTGCATGTCAAACCTTTTGCTCTGGGAGAGGACAACTGTAAGGCTGCACAACCTGCTGTGGCAGGAAGACCTACCATTACAAGCTGTGGGCAATTTGAGTAGCTGTTGACCATGCGTAGTTGGAAGGCACTGGGTTATGATGTTTAACCCACATGGCCCTAAATACAGAACAATAAGCAGGCTGCTCAACATGAGACAATATCACAACATTGATGGAAAATTTGGTACTTTGAGACAGGGCAATATACAGATTACACTGCTTCCAACCACCTACATCATTATTCGAAGAAGAAATATTGGTTAGACATAAAACACAAGCTTGTTGATGTGATCAAACAAGCAGCTCGACTGAGCCAGAAGTATAAGCCATAATAGCCCAGAAAAACTTTAAAATAAAGACAGTGTGGAGAGAGGACAACTCTGCAACTTGTCAATGTTTGTTAAAATGTGAGATGACATTGCAGATTGGACTCACCTATAGATGCCAATGCCTGCACCTCGATGAGAGCTTGCTTCCTGCATTTACCAGAACCATAGAACTTCAATAATTACGCCCATTTCACCTTTGTGCTGCTTACCCATAGCCTCTTAGGCAATAGTGCACTTGAGAAAAGAGGACCAGGGGAGGAAAATAATAATAATATAATGTATAATTTATATCTAATATAAACTATAATCAGAGAACAGGAATGCCCCAATTGTAACTGAAATTGAAGCAGTCTGGAAAGTGGCTTTGCAAATCAGACAGTACCTCTCGCTGTCTTGACGCAGTTGGTGTTGCGAGCGTTTAACTGCATAAAGGCAGCCATCAATTCGGTTCAGGACTTTGAACACGCGGCTGAAATTGCCACGCCCAATCTCCTGCATTTTCCCACTAGTCAAACCTGGAGGTTTGCTTTCTGCAATGTCTCATATCCCTTCATTTATTAGTGGCTAGGTAGGAAGCAAATGTCCTCATTGATGTTTCCTATGAACGTCGGCTGTCAACTACCCTTGTGAGAGCATAGGGCCCCAGGTATGCTAACCCTCCTGGAGACATGGCGGGTTCCAACCCACCGGGGTAACCTAAAATCGACAAAGTACTTCCAACTAATGACGACGATCTGGTTAAATGGAAGTGAGTGTTAACCAAGGGCTGGCATCATGCTTTCAAACATAACATCCAGATGAGGGAGAGAACAAAGGATAGACGGATAGACAGAGATGTATGACATCTGTTAAACAACAAACCAAACCCAAACGGACGGTGGAGTGAATACAGGTAAGCCACTGAGCACTTTGGGTCCACATGGGGATACGAAATCCCTTAAAATACAGCAGCCTCTTCCATGGACCTTCTAGTGGGGAGGGCAGAAGCGAGAAAAGCAAACAATCACGAAGGAGCTCACAAGTATGGGACCTGAATCTCATGAAACTCATCACGATACCGAGACATGCTGTTTTGCCCAAAAATTGGCACCGGGAGACCTGCAAACCACAGGTGAAGCACAGTTAACTTCAATTGCTGCATGGATAGCAGATTGTACTTCCAAATTTGTCATGATGATGAAAAGTTAGACAGACACACTCTTTGGCAAATCTCAATTCGAGAAGCTTCAGTGGTGCTAGGACAGGGAATACCAACCCCCAACATCGCATGCAGTAGGTGTTCCAGCAAGAGTTACGTTGAAAATGCTATACGTTGTGCTTATGTAGGGAATACCTTGTGACCTTGATTTTCTTGAGTTATCTGGCTTCTCCAGCTCTCCTCCCAGAAACGGATTTCGTATGCACACTGGAGATTGCACACGCCGCCGTAGCGATGTCAGCAATGCACGCGAATTGGGTGGGTCGTAGACTGAGCTTCCCTGCTTCTGTGATTTTTTCCCAGTAAGTGGAAAACCTGAACTTGCTTCATCGGGTAGCTCTGAAAGTTGGGGGACCTTCAGCTGCTGGTGTGGCTGGTTGTCCTCCAGCCAGGCTGATGCAACTCGTGTGGGCTCGGTGTCTGCAAACATGAGGCCAGATGTTAAGCGGGAGAGGTGAGAGGAGAAGAAGAGGAGGGAGAAACATGCAGAAGAGCCTCAAAGAAACTTTTGTAATACTAGGAAGACCACACTCCAACTAAATTGTACACAGGTGTAGCACCAACTCTCGACACACTCACATCTCCAAGTAATATAAATGTAGCTTCTGGTATAATAGATGGCAAAATGGTCTCCGCAATACAACAACCCAGCTATTATGCTAACTTGCCTCAAAATGGGGCACAGAAGCCCTGATGTCATTTATCACTTAAGCAGCCCATATCAAGGGTCTCATTAACAACTTGTCTGTTTTGCTGAACAATGATATGAAGGATGTTTCAGAAGGGAATCATACAGGAGACATGTTATTGTAGTGACGTTGAGTACAAGCGAAAGGGTGAAGTGAACTCAAACCCTAAACTTATGAGACACTGTACTCATAAGACGTTGTTTGCCATAGACGTTGCATTCTAAAAGCATTCACTTTTAGAATGAAACTCAAAGGTTGCACCCAGTCTTCAACAAGCACCGGATCCCCAGTCTTTCAGATAAGCATACCTGGTCTTGGTCTTTTGCTCCGCAGGGGCGTCAACACCCCAGGTAACCTTATACTTCCCACAGTCTCCTGCACCATAGTTGCGACTATTTCAGCTTGCAATTAGTTTCGTTGGATCTAGGAAAGGCATTTGGTCCCCACACTTCTCCATCATATGAAGTTTAAACTACTCAGACTGATGGGACTCTGTCCACATGGAGTTCCCCTAGGATGTCATTCAATACTACCAAGGCGGTCTGCCCAAGGTTTATCACCTTGTTATCAAAATCAACAGAGAATTGTTGCTCAATTGGTGTGATGAAGTCTGGTGTGCTGCACCCACAAGGCCAAGACAACAATCTCTCAGACTTAAGTCAACTGATGTCAACTCTTAGATCTATTGCTAATGCTAAACTCGAGAATTTAGGAATGTGAGCACTAATCCCTCCAATCACTTTAAAGACGTCTTGAGTAGCTAGTACTGTATAGGGCAATCAAACAATTGCTAGCTAGTGGTAATTTTTTTAGCGAACATGTTGTGGCCCCCCCCTCCCCCAAAAAAATCTTACCGACAAGACAAGCAGGGAGAGAGTTACCAGAAGAAATCCTGGCTGCAAATGTAGTCATGCAGGTTTTCCTGGTCAGACAGATTCACCCTGTCATCTGCTGCTGGTTCATTTGTCTCTGACACTGGAGGCTCCTCAATACAGACCTGGCTCAGCTGCTGACTGAGTGCCAGCCCATCCCACCGCTCCATTGACAGAGTGTCATGCATCTTCTCCTGCAATACCCATGAACCTACTCTGTGATGTGGTCACTCTTCCACTGATCAGGGCTGTGTTAATCTGGACAGCAGTTATTACCAACCATTACTAAGGCATAAATTGCTCTGAGTGCTCGCTGAAAATTGCAATAAGCAATTTCATCCCGAGCTCTCAAGATTATGGTCTGATGCATTTTGAGGTATGCTTACATGTACATTGAGATAGGCAAGAAATTCAAGTGCCACTTCGACTGCAGATTCCATTTCCAGCATAATGAATTTGAAAAAGTGATGCTCAGCACCTTCAATCCAAGCATGGTAAAACAGGAAAGCGTTTGAGAAACTTCTGGATCAATGTCGTTTCCCATTTCCTGTAGGCATAGCTAACAAGAGAACGAGAGATCGAAATCCATTCTACCCAACGCATCGAGGCATCACAACGCCTATAAACAATTGAGCTTTCCCTTGAAGCCCAATCCCCAGGAGATGAAACTGAACACAATAGCCCCGCACAGTGGATTCCCTCCGAGGAGAGTGCAGATAGAAGCTGACCTTTCTGGAACTTGAAACACCCAGTAGCCGCTACTCAGAACCGCCTTCACTTAAGCAACCAACGCAACACATACAGACTTGATCCCACTCATCTCACAATGCCCTCACAGTGGATCATGCAAGGAGAAGGAATGAAACGATGCTTTCTGGGCTAGGCTTCTGTGAACGTCTTCTAATGAAACCCACCTTCCAACATGACGGCTCTACCCCTAGCTTCATAACAGACAATCTTTCTGGTCGCTCTCTACCCACAGTTACATGGATGCATTAAAACAGAGCTTCCGGATCCATGGAATCTGTGTAGGTGAGCGTTTGCAGAAGAATTGTAAGGTGATGCATGCAGTGAAGCAACTTGCCGCCAAAACAAGCTTGTTCACAGCGTATCACTTACTCCAGTTCGAATGTGTGGGACCACCCTGCAGCAGCCAAGTTAAGTTAGGGGTTACATAGTTAGGGGTTACATAGCTACTCCTGTGGATGTGATACCGAGAATATATATGATCCTGAAGGATGATAATTGTCCATTACTACAACTGGGGAGGAATGCACTGTGTGAGAATCCTACCAAGGAAGCTCTCTGTGAAGAATTAGGGTTAGAGAGTGTGTTGCTAGCAGGTGAGATGTACAGGCTTCTCAATCGCTGAGGCCATCGGAGTTTGTAGGCGGGCGGAGATGAGTATTGTACCAAAGGACACCATTCAGATCATTGCACAGAGCATTGGCATCACCAATTTGCATGACGATGTCGCCGCAGCGCTGGCACCCGATGTGGAGTACCGTATGCGCGAAATCATGCAGGTAAATTTAAACTACATTGCAAGTCGATCGCTTTTGCCATTCAGGTTGAAGAAATCCAGTGATGCGTCCGAATTCGCGTTCAATATGTTGAAGCCAATGAGTCCCACACAGCTACAATTCATTCTCGTGTCTTCCCTGATTTGAGAATACAAATATTCTCGAGTCATCTGAGCGTTCACGGTGGGTGCAGGAGGCGATAAAGTGCATGCGACATTCCAAGAGATCCATTCTTACCACTGACGATGTCAATAGTGCTCTCAGTCTCCGTAATGTTGAGGTACACCCTCTCCCTTTCAGAATCAATTTATCCTCACCCTACAGAAATAGGGCTCATTGAGGGTCTTTTGGAATCTGATTAGCGTTTTGTGAGAATACAGTCAAGGTCTCTTATATTCAGTATATTCTTTGCAAGCAGAGATTTTATGGTTTCAACACTTGACCTAAACTGTAGGACACTGTTGTTGTCCCTCACCATCCAATAAGACCTCATGATGATTTGTAGTCCAGACCTTTACATTATAGAGCTCAAAATTCAGTTTATTAGAAATATAGAGCTGAAGCATTCTCTTGTGGCTGTGGTATTGGCATTTGTTGCAGCCGCTGTATGGCTTTGCATCTGGTGACCCCTTACGGTTCCGGAGGGCCCTCGGCCATTCCGACCTGTTCTATGTTGAAGATCGTGATCTTGAGTTCAAAGAGGTACCGTTCTCTTCTTTGTCTCAACGCAATGGTGTTACAGCAGATATCTTCTTTCTCTCACTCTCTACCCATTCTGGTGGTAGTGCTGTAATCAACGTAATGCAATATCAGCCTGAGTTTGTATCGTTGGAAAGAAGTTCGGGAGGGTGAGTATTTCATATTGAAACTGGGCCCAGAGGATGTTATAGCCAATGTCCAGTCTCCTGTCAGAGGCTCTTCCAATCAGAAGGACTTCCAATTTTAAGATCAAGTGGTGGTTTAGCAGGGGTCTATAAAACTTGAAAAGAATTTGTTCCATTTTGATCCTGCGGAAAAGATGTGCATGTCGGTTGCCATGGAGTGAGGAGTAGGCATCATCTTGCGTGTATGTGAACAAATTTCAGCTGATTGTACTATGTTATGACTATCATCATGTGGTTGGATCTAATGCAGATAATTGATGCACCATTGCCAAAGGCTCCTTTGGACACGTCAGTTGTGGCGCACTGGCTAGCAGTGGAGGGTGTGCAGCCAGCTATTCCTGAAAATGCTCCTATTGAGAGTGAGCTTCTGGAACATTACATTCTTAACGACTTCCTGTAGAAATTTCCAGCAAGTCATGTGTGTGATCTTGTGGTATTTAGGTGAATTTCCTTATGTGATTCTGGGCTTGTGGGTGTGACTGCAAAGGGTATCGCCCCAATTCACTTGGATGCTGTATTATCTACCAGAACATAGCCATTCATGTCAGAAGCTCAGAATCTTCCTTTTACGCATGTGATTCATACTCTGGCAGGTTTGTCTCTCCACCACCAGCATATTTTTAAGCCAGGGTTATCCTTATTGTGCAAGGGAATGGGTTTCGACCAGTTGAGAAGATTTGCTTGACTGTGTAAGGTCTTCCTTGGTGGTGTCTCTCTAACTGGCTCAGGAGTTCTCCGTGGTGTGGTCGCCCAGATCTTGCAGTGCCTCCTGAGACAACAAGGGCAGATGGTCATGGTGTTCACAAGGATGATGATGGGGCCATTGATGTGAAACCGCCAGTCAAACATGTTCTCTCCAGAGAGCTTCAGGTGGGTACCCTGCCAATTACATGAGACATCGCATGATTGAATAACTAGTGACAGAATGAGGCAGAAGAAGCAGCTGTTTCCTGTATAAATCAAATCTGATTGAGCTAGTCTCACTGGTGGTGAGTGCAGCTCTACTTTGAGAAAATAACGGAGCTCATCATAACAGCAGGTGATACACTGCTGCTTCGTGATGCATTTGTAAGCTTGGCCACCGATTCTGGCCTGCATCCACTGGTCCCCTATTTTACCCAGTTTGTGGCTGATGAGGTATTGCTCTACCACTTTCACTTCTTACACTGATGACAATGAACTGCTTGGTGGGATCTCTCCTTCTTGGCTGGTAAACTACAGTCATGATAATATCACCATTCCAGGCCAATGTGCTTCAGTGCCACCTTGGTGATGTATACATGTGATTTTTAGTTCGAAAAAGTTGTCTCGATTTTACTTCCAACTAGGATTTATTATTCTTATCCCTGTGAGTGCTTGACACTCGACGGCTCAGAGTCCTGTTACCTCTGACTGGGCCTCACATAATTGTAGATGTTCTGCTCATTGTTTCAATTTTCTGAGTTATGGGTACACTACATCACCACCAAATCTTAAAAGCTCCTCATTTTAACATCTGATACAGATCATCGATTCAACTGTATGAGGGGAGGTGTCTAACTGGGTGCTCTGGCACAGGAAGTCTTTGGCTGCTGCTGATGGGTAGTGAATAGTGTTGGCAGGTAACCCGCAGTCTGGATGACTTTCAGCTGCTCTTTTCATTGATGCGATTGGTCCAAAGTCTGTTGCTCAACCCACATATACATATCGAGCCTTATGTAAGCTTTCGTCAACGTCTCCTTTTTTGGGGTTGATCACTGAGGCAGAGGCCTGTGCTTGCTGATGGGTTACCACCTGTTCTTGATGGAGAGATAGCATTGTGTAGTAGGCCTATAAGCATCAGTCTGGAACTCTGTCAAGAAAAGCCTGTTAGGACATAAGAGTTATTGATTGTTGGTAATGTGTGTGATAGCTGCACCAGCTGATGCCGTCCGTCATAACATGCTTGGTGGCCAAGCGATTGGGTGGCAAGGCTGTGGAAAATCACTGGGACCTTCGTGACTTCACCGCGGGTCTTGTGGCATTCATCTGCAGACGGTGTGTCCCCATGTTGCTCCTGTAACTGATTCTATGATATATATTCATTCATCTCCCCCTCAGCCCCTTGTCCTCTCTCTCTCTTTCTCCAATTACATGCCTGCAACTCTATCTCCATCTCTTCTATGGGCAAGAAGAAGGTTTAGGGTAGACTCAGACAGCCTGCGGATAGAGACTGGTAGCTGGGACAACCTGGAGTGTCACCGCATCTGCCAGCTTGTGCTAGAGATTAGAGAGGGGAGATTGAAACTGCAAAACATTTTCTCTTTCACTGTTCTTCTTACTACAAGATCCAGGGCGATACTATCGCCTATTCCAGGATAGACAATCCCTTGCCGAGGACTTTCATTTGAAGGATCAGACAGTCATGGCAGCGTGTCTGCATGAGGATATCCATCTTAGAGAATCACTTGATGACTAGTTGTTTTTGTGCTGCTTCTTGAGGGCCCCACTTTCTTCTCTCTCTCTCTCTCTGGCCCCTCTGTGCATGGAATATAGGTTCTCTCTTTGTTCGTGCCTGTTTCTATGTATGGTGGTTAGCATCTACACCCCTCAAGACTGACTACCTGTTATGGGGTGTAAATTGGGTAGAGATTCGGCCAGCATGTCTGCATGAGGATATCCATCTTAGAGAATCACTTGATGACTAGTTGTTTTTGTGCTGCTTCATGAGGGCCCACTTTCTTCTCTCTCTCTCTCTCTCTCTTGGCCCTCTGCACGGTTATAGGTTCTCTCTTTGTTTGTGCCTGTTTCTGTGTATGGTGTTCAGCATCTACACCCCTCAAGACTGACTTTATTGGGTGTAAGTTGGGTACAGATTCGGCCATGTATATCACAATCTACAGCCGCGGGTCACACGCACCCTACTGCATGCATTTTTGGACCCAAAGCGAGCCATGACTCAGCATTACGGTGCTATTCGAGGCCTAGCTGCTCTCGGATCACGTGTGGTATGATCTTCTACGCCTCTATAATAGTGTGTGCCTTTCTGAATTGATGGACAGTTATTTGGCAGGAACTTGTGTCATTCTATTGATTAATGATGGCAGAACTAGTGCTCAATGACAGAAGGTAATGTGGATGGTAGGTGCGCTTGTTGGTCCTGCCGAATTTGGAGCTATACCTTCATTTGCTAGCCCCTGAGCTAAGCTCTGACAGTCAACCCAATGAGATGAAGCGATATGAGGCTTGGCGTGTCTATGGTGCTCTACAGGTTGCCCTCTTCCACTTGGACACATTTTGTCACTCAATATGTTGCATCTGAAAGCAGAAATTACGTCCTCAAAAGGCATAGATATGGGAAAGTTACATCTGCAGATGTTCGGAGGGCTTATATCCCATGTGCACGTTGCTAATGGGGTGGGTGGGGACCTACAGAATGCTTCTGGGGCATGTATGTATGAGAAACTGAAGGGACACTTGCACCTTCTGCCTCCCACACTGCGCACACCCCTCAAGGCGTTGACAAAAGTCGCCACACCTCAGACAGATTCTGGTGATTTCATGGGTCCATTTCCAATGCTTTTCCGTACTTTCAATGGATATGGTCTCGTAATATGCATATGTACCACTGTGAGTATTTCGTCGTGTATTGATGTGAATTCATGATAGTGTCAGAGAAGGTAGCCTAATGCAGGCTCCAGAATTCAATCTTATGAAGAGCTCTATGTCTGATTCAAGACACAAGCTTTCTTGTGGACCTTTTCCATAGTAAGTTGCCCAGGGCTGCGGTGGCATGGGTGACCTACCACTGTGTTCCTGTGGAAGAGCTGTCCTGTTGACTGGCTAAGTGAATGTGGTCTGTATTTGTTGCATTGTGCAGGCACACCTTCAAAAGGACTGGCATCACCGATGCAGGTATCTCCATCAAGGAAGCGGCCTGTCATTGGTGACTCAACTCAGCACACTCAAAAGAAACTGCACATGGAAAGTGGGACCCCTGCAGGCCCCCAATTATCTGCCAGTGATGCAGCAGGTTCTGTGAGTGAGGAAAGAAATACAGATGGGGCAGAGGACATCAGCCCAGGAGAAGACAGAGACGGAGGTAAAGGGAGAGGCAAGGCCCCAGAGGCCAGCTCCATGGATGACAGTGGTAAAAGGGACAGGATTAGGGCCAAAGCAACACCTCTGGCGGAAGCATGGAAGGAGGATGCAGATGTTGGGTCATTGTTAGCATCATTGGTCGACTTATTTGGGGAAGGAATGCTTCCATTCATACCGCTAAGAGAAATGTCCTTAACGCTATGACCCCCTTTGTGTACATTCCCTTGTTGACTGATTTGAGTTGCCCACCTCCTAATCCACCTAATGTTAATGAACTGCTTTTCATTCCACACAAGGTTGGAGATCTACCATTCGTTTGTGGATGTTTGGGAACTAAATAGGCCTTGATTTCACCTCATCACACTAGTTGAATTGTCCTCCTCTACGTCCTCTGTACAAAAAAGTTCAACTATGAACACAACAATGTCCCCTGCCAAAAGAGATTGGCAGCCATCCCCAGGCTGAGGGTAGAGGAAGAGTGAATACTATTTGGATTTGGATTTATACAGCAGTGGCAACAACTCCTGGGAGGTACAAAGGCATAGGCCAACACCAATTCCTTGCTTTGTTAGACTTGCAGGATCCATCCTTCAGTTTCCTTGTTTGTGGGTCTGCAAGAGGTAATGAGGCAAGGCCCATGAGGAATGCCAGGTGCCACCTTCTGAGCCACAGCAGGGCATTTACAAGACAGGGTTGCAGTATTTGTGTTGTGGTACGTACTTGAGTAAAGCCAAATTCCTCGCTCCAGATTTAGCAGTGACCTGATCACTCCCAGACTGGCCCGACACTGGAGTTTGAAGATCCCTGTCTAATAATCTACCCAGGTAATCTCGCAGTTTTGTCCATTCCGTTCAATACTGACTACATCATTCCCAGTATCCACTGTCTTTATATGGCAGCACGTTGCCCCTCATACGGAGCATTTTCGCAAAATGAAGGGCGTTGCAGTTCAAAAATAGACACTGGTTGTAGTGACGGAAGCAGCTTCGCAACACCCATGAAAATCCCCAAGAGCGCGGAGTTGGAGGGAGCGAGAGAGATTCTGACAGACGATGCAGCGAAGTCAAAAGTGGAGCCTGGCAACATCAATAATAAGAGTGGGGTCTGATTTGCATACCACAAGTTATGAGGTATGAAATTGTTGTTTACTCAAGACCCACCTCCGAAGCAGTCCAGGGCAATGCGGGGGAGGGGGGCGCTCATTACGCAAGCTCTCCATCGCTATCAATCTCTCCTTCTTCCCTCTCTGCAAGTCGGCCCACGACAAGTGCACCCAACACAGCAGGAGGGCCCACCCTCCCTGCTGCAGCTCTCCCCAGTCCCAATCCAACGTCTCCATTTCAGTCTCACAGTTTCTACTGGCATTCGTCTCTGCAGCTCGAGGCCCCACCACCACCATGGGCATCTAACATCTATCCAAGTGCCCCCACCGTCTTTCTCTGAGACCCTGGATTTGGCATGTGCTTTTATGAAACTTGTTCACACTGCAAAGATACTCTTCTCCAAGCTGCTGCTAACTTTCACAGAGGTAAGAAGTTGGAGTAAGTGTCTTTGGTTTTTTTCTTTTTTTTCTTTTGTATTAGTGTTTTTATTTCTAGCCAATTTTCGCAATATTTCGACCTCACAAAATAAAATAGAATATTCTGTCGTAAATTCCCTGTTTTCTAACGAATCGCCAAACTTCTCCAAATAAAATAAAAATCATGGACGAATTTGCCTAATATGGATGATATACATGGATGAAAGTACAGAGGAGGATGATCGTATCCAAATTTCAGTGGATGGACAGAAAATATGGCTATTTCCTGCAAAACCACTAGCCACTCCAGTTTATTTTCAAAATTTAAGAAAAAAAACACTCGTGAGAACATCCCCAGGAAAATCTAAAATTAAGCAAAACCATTTTAACAACTTTTGGTTTTGTTTTTTGGTTGAATATTGCCTGTTTTCGTCATTACTGCCCTGTGCATGTACACGTGCGCATGCTTGACACGTGGATAAATCGGCGGTTCATTAGCTGTTCCGCTAATGGATGAAACCCTATTGTAAAGCTGTTCATTCGTGAGTTGTCCTGGATGATACCTAGGCGTAGGTATTACAATTTACGCGGTATTAGGGTTCCGTACACCAAAAGGCGGCATCATAGGGCCCGCAAGGTACAAGGGTAGGTGGATCCGCAAAGGCGACAGCCAGGCACGCCACGTGGCCCACCGACATTATAGCGCACGGTATTGGAGGCGTATGTACCGCTGCGTAAATCTTGCAGCCGCATATATAGGTATCTCTACGATATCCCGGTCGGTCCTGGATGAAATCTGTCGCTTGAGTCATCCTCGCTGACAGCGCTCATCCGTACAACTTGTCCCAACTCTTCTTTGGCTCTTTCCGTCCATTTGACCGTTCATCTAGTTTCCCGTCAAGCGAAAATTGAAAGTAGAAGTGAAACTGATATGGCGGAAGGGCAGTACACAGATCCTTCTTGATATATGTATATGTATTACGTGGCACTAGGTATGTCATTAGCTACTGGTGGTGGCTTATCTACATAATTAAGGGCTGTAATTTCAGGCATGATCGAACGTTTTCGTGAGCCAACGGTCGTTAACTTCGTTCGTTCGCTGATCTAGATGGACGTTGGTAATCTCATCCATCCATGCATAAGTATGTATGTATGTAAATACTACCCTTTCATCCATTGATGTTAGTATTTTCAAACTTACGGCAGTGATAGATGGAATAGTGTTAGTCCTTCTTACCGTGCATTACACATTACTTAACGAACCTTGACAGTCATTTTTTAGAAATATTAGTATTATACACTTACATTCAACTAGTGGCCAAAATTGTTGGACAATGTGGGCCTACTAAGCTTAAATTGGATTAGAGGGAGGAGATAGCCGGTGGGAGCATCATGCTTTGAGAAAAACTCCGGCCGAAGCTAACGTTGTGAACAAGATCCACGGTGCGACTCATTAGTCCTTGTATAAAATGAAAGGGTTTCCGCTCTCCGTTTATTTCCTTATCTGAAGAGCAACTAGTGCCACCACGGGGAATGGCTCACAAATCCGCGGATTACAAAAATGGTAACGGTAACTTGGTATCCATCACAAACTTTTTCTCTTTTTTTTCCCGGTTGTAGAAACAGAGGCTACTATTTGGTTTAATTGAAAAGTAGCATTAGTCATGATTCAATAGAATAATTTGACTATATTCAACTCGTAACTTTGTCCTGTTATTGACCTCAGTCGTCCCAAAAAGGAGGGGACAAGTCAATCATGGGACAACCGTCCACATATAGGACATTCATCCATCCCTTAACTGTTGAGTATGAAGAATAAATTAATTCTGTTCAAATCATTATGTTTCTACTATGTAGTGAATAGTAAAAAGAGATAGTAAATAGATTATGAGCACTAATGAAATGACTAACACTAAAATGTTAAAAAAAATACAGTCACAACAGTGCTGTGGCCTGGTGTTAAGCCACCTGTGTATTGAACCCCCGGTCTGGGGTTCAAACCCCAGCCTCATCTGTCTCCGATTGTGGCTCTGCCCCTGTAATGCCTCCTCCACGGCTCAGAAAGGGGGTTTATTTCCCCCCTCCAAGCCCAGTTGTTGGGGCTGGTGTTTCCACTATCTATAAATTTTTTGAGGCTACTGTCCCTCTTCTCTCAAAATAAAAAATAAAAATGAGAACAAATATAAAAAAATAAAACCAAAAATATGAAAAATCAAAAATAAAAATAAAAAGTCACTGAAGACCGTGGAAACTGAGGAAAAGTAGGAGAAAAGCAAACGGCCCTTTGTAAGGTTATTTTTTCCTTACCTCTTGTAATAAAGTTCTACCGGGCTACAATCCCCCTGTTTCTGAAAACAAAAACAAAAACAAAGTAGGAGAAAAGCAACTAGTGAGGCGGGTTACAAGGAAGTAGTGAAACAGGTCAGCAGAATGTAAGCTACGAAGAAGTTACTAGTTACTAGCACTACGGTGTGGGGGGGTTGATTAGCGAAGCGAGCTCTGCCTCGCTCGGCTATGGTGAAGCGGGCCAGTGCTGGCAGCTCGATTTCGCCAGCCTGAGCTGCCCTGGGAACGTCCTCCCTCCCTACAACGCATCTCCCTCCCCCGCATCTCAAAGGGGTCTTCGGTTTCCTTTCTTCTTCAACGGGGTAGACGTTCGCATTTCTTCCGGTGGTCTCCTGGTTCGGATCTGTCACGGTTCTTATATGTGGGGCACGTTTGTAAATCTTCTCCATCTCGTGCTTGTCTTCACTTGAGATTGAGCTGGAAGGAGGCGTGTCTGGTTTGTCGTGTCGGGTTCTGGAGTCCAGAGGTCGGCACGGTTGAAGTTGCTTGCAGGATTCCAGCTTGCAACGAGCTCTGGGTGGAGCAGCAGCAGCATTATATCAGCACTTGTAGCTTGCGCTCAGAGGGATCAGAGAAACGAACGTCGGCGGGAAAGCTTGGAGCAACAGCTCTTGTGGAGCATCCAGCAGAGGAAGTGAAGATCACTTCATTCGGCTTTGGTAACAGGTCTCGTGGATCTGTTGTACGACCCCGCCGGTGGAGCATTAAGCGAAAGCCATTGCGAGCCGCTGGAGTGGATTCTTGTTTGAGAGCGACCATTGATCTGAAAGGCCAGGATGGCAGTGAGCTGGCGCTTGTGTACCGGGCTGCTTCCGATCCTCTTCATAGGGTGTGCGTTACAAGAAGGGGTGAATGCAATTGGGGTAAACTGGGGGACAATCTCCATCAACCCCCTACCGCCACAAATTGTGGTGAACATGCTGCAGGACAACAAAATCACTAAAGTGAAGCTGTTTGATGCTGATAACGAGGTGCTTCGAGCTCTTGCGGGAACCAACATCGAGGTCATGGTGGCGGCTCCTAATGACTTGCTTGACTCTCTTGCCAATGACCCAAATGCTGCCACAAATTGGGTCAAGCAGAATGTCACCCAGTTTTTATACAGTGGGGGCGTCAACATCAAGTAAGTCTCGCTGGTCTCTTTCTTGCATTTGAAAGAGATTCCGCTTACAACCCCTAGAATGTATGCTTACATAGCTGGCTAAGCGCACGTTCATATCCGCTAGTATGTGTAGGTGAAGAGGGACAGAGAGAGAGAGTGTGTCGTCATATACTGGCGATCGCAGGCTTCCTCACAAGAAGTAAAATCTCATTGATAGTTGATCCTCACTCTATCTGTCCTCCCACATGGCTTTAAGTGATGGATTGGGGATGGTTGCAAAGTACAGAGAGAGATGATGAAGCGAGCGAGATCCGCGCCGGTAAAGATCTTTCTTACCAAGAATTTGAGCAATACATCTCTTTATGCAGTCCGACTTAGATCCCTAAGAGGCTGGTGTTGGCAGGTATGTGGGGGTGGGGAACGAGCCATTTCTGGCCGCGTACAATGGAATTTATCAGAGCACCTTATTTCCAGCACTTCAAAACATGGAGAATGCCCTGGCTCAGGCAGGATATGCGTCGAGAGTGAAGGCAACAGTCCCATTCAATGCAGATGTTTTGAGTGGCGCTTCATTTCCATCGCAGGTCACATTTCGCAGTGACATTGCTTCCCTCATGGATCAAATTGTGCAGTTCTTAAATGAGTGGGAGGCCCCATTCTGTATCAACTTGTATCCCTTCATCACCTTGTACCAAAATCCCGGTTTCCCGTTAGATTTTGCTTTCTTCGATGGAAGTACGAGTCCAATTCATGACGGAGCAAACACTTACGAAAACGTGTTTGATGCAAGCTATGACGGTCTGGTGTCAGCCTTGGCAAGTGCTGGATATAGCAACATGTCCATAATCGTTGGGGAGATTGGATGGCCTACCGATGGTACTCCTTCTGCAAACATACAATATGCACAGAGGTTTAACCAGGAGCTTGTGAATCACCTGCTGAATGGGCAGGGCACACCATTGCGCCCAAATATGCAGATCCAGGGCTATTTGTTTGGCCTCCTGGATGAGGATGCTAAGAGTATTTTACCAGGACCCTTTGAGAGGCACTGGGGTATTTTCAACTACGATGGAACAGCCAAGTATACACTCGACATTTCAGGTACTGTTGCACCTGTATTCCTCTGATTTTGTAGGAGGGTGTATCGAATTGAACAGTGATAGGTCATCTCTGCTGGACGAGATTTACAGTTTGTTATAGGGAAGCCAGTGGTTAGGGCACTGTGGCATCACTTGAGGTATTTGTTGGTTCAGATGCATGCTTGCTTTCTGTTGTAAGTCATCCTTCATGGTTCACCCAGCCTGTCATTACCTCCCCATTTGTGTACCGGTGGGCTTCCTAGTCTTTAAGGGCCCTTGAACCCCTTCTTCCTCTGAAGTGTCCAATTTCTAGGGAAAGCAATTGTGATAAATGTGTAAGGAGGGGGGCTGCTGGTTGGCTTGCTTCTCCTTTGAACAGACTTGATGCTCTCCTGGTGACTCGTTGCAGGTGGGGCCAATGGTCCTAATGCAAACCTTGTGAATGCTCAGAATGTCCCCTACTTGCGCCAACAGTGGTGTGTTGTGAACCCTAACATCGATCTGAGTCAGCTGGCTGCCAATGTAGATTATGCATGCTCCCATGCAGATTGTACAGACCTTCTAGATGGATCATCATGTAACACCCTATCACTTCAGGGAAATGCTTCATATGCATTCAACAATTATTACCAGTATAATAATCAAGATCCCACGGCCTGCAATTTTCAAGGCCTGGCAGAGGTGACAAATACAGATCCATCAACTGGGACCTGCCACTTCATAATTGGGCTGAAGCCCACTGCAGCTACTTCTAGATCTGGTGCATCAACATCTATAGAAGCCTTGAGGATCTTGGCCATTTCCATGGCTGCAACTGTGGTCACGTTGTTTTTCTTTTCATAGAACAACAAATTTTGGTCCCATTCTTGTACAAAGCTGTAGGTCACAGACATTGGAGTTTAGGCTTGCTTGCATAGATAGTTGCCATCTTGGTAAGTGCCTCGTGAATGTATCCTAAGATGAGAGAAAGTAGGTGCCTGATTTTGTAGGTAAAGCTCGAATCCTGTGTTCGGTGCTAATTTTTTTGGGTTCCATGGCGTGGCCACGAGGATTTTTGAAATCAAAGGTTATCTATGATGGAGCCTTTCAGTTTCAGTTCCATCTTTGAACCTTTCAAGCAGTATGGATGGGCTATTATGAATAACAGAGAGATGCTTGCATTGATCACAGGAACTTGTCTTGTGCTTCTGACTTGCCTCCTTACATCTAGATTCCCTAAACTGAGGTTAAAGATGTGGGAACTTTGCCAATGCTGTTGATGTTAATGTTTGTGATTGAGAGGAAGGTTTTAAGAGGAGATATCTACTGGGAGATATCTATTGATGTTTAGCAGTTGGTCTGGCATACCAAGCTGCCAGTCACTGCCACTGGCACCCAGTCACTGTAGAACTGCATCCATACCTTGTTTGGAGATGGTTTTGAAAACATTTGACCATATATAACTTGGCAGCACTCGTCGCATCTACTGTGCAAAATTCCATGTCATGTTTGACATTATAACAGCCCTTGCAAAACTCTAGCAACTTAAGACAATTGGACACTCAAATCACTACAGTTGAAATAGCTCACTTTTACATGAAAACACGCCAGGTGTTACAAATGCTACTTTCCTGTAATCTGGATAGTCACCTTCCTACCTGTCTGAACAGTATTCACCCTTTCCATTGCGCACACAAACAAGAGATCTTCCAAAAGGACAAGTCCTCGAAACATCATGCTAGGTCATCTGCTGCACAATAACATCTCCCTTCGACATAAAATACATGCAACAAGCCTGCAGACCCTTGTACCATGAACGTGTTGAAAAACATCAGAACTACATTAGCAGTTCATCTGCCAGCCCCTTTGAGGAACAGGTTATCTACAATTCAAGGCAGCTTCGAGTGATGGCATTAAATGCAACACTGGTTTTCTGCACATTCCTCCGGGAGGAATCTCCCCCCCCCACCCCCCCAACAACACTGCCCTGGCCCTGGCACCATGAGCTAATAATAATGATAATTTCCCTCCCTTCTTGATGCCCAGTTTCCTCTGCTCCCCTGTACATAGAACCTCTTGCAGAAAGAATGGAAATCAAGTAGCCATCCCTGGAAATCACTACCCTGCTGAATGTCACAGAGCAGTCTGCACCATGTCAATTTAGAGACTTAGAGATTCTGGATGAATGCACATATATCAAAAAGCACCTTGGAGGCAAGCTTATACTGATCAAGCTGGTGAAATATATGGAAGGCATGGATGGCCTTCTCATAGAATAATAATTGCACTTCTTTGCCAGCTTTCTTCAATCCCTGTGTGTAACGCACCTGAAATCACAACAGGTTCTTAGCCATACGATGATATTCAGTTCATACAAACATTGCAGCTCTCTTACTCTGGAGATGCAACTGCACTCTTTCTGCATATTGATTTAGGTTCAAAGAAGACAGCCTAATTGGAAACACAAGAGATTCAATGAATACCAGGGATCTCACAATCCTGGAGAGCAAATTTCACCTGACTCACTATCATGTGCACAATGGAAAACTAATGTGTTGGTAGGAGGCCTCTGTTAGCATCGCAATCCACCAGACACCCTGTCACAGGGTTGATCTACATCCCACTTTTTGATATTATGGCTGCGTCTGTGCCATCTGACAAAGCTGTTCTATTTCTAGGGACAGTGGTGGGAGCACTCCCCCTAGTCTACAAACTCAACAGCATAACTTCCAGCCTAGTACAGCTGTCAAATTCAAGACATCTGAACCAAGGATGCTTGAAGGAAAGCGTCCATTGATCCATATCTTCAATATCCTTCTCGTGTAGCAAAGCCCTGCACAAACGTCCTTGTTCTTGACATGCAGCCGCCTAAAATCCTAGTTAGTATTTGAGAGTATCTCTGGGCAATTTCGTTGGGCAGTCTCTGGCCTCCATTTATCTTGTGGTCCTGGCTTCCATAACCATTCATTTGGTCACATCAAGAACAGAATGGGTGATGCAGAAGAATCCGCCAACAAGCTAAAGAAGCAAGAGGCAGAAAGGTTACCTGCCAGTCTTGGAGTGTGTCGAGGCCCCCGGCCACCACCAGAGATGGTGGTAGGGGCACATTGGACAAATCTTGTGAATGGGGCCCAAAGATGTTGCAGGCTGGGTGGTCTCTGTCAGAACCTGATGGCAGATAGGCTTTCCAATGCCAATCGGCACTTTCTACTGAGATGATTGGGGTATTTACCAACCGAATTTCAAAAGGAGTCCTCTCCTCTCCCCCAAAGAAAGGTTGAATCAACACATGCCCTTTGATACATACAGGACTCAGGTCTTTCCCAGATGCCTTGACCCCCACATGATGCACTATATTTCCACCTGCACTATCTCCCATGAGAAAACAGCGAGAGAGATCCACATTGGGTGGCAAGTATGACGCAGATTCTGGCAACCGGAGCCACTCCAAAGCATTGTAACAGTCATCATAAGGCACTGGACACTGGTGCTCTGGTGCTCGGCGGTAGTTCACAGAGATTACTACTGAGTGACAGGCTCGAGCCAATCGCCGGCAAAAGGCATCATATAACACGAAATCTGCAGACAAGACAGCAAATCCTCCTCCATGGTAATAGAAGACGACTGGAAGTTTCTTGTCAAAATCTGGTACAGATTTTCCAGAACCCAAGTTCAAGGGGGTAACCTCCATCTCGGTTGTGGGGATAAACACACGCACCCAAACTCCGGTGACAGAGTCAACCTCTACATCCAGTGTAGAAACCCCCTTCACAGGCTTTTGATTGGCGGGAACTTTCAATTCAATAAAATCAGCCAGTCTGCGGTTGATGGTGCCATCCTTGCGCCTTGTCAGATTGTTAGCCCCAACTATGAAAGTCGATGCCAAGCGCATACTCCATGGAGCTGACATCTGATTTTCGCAGAAAGAGAAGCAGAATATGACATTCAATCAGTCAATAATGTTCCCAAGGAACATGTCAAGCACAGCTTCATATTTGTTTTCAAGTCCGCATGTCAACTCTAACTGACAGCTTGGTAACTCTTCCCCATACAATTAATACATCAGTGGATGTTTCAAATTAAGCTTTTTACTGTCTGTTTCCACCCCGCCCTGTCATGGGCAAAAGATATAGGGTTAGAACTTTTTAACTAGTGACATAACCCAAGGCACTAGAAAATTTCAGAAGCACTTAGCCCCAAAAGAAGTTTTCCCAAATTGGTACGGACACTATTAGACCCTCACTCTGTCAACCTACAAAAACATTGTTTTCTGAGACTCGGAAAGAAGCATGAGAGTTGACAAGCAAACACACTCACACAGCAAGAGTCCAATAATACACTAAAAGCCACACCTGCCGTGTGCAGGAACTACTGGGATGATAGGGGTGTTTCCTCACATCCCCATACAACATGCATAATTAACACTACCCAATAATGCGGTTGAGATTCAGGTTGAGACTTGAGACTGGCACAAGGAGATCTAAGCCCTGGTTTGTTTGCATCGTTTCTATCTTTCCTATCTCCTCATCACTACATGTTTGGAATTCCATCTCAGTGCCAGAGATCCACTTCATCCCTACATCTGCTCTGCCCCTCTCGGGCCTTTTGAATGTTACATGGGCGTTCCCGAGGACGGGCATTTCGGGGACTTGGTTTCAGAGACCAATTCCTTGACCACTATAAACTTCTGCTCATTCTCCACCCTCCTGCTCTGTCCAGACTACAAGCAGGCTATTTACCTACGAATATCCAGAGTCAGTTGCCTGCCCTACAAGTCTACATGTCTGCAAAAGGTGTGAAACAAAGAGATGTTGCAAAACTCTCGTTGAAATGACAAAGAGAAATCAAACACTGGATCTAAATTGCACAAACAAAGCATATCTTGACCGTCTTCCTCAACCCAGTATCATCAGGGACCTGCAAACTGCAATCTGCAAACCAATTAGAGCTTTAAAAAGCTTTACAGAATGCCCAGCAACTTTTCCTCCACACCAGTCTCTGCGTACTTACTTTTCGATGCCCTAGATGTGGGGCAAAGTTGAACACTGTAACTGCACTCAGGTGCGCGCCAAGTAGCACTCAATGTACAAACATCTAAGCGGAGCCCAGGGTTGATGAAAAGTTAGAAGAACAAGCATGTTCTGAGAAAAACACAAAAGGCTCTCTCGGCTTGTGTGGGGGGTGTGTCACGTGCAATTCACCATAACAAAGTGGATGGATCCTCTCCTTCTGAAACTTCAAAGAATGGGTCGCAATTTCAGAGCAGACGAGGCAGTACAAATACCTCTCTAGTTCTCAAGCTTTCGCAGTATCAGAAGGGACCGCCCACGTAGATTTCACCTTCACATTCGGACGTCGTGGCCCTTGTGCGATAGATATGGTTTGATAGAGAAGGTTGTCAGATACACATTGCGGTGCTAGGATGACGTCTTCTCAAATGAAGATGTGGGTGCTTCCAGAAATCTGAATAGAGGGAATTGTTGGACAGAGTGAGAAGCGTCAGAGAAGCAGGATCCGAAGACCATGGAAAGCTGGGCGGAAGAAAATCTCAAAGCGTCCTGCGACACTTGAAGAAACCGTCTGGAAAAGAACAGCTCTCCTCCTCCCGGATCAAGCTCACATGCAAGTGGAAAGAAAAACGACATCCAGAATAGCCCAGCAGAGGAAGCCCTGCGATTATAAAGCCGTTGATCGAGGGAGCCCTAACCAATCATCAATGCACTACTTATTGCCAGACAGCACAGCGATGTTCCCGTTGCATTGTTACCACACCCAGTTAGAGTCTGATTACTGAGAAATGCGTAACCCTTCCCCTAACCTGCCAACTGTTGCATTTCAAAAAAGGCATGCCCAACATGTTGGAAATACCGGGACCTTCGGAATCCAAGGCAACCGTGTGGGCAAATGAGCATGCACCACCAGTGCACTACTTCCATGTTTCCAGCCCCGGTCAAGTCGAGTTGAAGAATTAGACAAAGAAGAAAGTCAAGAAAAAACTGAAGTGTGTGGGATTAGAAGTCTGATTTAGTCCCTGTGAGTCAGAGTCAGCTCATTAGTCTGTCACTCCGCCCCCTAGACCGCAGGGAAACTACAGCCACATGTGTCACGTTTGCTGCAGGCTAGACATGAAGAGGACCAGTGATGTAAGCAACCTATATTGCAGCCAACCCCCGACCGAACACTCAATTGTGCACAGGAGACAAATACCATTCAAAGAGCGAGCCTGCCTGCACGCAATCTAAGTATGGCGCAATTGGAACTGGTCAACTGCCAGTGGCTGATGACAATGGAAGAGTAGTTCTACACGGAGCTGTCTCACGTTCTGACATTGTGGGTCACAGCAGTTCGGGTACTTTCTGGGACTACTAATACAGCACAACACCAACAGTCGAACATGGTAATTGTGCATGTAAAACTGAGACTACTACTTTGGGTTTATAGTCGATCGATTGCATGTAGGTACGTGTAGCTAAGATTCACGACTGCAGTGGAAAATTGCATTGGCTGAAGTCATCTTTCCAAATTACTGGATACATTGACGTTCGATGAGCATTCGATCCAGCTCTCATCTGGCATGTGGAGTGTGGCGGCTGCTAGCTCATTTGTCTCCCGTTCCATCCCAGGTTTTCGTTCCCTTTTACTTCCTCTTGCCTCCACTAGCACAGGCTCACGCACAATCTCATGTGGCATGGATCATGGCACACAGCGCAGGCGCAGCTCAACTGCTTCGGTCGAAGCTAAGCACGAAGTGCACAAGCAATGGGCAACTAACAAATGTCACACGTGATAGTTCTTCAAATTCCCTCACGTGTAGCTTAGCCTTACCAAGTGACGGGAGGCATGCCGCCCCAGATTCCCAGAATGCTGATCTTTGATGCTTGCTGCCCGAGCTAGTCATTCAGGAGTAAGTTGTAAGCTGTTGCTTTTGGACAAGACAGGGCCAGCCTACATTTCAGCTGGCATTCAAGAGTGTCAATGGGAGTCATTAGGCAATTTCGCTTTAGCTCTGATTACCGCGCGCTTGTGTGTGTGAGAGAGATAGGGTCAATGGAAGGTACCAATGATGGCTACTGATGTACAGCAGCTTTGAGGGAACTTGACATCTTCCTGGAACAGTGTTTTTTTTAAGAAATTTGGAAAATAGCACGAGTGGCTACAGAGTTTTGCAGGAAATAGCCATTTATTTTGTTCATCCACTGTAATTCATCCACATATGTGCCATCATCCATATATATCATCCATATTTGGCGAATTCATCCATACTTTATTTTTTATTTGGAGAAATTTGGCGATTTCATCCATGAAAAAACAGTGGATTTGCGACAGAATATTCGATTTTATTTTTTGAGGTCGAAATCTGGCGATTATTCGCCACTAAAAGAATGGCTGTCTTGGAATGCTAGCCCTTCCCCCGCCGATCAGGGAATTTCACTCACCCAAGTATAAGCCAGAAGTGATACAGTGTTATGTACCTATACTGATACAAATGGATGATCATATATATCAATTTTTTATTTTTTTTTGAGGAACGGGAACGGAGCCCTGAGAACTTTATTAAATGATTATTTAAGGGAAAAAAATTAAAACCCTTAAAATGCCCGCAGGCTGCCATAAGGCATAACACACGGAGGACCGTGCAGGATAGGTCCAGGACCATAACCAAGAGTGGACTCTCGAATGAACTGCATTTTGAACCCACAGGGACTCGATGCCTTATCTAAAACCTTGAAGACCTTGGAAAGATCTGCCAGAAACCATTACCCGTAATGGAGGTAGGTCTGGATCTACGATAGTGGACAGAACTGAGAACATGGAAGCAGTGGGATGGTGAGGGTGCATGGAGGAGGTTGGGAGAGCAGGAGAATAGCAGGGCGAATTTGATGAGGCTAGAAGATAGGAAGCACTTGCTAATTGCCTGCCCTGGAGAGAACCACGAGTCTATCTGTGGAAATGAAGACGAGTTGCCGAACCTGCTCTAATATGCCTCCAATTGATCTTTGTTCAGTCAAATTCTAGGGAGGCTGAAGAGGTAACCCCTACTTCTTTGCCAGCAGGAGGGGATTGAATCTGCCCAAAGACAGGTGAGGCCAAAAACTTTGCAAATGAGTCTGTGCTTGCCCCAGGTTGCTCCGAAGGTATGGATGAGAGAGGGTTGTTGTTGTGGCTTCCTTTTGACCGCTGCACATAGCACTGCCCAAGCTTTTTTAGCAACTACAATGAGATCAAAGAACACCATAGAAAGAATAGCTGAAGCTGATGTGTTCTCATTGTCTAGAGCCCAGGCACATCGTCCTTTCCAAAGGTTCCAAAGGACCGAACTACGAAGAGCATCAAATACAGGGCAGTGGGAGGCAATTGTTTTTGTGTCGGACTGTAGTTGAGGAGGATAGCTACTAGATCAGCGGGCATATGGTCCCAAGCCCTGTAGAAGGAACTGACCAATGGCCAGATCTTTGATGGGGCCAGGCAGTGTAGCAGACAATGTTCCAAAGTTTCTAAGAGTTGGTTGTTGCAACATCTGCAGAGTAGAGCCTCTGGGAAGTTCAAATAGTGGCCCACTTTAAGAACCCTATTAGCTACCTGCCATAAGAAGGCCCTTAATCTAGCCGGTTTCGATTTGCTCCAAACTACTGACCATATACCTTTCCAGTTCTCTTGATCAAAGTTCACATGGCTCCATTTCCGATCCCATTTGGAGTTTAGAGGCCTAGCAGCCAGCATTGCCCTGTATCCCTTCTTTGCAGTATATGAAAAAAAGGGCTTTAGCTCCTCCTCAAAAGACCAAGACCATTCCGCCGGGTCCAACTGGAGGGAGGTTATATCCGAATTCCCCAGCAGGATAAAAGCCTGTGTTTTGAGCCAAGCATGAATGGAGGTACCCATGGGTGCCTTGGGGTTGAAGGGTTTACCCGGGTCCGACCATTGACAGATCCGGACAGGGGCGGTACTGGCTAAAGTACGAGCTGGTAAGGATATAGGGCTAGTTGAGATGAGCGAGAGGCACCCGGTCGGGCATAATCCACTAATGAGGACTAGGGAGTCCAGGGCCGTCTCTAAGAATCTGCTTCCAGGAGTCAGGTATTGACTGAATTATGTGGTTAATGCCCCAACGTAGGCGGCGGGTTCCCAAAGCTTACTGAAGGGATTGCGGAGTACTATACCATAGGTCTTTAATCGAGGAAAACCCTCTTGACTCCCAAACCGCCCAACGCTTTGCTGCCTGACGTTCTTCCCTATCCGGGTTTGGAAGATTTAGAAAGAGGCGTTGTCTTTGAGTTTCTTTGAAAGGTGGTTGGCTGCAGTTTTCTGAGAAAGGGCCTGAGGCTGCTCCATGACCTCCAAATGGACGACCATAGGGGGGAGCCTGTGGATTTGTTACCAAACCCCTGGACTATCCAACGAGTAGATTGTGACTAGAGGACTGCGGTCGATGATGGATGATGAGGGAAGAGAGTTCGTAGTGGCATATGCTAGCCGTTCGAACAATGATGCCGAGACGAAGTATAGTTCATATGAAGGGGAGTGTCTAGCTGCGGTATGGGCAATGGCACATTTCAGATGCTACCTCTATGGCAATCTCTTCACCCTTGTCACGGATCACCAACCATTGAAGTGATTGATGGAGTCAGACAAGCTTACAGGGAAGCTTGCACGGTGGGCACTTATGCTTCAAGAGTACGACTTCCAGGTGGTGCATCGAGCCGGTATTGTCAATCAGGATGTAGATGGATTGAGTCGTAATCCATGCACGAGCGAGCATGATGATACTGGAGCTTGGTGGCATGATGAGACGGATGAGGAGATGGTGCCAGGATGACATGCATCGGTCTTTTTGTGCATTCTAGCAATGGGAGCTCAAACTGGTCCATCCCATGCGATTGGTCATGTAGATAGCGTGCATGACGATCCAGAGACTAGTGAGGAGTTTGGTGGTGCTAAGGATGTGCATGAAAATGCAGCAGTGTTGGCATATCTTCGTACCGGAGAGACAGCAGCCAGTGTGACTGTTAAAAACAGAGATCGGGTCCTACAACGAGCCAAGAAGTTATGGCGAATTGTTAATGGCAGTGGGCCTGCGAAGTCAAGACTCCAACGATAGCCCAAACCCATAATGGGTAAAGGATACAATTGTGGAGTAGGGGCGTTGAAAGAAGCCCGCACTCTATCACACACCATGCACCTTGCCACTAACTGTTGCACATCCGTGTGCATGCCCCGCCACCAATACTGTCATTGTAGCAAACTATGAGTGCGCCGCATCCCAAAATGTCCCAATTCCTCATGGGCATGGCGTACCAATCGCGCTCGTTGTGTTGGATGAGGCACAATCCTCACTCGTCCATCCTCTCATACCCGGAGTAGGTGAGTCCACTCCCACTTGAAGGTGATAGTGGAACACTTCTCCAAATGGATTGAACTGGTGGCATTGCCTGACAAGGCAAGTGAGGGGGCTGCGTATACATTCTTAGATCGAGTGCTTAGCCATTTTGGTGCTCCAGCTGAGATACTCACGGACCAGGGGAGAGAGTTCTTGGGGGAGTTTCAGGCTTTGTGTGAGCAAGCCTTGATAGATCACCGCACTACTTCTCGGGATCATCCCGAGGCTGATGGCTTGGCGGAGAGAGTTGTTTAGATAGTCAAGAGAGGTTTGCGCAAGTACGGTTTGCAGAAGGGACACCTAGGAGATTGGGACCTTCAACTGCCTTGGCTAGCTATGGGCTATAGGTTCAGCAAACAAGCTTCACTTGCCTCCTTCTCACCTTACTTTCTTCTCTTCGGCCGAGAGCCGGATTTGCCTGCATCTATTCGCAGGGAGGCTGCAATAGTTCTCAACCTTGATGATCCGGATGTGTGGACACAAGCATGTGCCCCAGCGGGCAGAGTTGTTCAAGAGAGTCATGTCTATGGCTTTTGATAACTTTGCTATTCCCCAACACCGAGACACACTGAGGTACGTCACTATACGTGGAGGGGGATATCGGCCAAGTGTTCGGCGTTTCCACCCTGGGGACTATGTGTATCTGCAGCAGACAGCGCCTACGACCTTGGATGTCACAGCAGGACGTGTGATTCTAAGGGTCAGGGAGGTGTTGCCTTCAGGAGTGTTGATTCTGGAGGGTCGAGATGACATGGTATGGAAAGACCATGTGCGCAATTGTGCACCATTCACCTTCCACATGTGGATGGGATGATAGATCCCAATCTTGTAGTGGTACCTGCAGGGTTGCGTTGCATGCTATGTGGGCATGCTGGTGGCGCCGCAACCATGTTTGTGTGTGACAAATGCTCAAGGCGGTGGCACACGGGATGCATGACACCGCCACTTGAGGAGGTTCCTATCGGAGAATGGTTGTGTCCACGATGCCTTGGACAGAGGTAGTGGGCATGACAATGGTGAGGTGAACAAATGATCCAAGGTCTAGCTAGTGGGGCTTCAATGCCATGGATACTCAACTGAAATCATGGATTGCATGAAGGCGACTAACGATGGGGCTACGTTTGCACCCGGCCTCTTGATCTATCGACTTTAGGTGTTGGGACTTGTGCGATTGAAGACCAAACGATGATCTTATTGGGGTGGATACTTGCAAGTTATCTGGTGTTAGAGGGACCTAATCACCAGCTAGGGGGGCGATTGTGGCGTGACTTTCTATGACTATATGCTAGGAAGTGTGGTTGGACAGCGATGTATGTTGTGGCACGATGATTGCAGCCTATTGTGTCCATTTTTTGACGTTATTGGGTCATTTTTCCTATACATAGTTTGTTGGTTTTGATCTACAATCTTATATTTGTATGAGACTCACAACATTGTACCTATCTACATATAGTATATACCTTCCCAGACTTGCCGCCAAAAACCGTTATCTCTAGAAATGATGGACTTTATAAAAAGTCCATAAGCTTTAAATATTACAGTCCATACAAAACTTGTTATGGACTCATTATCTATTAGATTTTGTAACATAATTGGAATAAAGGACTTGGCCTTCCCTTGCTATTATGATAAAGAATCTAGTGTGAGAGTTTTTTAACATTTTTATTCATTAAACTAAATTTTATGTACTTTATCAACCTACCAATAACAGCCATTTTCATAAAGTCCTTTACAATATGAAAACCAAAATACCCCATGAACTGTGTTCCTTAAATACAACCATTTATTATAGATGCACGACAGCTGTCATGGTTTTGTTTGTGATTAGTTAGAAATAGTTATTTCTAGCTAATTAGGACATTATACATTTATATTTGTATTTTGTTGGCATTAGGACTTCATTTGGTTCCATGTACCAAGTGAGGTGGCGAACCTCACTTAGGACGTGAGGAGGTTATCTCCACATGAGATGTAGGCAGGCTCGTCTTCTTCTAGTCGAGCCTCTCGAGGCCTCTCTCTCGCCGCCATAGCTCTAGTACTTGAGATGGAGAGTGGGTGAGGTCTGTATGGTGGAGTCCTTTAGCAAAGGTGCCATTGGCTTGACTTATATAACGTGATAGAGTGGTTTCTCCTCTTTTCACCATTTCTGTATCATTGTGGCGTGGCTTTCTAGGACTATATGCTAGGAAGTGTGGTTGGACAACGATGTATGTTGTGGCACGATGCTTAGGTGCACGACACGTCCTTCAGCCCTTTGTCTTGGAAAAAAAACTCCATGGCTCTTCTTCACTTCAATTAACTTAATTTCTTTGCATTATCAATATATATTCCATAACTTATATATACATTCCTAACAAATAAAACAATTTTTGGAGGTCATTCTCTAATACCTAAGAGCTTGTTTAATATTAATTATATGGATTAACGTCATTATATATGTGTATATATACAGAACGGTGCAATATACAAAAATAAGGGAAACAAAAATGGCCAACAAGTAATGAATAAGTTTTTAAATGCAAAAACAAATGGTCTAGAATAGTTAGCTTTGATATTCTTGGAGAAAAGGATGTGACCTACAAAAATGCAATATACAAAACTGGAAATAGAAAATGTAAAAGTCTGAGTGACCAACAAGCGTAAAGTCATGAATAAGCTCTTAAATAAAAATAAAATTTGATTAGATTAGCTAGCTTTCATATTCTTGGAGAAAAGGATGGGTCAAATGCAATATACAAAACTGGAAATAGAGAAAATAAAATAAGTGGCCAACAAGTGTAAACTCAATGAATGGTTAAATTAGGATGGATGAACTTTTGGGTTCAACTCTTCATCCATTACATAATTGTAGATACCTAGAATAGATGCGGCTTAGAATAGGTAGCTATAGGAGGGCTTAGAATAGCTTGAGGGAATAGACATAAGAGAGATCTCTCGGTAGGATAGATATATCTAGTAGATATATATATTGAGCTTGGGGGAGAGGCTATCAATCTTTGTACATACCTCTATGGTTGGGAAGACAACTCCTTTGTAATATAGTCATATTTTTTCATCCCTGATTTTTTAGAAGTATGTGTATGTTTTGTTGACATTGTAATTATGGAGAGACCAAGATATCCGTTCAACTTACAAATCCCACCACCTGATGCATTCATACATGTCGCACTTCAATGGGAAGTTGGACACACTTATCGACGTCAGGCAGATGTAGGTGGAGGGGGTGGCGCACATCATCAACAAATACAGGGTATCAGATTTTCTTGCTGGTGAGGAAAACCATCGAGAAGATGTGACTACATCATTTGTCATGAAAACTACGACTATACCTCTTGCAGCTCCGTTGTATCCGACATTCCGTACATCTTCATGGTCATGCAGGTATGCTTTTAGAGAGTGTCAATGTAATCAAGTTTATAATAATGACATTCGAGTGTCTATGATGGATATTATTTTTATTTTATAGTAGTAAATATCATACATACCCATTGTATTATGTGTGCAATATATAGGATGCATTGTGCATATGGACCGCAAGATAAACGAACGGAAAATTATGAAGCTCAGGATATAACTCAGAGACCTCGACAAGGTCCAGGTAGTCGACGACAAAAAATAGAAAGAGGAGAGAGCATCAAAAGAGGATGTTGTTGCTCATTTAGGATTTTTCATCTTTACTTACATCCAGATATAGCTCGAATCGAATATTTTGAAAAACGTCATGTTGATGTGGCAGATGCACCTTGTCATGGTCATTTAGATGCAGCTTCTGTTCGCACCCGGCATGAACTTGTCCCTCATTTGTCAGGGCGACTGAAATACTGGGTTGAGTCCAAACTTCTTCAAAACAAGACACTTGCCCAAGTCATTATGGAACATGAAGACATGTTGAATATTGTGAGAGGAAGAGATCCACATTTGCAAGCATCAAGAGATGATATGCTTACGAGAAAAGATGTTGACAATATTGCATTGCATTAACACAAAATTAAGTACAGGTTTCATGAAGAAGAAGCGTTCAGTGTGAAGATGAAAGTAAACCTATGTCCCAATAAGGTTTTTTTCTATCAAGAAAAAGTTGGGGCACAACCATTCATTCTGGGTCTACAAACTACGTGGCAAAAAGAGATGATGATGAAACATGGTCACAACAAAATGGTAGCATGTGATGCTCCATTGGGCACCAACAAATTCAAGGTAATCCAATATACATTTGTGGATTTGCTTTGCATTTATCTAAAAGTCACATATACATGGCAAGTTTGTTGAAATTTATATTATTATGTTATATAATGATTATATATATATATATGACTGTTGTCAAGTTATTTTACCACTAGTGTGAAACTAGCTAGGAAATAGCTAGCTTTTACATATTGACATTTGGGATTGGCCCAAGTGTCAATCCAGGGGTCAAGGCAGATTTAGGCCCTGGAGTGGTTATCTTCACGGCAAGCGCGGGAGGCTCATCTTTCTCGAGTTGAGCCTCACCGCGCCTAGCTATGGCGCCGTAGTGTGGATTCCCCATGGCGTGGGGTGCACTTGGCTTGACTTGTATTTGAGTGATGAGGTTATATATGCATGAGTTTATGCTTCAGCTTTGTGAGCTCGCATGAGCTTGTGCTTGTATTCTTCTTCTTTAGCCAAGTATACTATTTGTATGTGTTATGTCAACCAAGTGTAATTAAATTTATGTATTTTTTATTTTTATTTTAATTTTTTTAAAGGGATGAGAGGCCCTGAAAATTTATTAAAAAAAAGAAAAAAGAAACCCTTACATATTGCCATGAGGCTTAACACACGGGGACCGTGTTGGAGATTCCAACGAACAGTGAACAGGGTAGGAAATAGACCTGACTACGCATGCAGCCCTGGTAGACCCATCTATTATTGGTTGCAAGATTTGCCCATAGTGCAGAGAGCTAATCTGGGATTAGTTCAAAGCAGTGAAAACCTCCATGAAAACCTCCATGAGAGAGAGGTGCCCTAGTGCAGAGGGAACCGAACGGAACGACGAACAGTAAGAGCACAGGCTAGAACGGCCAAGGAGCGAAACTCTGAAGATGTCTATCTGAGGAAGATCAACTTAGATTTAGATCTCCTCCTTAGTGCTTCCAGTTAATATCTGTCGAGTCCAGGTCAGGGGAGGCCGAAGACGGTGCCCCATTGGTGTTTCCAGAGTTCAGGTATGGAGTCTGCCCATGTACAGGTGTCCGAATCAATGATGCCACAAATGATTCCTCCTCTTCCCCAAGATGCCCTGAAGGAGGCGAGGAGGGAATCTTTTCGTTCAGGTTTCCTGTCTGCTTCTGCACATAGTTTTTGCCATGCCAACTTAGTTGCAATAGTAACATCATAGAATACACAAGCAATTTCTGTACAGGAGGAGGAAGCATTGTTTAATGTCCATCTGCACCGAACCTTCCAGATTTGCCACAGTGTTGCCGAGCGGAGGGCCTCGAATACTGGGCATGTGGACACCTTGGACTTGGTTGTTTGGTTGTAATTTAGCAGGAGGGCTATGGGGTCCTGAGCGGTGTTTGACCAGACCCTGTAAAGTGACCAAACCAAGGGCCAGATTTTTGACGGCCCTCTACAGAAAAGAAGACAGTGTTCCAAAGACTCAATAACCCCAATAGGGCAGCATTTGCAGAGTAGCGCCTCTTGGAAGTTTAGAAATTGCCCAACCTTCAAAACTCTATTTGCAATCTGCCAAAGAAAGGCACTGAGTTTTGCTGGTTTTGATTTTTCCCAAATCAGAGCCCAATGTATGCACTTCCAGTTTTCCTCTCTAAATTGGAATAAGCCCCATCTATCGTCCCATTTTTTGGTTAGAGGCTTGGCCTTCAGCATCGCCCTGTAGGCACCCTTGGCCGTGTAAGAGAAGAAGGAGCAAATCTTGTCCCCGAATTCCCATTGCCATTCTGCCGGGTCGCTTTGCAGATCCTGGATGGATTGGCCTCCTATCCATATAAAGGTTCTTGATCGTAACCATGGTAGAACCTGCGTGTTCGATGGTAGGGATGGATTAAAATCTTTGAGCTTAGAGTTCTAGTGGCAGATTTTGGCTGGTGGGGTGTTTGTATAAGGGATTGAGATGGGGTTGGATGAGTGCAGCGAGAGAGCATCCGTATACGGATGGGCCCTGAATGCGAAACCCACCAGGTTATCACGCGAGGCTTCCGAAATGAACATGACGTGAAAATGGTGATCAGTTGTGGTCACCCACTGATAAAGAGACGGAGAGGATGGGCCCTGTCTGAGTATGTCTCTCCACGAGTCTAGAACTGATTGCAGAACTGAGGCAATACCGGTGGAGAGCCTTTGGGTGCCTAGAGATCTGGAAAGAGATACAGGGGTACTGAACCATAGATGGGAGACCTGTGAGAGCCCCCTTGCATCCCACCCCGCCCATCTTGTAGCTTGGCTCCTCTCCGCTGCTGATGGGACTGGCTTGTTGAGGAACAGGTGTTGCCTGAGCATTTCACAAAATGAAGTAGGCTCTCTTTTACGCAGGAAAGGTCTGCACTTCCCCCAAGCCAACCAAATAGAGGTCCAAAGGGAAGAGCCAGGGGAGTAATGACAATAACCTTGAGTGATCCATCTTAGAGATGGAGACCATTGAGTGGTGCTCAGGGGTGAACTGAGGGAAATAGAACCTATCACCATAAGTTTCCACCAACCTCCTTCTGGACTTAGGAATCTGGGGAGCCATTTTCCCAATAGGGCTTTGATCTGGGTTTCAGGATCCAAGACACCGAGGCCACCCATTTTCTTGGGCATTATGATTTGAATCCAAGAGACCTAGGGACGTTTGTTAGAGTCCAACGAGTGGGCCCCCCCATATAAAGTTTCTAATACACTTTTTGATTTCGTGATATGTTCAGAGCTGGGGCTCTAGGTTGAGGCGAAATACCAAATACCGGCCAAAAGGATCTGGTTAGCCACCAGAGCCCTCCCAGTAATGGAGAGGAACCGAGAGCCCCAGAAGATTAGTTGCCCCTTCAGCCTGGCTATAGTGGGTCCCGGACATTGGTCTTCAGAGAGATTAATCCCGAAGACGTGGCCCAAGAGGGTGGTGGACTCCCCTTCCTTGAGCCAGATCAATCCCAAGTTAGCCCCCCACACTGGGGAGACCCCCAGACCTGACTTTGAAATATCTCCCACCAGAAGAGCCTTGGTTTTCGACCAATTCACCCTAAAACCCGATTCCTTGCAAAAACTGTCAATCGTGCATTGGGCCACATGCAGGGCTGCTGGCTCAGCTTGAAGCAGGAGAAAAATGTCATCTACAAACATAGAATCTTTGATCTGAAGGGCAGCATCAACTCTGAAACCATGCATTTGAAGGCCTCTCACTACAGGGTTAACATCCAACATGTAACCCAAAGTATCTGCCACAAACAGAAAGAGGAAAGGCGAGAGAGGGCATCCCTGTCGCACCGATCTCTGGAAGGCAAAGGGTTTTGACAAATGACCATTAATAATAACCCTACTGGAGCTGTTGCGGATAAAGTGCCAGCGCCTGATTTGATGCCCTGGTGTATGCATCCGCCTCCTGGGCCAGAAGGACATTATCCAATATATACCGCCCTTTGTATTATTGTTTGTGTGCAGAACCCATTATTCACATTGTTGGTATTCGACGAATTTCACAACGGGATCCTTGTTGCATGGGTTATAACGGAAACCCAGACTGCAACATCTTTGTCACTTTGGATGAGAAGGTTGAGAGAAGATATGCGACTACCCCCATACAATTGGAATCCCAACAACTTCATGGTCGATGATTGTGATACAGAAATCAATGCTATCAAGTAAGAATATAAATTGAATTTTTCAACAGGATTGCAAATTATTTTTGTATCTCATTGTGAACACATTGTTTTATATAATTACACTTTAGCATGCATAGTTCCATGTTTTAAACACATTTTTCATTTTTGTGCATGTTGTATATGCAAGATTGTTTGGGGCAATCAAATGCAAATCTTATTGTGTCAGTGGCATGTCAAACGAGCATGGCTAAAAAATGTCATAAAAAATATTAGAACTTGGAATACGAGATCTGCAATTTTCCGAGGGCTGGAAAATATCATGTACTTCAAGGGAACATTCGGCGCTCAGCTACGTCATAGGATGGATGAAGTGCATGAAAAGCTCCGCAACCTACAAGCAACATATTTTCAAGAGTGGGATTTCTGGAATTATTTCAACTGGGAGTTGGAGCGGTGACAAACTCGGTAAGTGCTTTGTTTCACAATACAATTACACATACTATACAATATCATAATATTTAGTTTTTAAAAAATCCAATAAGTCTGATTCATCTTCATACCTATTTTGATGATATTGAGCATATGTGTGTGTATGAAAATATATAATGTGTAACAAATTAGTAGTCAACAAAAATGAATATCATGATGCATAAATGAAGTTAGGCTATAATATGTTAATATCAGGTAATTACTATACTAAGTCAATATTTTCAGTTTGTTTGGGCATGACTTTGATTGCAATTGACAATGTAATGCAGATATGTGGATAGAGGCCACTCGACATTTCCCCCATGCAAACCAGAATACAAATGCTGGAGTGGAAGCATATCATGGAAGCCTAAAGAGTAGGTACCTAATATCCAAACGAAATCTAATTGGAAGGTGAGTTGATTGGCTTATATGTACTTTGCTTGAGGATGTGGAGAGGCATTTTTCAGCAATGGAGTATAGAAAATCTTGGGGGTTTGTAATCAACAGCAAAAAAGAACAATTGGTCGAGAACGCTGTTGTCCAAGCGAGGACCATTCCCGATGGTTTTGTAGAGTTGCCACCAATAGATAATACAGGGATGTTCATCCAAGGCGAACCTGCACCTGTTTGGAGTACTCATTGGGCGTGACTATATTATTCGCAATCCAGACTCTGAGTGGGAGTGTTGCACATGCCATTGGTCACAACGAGGAAATATGTGTAAACACCAATTGAAAGTTTTCACCATGATGCATCCTAATCTTCCAGAAAGCCGGATATTACATGCTTTGGGAACTCGGATTGGCACAGAAAAAGGAGGGTTTGCTGCATTATTACAAGACAGAGTCAATGAAGAATCCTGCACCAGATTACGGAGGTGGTGATGGACCACATGGTCCCGAATGGGGGCCGCCAGGGGATGGTCCTCCAGGGCCTCCGGGTGATGAACGTCATGGTCCCGAAGGAGGGCTGCCAGGGGCTGGTCCCCAGGGCCTCGGGGTGGTGGACCTCATGGTCCCGGAGGGGGGCCGCCAGGGGCTGGTCCTCCAGGGCCTCCCGGTGGTAGACGTCATGGTCCCCAAGGGCCAAGGCCGAGTATTTCTTTTCCTTCCTTCTCCTCCCAAGCTCTGTTAAGGTTAGGATCGTATAAGAACACAGTTGGTGATGAGGTGTTGTCACCGAAACCACCTGGGCAATATGGAGGAGGAGATTTGGGGCAGGCTCCCTTTGGAGTTAATGGAGGTGGTGTTGGGCTGTGTGCAATATCGAAGTTTTGTCCGCTTCAAGTCAGTTTGTAAGTTGTGGAATGCCCTCCCATCTACTGCTAGTTTCCAGCAACTCTGTCACCAGCTAGATTCACGAAGAATCCTACCTCTTGTCGTTTGACAGACAGCTAAGCACAGATGGTTGCATGTTGTATGCCCTCACAACTCGACAGTGGCACAAGATCGGCCTTAAATTCCCCAGGGCAATTCACTATGCACACCTCGTGCTGCAGATGGGGGCTTATATTGCATAACGGAGGCGGGCGTCGATGAGGCCGACGATGACTTATCATGGATGGTACACAATCCTCTCTTGAACAGTTCCAGACAATTGCCTGCCCCGCCTCACAATCCAACACATTTGGACGTGCAAAGTGTAAATCTGATTGTGAATAGACGCACCAACAGCTACAAGGTCATTCTGATTTCAAACGACTATACCAAATGTTGGAGAACACACATCTACGACTCAATTTGCCAGTGTTGGACCGAGACTGGAACTATGCCCACAGGAGGTAATTGGTCCTCTGATATGTGGCCCTACTCTCTTTGCTTTAATTCACATACGGGAGCTCGGTGACCACATTTTGATGGCTTGTGACATTGGCAGCGGTGTGTGGACTACAGTTGCTACACGGACGCCTAATTGTCGTGGAGGTGGTTACGATGTAGCTGGTCCATTCCTTGTAGCGAGTGGAGGGCGCATATTGCTAGTTGGTCATGAAGGCTTTTCTACCTCACCCATCTCACCCATCACCAGTGTGTGGGAGTTGATAGGTTCACAACGACTCCAGAGTGGCTGAAGATTGCAAATACTAGTTTGGCCGCCTTCTGTTTGAAAGTGGTGAGCCAGGACAATCTCTTATTCTTTTGGAGCAGGGAAAGTTTTTCTGCAAATCCGGAAGTAGTTGGGATAAATGACATGAAGCAAGACACATGGACATCTCCTCAGCATTTCTTTCCGCCTCTGTTACCAGTTACTAGGCTAGACATTTATTGTAGAAACACGTTCTAGTCCACAATCATTGTAAGTTCCATCAGTTTATAATAACTTTCATTGAGACTTGTAAGCTTCTGCATCCCCTTCCCTGCTTGTTGGGCTCCCATTGGCCTTGCCTCATGGCGTGGTTACTTTAATTGAAAGTGTTTTTTTTTCCAAAGCTGTCTATAAACTTAGTGTGGGTGCGCAAGATTACAGTTGTTAACTTTCTGACCAGTACTCTTAGTTTCTAGCTCTAATGCCAGTTCATCTGTCCACATTGCCATTTGTATACGCATGCATATGTCTTCCAACTAAAGCCTTCTTTTTTCAGCAGTCTCTTGTGGGTTTAGTCACCTCTTGTGGCTTTTAGTCGATGATCCATGCACAGCCGTGTGATTTTTGTGAGAACTGTGTGTATTCAGCTGCCAAGGCATGCCAAAGTGACACTGCAGATCCTGAAAGTTTAGAGTTTATGATGAACAAGTTAAGCATGAAAAAGAAAAAGTAGTATGGGCCAGAAAACCCAAAACAAGTTGCCATGCACCAAAGCGAACTGCAGTTTAACATTCCTTCTCAACAGCAGAGTTCAAAGAATCCCATTCTCTCCTCCCGAGGGGAGAGAGAGAGCGCGAAACGGATGAGAGAAATCATCCATACGGAAGATCATTTGTCCGGATTGGAAGCCGACTCGTCGATGAAAGCACGGGGTCGTTCATCCATTCATCCGTCAAGTGATGCCAGATTGTTCTACTTGTAGGTGCGGGCTGTCTGCCTTTCCTTACCATTTTTTTTATTTTAAAAGAAACTTCATACTTCATACCACAAGGGATGCCCTTGCCCTATTTAAACCAGACTCACAAGTTGTTCATCATCTACCATATACACATATTCAATTGAGCACTTTCAGAAAGATTACATATGTACCTAGTACACCCTGAAGAGGTTACACAGGGAGACAATGTGAAGTTAACATGAGTAGCTCACTTTCATCTCAATGTAACCTTCCAGACAATTACCTTTGGTAATATGGACTCTCCTCACCCCTTGCAAATGATGGCTGATTGAACACAAGAAGCACTCAATTCCATTCCTACAATTCTTGTCATTCAAACTCTCCCTGCTCCTCCCTCATTATAAGCAGGACTTTTCACAAACCTTTGGACTGATAAAGGAGCTGCCTGTGACCACATTGTTTTCAAAGGCTACAAACTACACGGCAAGGCAATCCGCCCTTGTGATTTCCTAACTACACAGCGGCTCCCCTTCACACCCTCAACCTGTGCCATGCTCTGGGGCATTCCAAGTCCACAAATCATGATCTGAAGTGAATCGACATATCCTGTCATGAATCATGAAGGATCCCCTTCTGTGAATGCCATTTTACCTGAAGAGCCCCCCTGGCTGTCAAAAAGAGCTAGCACTTGATTCTGAAAAAGAATCGCAACTTCGTCATGGTACACCAACAGCGCCAGACATCCCACTCATGTAATACTGAGCATTGGAAAGAAGTCACTACTTAGTGTGCATTGAAAGGAATGGCGAGGTCCATGGAAGTAAGGAAGCAGTCCCTCTTTCCATCTGCGTGGGTATTGTCCATTGAAAGGGGCACCAGAAATTGGAATGACTTAGATTGATCCGCGACCCAAGCTTTCCCAGCGGAAGGGGAGTAGCACAAACCGCACTTGTGGCGGCCCCTTGAACACCAGACATACACACACACATACTGCGGCTATTGCCACAATGGAGAGCAAGAACGCCCTGTGTGATCGACTCCTAATGCCGCTTATACGGGTAGGCATTCTGCCAAGTCCCTGGTGTCTGCAAGATGAGGGAACATGCTTGCTGGATTCAAGATTCTCCGCTGAGGAACAATTTTTCACCCACAATGGTAGCTCCACAGCCTTGGCACTTGAGGCCTGTTTCCTCGGCCCCTCTTGCACTCCTCTCCAATTGTCTCCATTGGGTCTTCCATACCATGGTTGGGGAGGAAGGTCTCGCATGTCAATAGTTGTACTCCCCAAATGTTGCAGTCGGGCAAGTTTTGTCCTCACCAGTTGTAGAGACTTGAAGTTTCCCCTTGCAAGTGCACAGGTAAGGGGAGTCTCCCCAGTTTCATCCCGCTTGTTGACCCATGCATGCAATCCCACCTGTCACGATAAACGTTTAGGAGAACAATATCACAATTTCCAAACTTCCAAATACTTGCTTCAAAGAGGAGGGAGTCAAAAGCTCGGATAGACAGAAGGGAAAAATGAACCGTATCACTCGAATAAAGGAGGCCTCCAAAACCTGAAAAATCAGTATTCATCCACCTAACTTGGCTACACCCCAAGACACACAAGCTTACCTGCCAAGGGTCGCTTGTTAGCGCATCAACAATTTCTTCAGCATCTTGCATGCTCGCAGCAATGTGCAAGGGAGTAAGACCTCCAGGTCCAGGCATGTCTGGCCTGAATATGGTCCCCCACCGCAGCTTGAATTGCATAGTTCTATGGAAGTTCTTGAACTCCATTTCACCGACCCCTGCAAGAGCGGAAGGCACATATGCCAACAAAAGCTCTACCATCGGCCGGTACTTTCTGCGAACTGCACAGTGTAGTAGGCCCACTTCTTGCAGACTATGGGAAAGCCTTGAAAAGACAGCATCGGACTCCTGAACCCCAAATGGGATGTCTAGAAGCTTTCGTACCACAGCACACCAGCCCCGTTCAACAGAACGAACCAGAAGGTGCTGTAACCGTGTGGAATGGACCTGGAAGGCACAAGCCATTATAGATGAATCACTATACAAAATCAATCATCAATGTACACACACAACTTTGATCCCCTTGGCCAGTGAAATATCTCCCAACTTCTAATCAATGTCACATAAAAGTACCTGCGCACCAAGGTAGGGCAAGAACAAAGAAGGAGGTCTGACAATCTGTATTGTTAGAATGTACTCATATGACGTTGTTTGCCGTAGAATCTGTCTTGTAATAGAATGTACTCATAAGACGTTGTTTGCCGTAGCCTTTTGGCCATTGACCCCGCGCCCAGTTTGAGTGGAAACCAAAGGGACAGAACCTACCTCTGTCAGGGGCTGACATTGTAATAGAAAGAGAGAGAGAGAGAGAGAGATTGTACTCATAAGACGTTGTTTGCCGTAGCCTTGTGGCCATTGACCCCGCGCCCAGTTTGAGCGGGAACAAAAGGGACAGAACCTACCTCTGTCAGGGGCTGACGTTGGTAGTGACTTACCATCATATATAGAATTAATCCGGGTTTTCCAGGTATCCTCTAGAAATCCCTTCACACAAGCATCAATCTGCTGTGTGTGATTTGCCCAAAAACTAGGCCTCAGGAGGGCCTGGGCTTTTGGCTCAGCCTCGAGACTTTCAAAGTTGTTAAAGAGAGAGAGAGAGAGAGAGAGAGAGGACTCCGGCCTAAGCCGGCATAACTAAGAACCACTTCACCTTGCCAGTCTTGTAATACTTAACAGTTGGCATTCTCTTCACATGAAAGTGCATCACTCTCCCATGGGCTTCTATGACTAAAGAATTTTCAGTACACACAAAACACATACAATGTCCAGATCAGGGGAGCCTTCGGAGTTCGTGGGGCTTCTCTTCTGGAAAAACCAACCGAGCTCCTCCAAGAAGGCTGAGACCTCCCTTTCCACCATCAAACGTATGACCTCAACACAGTCCAAAATGTCGAAGTGTTGGAGCCCCTCCTTCTCAGCTGCCTTGCCTACATACAAGGCAGCATCCTCAATCTCTTCTTCAAGCATGCGGAGCTCTCTACACACAGACCCATCGGCAACAATAACTGGCTTCCAATTTCCTCCAATGGTGTCTTGCTCCACCTGCACAACATCCAATTTATAGTAGACACATGGAATCAGCAATCTTTGACTTCAACAAAAAGAGAGAGGAATATACATATATATAGGGCAACAAAGAATCAAAGAGAACAAAAACAGGTACTAGTAATTCTTCTTCAAAATCTGGGGAGGTTCCCCAGATTGTATCGCTTTAATGATGGCTTGGTCAAGGTTGTTTCTCTCTAGTGCCTTTTTGTTCTGCCCAATCTGGGCATGGGGTCTCTGGCTACAAGACTGGCAAACAACATCTCACAAGACGTTTGCCGTACCCTTATGGCCATAGACCCCGCACCCAATCTGGGCAGACCACACGAGAGAGAGAGCACAAAAAGAACAAAATAAATAAACTTTGGACAGCTGGCTAGGAGGAGAGAGCCTAGAGGTCTGGGAGACAACAGAACTACATGAAAAAGAAAATAAACCCTTCTACACCCACCATGAGAAGGTGTTGTCTACAGTGTAAGCTGGCACAATGAAAGGGCCCACCTTCCTCAGTGGTGAGAAAGTTCCTGCTTCTCACTGACGCGTACCAACTATACAGAAGATGCAGTGGATGAAAGGGCACCAAAAGAAGCCTGAACAGAGCACCACACCTCAATGAAACACCGACCCGCAACATCCGAGGGTTCCCCGCAGATAGTGAAACTGTTGTCAAGCACAACAGCTACAGAATCCCTTGCCAAGCTATCAGTAATAACGGGGTCAACTACTTGATCTTCTCCAACATCAGACACTTGGTCAGCAGTCACTGGCCCATCTGTTTCATCTTGATCCACAGTAGGGACTTCATGAAGAGTGTACTTCCCTTGGTAGGCGCAGAGAACCCTGACCAAAAGACATACCAACTGTGAGTATGAGCTACATGCTCAAGAACGAGACCTATTTATAAGCAAAGTGCCATGCAATTCGGCCCTACCAATCTAAGAGCCCTTACTTCACACATACCTGCTGGTCACCTAATGCTGTTATACAACCACTCAGGAGACAAAGGAGGGAGAGGAAATGGAGGGTTAACTGGTTTAGACACACAGGATTGAGAAACCGAGCCCAGAAAGGTAGATAACATGGCAACTAGGTGCGAAAGAGAGTCAAAATCCAAAGCTTCACTGAGAACAAATCAAGCCCATAAATTAAATTTCAACTTGCCATGATACATACCTAGTCCCAGAAACTGAAAGATTAAATCCCTTTAAGGTAATATCACTCTGTTGCCCAGCTACAATGGCTAGAGGCCGCACAGACTGGAGGTATGGGTAGCTCAAAGGCCTCAATTCTCTGCTCTCAACAATTTCACCTGCAAATGGATACAAAACATACCCAGACACATTATAAGGACAATTACATCAGAGACTAGGGTTTTTGTTTCGGAATAGCTACTGTACAAGTGTCAAGTGGGGAGGGTAGAGGTCCTTTTAGGGTGACACGTGTGAGCACGGAGCAGCCTTCTAGAAGGCTCCATCACCACTTGACAAGGTCGGCCAGCTGCCCTGTGCAGGTATATAAGGAGGGGGGGCTCTCTCCTCCAGCACGCTACTTACTACTTACTAGTAATTATTTCAGTGGGCTCTGCATGCAGGGCCAGTAAAACAGACACAAACAAGAACAGCACCATAGCTATACTTTAGTACCACATGCTCTGTGATCAGACAATTTATAAACAGAGTGACCCTATCTAAGAGAATTGGTTCAGCAGTAACCTGTCACTATTAAAGCTTTTCGATGACACACAGCGGCAAGTAGAGTTCCTTCCAGCTGTGCCTTCAGGTAGGCCATTGCTTAAACAGTGTCCTAAAAAGAACTTTTGAGTTTTTACTATTGTGTTGCCCATATATTGCTCTCTATTTGCGTTCCCTCCCATTGGCCCTTGGGGCCCTCTGCAGATGTAATGAAGTTCCATTGTTTCATTCAGAATCCTTTGGTCTGCAAGCTATTGGGCTCCTCAACTACTGGAGGTATTAGTTTGGCTTTGCTTCTGGTTACTATCATTGTACTTACTTCTGGTACAACACATGGCCTAACCATGTGAGCTGCCACCACTGGGCCCTCATTCACAGGAGCTCTCATCTCATTCTGGTGTCTAATCCAGAATGAACAGGCTGCCTTGCGATGTCCTGGCTGATTACAATAGTAACATAGTTCTTCACCATTGGGTCCTCGCCCTTGGTCTGCTCTTGGATTATTTCTGTAATCCTGATTCCCGGGTTGGTAATTCCCCCTTGGATTACCCTGATAGTTGCCTCTGGAATTTCCTTGGTAATCTTACAACAAAGCTGCAGTTCTATGGCTGGGCCTCCAAGATTAGTGAATGTTACAGCCCAATTACTTATCTAGAACCGTAGATGGGATAACCTGGAGGGTGCTGACCGCTTGTTTGCAGTAGAGAGGACAGAGGAGATTCAGACTAAAGAATTACTCTTCTTACACAAGACGAGCTTGCGTTGAGAAGAGCTTTACATGATACTCCTGTCTATTTCAAATGTCTTCCACTACCCTCTCTACTACGAGATCCAGGAACGATACTACTTGAGAAGAGGCTACTTAGCTCCATCACCAGCACCACCGCCTTCTTAACTGGGATACTTAAGAAACCTGGGACCACCAAGAAGCAATGGATCTTGTGACGTAAGCAGAGCTATGACGCCCTTCCGTCGTGTAGGACAGATTCCTCTAGGTCAACATCTTCCTACAGCAGGTTTAATACAGAGCCTTTTTTTTCAATCTGCCACGGAGATTGCACATCATTCTTCTTCTCATCTTCTGCCTAATACAAGATCCCAGGCAGATAATGGTGTATTGTTCAAGAATCCTCATTCCTGGCAACGAGGACTAAAAAGTGCTTAGCGGCTCACCTGCATGAGGCACTAGGCCTTTGTGACATTTGAGGTTTACTTCATATTTTAGTTTCTGTGTATCAACTTTGTTCTTCTACGGTGGGCTCTCAGGCCATTTGTTAAAAGTTATCCTTTCCCTCGCTTCTTCCCCCCACAACTTGCACTCTTAGAGGTAAAGAGCAACTGCGGCAGCAGGTAGGCCATATGTTCAAAGGATACTTCACCAATGAAGCAACCCTGCCAGCCAAAATGAATATTTAAGTTCTACACACCAATTTATAAACCCAGATAATTTATTGTCATGCTCAACCTTCAACTCGGTGACTCCCCCATCATGGGAATATTCACCCTCTCGTATTGTCGGCGGTGGGTGATCTATCCCCTGAAGAAGGGGACCTAAAGCTGGATAACTATCCTGTATAACACAAAATCCATGTAGAAGCTTTCCTGACAGACTCTTCAAAGGGGCAAGTCTGCACAATACTCACCATCGAGGATAAAAACTGTCTGGTGTTCCACTTGCACAAGGATGCGCCCCTTGCACCAGAATTCATCGCTGCTCCTTAGGAGTTTCTCCAAACTTCCTCGCAAGTCTCCAACTAGCTGTAAAACCAATCAACAAAAGCTTCAGAGACTCCGAAACTTTTACTGATAAATCCCTTTAGGTTGTTTCAAATGCAGGACTCTCAACATGTCTCTGAACCAGCCACACTATCCGGAATTTCCTTGTATTGATTGAAAAGCAATCACTGATGCTAAAAGGGTTGCAAGTATCAGGTGCGTTAATAACATTGCTTCTTTGGAATGTGCTAGATTGCTAGGGTGCACTGCAATATCCAGTACAGCTTTTGTTACTATCTAAGAAGCAAGTCCATCATGCAGAGGCCTCACTAAATTGGTATCAAGATTGAGAGAAAACAGTTCCAAACCTCAGCCCAGGCAGATTTGCGCATGGATAAAAAAATGGTCAATACAACACAACCAGGCCGTATGTAGCTCTCCATATTTGATGGACGATGGGCCAGCCACTCAAGAATCTGACAACAAATAGGCACAGTATTAAAGATCCATCTACAAAGGGAAGAGACTTCTCAATGACTAGAAGACTACTCAGGTGCACACCTGACAAAATTTTCCAATAGTGTCTACCGGTTATGGACTCCCATGCATATGGATCACCACAACAACAGTCCTCTACGACTATAATGTATCTATGACACATAACTCACCTTAAATGGGTAACAGAATCATACCCCTGATAAGTTAGCTACAAGGTAGCCCTCTACATATGTTTCCAGAACACTTGGTTGAACAAACATGCAGATAGTTGTCCCTTAATGGGAGAGCACACAGTAAGCATCACTGCAGGAACATTTTGAGGATGTCATTGTACCTGTGTCCGGAGAGCTTGAGGCAATTCTGCTGGATTCCTGTCAAATAGTTTGAATGAAATACGGCCTGTTCGGTCCTGCCAGTTTTAAGAATAAACCAAAAGAAAGGATCGGAAAATGAGGAAGGAGACTTACCAATGAAACAGTTTTGTACATGAAAGATAGAATGTGAAACAAAAAGAGACAACAACCGGTCCGATATCAGAGGATCTCTAAGATCGTGTTCCATGTACTTTCCAGTGCTCCAGATCTCCAACCTTGTACTACAGCTTTAAGTTGAGCTGTCACTTTTTGGATAGCAAAACAGATGGATGGAGGAAATCCCAGACCCAACTGGGCTAGAGTAGATAGTATACCTCCCAGTCTGCACTTAAACTATTGGGTGATTGCTGGTCTGATCCTGAGTGTGAATCATCACTGACTTGCTGGAGTTGCGGTTGCTGCAAGTTAGTTGAGCCGTGAGGATGGAATGAGAGAGATTCGCGGGATAACCTCATACTGTGGTCTGCGAGCGACACACACTGCCTCTCAATGTCCACTGTGGATCCGACTGCCCTGTCATGTTCCTGACTCCTGTCAGGCATCCCACTAACAGTGCTTCTATTCTCAACAGCGGTCTGTGGTGCCAACTGTACCTGCACTGCTGGGGCTGACATCACAGGCCCAGATAGACCCACACATGGAGGGGTTTGGTTAGTCTGACGTGCTGACTGCTCAGCAATCAGCTGCTGCAGTGTGCTGGCCAACCTTGAAGATGATTGTCCAACATCCATGGACGCAGGTGGCCTTGAAGGCATGGGAGACGAAAGAGGGAATGTAGATGTAGAGGAGGTAAGGTCCAGATATCTGTGTGACGGGCCTGCCTGATTCTTCACCACTTCAGTACCCGAGGAGGATGCACCTGTGAAGGGCCCTGCACAAGCCCCCTCTTGCAGGTTAGACACTAAGTTATCCCGATTATCCCTTGTTGTTGCAGACATCTCCCCCTTGAGGCTACCCTGCAGCAGCAGGGATAGGGCTTCTGCTGAAGGACCTGTCAATCTGGACAGGAGGGCTTGAGCCTCCACAGATAACTGGGAGACATTCCCATGTGAAGGTGTGGCTTGAACCAGTGGATCAGCTCGGCAGGTCACTCCTGATGGTAGCCGATCAACATTAGAATTCATGTGCATCCATGCCGGCACTGTTCTGCTCAAATCCTCCGACCTTGTAGAAGCAAAACCCGCCTTCTTCAAGCACTGCAAGAGCACATCCCGGTCATTCGCCGCACCAACAGCCCGATCCAACGAGCTTGATGCTGAAATAACCAAATTGCAAGCAATCTGTCAAAAATATATTCTGGAATCATGATCACAGACGTGAACCTATATGGTTCACACTACTGAGATGATTCATTTCCGCTGTTCCCATCCTGTTAAGATAAATATAAACTCTTCATAAACTGAACTGCCCAAGCTAGCACACCCCTAGAAATACAGCAAACAGACATTACATACTGACAGTACTGCACGAGGAGACAAGACATCCAATTTACAAGCCCTAGGTGAGCAAGTAATCTCATGATGGACACAGAAGTTACAGAGATGTGTATCACAGGAGTCATTGCTGCTGTATCCAACTAACTAGACACAGAACACTAACATCTACTCAACTGTGTCAACTTCTACACTCACAATCAGTCCCCAAACCCATTTGATAGTAGTACTATCCATCTGACAGAGCTTACACAATGGAGAACTCTGGATGAGGAACAAAGTAAGGCCAAAAGACTGCCAGAGGTACGAAGTACAAAACAGTAGACATTTACACAGAAAATCAAGTGTACTCCCCCCTGATAATAGGCGGAAAGAGCTGGGAAGGCCCTGTTAGGAGGTCCTTTGCTCTTTGAACAGAGACCCAGAGGTTACCATTGGCGTATTTGACCACTTATCCACAGGTTCTCAAGACATGAAGAACCGGGAAGGGTAGGGAACTGCAGGTGTTTAATTTGGAAATAACCAATCAAATACCCTTCAAAAAGACCTGTAGTTCTTTGATGAGAACCGCCGGTTCTTTGAGATTTTTGCTATTAACCGAAACCCGGGGTTATACATAGGCATATACTTCAATAGCTTGAAGAAACCGGAACCAAAGGTTTTGATAGAAATGAAATAACCACCAAGCACTGGTTCATACCTTGCAACTGGGACAAAATACTTAGGAAGCTAAGAAATCCTGAGCCTTTGCCTATCCAGTCTTCTTCAGCCATCAAGTAAGCTTGCGCAGCAGCTGCATCAGGTTGTGTCTTCCTACGTCGCCTGTTGTGTCCTGCCAGTCGTCTCCTACAGCTCCGTTTACCTTCATCAAACTCTGGCAAGGGATGGAATCTGCACACGCACAGTCTGATCAATCAGCACCCTGAAGCAGACAATATTTTCCCTGCACCCAGCAGACTAACCGACTAGGCCTCTGTAAGATGTTAGTCCAAAGATGTCCTCCACACAATACAAGTATCCACCTCTGAGGGGTATTCTGGTCATCAATCCAACTCATAAAGGAGGTTGCAACAGAGAGCAACTAACACAGTAGGGCCCGGTCAGAATGGAACACTGAAGCATGGGCCTTGAAGCTGCATCGATTGGTGTAAAGTGGTCAACAAGCCAGGTGTGCAGTATATGTAGTAGTGCTCAACAAGCAGCTCTGAGAAATTGAAAAAAACAGGTCACAAAGTGAGCAAGGAAAGAGGAACAGAGTGGGAGGGAAACCTGCTACACTGCTGACAGAAACGTTGCATCAAGCGTGAAACTGGTGCTTTTGCTGCTTTTGAATGCATCTCACAGACTTTATGGCGCCGATGGTAATCCTTTGCTTTACTCAGATCTGCTCTGCAACCATCCACTTGACACATGGGGGATTGGCCCTGTGGAGAGGAAGATCGATATCGCTTCCCACGCCGCGAACCACTGTCCTCGGCATATGAGTACAGATTCCCTCCTAGTTTCAGGCTGAGAGATCCATCTTCTTCCTCGGGTGAGGCATCGTCTCTCATGAAAGTCTTGGTCTCATTCAGAGGTGGAGAGGGGGTTTCACTGCCAAAAAATGTTTGACTTCTAAGGTCTGACTCACTATGCTCCTTATGATTAGAAAAGCCACCAAGTGTTTGGTCAGGAGCAACTGAGGAACTGTCCAACCTAAAACCAATCTCAGGAACATAGCTACCTCCAGTTCCATTGGTAGTATGCCTTCTTGTTCCCTCAATTGTTGAACCTCCTGCCACTCCAGAGGCAGGCTGTGCTACAAACGTCACACTGTCCCAGTTCCATGCTTTCATGTCCCAATCTATGCTATGAGATGGGTATTCTGCCCCTTGTGCTGAGTTACTGTCCCAGTTTGTTGGAGATGACCAGGGTCCATCGGCATGGTCCACAGAAAGGCTCAGACAGTCTGGATGCATTGACTGCCTTCCACCTCCTGCAGTGTGTTCAACTTTCAGTTTTTACACCCAATGATTGCACAAGGCACTACAATAGAGAGATTGTCAACCTAAACTCTGCCATAGGTCCTATAAATCAGGCTTTTGCTAAATCAAAGCTTAGGAGGGGCTTTCTACATATGACCGGTAATGCCCTCTCAAAACATGTGATCCACTCGTCTCTCACATTCCAATACACCTGTACAAACTACTTGTAGGTACACTCAGAGCTGAATAGATAGAACACTCACCACCAGGAAAGAACTGGTGCTGGTAGAAAGGAGGACTCGGCCGAGTAAGGCTGTCTACAGTGGTCTGGCCCATTTCATGCTGCATTCTGTCTCTTCACAAAACCAAACGACTCTGTGGAGGCCACAGAGTATATAGCCCCAGTGTCCAAACTTTTAAGGGCATGCTCTGCTTGCACACCAATGGAAGGTGAGAATGACCCGCTCGCTACTTGGCTCAGGCTGTCTCAATGATGTGCTGTCCAGATCCAAGATACCATCACAGGTTTCAGAGGGCATTTTAGCCCCCAGCTTGTCAAACCCCTGTCTCAACATCACCAAGCTGCCACTGAGGATTCCAGTTTAAAAACATAAGTCTTACAACTGGCCTGCTAATTTGGCTTGCAACCCAGGATGCCTAATCAAAAATGGCTGCACAATGTCATCTCCTCTTCCGAATTATCCCAAAGTGATCACTAGGGCCCTGTAGAAGAAATCACGCAAAAGGCGGAATCTGAACCAGCGTGAATCTGCCAAATATTTGGGAGAACAGTTGGCCTACCGCCAAAACCTCTGGAGCCTCAGACACCCACTCTTCACATATGCCAGAATAGTATGGGCAAACTAACAAATCCGACATATACTTTTGAACATACCACACCATAGTAATGTTTCTTATAAACTGTAAGCCACAGTTTGCGGATGGATAATAGCTGGATTGTGCAGACGAGATGATCCTTCCTATTGGTACCAGCTCAGCTCAAGAACCATGTGAATTAAAAGTGGTGCTTTTACTGAACACTTCAGTAGCCCCAGCAGTTGACCTTGCGATGCAGCTCTGGCATACTAGCAGCAAAGCAGATGTCTCGGACCAGGTATATACTGCAAAGAAAACCATCCAGGCACCTCGGCACATATGCTCAAGTGCCTTAACATCTGCAGCCCAAGCCTTTCTCCTGAGTTACATCTTATCCTAACCCACTCAACGCTTCTTTCAAGAGGAATGTATCCACTTGTGGTCGGGAACGCCTCGTAACTCCTTTTGAGTATCACAGATCAGACCTCAACAAAACTCTGCTTTCTTTTGGGAAACTATGGAAGTGCAGCAGGCTGGCGAGATGGGACGACGCATTATTAAAAAGGCCCGCCTAGGTTACTCAAAACCTGTCCATGCCCTGATCGACAACCTTGAAGAACCCTGGAAAGCCACAGTGCCATCATAGAGCGAGCTAAGCTGCGGCAGAAGTAATCAACGCGCAACAACCACCCACAGAGACGACCGTCCAGCTGATTTCTTTCAACACCAGATCAACCGCAGATGTCCTCGCCAAGGAAAAAACGGAAGATAGAAAGGACAACCTGCAACAATGGCAACAAACCATAAGAAAACCCTCTCAAGTCCAAGACGATTCCTCGATACGATTCCTCAATAGTAAGAGCAAAGACGTAGCAGAAAGGAGCACAAACCGACCTCCTCCAAGCATCTAAACGACCTGGACAGCTAACCAGCTACAGACCTCGCACAAGCGGCTGGAAGAATACTTCAAACAAAGAAAGCGCAAAAAATACTTCAGTTTCGATCTTCCTACAGTCACAGCAGAGACAAGCTGAATTTCGCCGGCCACACCTAACCACCACACAGCGGTCGGAAAAAGTTACAAAACACCGGACAAGATCTCCCTCTCAAGTCCCTCCGATAACAGCAAAAGCAACAGATAACTGAGCATGAGACTCGATCAATGAATACTTACACCAACACGGACACAAGCCGGAAAAAGTTCAGGAATCTCCTCCAACAACCGCAGAAACCAACAAGAAACCGCAGCTTCGATCACTTGACACGTTCCCGCAACAAGAAGCTCACCTTCACCTTCACCAGCCTCACCCTCTCCCAGTAGCTAACCACCACCGAAATGCCATTCAAAACTTATCCAAAAAAATCAAACAAAACATCTCGAATCGTCACACGCGTGCCTGCCTGCAACCATTGCCAACTCCACACGACCAATTCGGCACGGAACACTGCAACCCTCTCTCTGTTCTTCTCTCTTCCTCTCTCTCTCTCTCTCTCTCGCTCGCTCTGCGAGCCGGCGCCACGATGCTGCCAGCGCGGCATGCCGTACAGCCTCGTATGGCCTCCTGCCCGCCAATCAACTGCTGCCCCTGCGTTTGGACAATTATTCTTCCTACCCGAGAAACCCCCGGACCCGTCACCGAACCTATCCCCGAGCCTTCGGACCTTGGCCCGTGCAACGTTGTTCATCCAATCTCGACGAGGAACTGGCTCCATCCGCCGTGGACGACGGATGTCATCCACCATCGTCTCCGTCGTACGAAGCAGCGCCGAGGCTGGATGGGATTGCATCCATACCCGTTGGATGATAAATTGGAGTCGCGACCTAGGCATCCAACGGTCGAGCGGGGTCCATTATCTAGACCTGTTACAAAAGAATTACCGGGCGCGTGAGATGGTTGGGGAAAGGGTGGAGAAGGCAGGCATGCCGAATCCCGTGGCAGCGTCGTCGGACGGTACCGGCCGGGCAGCGCAGGCGACGCAAAGGAGCGCAGGGGAGGGTAGGTTGGCCGTGCCCACGTGTATTGTGCGCGCGCCGTAGCCGCTTGCGCGCAGCTGTTGTTTCAACCACACACTCTCACTGCTTCACTAATTATGTGTCACCGTGCAGCTTCTGGATACTGCAGCACACGCTGCTGAGTCCGGGTTCGAATCCTGCTGCCGTGTAGGGTGTGGTGTTATGTTGTTTCTGCTATTTGAGATTTTTTGAAGGAGGAGGAGGAGAGAAACCTATCAACAAGGTGGTCCAATGGGCACAGCCGGCGAACAAGCCCAAGGGTGAGAAGAAGGAACAGGGAGCGGAAATAGGAAATAACCAGTGTTGGTCGGTTATCAGGGACCCCCACCGGGTTAATTACAGATTATTTGCCGGGTAAGGGTAACCATAGCCGGAGGTTATGAGCATAAAAGATAACCGTGGACACTGAACACCACCGGTACATACCCGGTGAAACACCCTGAACCTGTGATTAAATAGCATCTGAAGACATAGAACCGACCTGGATATTTTTAAGTGGACGGAAGCGGTTATAGTAGCTATGGTTTCGCTGCAAATAGTACATTTCTTCTGATGTCCTATTTTCACTATGTACATTGAAGTTGATACGGCACATTGAACCTGAGCGATAGGTTCTGCAAGCCTAGGTTCTGTAGCCTACCTAGAGTACTTCAATATATCGATGGTAGGAAGGTTATATTTCAGTTATTTCAAAGACCCCATGTGAAATATCACCGCCGGTTATGATTTGTTTATGAATCGGCAAATAACCTGACCACATATTGTTCAAATTTTCAAAACCGTAATCTGCAAATAACCTTCATTCAATGTGCATATTTCACCTAGAACCGGAGGTTATTACTGCGTGAGTCAACTTGTATAACCTGAACCTCATGAGCTTTGGAAAAAATGATAATTGACCAACACTGGAAATAAAAGCACCTGCGAAAGCAAGCAACCAAGAACTTTAATTTGCTAAAACAAAAAATTGCTAAGCATATTATGTGCTTTTGTTTTTTGAATCAATGAAGACAAGTAAGATTAGTAGACTAGATGTATAGGGCCCACCCCCGAAATGGGGCAGAAGTCGCACTGCGAAGTCGCTCTTAGTTACTCCGGCTTCGGCCGGAGTCTTCTCTCTCTCTCTAGTAGACTAGATTAGTAAGGTAAGATATAGAATAATCAATCAGACTAAGAAATTAAAATATATAAAAGAAATTACCTGAATAGAAACTTGTTTAGACCTATACTATTTTCAACTAGTTTTTTCCTCAAAAGGGAGAAGTTCACTAGGAATAATGTAAGAACTTAATTCATGCACGCCGTACGGCATGGCAAATCTTCCCCACCCTCTCTCGAGAGTGACATGGAAGTGGGTGGAGTGTAACTCCAATAGGGGTGACACTAGATTAAACGGGAATGCAACTATACTCGGGTGATACTGGATTATATGGAAGGGAGTGTATAAACTCCACTCAGGATTACACATAAAGGAGTGTAACTTCACTCGGCAGTACACCAATGGGAGTGTAACCCCAATCGGTGTAACTCACACTTGGTCTTGGCATTTGACTAAGTTCAAATTTGGCTAAGTATAAAATGTACTAAGAAGAGTTGAACAAGACCTAGGGGGACACTACCCGGTTACACAAACCCAGCGTTACATTAGCCACTCATCAAGTATGAGGGCAAGCACCCTGCCACCTACTGCCATCACCTTACCAACGACTACTAACCGCTACTTACCAACTTCTTGCAGTCTAAAATATTTAATAGTGAATCCGGGGTAAGAGGGGGTGGAGACGATTTGCCAAGGGCCCGTCGAAGGATTAGTCACTAACAAAATCGGGTGAAAGCATCGTCAAATCATTGCGTTCTTACAATAATCCTAATTTATTCCTCAACTTAGATATGAGACAATTCTACCATGGATTTAAAATTACAACTTTAGTATTGCAACCATGTACTTTTTAAATTTTTTATGTATGTAGTACGGAAGCCTTGTTAATCAATTAAAAGCAAGGAAAAAATAACCTTACAGAGGTCATAATAAAAAAAATCTTTTTCATTCTAAGAAGAAAGGCGACATGGCCAAATTGTCAATGCTCATAATTGTCTAAGTCCACATTTGATCAATGATACACCGAAGCTGGATTGGCAAAGACAAACTTCACCTTGTATGGAAAGGCATATGCTCAAATCCACTTCCGATAAACTATAGAGCCCACCCCTAAAAGAGAACAACACCAACAAAGGGAAGAGGCTCTCATATTTTGCGTTGACTTCGGGTGAGGTCGTGTCTCTCTCTCTCTCAAGTAAACTTTCCCTTACTTCCAAACACCAAGAAGAACTAAGTAGTCGAGCTCAGAAGCACCTAGTATCATAAAAAGCCCAAGAGTTTAATGTTCCCACCTATGAAGTCCACTGCTCGTCCGCCACCATGCCCCCATGGGGGCACCTCACATCCCATGTGCGGTTGCCTACCCTTTCTCCCGCCGGAGAGACTTTGCACCCTCTATTGTGCCTTTCAAGAATCAGAATCATCTTGCTATATACTAAGACAAAGATTTCCAAAAAGATGGTGTAATTAGTCTTATGGTAAGATAGTAGGTTAAAATAGGTCAAATATTGTTGCAACACACAAATGAAGCAAAACTAAAACAAATGGCAATACAATAAAATGATAAAACCCTAATTACCTCAATGATGTTCTTGTACTTACTTACACAACTGAAGGCAATGGACAATAATGGTTGGAGATGGGGTGAATCCAATAAACTCAAGTGACTCGCCACTATTGGTCGTTCCATAGATTCATGGAGAAACAAAGACTGAAGCGCCTAGAAAGTGTGCCCATCAACGTAAGTAAAGATCATGATAAACGTTGTTACATCAATATTCCAAAATTTCCCATATATGATCTTCGCTGGCTTTCACTACGTAGCAACAAAAAAATTATATATTGAAAAAAATAAATGCATCTGCAGTGATCTAGGTGGAATATGTTGACTACTACATGTATAATTGATGAGATGTAATGAAGGCCTCTCATTTTTGAATAATTGGGAGTTTATGTCGCGCGTGTGGGACAGGGCGCACGGACGCGGGGTCGCCCTCCCCGCCCTGCCCACCCCCACCTGCCAGCCGCACAGCGCGGTCGGCAGCCCGGCAACCGCCCGCGGCCCTACCCGCACGCCGCCCAGCCCGCCCCCGGACCGCGGCCCCCGCCCGCCCGCCCGCCCTCGCCGCTGGGTCCGCCCGCCATCGGGTCCCCAGTGGGTCTGCCCGAGATGGGGTCTGCCGCCAAGCAGCCCGATCCGGTAGACCCAAACGCACCCCAGATGATGTGCCGTCATCTCATCGTGATGCCGCGCTGTTATCGTAGCCGCCCGGATTTAGGGCATGGCAGCCGCCGCCAATCGTGGGCGAAGACTGTTTCATTGATCTTTTCCTCCCTCTGGTCTGTTCTTGCCAACGTGCTTCCGTCCTGCCAAGAACGTGCGTGCTGTCGTCCTTCGCTTCCACTTTTCCAGGTCGTATTGCAGGTGCTTTCGAGTGCGCGAAGGGGTACTGCAGTGTATATAGCAGCGGCCGTCGATGCCCAACCAGAAAGCTTTCTTATACGTCCACTGCGACAATGTCTTCAAACACCAAAGGATGGGTCATTTCCTGCAAAGACCTTTTACTGGAAGAACGAGAGTCGCTCTGGATACATGGGCTCTTAAGTGCGGGTCCGCACGGCCTGTATTCCCTGGCAGAGCGTGCCCGACTTTGTACTTGGAGAGGAGAGTAGAGACAGGTGTTCCACCCAATTTTATATAAATGTGCATGTTAACGCGAAGCCCGGACCGCGAAGAGCTCCAAGAGCTAATACATATCTAACCTCTGTCATGTCTACACCATATTCCCGCACTGCCTCTTTGTTCATGCCATGTGCTTGTGCTTGCCGGACATGTACATGCATCATATGTAGATAGGGTTTAGGCTGTCTTACATGCTTGCACAACTCCATGGGTGTCGATGACATACGACCTTGTCCAGGTATCAGTGTTGCTATGGACCAGAGGACAAGCGCACCAACAATTTGATTATCACGGATCCTAAAGTCAAGTGAGGAGGTCCGGACGTTGGGGCTGGAAGCAGTAATCCTCACAAAGGTCCAAGATGAAAGAAAAGCCAATACGACGAGTCTTACAAGCGTGGGTGTCTCTGTTGTTTCAAAGTCTCGCAATGTTATCTTGCTCCGGACATTAGGGTCATCACATATTATAACAACATGCAACACCTGGATATGTCCGGAAAACCCTCTCATGGCGGATATTCTGAGTTCCAGTTCAGCCGATATGCTTATGCTCCACATATTAGCGAGGAGCTCAAAAAGTGGATCATGGAATGTTTGTCTCGAGGCTTGAGTGTCGCCCAAGTCATGATTGAACACAAGGAGCACGTCATGCAGAACAGTGGCTTGGGAGACGCATGGACACGCGACGACTTTATCCTCGAGCAAGATGTCCGAAATCTCGCTGAAAAACGAGCCTGGCAGACCTTCAAAAAACACGCCGATGACGCACAATCCGTGCGTATGTGGAAAGATCAAAACCCGGACTCGGTCTTCTTCTACCAGGAGGAATCATTGGCACCCACATTTCAACATTTTGATGGAGATTTGACCTTCACCATTTGGATTCAGACTCCTTGGCAACGGCAAAAGATGTTGGACTTGGGCCATGCGCGCATCATAGCTTGCGACGCTACATTTGGAACTAACCATCACAAGGTCTGCCATGGACCCTCTCCACGGGCTTCTGCTAGCATGATAGCATACTGGTCTCGCACTCTTGTGGTGCATTGCTTATTCATCCTCAATCCCGATAGACCTAACTGTTGTAGACCCTGTCCCAGTACACCCTGTTCCATCATACCTTCCACTGCATTCTGTTTTAGGGCAGACCCTTTTGCGTGTTCACCCTGTTACAGTAGACCCTGTGCGTATTCACCAAGTTGCAGTACACCTTGTGCGTGTTCACCAAGTTGCAGTACACCATGTGCGTTTTCACCCTATTGTAGTAGACCCTGTGCTAGTACACCTTGTTAAAATAGGCCATGTCGGTACGACACTGGTCTGATAATTACAAATTGTCATTTCATGCAGTTCCCCTTGTACACGTTGATAGTGTTCGACCAATGGTTAAACGGAATTCCGGTTGCATACATATTGTCAGCACGCAATCGAACATCAGATCTTATCCCGTTGATGCTAGCATAGCGTGATGCCCTCCTTCAGGAAAAGCCCACCTGGCGGCCAAATGCCTTCATTGTCGACGACGTTGAAGCAGAAATCAATGCAATCCGGTATGCCATCTCAATCTGCCCTATGGTCTGCTATATGGTCCGCTGCAAGGTCTGCCCTGTCTGGTCTCACGCTTGTGGCGGTACTGAATCCGGTATGCCACATCTCATTCTGCCCTATGGTCTGCCTTATGGCCCTCCCTCTTCTTCTTCCTTCTTCTTCTTCTCTCTCTCTCTCTCTCTCTCTCTCTCGTGCAGCATTGAGCGTCTGCCGAGGGTTCCCAAGGAGTTTGGTGCATAGGGTGAGGTGCCCTGGGAGTTTGATATGCCCTATGGTCTGCCCTATGGTATGCCTTATGGTCCGCTTTAGGGTCTGCTATATGGTTTGCCCTATTTGGTCTACCCTGTTTGGTCTCACCCTTGTGGCAGTGCTGAATACGAATGCCCGGTTCAGGCACTTCTGACTTTGTGGCCACATGCAGGTCTGTTTTCACAGCAGTATGCATTTTTCTTTGCCTATGGTATGTACGGAAGGGTTGGGTCAAGCAATCATGCCAGAAAATCAGTGATCTAGGAACATCCTCGAAATTGTTGGCAGATATGGGCGACTGTACTACAGAGGTGGACCGCAGAAAGAAGACGAAACTGTGAAATGGGTTAAGAAAAAATTGAAGGCAATGAAAAAGAAATATCATGCTGGTCAGTTGTTCGTCCACCAAATTCATGTGTACTGGGTTCCCAAAATGGCTATGTGGTGTACGGCTGCCCGCAACATTCCACAAGCAAGCCAAGATACTAATGCAAACATCGAGGCATATCATGGAAACTTAAAGGCGAGACTTAATATGGGCAAAGGCAAAATGACCGGTCGAAGAGTCGATTGGCTCATATGGGAGTTGACTGGGCGATGATGACCATAATTGGAGAAAAATGGAGTTTGTTTGGTCGAAGAATGTATATTGTTGTTGTAGGCAAACTCAGCCAATGACAAAAGGTCCGTCCAATTATCTTGGTGATAATTTATCGTACAACGAAGATACTGCTCCAAAATCTGGTTGACACGTTCGGTTTGACCATCAGTCTGTGGATGATTAGTTGTAGAGAGGTTGATCTTCGTATTCAATATGTGAAATAATCCCCTCCAGAAATTTGATATGAACTGTGGTCATCGATCAGATACGATGTCTTTCGGGAGTCCATGAATGCGGTAGATATTATTGAGGAAGAGTCTTGCAGTTTCCTCGCCAGTAACCGTCTTATCACATAGAATGAAATGTGTCATCTTCGTAAAACGATCTACAATAACAAAGATTGAATCGGTGGTCTTGGACATTGGAAGGTGCGTAATAAAGTCCATAGACACGGACGACCATGGACCCTTGGGAATGGGTAATGGTTGAAAAAGGGCGTAAGATTGATGTCGTGGTCCCTTCGTTCTAGCACACGTGTCGTAAGATTTTATAAATTTTTTCATGAGTTTCCACAACTGCGGCCACCAGTAGTCCCTGGATATCAATTCCATTGTTTTGTTGAAGTCGAAATGTCCTACAGCCGAAAGATCATGACATGTTTGAAGAATTCGAAGTTGTGTAGGTCTTGGAGGTACATAGAGAAGTCCCTTGAAATAAAGTAGTCATCTTTGAATTCAAAGTCGTTTGTAACATGTGGGTTGTCTCGAGGTCAATTTAATTGACTTCGTAGTGTCGTAGCAAATTTGTCGCTTTTCAGTGCTCCATGAATCTCATTTATGATCTCTATATCGTCATAGGTGAATATGGATAGCATATTCATTTGGAAATTTGCTGGTTTCAAGATGTTGAATTTCTGTTGGTCAAAAGCTGCATCCCCTTCTTTTGGCGCAAGTTACGATCGTCGAGAAAGAGCATCTGGTTTTCCTTGAAGATTTCCGGGACGGTAGGTAATAACAAAATCAAACCTTGCTAGTGACATACTTTATCGCGCTTGATGTCGATTCAAAACACGAGCACTCATAAAATACTCGAGGTTTTTATGATCAGTATAGGGTGTGACTTGATATTTAGCTCTCTCCAATAGATGACGCCACTCCTCAAAAGCATCAATAATCTCTTGAAGTTCTTTGTCATGGATTTCATAATTGATCTCCGCAGCGGAAAAAATTTGCGAGAATGAGAACCAACAGGGTGAAATCGGCCATCTGTACCATATTGAGAGAGTACCGAGCCAAGTGCAAAGTCCGATGCATTTGCTTCCAAAAAGAATGGTTTAGATGGGTCTGTATGTACTAGTATTGGAGCCGTTGTAAATGTCTGCTTCAGCCTTTCAAATGTTTGGTCGGCCTTCTCGTCCCATACAAATTTGTCATTCCCTGTGAGTCGTGTCAATGGTGCAGCAATTTTGAAGTAGTCTTTGATGAAGATTCTATAGAAATTTGCAAATCCTAGAAAATATTGTACAGCTCGGATCGAAGTTGGTTTAATCCACTCGATGATGGTTTGTATTTTCTTCTGATCCATAAAAACTCATTTGTCGGAAGTAATGTAGCCCAGAAATTCGACCTCAGATTGGTGGAAAAGAGATTTTTTCAACTTGACATATGGGTTTTTTTCCCTCAATTTATCAAGAACAAGGCGTACATGACAACCATGTTCTTCTTCATTCTGTGAAAATATCAAAATGTCGTCCAAATAGATGACTACAAAGTCATCTAAAAAATCTCGAAAGATGTTATTCATGATGTGTTGAAAAATTGCTGGAGCATTTGTAAGACCGAAAAGCATAACACTGTATTTGAAATGTCCGTACCTTGTGCGAAAAGCAGTTTTCCATTCGTCTCCTTCTTTTATTCGTACAAGGTTGTAAGCTCCTCTCAAGTCGATCTTTGTGAAAAAATTTGCTCATCTAAGTTGTTCGAGGAGTCCGAAAATCAGTGGTAGTGGATAACGATTTTGTATAGTGACTTTGTTGAGCCCACGATAGTCCACTCACATGCGTTACGATTCGTCTTTCTTCTTCACAAATAAGATAGGTGCTCCCGCGGGTAATTTCGAATGTCGAATGAAATTCTTTGACAAATTTTCATCAATGTATTCGCGTAAAGCAGCCAGCTCCATCTGAGATAAATTGTAGATCGGGCCAAATGGTGGTTGAGCTTCTTCTTGCAACTCAATTGCACAATCATAAGGTCGATGTTCTGGCAACATGTCTGCATTTTTCTTCTCGTAGACATCCTTGAAATCTTGATATTGAGTGGGTAATGTCGAAGTACCTTGGTTTGTTGTGGTTTTGATCGGAGTCGCATAAAGTGCAAATGTCGCGTCTTTCTTCGTAGCTCTCATGAAGGCTCTAGCTCCAAGAAACAGGAGTTGAATACCTTTGGTACTTTTGCATTTTTGTCTTACCGAAATTGCTCATGATCGCCAGTCGATGTCAGGATTATGAAGTACAAACCAGGGAAGTCCAATGATCACAGGATTTGTTGGAGACTGGATGACATTGAAAACAATCTGTGATGTTTGATTTTTAAGCTTCACTTCAAGGGGTTGAGTTTTATGGTCAATATTTCTAGATGCTAACGGTCGTCCATCGATGACTTCAACAAGGGCCGAAAATTTCTTTCTTACGAGTGTTAAATTGTGTTATTTCGCAAAGTTTTTGTCAATAAAACACGTTGAAGCGTCATAGTCCAAAAGTGCTTCTACGGAGATATCTCAATTGCATCCTGATCTAGATCTTTACTGGAACTGTGAAACAAGGTACAGGGTCTGAAGGTAGAAATAGACCTTTTTTTGGTGAGGAATTTGGGGTGTCCAGCCGCATGGTCCCTACTGTGATTTGACATCTTCGTTTTCCGACCTCCTCGTATTGAACACCTGAGTTGTGCCTCGAGCTTTGAATATTTTCTTGTTAGGGCAGTTTAATGTTATGTGATCATCTTCTCTCCAATAAAGGCATAATCCATTTAAGCGCCATCTTTGTTTTTCTTGTGGCGTCAATGGCTTGAATCGGACAACATCAATCTGCATAAGATCATTACCGAATGTCTGATGGATCGTTGTGTTTGGTGCCGTAGTAGTAGCGGCATGGTGCGTCGTCGACCATCCAGATCGCTTCTCTTGACGTCTTTCGAACAAACAATTATCGCATGCAATGACTTGCGTGATGAATTCGCTCAGTGTACTCACGTTTGACATTATCAGCAACAAATCTTTTACATCATCTTTTGGCCCACATCGAAACTGACTATTGAGGCTCTTCTCATTCTAGTCGAGATCGCACGCAAGTTGTCGAAATTTGGTAGCATAAACGGAAGCAGGACGTGCTCATTGTCGAAGATTTCGCATCTTTGTCTCTGCAACTTTCTCTCTATCATTCTCTCTAAACGTTGCAGTGAACTCGGACATGAATGCTTCAAAATTATATAGTAAATGCGATTTTTTTTCTAATAGCGGTGCAAACCAAGATAGAGCAGTGTCTGATAAAATGGTGCCCACGAATCCCACTTGAATACCTTCATCGGGGTAGCGTTGTGGATGTAGTCGTAGGAACAGTCGTACTTGTTGAACAAAACCACGAAATTTTAATCTTGTCCCATCAAATTTCTTGGGCATGCTGATCTTTGGTTCTTTCGTAATCTGTTGAAGAGGAACCGTTGCAGTATGAGCTATTGCAATAGGGACTCGTATGGTCGAAGATCCATTGTTCGACTCCTTTAACTCTGAAATTTGTTGTTGCAAATTGTGGAGAATGTTACCAAGATCTTGAGACTGATTAGCTTGCAATTGGGCGGTAGAGGTACGAAGTTCTTGCATCTGGAGCTGAAGACTCTGCAATGTGACGACCGTTTCCGCAAATGTGCCTTCCATCTTAACTACTAAGGAACAAACTTTAGTCTCGCCAAACTGTCAAGGACGAGAACATGACCGAACACAAACAAGAGATCAGACTAGATGAACAAGACTAGACAAGAGTCAAGGTCGGCGTGGCCGAATGCATGATGAGTAAATATGAATCAAGACGATCTTTATAACAATGAACAAAAGTACAATATATTGGATCACGACTTGAATACTGGAATGCTGGAAACTGGACTGGAGTACCGGATATTGGAAACTGGACTAGGGTACTGGGAACTGGACTGGAATACTGGGAATTGGAAATAAGAGTAGCTTGAACTGGTGTTGGTGAGACTGAAGAGAATCCAGTCTCGCCTCTTATATATACTGGCTACTAAGAAGCTTCCCTATGGAGGTTTCTTGCTGGAGAAGTTTTCAAGATTAAACAAAGGTTTCTTGATGAAGAAGCTTCCTTAAACAAATGAGGTATCTTGACGAAGAAGTTTCCTCCAAATGAAGCTTCCTGAGCAGTTTGCCAAATTATTCTTGGTAATTTGGTAAACTCTTGGTAAATTGGTAAGTAATGGTAAATCATGGTAGATCATGGTAAATCATGATAACTTTTAGTAACATGGTAACTTGGTAACTTGGTAACTTGGTAACTTCTGGTATTTACTCCTGGTAAGTTCTTCTGGGCTATGTCCGTGATAGACATTATGATTCGTACAGAGTCCGGTCCTCCAACTTTCTCAACTATTAGATGCTCTCCCAATTTGTGGATTCCCCTATGACAAAATAAATTGGAGGCTTAGGCATTATACAAATATGAACTCAACTGCCCGTTGTAGTATGGCGGATGGTTGTGAAAACACATTCGAATTTTGAACCATTCATAGGAAATGCTTTACCTAATCCACTATTATCAATTATTGAGGTTGTATGTTTTTTTGTGATCAATTTGTTTTTAATTTTGTTCCAGTGCTTCATCCCTCAGTCCCCTTTTCAAAACAAAAATTGGTTTCTTTTTTTAGATATACAAAAAATACGAAACATAAACAAATTTTATATTTATTTTTCAACAATAGTATTGAAAATATCTAGAGTAGATATTTTATAAAATAATTCTCTGTCAACAATCATGCAACTACAATTCAAAAATTATAAGCACCGCATATGGCTCTCAATTAGATCACGTTTGGACCAATGTGCCTCAACGATATTATTTCTATTGTATCAAACAAAAGCATATTGGACGTACCACAAAACTTGTATTTATTGTTTTTAAATTTCATAATCATATTTTTTGCTACCAATATATCTCATCAACTAAGAAGAGCGATTAGCCGACGAGCGAGCCGCTTGTTTTTGTTTTTTTCTTAAATTTTAAAGAAAGGGAAATACCCAAGAGCGCCCGCATGCCCCTTAATTATAGTGGACACTAAACCTTCCATGAGGCGCTCAGCACAAGGCACAAGGAACAGCGTCCAAAGGGAAGGGGGAGAAGATTATACCACACCTGACAAGATAGCAGGATTTGAACCCAAAATCACTATCCAGCTAGTGACTGGTGGTTTGATTTTTTTTAATATATATTTTTTTTTTGATTTTGGCCTTTTTAATAAAAGAAGAAAATAACGAAAAAACTTAAGGAAAAAAAATTTGAATGTATCCACCTCATACCTGAGGTAGCAGCCTGATCTCCACGTGGCAGTGACTAGCCTGTCCGGGTACTGCGGGGTTATTATGTCGGCAACCTTCGCCGGCGACCCGCCGGCGATCGTACAGCTCTAGTTGATGTGTGAGATAACCGGATAAAGGTATTAACTGGCGGATAGTGAGTATAGTCAATGGATGGAGAGTCTGTCCAGTGGACGGAGTGGTTCTACTCGTCAAGTTCTGGAGTGCTGTCTGCTCGCCGGGCGTTTAACGTCTCTCGCTCTTCCCCTCTCGCAGAAATCGTGTGCAGCGCACCACAATCTTCAAAGGAGTTTAGGGTTTAGGGTTGGATTGTATCAAAAGAGTTGGATTGTATCGGTTTGGAGAAGGATTTTGAAAGGTTTTACCTGAAGTTGACAATTCGGAAGCGCAAATCTCCACAATTCGTCTTCTTCTATCTTCTAGCCTGTCGTTAGTTGTCGTCTCCCACACTTGAACAAGTCTGTGGAAGATCTCTGGCCTGCGTGTTGAAACCACAACAGATGTGAACGGGAGGTTGAATCCAGAAAGATGAGCGACGCGACCGTACAGTTTTCAGTGCTATGTAGCATGCTGGACGCAGTCGCCAGGAGCAAAAAAGGTGTAATAAAACGCAAGCATATTCGCACATTCCTGGACCATGTGTATACAGACCACCAATTCTTTAGCGCGCTGCGTCTGATTCTTCCCGAGCTGGACAAGGAGAGGGGTAACTATGGATTAAAAGAAGCGGTGCTCGCAAAATTTCTGACAGATGCACTAGGGTTGGCCAAGGATTCGGCAGACGCACAGAAGCTCTTGAATTGGAGAAAGGGTGGGCAGCGTGCCGGTGCCAATGCTGGCAACTTCCCCATGGTTGCTGCAGAGGTGTGTTTCTAAACCTGTTGATATGCTCGCATGGATTTGGGATGCTATGAATTGTTGACAAGTTTTGGTTTTGCCTACAATTCGCTTGTGATTCTCTTGGACGGAATGTTGACGTAAGAGAATCCCTAAGATTTCAACCTTTCACAACAAAACAGCAAATGTTTAATCTCAATTTGACCATATTCCACCTTGTTTAGTGAAATTCGTGAACCACCTCATTACCAGGGAGGAAGGAGTGACGCCTCAGGCAAAGTCTGAAGGTGGGCGCATGTTGTGGATTAGACTGGCTATTTTGTGCTTTCCTCTGTTTTTCAAAGTACACCTATGTTTACCTTTACTTTGCACGTCCGGCTTCTACTCTGTCGTAGATGTCTGTGGTATCGCTAGTGAACTAGGCTATGTTGTCGCCTATTTAGACATTCTCTTGCACACTGTCTCTTTTTACCGCATGGGTTTAGGACCATGAGGATTCATCATGGAATTGAACTTGACTTGGAAGATTTCCCCTGGGGTCATGGATGTATTTGAAATGTTGGAATGCAGGTGCTTTACAGGCGGCAGAAAGCAATATCTGGGGGCCTCAAAATCAAAGACGTCAATGACCTTCTTGACCGCCTGGCTGCAGGTCAAAACAGGCAAGAATTCTTCCAAATGCCAGTCCATTGATGTATGGAATGCCCACTGAAACAAACAAACTGAAGAAAATGATGACATGAAGGGTTATTGGAGGCAAGCATGTGCAGTGAGCAAATCTCGTGTTCATGCAGAATTTCTGGCCCCCAATTTGGAGAGCTCCTGCATAGCCTAGCATAGCTAGGAGGAAATTAGATTTCCAATCCCACAGATTGCTGACATGCCCCATCTTTCCGGGGATCTCCTTATGAAGGGGTAGTCTCAGACTTGTAAAGGTTTTCTGTTCTCAATATTGAGCACCAGTTACTCTTGTTATCAAGGTTGGGGAAATTGTTTTATTTAACAACCTAGTTGCAGGCCAATATCTCCACATCGGTGCCTTGGCGAAATGATACTTAGGCTGGGAGCAACACAGGGGCAAGTAGCTCAGTGGGCCATCTAGTCGTCCTAGTCAGGCCTTTAGGAAATCTGTTGCTGGGCATCTGAAAGGGTTATTGCCTGCAGGGAGGAGAAGACTGCTGTGCTCTCGGAGCTAATAAGCAAGACCAATCATCAGGAAATGCGATGGATCATCATGATCATTTTGAAGGGTAGGTGGTTGCAGCACCCTGCTCTTATTATTGGCAACATGAAGGTCATGAGTCATCACACATTGCGTTCAGTTGGTTAAATTTGCTTTTGTGTCAATCAGAAAGGCTTCAAGAGTTGAGCTTCTGCATGCCAAACACATCTGATGGTCAATGAGAGGAGGGTCATAACTGAGCTTTCTTCCCATGGCAATAGAATGTCAAAAATTCTAATCTTGATCACATAGCACCAGTCTCATTGCAAGGCCAATATCTGGCGAATCTTTTGGTATGGCGAGCTTCTCTCTAAGCTAAGTTAGAGGCAGGGTTTAGGAATCAAGGTCTAGTTCACTAAACTTCCTGGGATTTCATAGATTACATGGTAAGTTCTCCAAGTGGGAAGTGGTGCACTGGGAACTTGACTGTGTCGCACATGATCTAGAAGCTCTTGGCACAAATAGAAAGAGAAGTGTGGCTGGTTTGGAGACATGTGTCCTGCAGTTGAAACAACCTAAAGGGGTTTATCAGTAAACTTCTCGGATTAGGGAATCATGACCTGTGTGGTGCAGTTTAATGAGGCTTTTGACACAAATTTTCTGGGAATGCGCAACCTTAATTTAAGGCATTTAAGGGAGGAATTTATCTGTAATGGGCTCGGGGGATGCTCCAGATTTGAAGCTGGGGGTGAGCGAAAAAACAGTGTTCAGTGAGCTTCACCCTGATGCGACAGATGTGTTTAATGTCACCTGTGACTTGAAGCTGGTGTGCGAAAAGCTTCGTGACCGCAACAAGCGGCATAAGCGCCAGGTACACTATTGGAATCTTGAGAATCACCACAAGATATGAATGGGAGTTGTGTGGCTCTGTTTGAAACCTCTTAATTCAGATTCCACCTTTTGAAAAAAATTCTTCAATTTGAGTTGAAATCGAGCAACACATCACTTGGCCTGGGTTGCAGGACATAGAGGTTGGAAAGGCAGTTCGGCCACAACTGGCAGCAAGGGTTGCGAATGTGGAGGGGGCTTGGAAGAAGGTGATTGTCTCAACTTTCAGCCTCTAGAATGAGAATCAAGCCATGTACCTGGCTTGTGTTTTGGTTGTGTGGTGAAGAATGGAGGACAGAGAGAAAAAAGAAGAAGGATAAGAAAAACAGATAGAAAGAAACTTTGTAATGTATACATGGGGGCGCCTGAGGGCCCATGGAAATGTACTGCATTCATGGGAGGCCCAGCAGGCATGTGGACACATACCCACATCATCGTTTTTATTTGGCATATTATTTGTCTGGTCACATTGGTGTGGTACAGCTGCGAGGCAAGCAAGTTTTGGTGGAATGCAAATTTGATGGTGATCGCATTCAAGTGCACAAAAATGGCACTGAACTTCACTTCTGGTCCAGGTTTTTATTTATTTCAACACCTTGTCCACATGTTTTGGTTTGCTTCCTCCTTAGCTCGGTTATGTTTGGACAGAGGTTGACACTCAATTGCAATATCTACAAGCATGTAGGATCTGCTTAGTATGAGAAGTTCCATGTGTGCTCAGCCTTTTCATCATCAATTGGAGGTCCTTTGATATCTGGACATTGTGACAATGAGTTTGATGTGGTGCAGGAGCTTTATTGATCATGACGAATTCAAAGAGGCTATAGCAGATGTGCTGTGTCAGAATATTCTACCTGATAAGTACGTTTGAGAAGTTGGTAGAGTTGTAGTGTGGATTACTCGTTAGTCACCTTTTGGAAGTCATTGTGTGAAGACCTCAAAGAGTGATTTTGTGTCTTGAGGTGTTTGAGGGCTAGCAACCCACCCCGGAAGTTCATTTGAGGGGCTTCCTGGGGATGTTACATTCCTCATCCTGAAATACATGGCTTACTTCATTTGCATGCAATTGGGAATAGAACTGGATGGATACTGAACGGCAGTTGTTTGGGATGTGCTGTTGTGTCTTCTACTCACCTTTCTTCAAATCAGCAGATGTATACTGGATGGCGAGATGCTGGTGTGGGATCGACTGTCCAATCGTTTTGCAGATTTCGGTAGAAACCGTGAGATTGGTGAGAACTCGACCACTAAATTTTATACGATGACCATTTGATCTCGGTTTATTACTTGAACCTCTGAGAAAGAGTGGTACGGAGTGATGATAGTGGTTCATCATTACCAGCACACGTTTGTTTCTTTTACCCCTCTCTTCTTTTCTAGTTATTTGGCTTTCTCTGTTTTTTGGCTTTGCTTTTGTTTCCTCTCTCTTGTATTTTCCATTTTGTCCCATGAGCTCTTTGAGCTTTCCGCGGACGTTAAAGGACCATTTCATTTCATTTCATTTTATTTCATTTCTGTGACCCAAATATCCATAAACATAGATTGGATGTGATCTCACACTTAACACCTGTTGTGCAGCAAAAGCAGCAAAAGACGGCTTGGACACTGGCCAGCAGGTAAATGTTTACAAAATTTTGAAGCGTTTTCTCATTCCCTGTCATGCTTTTTGTTATTTTTGAGATCTATAACTTCTCTGGTTTTGGCTTGTCTTTTGCAGCTGTGCTGTATCCTTTTGAGTGCTACACAGTCTTTTCGCAACCGAGAGTGCGTGTGGGTGTCTGAAATTTAAAAATAAATGAAAAGAAATTACGAAGTCCAGGGAAGGCCAGAGATCCTACAAAAGGAGAGTTCCTACAAAAGGAGAGGGTATCTGTGTGTGGGGTTTCCTTGACGAAGTGAGGGAGCAGATGTGGCATTTGATATACTTTACAATGGTGACACCAGTGTCATTCACCAGCCACTACGGGAGCGGCAGCAATTACTCAAGAAGGCTGTACGTCCGGTCAAGGGTCGCCTTGAGGTCCTCCTTCCAGAGGATGGCTTGAATTCCCATCGTGCTCCAGGTAGAGAGAATCTCCTGGCTCTGCTCTGCCTCTGTTGTTCTCCAAAAGCTTTGCAAGCAGTCTTAGAAATCAGACGTTTCTGTATGATATTTGGGCTGGCCTTGTTATTGATGTATCTGAAGTCAGCATAGCCTCTGAGTCCATAGGAGTATCTTGGGGCCATGTATTGCTGCTCAACTTGAACCTCATTTATAAAATCGGATAAGAAGTGACTGTTGAGTTTGGAAAACACTAATATTGTGACATTCAGTTTTGGTGATGTTGGCTGTATCTTGTAAACTCAGTTTAAATATCCATATGCATTTCAGTAGTATTGCTTTGGACGTTTTGAACCCTTTGAATCCTGTTAGAATGCATGTGGTCAACATCCAGATAGTAGTTTGTACTAGCTTTTCTGGCTTGGTGCCGTAGGCCTAGCTGTGCCTCGAGAAATTGAGGAGTCTTAAATTGATGTTCTGGCCTTGGCTGTAGGCGAACCCCGATGGTCGATCTTGGCCAACAGTGCTGATGAGGTGGAACACTTCTTCCGGGAAACAGTTGAGAACAGGTGCGTTTTGCAAGTTTCCTCAGCATGTTCGATTACTAGTGGTATCTGACTGTGCGTGCACCATTGTTGCTGTGAAACCATCATTGCACGAACTTGCCCCCCCACAGAGGACAGAGTTGAAGACCGATCTTTTCTCCTCGGTTATCTCTGTGGTCTTGATGCTTGGAAGGGAACAAATAACCATTGACCCTGATTATGGTGGTTATTCTGTCATATCTATCAACTCATGCATGTTGAACTAAGGCCCAGGAACATGCTGGATTTATAATGGCTTGTCTGTCCCATGTGCAGAGATGAAGGAGTGGTGTTGAAGGACTTGGACTCGAAGTGGGAGCCTAGTGACCGAAGTGGGAAATGGTTGAAGCTCAAGCCAGACTACCTCCATTCTGACTCTGACCTTGATGCGCTTATCATAGGTATTTCTCTTCCCCCTTTGTTCTTTCCTGTTTCAATATGTCGCTTCTTTCTTGCATTCTATGGCAGAGCATGGATGACCTGTTTGAGGGATTCCTCCTAAGTTTTGGTGTCTTGTGATGTGTCCTTTCTTGGTCTCTTTTGCATTTGAACTTGTCCCATGGTCCATTGGTCCACCTTTTGAACAGTATAATTTTATAGGATCTTCCATGTGTATTGCTTGGACTACCAGACATTGGAAAATGGAAATGTGCTTTGTTTTGCTGCTAATACAGAGCATTCTTGTGGCATGGTTTCTGAAATGAAGGTGGCTATTTTGGATCAGGGAGGCATGGTGGGGAGGTAAGACCCAGAACCTGTTTGTCACCACCTTTTGTCCAAGAAAACGACTAGTTCAAATGTCGTGTGGCAGTTGTAGTTGTGAATAGTGTAAATCTATGCCGGCCACTTCAGCATGATTGTCTGAGCTTTAGCACTTTCATCCTGATCTACGTTAGTTACTTTTCCTTGTTATCTGAAGAATCTGCAGTTCTTGAAAGTATGGCGAGTTGGTTTCCACTCACTAATGGTACTGTTCTCTTCTGATATTGGCAGGTTGCACAGTTTCTCCTTGGACTAGCTGAGAAGCCTATAGCAGGTGGCCACCCTACAAAGTTCGTGAAACTTCCCTGGCCTTTAATAATTTGCATGTTCTTATCAATTGGTAATGTCACATAGAACTTTATTGTGTTTTCTGGCATAATTGTTGGAAGAGCAGGGAAGCTGACCCTAGTCGTTCTGCAAGTTTAGTTCAGAACCATGACTTGGGGAGGAAATCAGAAAGTTTGAGTCACCTAATTTTAAGACGGGATATTAAACATTTTGAATTCACGGATGTCACTGAATGGATGAGAAAAGTAGTAAAATCCGAGAAACATGACCATGAAGGGCTATGAGCTCTGTCTTGACTCATATAAGTAACCAACCCTGCAGCATCTGCTAGTTTGCCTTATATACCAAAATGAATGCAGATAATGCAGTTATATAATAAACATTCAATGAAAATTGTCCAGACAAAAGATGTATACCTACTGGTTGGACTTTCCTTGTAGTCACACGGAACACATAGAGCACACTTTGTGATATGTTTGCTCTGTAGAAGATTTTAATGCTGTTTGATTTTGGATAAGGCTTGGAAACGAACTGATGTGCTTGTTAGAGGGCCATTGGCCTAAGAGTGTTGGGTTGTATGGAGGAGTAATCAATATTGTAAGTTGAGTTGAAGGGTTCTGCATTGGATGTGAACCACGGAGGGATACACTGTATTCTCTCTGTTCAATGCCGCCTTGTGAGGCATAGAAAACCACTTTCCTCCTGGAGTAATTACATGGTTTTGCAGCATTAATGGCACCTGGGCTGAATTCTTTCTCTTTTTCTGTATCCAAGCAAATGGATTAAGAAGTTTACTAGCCATGATTGTCTTTAAAGCTACAGTCTAATCTCACCCAATGCTTCAAGTAATCTGGACAATATTGTAAGCAAATCATTGTGCCATGTTCAGCTCTCTGGAATGGAGTATCTGTTTGGTTGACCCACACCACCTCGCCATAGACTTGTAAGTTCTCAGCACATGTTGATGAGAGATACGGCCTGATGCAGGTTTTACTCTTTTTGCAAAGTGGGGACAGGCCTCACAGATGACGAGTCAGAGCATTTGGTGCACAAACTGAAGCCTTATTTCAGGTCTGTTGATACCCCTTGCTTGTGGACATTGTGTTCTGCAACCTAACCTTGTTGTCCATTTCATTTCATTCCATTTGTCCCTTAATCCGTGCCTGTTGGCAGTGAAAACTTTCAGCTCCATGGCTTGATTCTGCCTGTTTTATGTACGTTTTGGCACACCTTGGTGGGTTGTAAACCCATTAGTGCCTCCAGGATGGTTTGTGTTTTCAGAAGATCATTTGTTCATGTGTATGTGTGTGCAGACGGAATGAGAAAGGCAGCAAACCTCCCAGCTTCTATGTGGTGACAAATGTTGCCAAGGAGCGGCCTGATGTATGGATTGACCAACCGGAAAAGTGCGTGACCGTCTCTTGTCCTCCCTTTGTTCCTTGACACAGCCGGGCATTGTGCAGCATTGCTTGAGTCCCTCATGGACAGATGTAAAATGACAACTGTTTTACATTAGTAGATTAATTAAGGTATAGTGATGTGTCTGATTGCAGGTCAGTTATTCTGCAAATTACAAGCGACATTCGCACAATTGAGTCGGAGGTCAGTGTATCGTTCGATTTCTACTACGTGCATGAGGTTAACAAATGTGGGAAACCCAAGTCAGACAAGGGTTGTGTAATTGTTGCAATTGTTACAGTTACCGTTGATATTGTTGGTGATATGCAGACATTTGCAGCCCCATATAGCCTGCGGTTTCCGCGGGTGCAAAAAGTGCGCTATGACAAGCCTTGGTATGATTGTCTTGATGTTCAGAGTAAGTCCCATGCCCCAATGATTGATATTCAGTTTTCCTGTTGCCTTTTCGCTCCTCCCAATGCCTTATTGTTCATTTTCTATTACCCTGACAAGCTCTTTTGTGAGCAGTTTTGGAAATTTTCATTCGGGTTTCACGAGTTCTAGATCGCAAACAGACACGAGGATCAGTCTTTTCGGTAGGTGACCATTTCTTCGTCTGTGTATGGCAGCACTGGTAGATATAGTACATTCAAAGAGCGCCACTTCAGGGGACAGGAAGGAGGAGGGGGGTACCCTGCCCAAAGCCAGAGCAAGAAAATCAAGACCGACAAAGTCTGAAGCTCAGCTGCAGTCATTTGTGCCCTCGCACATGATGGTGACAGATGTTTCCCATGTCAAACAGACGACACGAATATTCAAGGCCCTTAACTTTTGTATCCTTTTGCCCCTTGTTGGCTGTCTGAGGGGGCTCGTGTTGTTAAGGGGTATTACTGTTGGCTGTTTTGTAGAAATCCAAGACATGGAGGTAATTGTGATTCCATTACTAGGTAATTTTGGTTGAGTTCCTATCCTCGATAATTTAGACATAGATTTTGGAACTTGATCTAGCAGCAAGACATATCAGTGGGCATGTTACACCCTAGAAGTTTCAATTCGGCTCAAGTTTTTGTTTCCTAGGTCAACTTCGAAACACAGGTAGAAACCATAGCTGGAGGTTGAAAGATTATTATTGTTGAGCTGTTCATTTGTATGTCTGCCATGCTGAAGGAAGTGGGTATATGAAATGATTGTAGTTTTGAGCATATGCAACCAGATTTTGTTAACAATGCGTCCGACTACCCAACAGAGAAGCTCCACGAAATGGTGGTGGAAAATGGCGGCACATTCTCTATGAATTTGAACCCTGCTGTTACACAATCAATTGCTGCTGAGAAAAAAGGTCCACAATGTTTTATTTATTTTCCTGAGGCCAGGCAGTGTACCCTGAGATGGCCAGTCACATTCACTGGTTCTTAATCTGCAGGAATGCCTTCTTTGTCAGAATACATTATCAGAGAGGGTTAGAGCGGTAGCAGCTTTAGTATCAAACGAGTGTATAGTTCCTTTCTTCCTTTGGAAACCACAAAAATGATTGCAGTGTTATCCAGGCCTGAAATACTGTGACAGTTTCTGGGGTGTCTGTAGTGAGATAATAATTCACCAATTCATTATCCTGCTTGGAAAGCTTATCAATTTTTATAAGATTTGGCGGTCTAATTGTTATTCCATTTATCCTTTTCATCCCACCCCATGAAGTGGAAATTGAAGTGATATAAAAACTAGCAAGTGACTGGTTTCTATTCTGTTGGTACATTGAGGCGGGCTTACATATGCTGGTTTGGATCTACAAATGCAGGCATCAAATACCAAGCAGCGGCAAGGCATGGTGATGTCATCCATTACTCCTGGATTATTGAATGCACCGCACAGAAGGCACTTCTTCCAGTTGGGCCCAAGTACGCAATATCTTTGCAATTGAAAGATTATAGGGTCATGAAGCCATCTGTGTCTTTGTTTTCCTCTGTCTGTCCCATTTATCTAGTGTGCTGGCAGTAGAATAGAGCCACATATGTCACTTCTGTGTGCAGGTACAAGGTTGCAGTATGCTTCCTTATTCAAAGCCAGCCTAGAATAAAAACTCAATCTTCTGTATTCCTATTTCATCAGGTTGATGAGCACTCTAACCATTTCAGGTTGGCTACACCCTTAGTCACACATGTACTGCCTTCAAGATATGTTGGTAGCTAACAATTGCAGGGAGTCTCAACAGGCACATTGTCTACTTTGGCCTTTTTTAGAGTTATAGCAGCTGCAGGGCTAAATATGTCATCTATCATGGAGCTGCACGATAGACAGCCGTTAGCTGCTTCATCATGGCATACCTCTCATCAACCTATTTCCGTAATGGCTCATGTGCACTTGTTCACTCGACTTCGTATATTGATTGCAACTGACCAAAATATTTTAGTGTGGAAAATCTGAGATGACTGTTCTTTGGAATTCCAGGTATTACCTAAATATGTCAGACTCCACAAAGGAAAAGATGAAGGCAGACATGGATGAGTTAGGGGACTCGTACTTCATGGACCTTGATGTCAAAGACCTCAAACAGGTGCCTGGCAGGACTCTTTTAGTTTAAATAGGAATGCTACATCCATTCACTTGGTGCTGCTGTTCTAGATGCAGGTACATTGAGTGAGTACATTGAGACTGATAGAGAAACAGAAGTTAGGAAGTAACTTTGTAACAGACAGAATGTACTCATGAGATGTTTGCCATGGCCTTGTGGCCATAGACCCCGCGCACAGTTTGGGCAGAACAAGAGGGAATATACGCTTATCTTTGTCAGGGGCTCACTCCAGTACTGGGACTTAACCTTGGTATAAACAAATGGTTCAGGTTTTCCAGATTTCCTCTAGAAAGCCCTTCACACAAGCTGTGTGTGAGCTGCCCACCCCAACAGGGCCAGAGCTTCAGGAGATTTTGAAATTTGGTGAATAAAGGTGCAGGGACTAAGTTCTTGATGGTCCTGAGGAGGGTTACTCTCTGATGAGAATACCCGGTACATTGTATCAGAAAATGGATATTGTCTTTAGGCCGCAGGATTATTGGGCATTGACAATCTCCCTTTTCTCTCTGCATCTGTTTATTGTTCAAAGGTAGATTCCCTACCATGAGTTTAAATTTCAGTCTAGTGCCGAGGATAGGTAGGCATAGGCAGAGACAAAGTAATAGAATGTACTCATAAGACTTGGTGTACCATAGCCTGGTGGCCATAGACCCTGTGCCCAGTTTGGACGGAAACATAGGGAATCGGTACTACCTTTGTGAGGGGCTCACTCCAGTAGTGTGACAGAGGCGCAGTAATAGAAAATGAAGAAAAGAAGATTGTAATGAACACAGGACTAGGAGCTGGTGGGACAAGAGTCTTGAACATGCAGACAAAGAATGGCCCAAAAGGTCTGTATGTGCAAAAGAGATTTGAGGATTATAAGTTCATCGCTGTTTACCTTTAACTCTGAGGTTAAGAAAACCATGCTTTGTCGCGTTATTTGACCTGCCTTGGAGTACGGATCTGCTATATGGGTTGATAACTCCAACCAAGCTAAGTCTCTAGAATCCATTCAAGTGGGGGTGCTTAAGGAGTGTATGTCAGCATGCTCCAAAACAGCCAATGTGGCTGTTCGGGGTGAGTTTGGCATTCCGTCCTTAAGCTCCCGACGAGATGAATTCAAGGTCAGATGGTGGGGTCAGCTGCAACATATGCCCAACACCAGATATCCTAAATTAATCGACTCTATATCTTGGAAACAGGACCGCCCTGTCAAACAGGCTAAGTCCTGGCAGAAGAGAGTAGAAGAGATCCTCAAGGACCTGGACCTGGATCCGCAAGTCTTGACCCTGCTGGATAAATCTGACTTAGAGGCTGTAGTGTCCTCAGCCATGTCTGTTGCCATGAGATTGTCTGATGAAAATGAAGTTAGGCAGAAAACTTCCCTGAACTTGTTTCCAGTCTGTGACATGGGGGAGGACATCTTGGATGACCTCAAGGGTCTACCCACTCTCGGCACTAGACTGAAATTTAAACTCAGGGCAGGAAGCCTACCTTTGAACAGCAAACAGAAGCGGAGAGGAAAGGGAGAGTGCAATTGCCCGTTGTGTGGGCAATCTGAAGACAGTATTCATTTTCTGATACACTGTCCGGGGTTCTCTCACCAAAGAGACGCTCTCTTCAAATCTATTAAGGGAATTGTGCCAGTACCCCTGTTTACCAACTTTGAAAGTCTCGAGGCTGAGCCAAAAGCCCAGGCCCTCCTGAGGCCTAGTTTTTGGGCAAATCACACACAGCAGATTGATGCTTGTGTGAAGGGATTTCTAGAGGATATCTGGAAAACCCGGATTAATTCTTTATATGGAGGTAAGTCTTACTACCAACGTCAGCCCCTGACAGAGGTAGGTTCTGTCCCTTTTGTTCCCGCTCAAACTGGGCGCGGGGTCAATGGCCACAAGGCTACAGCAAACAACGTCTTATGAGTACAATCTATCTTTTGGAAGGCAATTACGTCTGTTTCCAATACCTGGTCAACAAGTGCATGTATTCACTGGTTACTGTACTTACAGGGAGTCCTGTGTTTGCAGATATGTGTGAACATGGATGTCCAAAACCAGGCAACAGATATTCAAGAGTTGGAGCACTACATGAAGAAGTATTGCCCCATACCAAGCTGGTGCCACTTCAGTGACTGCCGTGTTTACTTCCATCAGCCCCTCCACTCCATGTACGTTACATTGTATCATATCTTTTCTTTGTTCCTGTTTTCTGTTTCCTCTCTCATGTTTTCTTTCCATTTTGTCCCATAAGCTCTATGAGCTTTCCGCGGACGTTATAAAGCACCATTTCATTTCATTTCATTTCTTCACTTTCATCCCTCGAGCAGTAGTAGTTTTTTTTGGCTCTGGTTTTGTTTCCTCTCTCATGTGCTTTTCCATTTTGTCCCATAAGGTCTTTGAGCTTTCTGCGGACATTATAAAGTACCATTTCATTTGCTACCAGATGAAATGAAATTTCATCCAGATTTCATTTCATTCCTACCAGATGTAACGGTAAGCACCCATATGGCCTATAATTGCTGGGGTGTGTGCAGCAATTCTGATTCTCAAGCGGTAGCAGCCCTCACCTTAAGAAGACTTGCTCTAGAGGTTGCGATGCATGAAGGATTGGTGTCCAAGACATTTGATAGTGATGTAACCCATATGGTGGTGTACACTGTACCAGAAACTCCTCTGCCATACCAGACAATTCTTCAAAGGTTGGTATCCAATTTAAGTCTCTCGTTTTAACTCATGGGGAGGTGTGACATGTTCAAGGATGATGGTTGTCGAGTAAATAGGAGAAGAAATTAAGGGCCACATTTTATTTCGTGCAGTTCCCCACATGTATGGGTCTATGTATGCTGTCAAGCTACTTGATAAAGCTTTTAAATATTGCTGCATAATATTGTTGAGAAACAATTTGAGAGAATGTCTCGAGTAGAAGTAGTTGGCTCCTTCCACTGAATGGTTGTGAATGGATGTATTCAACGCTAGTGTGTAACAGGCTCTTGGTTTGCAGTCTGGATCCCCAGGAGAGGAAGCTCCTACGGTTAGGTTCGGTGAAGGTTGTGAGCCAGCATTGGATAGAAGATGCTCTCAGCAACAATGGTTGCCTCCCAGAAGCTCAATATAATCTAAGGTACGTTGGACTGCTTTCACTTGTCATGTTCGTCACCCTCCGTATCTTTGTGTCGGGCTGTCATTCATCTTCAGGCAGTGAGTGGTGTGGGCCACTTGGTGTTCTACTGTCTTATGGGTGCTCGGTCCATGAGGTCATTGTAGAGTTTCTTTGCTTGTTTCTATCTTTTACTTGCATGTGGCCCTCTTGGACTACTGGGGTAGCAGTCCAACGCAATGTTAGTTGTTCTGTCAATTGGTAGTCACATGTCACAGGTTAGTTGTTACTGGGGCAGCTGTAGTGGTATGGTAGGTTTTTGTCAGGTTTGTATGACGCAGTAATTGCAATTGTTTGAGTTTTGGTCCCATAAGCTTTCCGAGCTTCTGTTGGACATTATGAAGTTTATTGTTTATGTTTTTTTTTTTTGCTCTCTCTGGAATCCAGTAAGGGCATGATCAATAGTCAATAGTGGCTCTTGTCTCTTTTGGTTCGGTTTCCTGCTGTTGTCTTTTGTGTCCTAATCTGCATTGGCCTCCTATGGGTGTAATAACTTATTGAGCTTTGAGTAGTCTTCTGGTTACAGTTTCACTGGTGATACTATTTGGTTTTCAGTGGTTCTTTGTCATTCTACCCAAATCCCTTGGGCCAGAGATTGCTGGCAGCATATCTACATGATGCTTTCCACCTTAGAAAATATCTCAGAGTATGATTTAATTCAATTTGATTTGAGGATTGAAAGGAATGAAATGAAATGGTAGTTGAAGAAAGGGACTTCAAAAGCCAAGAGGAATTCCAATGAGCTTATGGGACAAGAACTGATAACAAACAAAGCAGTCAATGAAGAGAAATGAAATGAAATGGTACTTTATAACGTCCGCGGAAAGCTCATAGAGCTTATGGGACAAAATGGAGAGAGAGGAAGAAAAAGAACTTCTGTCCGCAGAAGGCCCAGAGGCCTCCTAGTATCTGTCGCCTGACTATGAGATGCAGAAGTCTTCTTGCCAAAATTTTAATGTTTCCTTCCTTGTTCATTTCTTTTTTCATTCTATTGCTCTGTCTGTCTGATCCTCTTAATTAACATCAGAATTTACTCGGAATTTACGCAGGGATGCATCTGTCGATCAAGCCGAAAGACAGGAAGAGGAAAGTACAGAACTGGCACCCACATCAAGACCTAGCAAAGATGTGAAAGTAGGAGCGCCAAATCCGGATGAAGAGAAAAGAAGGAGAAGAATGGGAAGAGGAGGGTCCATGAAAAGGGCAGTCCAGGACTCGTCTTCTGAGAGTGACGACATTGCACCGAAGCGACGCCTCAAACTGGAGGCAGGTTCCAAGCATTCTGGCAGAGTGCAGTCTGGATGCAGACTTGAGAACGAGCCCACATTGAGGTCAAGATTGAATAAGGTGGCAGGGAAGAGAAAGAAATTTGAGAGGTATGAGAATTTGGTCCTCTTGCAGAAAATTGTCAATCTCTAGTTCTTACCTTAGATCAGCAGTAATGCTCAGTAGTTATGCTTGTGAAGGTTTATCGCAGTTTTTCTTCCCAGGTCAAGTCAGTCATTAAACTCGTTTTTGTTGTGAAATAAATAATGGAGGACAACTGTATCAGGAGCTGTGCTCCCACCCTATCGCCATGACAACAATCTCATTTGTCAGTTGAAAGGAAAGATTTGAACTGAGCCAAGTTGATTATTAACCAACTGCAGAAACATCACACTGCCGTAACCCTCTCTAGATATTGAAGTTGATGCAGAAAGTGCACAATGCAGCGAAGTTAAGAAGAATTGCTGTGTGCATCTAGACCCTTCAATTCTACACTGACAAAGGTCCATGGGATTCCATGCAGTGATCAAAGCACGGAGTCTGTTGCGTTTGCTGAGAACAATGAGGGTCACAGTGGTGAAAGACATGTGAGCAGAACAGTAAGCCAAGGCCAGGGAAAAAGCCGACAGCTTGGGAATGCTGCACAAAGTTCTTTGGATGCAATGCTCATGGACTTGTTACCATCTTACTTTGCTCCCCAGGAAGGTCACCTTGTGCACATTACAGAATCTGAGAAAGAGAGCGTCAGACCATCGCATAGATTAACCCTGCAAACTATAGAAGAGGACGGAGAGGCTGTGAAGTGCTCGTCAAGGGAGGATGGGGAGTCAACCCCAGGTCTGAATGTCATTCGCCCAGTCAATACAAGACCAGAAACAACTGGAGGGGGCGGGGATTTATCTTCTACGGATGGTGTGACTTCAAGGACAACAAATAGGATGCAATGCAGAGAAGAGGGGTGTTCGACACCGGACACTTCTGGATCCTTAGAAGATAAGCGGAAAGTTAGCTACAAACAGAGGGTTAATCAGTTTCTGAATTTTGATTAATGATTCATTCTTCTTCATCTTCCGTGTATAGTTTGAGGCTAGGCAGTGAAGCAATTTGTTCTGGATCTGTGGATAGACACCGCACATAACAATGTAGAGACCGAATTGATGGATTTTTTGGAGTTGCAAAAGGCCATGTTGTAAATTATCTGACCAAATAAAAAAGCCTCTGTCTTTCCATCCTCTGTTGAACTGAGCAGCTTATGTTGCTATGTTGCTGCCTCCCTCTTGCATTGTGATCATAACTTTGAAATGTTTCTTGACCTTGTGGAAAAGCAATGTCAGTGCAACAATGCAATGGCATGCAAGTACTGGGTCTCTAACTTGTTTGCTAGATGGGGAAAATGTTGTAGCTGCCCCGCAAAGGGGAGTTTTTGCTGTATCTTTGTACTTAATATGGTTCTAAACATCTTCTATCTCCACATAAAACTTCACAGATGTTCACCCTATGCATTGCAAGATCATAGTTGTTTTAGAGCTGCAACTTGGAATTCAACTTTGTTTTAGGCCCCAAAAATTTTACAACCCCTCTCATATTTCCAATTGACCTGAAATTCATCATAAAGTCCACATATCCCAGTAATGGAAGACTTGTGCAAAGGAGGCTGTGAGGAAAGGCAGGGAAGAGGCTCTTATTTACGCCATCTTCGGTTGGCATCTTGACTGTATGAATAACATCCCGTTTCAATATTTCATCTGTTAGTATAGATTTAATATTACATTTACACCTGTCTTGTCCCCTTTCTGTCCCCATTTCATTTCATTTGTTTTTCATTTCATTTCTTAAAAACAAAATTTACAAAAACCAGTTTCAGATGCACCCCAACCCTATGCAAGAGGACTCACCGAAGCTACCTCTGGTGGCCATGATAAAAATCAAAAGGCTAAGCCCAAAGCCCCTTGAAAATTTCTTGTGGGTTAAATCATTGTTGCCCTACAACAAAAGAGCTAGCGGGGAATACGCCTCTACCAACCCAGTAGACAGATTCCTTCTCAAGTTGAACGCAGCAGCAGCAGCCAGCAAAAAACTTAGCAAGCAAATCACGGAAGCCAGGAAAAAAAAGTTCCAAGCCTTGACGAAAGGTTTGCCAAACCAAAATGGAATCCCCTAGATATGATGAGGCTACTTACCAAACGTATCTGGAGGCAAAGAAGAATATGGAACTCTTCCAATCGCTTAAGGAAGAAAAGTTTAGGCTCTAGACTGGTATAAACTGGTCAACAAAGAGTGAAAAGATTGTCAAACATAACTGAACACAAACAAGAGATTAGACTAGAGGTACAAGACTAGACAATAAGTCAAGGTCGGCGTGGCCGAATGCATGGTGGATAAACATTAATCAAGATGATTTTATAACAATGGACAAGAGTACAAGATACTGGAACTCGAATCAAATACTGAAATGCTGGAAACTGGACTGGGGTACCAGATACATGAAACTGAACTAGAGTAGTGAAAGCTGGACTAGAGTAATGGGATGGGAGCAAGAGTAGTTTGAACTTGTGTTGGCGAGACTGAAGAATGTCCAATCTCGCCTCCTATATATACTGGCTATTAAGAAGCTTCCCATATGGAGGTTTCTTGCTAGAGAAGTTTCCAAGATTAAACAAAGGTTTCTTGATGGAGAAGCTTCTTTAAACAAATGAGGTATCTTGATGGAGAAGTTTCCTCCAAATGAAACTTCCTGAGCAGTTCCCAAGTTACTCTTGGTAATTTGGTAAACTTCCGGTAACTTGGTAAGTAATGGTAGATCATGATAAATCACGATAAGTCATGATAACTTCCGGTAATATGATAACTTGGTAACTTCTGGTATTTATACCTGGTAAGTTCCTCTGGGCTATGTCCGTGACATCACCCCCTCCTCTAGCGCCGAGCTTCTCGAGGAGCGGAAAAATCTTGGACTTGCTTAGAGTTGGAGAAAATCCAAAATCCGGCGAATGGTACTTGCGAAGTATTCGGCTCTTCGTTCTTGACTCAAATGATTTATAGGTCCCTGCAACCATCGATAGTGTCCAATACCTTGAACTTGGGACCACGCAGTGATTTGAGCATTCTGATTTTCGAAGCTGCATTCAAACATGATTTCGTTGCCCTCTGGGTCCGAAGCCTCAACCTCCAACAAAATTATCAGACTTCGAGTAGGTTCCACTTACCGTCGTACGGGGTCCAGACGATGAAGTACGCGTCGCATTGGTGGTCCATCGTCTCGAGAACGTCGGCGTGATGTTGAAGGTCGTGAGAGTCGGAACGGCTGATCTGGTAGCTGGGTAAGCGACAACTCCAATGTATCTAATTCATGTGACTCCATACTGCCAATACAAGATGCAAGAGTGCTGGAAGTGCTGGAAGTGTAGCTATATATACTGATGTGTGGTGCTCCTCCATCTTTAGCGTGTATCAGATACATTGAACGTGAAGTCTTCACCTTGAAGCTAACTTGGCTGACATCATCGTTGTGACGTCTTAATGTTATGTAGCTCGGGGCTTAGCTGGATATCGTTGATGAAACTCTTGGACTTTGTCAGATGCATTGGCAAGGTTGGATGAAGGTTCTCACGTTCGTTCGCTGATGTCGTAGCCTTTTCAATGTACGAAATACTCAAGACGTTTATACTTGATTTGAGAGTATAGGACTTCGTCGACTTCATACTCAATTTTCTGATTGACTTTGATTGGTAGAGGTGGTACGGAGACTCCCCCTGGAATATTCGATGGATGATACACCTCAAATAATAAAACATTAAAGACTCAATGGATGTGCATACTTCGTGGGAGTTCAAGCCGAAAACTGACCAGATTTATTTGTCGAATAAATTTGAATGGTCTCAGGCATTGATAATCCAACTTCCTTACTGGTCGCGAGGTTTGTATGTCTCGTCGAAGAAGCCACACACAATCTCCGACCTTGAACTGGGGTTGGAGTTGACGACGTTGATCTGCATACTCCTTGTATTAGTTTTGAGCTTCTCCGAGGTGGAATGTAAGCTCCTTGTGAATCGTAGCGAGATGAGTAGAAAGGATTTGCAGCAGGGCTTCTAACAATCTTCATGTGGAAACGGTTTGCTCAAGGATGATGACCATAATTGGAGAAAAATAGAGTTTGTTTGGTCGAAGAATGTATAGTGTTGTTGTAGGCAAACTCAGCCAATAACAAAAGGTCCGTCCAATTATCTTGGTGATAATTTATCGTACAACGAAGATACTGCTCCAAAATCTGGTTTACACATTCGGTTTGACCATCAGTCTGTGGATGATTTGCTGTAGAGGTTAATCTTAGTATCCAATATGTGAAATAATCCCCTCCAGAAATATAATATGAACTGTGGTCATCGATCAGATACGATGTCCTTCGGGAGTCCATGAATGCGGTAGATATTATTGAGGAAGAGTCTTGCAGTTTCCTCGCCGGTAACCGTCTTATTACATGGAATGAAATATGTCATCTTCGTAAAACGATCTACAATAACAAGGATTGAATCGGTGGTCTTGGAAATTGGAAGGTCTGTAATAAAGTCCATAGACACGGACGACCATGGACCATTAGGAATGGGTAATGGCTGAAAAAGGCCGTAAGATCAATGTCGTGGTCCCTTCGCTCTAGCACACGTGTCATAAGATTTTATAAATTCTTTCACGAGTTTCCACATCTGCGGCCACCAGCAATCCCTGGATATCAATTCCATTATTTTGTTGAAGCCGAAAATGTCCTACAGCCGAAAAATCATGACATGTTTGAAGAATTTGAAGTCGTGTAGGTCTTGGAGGTACATAGAGAAGTCCCTTGAAATCAAGTAAGTCATATTTGAATTCGAAGTCGTTTGTAACATGTGGGTTGTCCCGAAGTGTCGTAGCAAATTTGTCGCTCTTCAGTCCTTCACGAATCTCCTTTATGATCTCTACATTGTCATAGGTGGACATGGATAGCATATTCAATTGGAAATTTGTTGGTTTCAAGATGATGAATTTCTGTTGGTCAAAAGCTGCATCCCCTTCTTTTAGCGCAATATACGATCGTCGAAAAATAGCATCTGGTTTTCCTTGAAGATTTCCGGGACGGTAGGTAATAACAAAATCAAACCTTGCTAGTGACATACTCCATCGCGCTTGACGTCGATTCAAAACACGAGTACTAATAAATACTCGAGGTTTTTATGATCGGTATAGACTGTGACCTGATGTTTAGCTCCCTCCAATAGATGACGTCACTCCTCAAAAACATCGATAATCTTTAGAAGTGGATTTCATAATTGATCTCCGCAGCGGAAAATTTGCAAGAACAAAAACCAACAGGATGAAGTCGACCATCCGTACCGTATTGAGAAAGTAGAGCGCCAAGTGCAAAGTCCGATGCATCTGCTTCCAAAAAGAATGGTTTAGATGGGACTGCATGTACCAGTATTGGGGCCGTTGTAAATTCATGCTTCAGCCTTTCAAATGTCTGGTCAGCCTTCTCGTCTTATACAAATTTGTCCTTCCCTGTAAGTCGTGTCAATGGTGCAGCAATTTTGGAATAGTCCTTGATGAAGATTCTATAGAAATTTGCAAATCCCAGAAAACATTGTACATCTTGGACCGAAGTTGGTTTAATCCACTCGATGATGGTTTGTATTTTCTTTTGATCCATAAAAACGCATATGTCGAAAATAATATAGCCCAGAAATTCAACCTCAGATTGATGGAAAAATATTTTTCCAACTTGGAATATAGTCCTCTTTCTCTTAATTTATCAAAGACAATGCGTACATGGCGGCCATAATGTTCTTCATTCTGTGAAAATATCAAAATGTCGTCCAAATAGATGACTACAAAGTCATCTAAAAATTCTCGAAAGATGTCATTCATCATATGTTGGAAAATTGCTGGAGCATTTGTAAGACCGAAAGGCATAACACTGTATTCAAAATGTCCATACCTTGTTCGAAAAGCTGTTTTCCATTCGTCTCCTTCTTTTATCCGTATAAGGTTATAAGCTCATCTCAAGTCAATTTTGGTGAAAATCTTCGCTCGTCCCAGTTGGTCGAGAAGCCCAGAAATCAGCAGCAACGGATAACGATTCTTAATTGTGACTTTATTGAGACCGCGATAGTCTACACACATGCATAATGATCCGTCCTTCTTTTTCACAAACAAGATAGGCGCCCCCGCAGGTGATTTTGAATGTCGGATGAAGTTCTTCGACAAATTTTCATCAATGTATTCACGTAATGCAGCCAACTCCGTCTGGGATAAGTTGTAGATTGGGCCGAATGGTGGTTGGGCTCCTTCTTGTAACTCAATTGCACAGTCATAAGGTCGATGTTCTGGCAATATGTCTGCATTTTTCTTCTCGAAGACATCCTTGAAATCTTGATATTGAGTAGATAATGTCGAAGTATCTTTGTCTGTTGTGGACTTGATCGGAGTCGCATAAAGTGCAAATGCCGCATCATTTTTTGTAGCTCTTATGAAAGCTCTAGCTCCAAGGAACAGGGGTTGAATACCTTTGATATTTCTACATTTTTTTCTTGAAGAATTTTTTCGCGATCGTCAGTCGATGTCAGGATTGTGAAGTACGAACCAGGGAAGTCCAATGATCACATGATTCGTTGGAGACTGGATGATGTTAAAAACAATATGTGATGCTAGATCTTCAAGCTTCACTTCAAGTGGTCGAGTTTCATGGTCAACATTTCCTGATGCTAACGGTTGTCCATCGATGACTTCAACGGGGGCCGAGAGTTTCTTCTTTACGAGCGTTAAATTGTGTTGTTTCGCAAAGTTTTTGTCCATAAAACAAGTTGAAGCCCCTGAGTCCAAAAGTGCTTCTACAGAGATATCTCGATTGTGTACTTTGATTTTTACCGGAACTGTGAAGCAAGGTGGAGGGTCTGGAAGTAGAAAGAGACATTTTTTCGGTGAGGAATTTGTGGTGTCCAGCCGCATGGTCCTTACTGTGACTAGACATCTTCGTTTTCCGACCTCCTCGTATCGAACACTTGAGTTGCGCCTCGAGCTTTGAATCTTCTCTTGTTGGGGCAGTTTAATGCAATGTGAACTTCTTCTCCGCAATAGAGGCATAATCTATTCGAGCGTCGTCATTGTTTTTCTTGTGACATCAATGGCTTGAATCGGACAGCATCAATCATGACGGTTGCAATGGTGGTTGCTTGTCAGGAACACTGCAAAACTTTGTATGGCGCAGCCAGTATTTCCATGCAGGTCCTTCACCAGTTTCACGAGATGCAGCCTGATGTAAGTAGTGTTACCATGTTTCGGCTCCTTCACACAAATTGGTGACCTCACTTGATGACATTGTGTGACGACCTCACTTTCCTGCATATCTATTGTGTGCAGATTTGATCATTTCTCACTGTCCTCACTAAGCCAAAAAAAAACTAAGTTTTTCATCTCTATTTCCTTGATACTGTTGCTGCCTATCTCTATTTTGGGTGTTACCTTCATGCAAACCATATGTAGGGTAGTCATGAACCAGTCTCCACCAGTCTCTTCATTTCTGACCTGGTTTCATTGTCTTTATCCGCAGATACTTGAGCAAGAGATGGGAGCCAGTCAAGGGTACCACTGCTCTCTTGACCATCTGAGAACACAAGCATGCTGCCACTTTGTTGCTCATCCTTAGATTTCTCCAAAGTGTGTTCATTTTGCTGCAAGACTTTCTTGCCCATACTTTTTGTCATTAGGGTGGCAAGAACTTCAGCTCAATCACACTACAACACACCCTATGTAATTTCGACAATTTAGTTTGACGCTGGCGTTGACTGTTGTTACTTTCGACTGTTCCAATCATTTTGCAGTCAAAATTTATATTAAAATATTCGAGGTGCTAGACAACCGCGAAAATTTTGACTGTAGTGAGAGATTTTGATTGCCTAAAATGAGCTGACTGAGACAACCAGTTAAACAATGGCATGTGTAATCATAATATATAACAATATATACGTGGATAATAAGAAGTAAAAACATTTAACTATTTTTTCACTGACCCAGCACATTAATATTAAACTAATCGTGTACTGGTTAAGGTTAGTGAAACAAAACAATTGAATTATCTGAACGAATGATAAACAAACGCCTTGCTGGCAGCTATTGGATGAACGTATGAAAGGTTAGTGAAACAAAACAACTGAATTATCTGAACGAATGATAAACCAACGCCTTGCTGGCAGCTGTTGGATGAACGTATGAAATATAATTTGTGTGCACTGGATGAACGTATGAATGAACGATAAAGGAAATGCCTTGCTGGCAACTATTGGATGAACGGAAAATTAAATGGATGGATGGATAGATTGATGGAAAACCCAAAATCCATCCATCTATGATACATTCATCCAAATAATTCAAAATGGATTTAGGGTTGCGGGATTGCGTTCAGCGATGAGTAAGTTATGGGACTTGATCGTTTTGTTGTGTTTGCGTGGGAGGATCTGCAGGATATGCATAGCTTGGGTGGACAACCGCAATTGCAAGGTGTGGCTTTTCTTAATGTACGATGTGAAGATGTTTGTCCATCCTGCAAATGTGGGCTCTTAGTACCATGATTTGGTATTCTTCCTGATGTTTACAACATTCTTGGGAGAGTCGGCTTGGTCTTAGCAGGCCGTGTTTCAATCTCCGCCCGCTCAGCTGCATCGTGGTGGTTCTCGCAGACCAATCCGACATTACTTGACTACAGACACAAGCAGCACACACAAGAGGTGGTCAGTCAAATCCTCGATGGGTCATGACACAAGGTCGAGGACAATGTGGTGAGGGCACCTTCTTCGCCGTCTTTCAGCCTGTTTTGCCCGCTCATCAGACTCGGCCCTGAATTTTCAGCACGGAGCAGAGCAGGCATGAATTTTGTAAAGATCCTTCACGATGGTGCGACAACCGCAATCGCAAGGTGTGGCTTTTTCTTAATGTACGCATGTGAAGAAGTTTGTCCATCATGTAAATGTGGGCTGTTGGCTCCTATTAGTACCATGATTTGGTATTCTTCCTGATGTTTACAAGGTTCTTGGGAGAGAGCTTGGTCTTAGCAGGCCGTGTTTCAATCTCTGCTCAGCTGCACCATGGTTGTTCTCACAAACCAATCCGACAGTTCCTGACGATGGACACAAGCAGCACACACAAGAGGATCTTTGGGTTGATGGTCTGTCAAATCCTCCATGGGTCATGACACAAGGTCAAGGTCGACAATGTGGTGAGGGCACCTTCTTCTTCAACCTATTTTTGCCTGTTTTACCCTCTCATCAGACTCGGCCCTAAGATGCATATTGAATTCTGTAAGTTAGCTCGTTGGGTGGATCTGTGGTGGTTAGGAGTGACTTTGACAAGTTACTATCGATGTGGCAGCAGGAAAGTATCCAAAAACAGATAACATAGATTAGGAGAAGCTCGTTGGTGGATCTATGGTGGTTTTGGAGTGATTTTGACATGTTACTGTAGGTAGGGTTAGGGCGTTAGTGTCAGCTGCTTCAGCTACTAGCTGCAGCAAGGCAAGGATGTGTGCATGATTTGTGCAGAGGTCTGGATAGCTGAAGGAGCAGGGATAGAGTGTGGGTCCAGATTCATCCAAGAGGGCCGAATTTCAAGCTCCAGATTACCTATGATTCGCTGTGGAAGGATAGCTACTCGAAACCTGCATGGGTAGATGGTGAACTGGAAGCCACAACACCAGCGGCTCAATTGATAAAATCAGGCACTGCTAATGAAGGTACCTTCTTCAACAGATTTCACCCTGTTTTTCCCTCTTATCAGAATTGGCCCTAAATTTTCATGTTGAATTCTGATACTTTTCTGACCCCAGGCAATGGCGGGACAATCGAGGCAAAAAGGTGAATGCTTGTTGGATTACAAAGAGTAGCAGATGCAATTGACCATAGGAACTAGTGTGATAAGTTGAGTTAGGTGTTTCCTAGAACAAATCTAGGCTGTCATTGTCAGGTGCTAGCAGCAAGGCAAGGATGCAGTATGCATGATTTGTGCAGAGGCATGGATAGCTGAAGGAGCAGGGATAGAGTGTGGGTCCAGGTTCATCCAAGAGGGCTGGACTTCAAGCTCCAGATTACCTATGATTCCATGTGGATCAATAGCTACAAGAAACCTGCATGGGTAGATGGTCAAGTAAAGGTAGCAGCTGCAGCGGCACAGTTGATAAAATCAAGCACCTCAACCATGACCACAGCTTCTGAAAGAGGATCAAGAGAGGGAGTCCACAATGCCTCTTCTGCTGGGCATGTGAAGATGCTTTGTGAGGCAGGGAGACTGACAAAGGCTCTACAACTTTAAACTAACAAGGCATTTCAGCAGATTCAGATACGTCTTCTGTCTCTTGCTTAAGTGCATCAAGATGAAAGGTCTGGAAGCTGGAAACAGGTGCACACTCACATTATCCAAAGTGATTAACGCCAAATGTTTTTCTACTCAACACCCTTGTCAACATGTATGTTAAGTGTGGGAGCATCATGGATGCTCACCAGGTTTTCCACAGAATGCCTCGACCATCTTTGATCACGTGGAATATAATGTTGGCAGGATTTACCAAGCATGGGTGTGGTAGGAATGCTTTGGAGACCTATGAGCAAATGTTGCACATCACGTTCGTTTGTGTTTGCAATTCATGTGCAAGCCTGGGAGCCCTGGAAAAGGGGAAAGAGGTCCATGATGACATCGTGAAAGCTGGAATTGTACTAGATGTGATTCTGAACAACACCCTCGGGGACATACATGTCAAATGTGGGCATTGAGGACGTGGAGGGAGTGTTCAACAATATGGCTGAACGAGATTTGGTGTCATGGAACGCCATGCTTGCAGGGTATGCACTACAGGGGGGCGGGATGGAGGCCTTGGAGACCTATGAGCAAATGATGGTGGAAGGGGTGAAGCGCAACCACATCACGTTTGTGTGCGTTTGCAGTGCGTGTGCAAGCTTGGCAGCCCTGGAAAAGGGCAAAGAGGTGCATGGTTGCATCGCCAAAGCTAGAATTGTACCAGATGTGATTCTGAACAATACCCTCGTGGACATGTATGCCAAATGTGGGTGCATTGAGGATGCGTAGGGAGTGTTCGACAATATGGCTGAACGAAATGTGGTGTCATGGAACGTGATGATCGCAGGATATGCCCAGCATGGTCATAGGGAGGTCCTGCAACTATTTGAAGGAAATGCAAAAGAATGGCTTGAAGCTGGACAGTCTCACCTTTATATGTGTTCTCTCTGCATGCAGCCACACTGGCCTACTGAATGAAGGAAATCAAGATCATGGTGTCACTCCGACAGTAAAACACTTTGGCTATATGGTGGACCTTCTTGGACGTGCGGGACAACTGGATGAGGCAGTGGATCTGATTAATAAGATGCCAATCAATCCAGATCTTGTGGTGTGGAAGGCCGTGCTTGGTGCCTGCAGAATCCATGGCAATGTGGAGATGGCTGAACGTGCGGCAACATCTATCCTCAAATGGGATGAACAGGATGCCGTGACTTATGTGTTGGTATCAAACATGTATGCTGCAGCTGGCAGGTGGGATGATACTGCAAAGGTGAGAAGAATGATGAAGGTCAGAGGGGTTAGAAAGCAGCCAGGTCGCTACTGCATTGGGGTTGGCAACAGGGTGCACACCTTGCTGTAGATGACAAGTTGCATCCCAATTAAGGAAATCCATGCTGAGCTGAGAAGATTGTCTGGGCAGATGAAAGGAGGCGGGGTATTGGTATTTTTCCAAAAATGGCCCCCACAACTGCTACTGTTGGAACTCAGTTTTCTGGAAGATTTGCAAATTTTTCCTGCCGCCATCTTATTATGGATTATGTTTCGACATTGAATTGCCACTGGACATCATCGGATATCCAGAAGTCCATAGTGTTTAAAAGAGATTACTTTAATATTGCCTGTCTCATTCCTGGAGTTTTGGGGTGCATTTCATTACACTGCAAAACAAAGTCTAATGCATAAAAATGCAATTGCAAATATCCATATGGTGGATTCCCTTTGCCCCATCAATGATTTCTGGAATCCCAGCGGCCACCAATGTCTACATTGCACGCTGGAAAACGAATTCCAGTCTGTTTTGGTAACACAAACACCATATTAAAATTGCAGATATTTTTCTAATCAGTTTACCATCATAGAGTAGTATCACGGGGTCTGAATTGTTCATTCCAACAGGCTAGTAAGCTGCCACGACATATTTATCCTAAGGCAACATGAACACAGGGCCTGAATCAACTTCTTAACAGCCAGCAAGTGCTTACCACCATGGACATTGTCCATTAAAAAAGCCAAGCATCCAGGGGCTTGTAACCAAAGACATTATCTGGTCGAAGAAGAGCCACCCTACAATTTTGCATGGCACCAAATGTCCTAAGTCTGATACGCGCTTTGTATTGCATGATGTGGGGGAGGAGGAAAAGGAATTTTCTCTTTGCCACCATAGTGAGAGGTTGGCCATTGGTTTTGGGCTGATCAGGTTTGTGTGCGGTTGTAGTGCGTGTGCAAGCCTGGCAGCCCTGGAAAAGGGCAAAGAGGCCCATGGCAACATTGTCAGAGCTGATGTGGTGTCGTAGAACTCGATGCTTGCAGGGTATGCACGGCAGGGGCACTGGATGGAGGCTTTGGCTCCAGATGTTGTGCTTGAGCAGCTCAGTCTCAACCCTTTCCTAGTGCCAACAAATGATGTGGATTCACGCCAAAAAGGTCTGGAAGCTGGAAAGCAGGTACACACTCACAAGCATCGCAGGGTATGCAGAGCAGGGCGTGGGATGGTCATTGGTGGATTTGGAGACCTATGATGAAATGATGGGGGAAGGGGTGAAGCCCCAACCACATCACGTTTTTGTGTGATTGCAATGCTTATGCAAGCCTGGCAGCCCTGGAAAAGGTCAAAGAGGTCTATGTTGACATTGTCAAAGCTGGAATTGTACCAGATGTCATTCTGAACTCTGCCCTGGTGGACATGTATGCCCAATGTGGGTGCATTGAGGATGCAAAGCAAGGAACTTAAGTGTACTCTGTTTATATACTGGGTTGGCAGGGAGGCTTTGGAGATTGTGAATGGGTGATGCTTGCAGGGTATGCACAGCAGGGACATGGTATGGAGGCTTTGGAGACCTATGATCAAATATTGATGGGGGAAGGGGTGAAGCCCAACCACATGACGTTGCAGCATACTAGTACTTCATAGCCATGGCGGCTCTCTCAGCCCCTCCATTTTTTTTTCTTTTAGTTTTTTTGGCGCTGGGAGAGAGCAGCAGCTCTGCTGTCTCCTTCCCCTTGCTTATGCCGATCGTTAAAGGGGAAATTGTCATTCTGAACTCTGCCTTGGTGGACATGTATGCCAAATGTGGGTGCAGCAAGCCTGATGTGAAGGGAGAGTTTGACAATATGGCTGAACGAGTTGTGGTATTTTGGAGTGCCATGATTGCAAGGTATGTGCAGCATGGGTATGGGATTAAGGCTTTGGAAACATAAGAGCAAATGATGTGGGAAGGGATGAAGCCAGACCAGGCCGTCATGTTCATTTGTTTTTGTAATATGCATGTGCGAGCCTAGCAGCCCTGGGAAGGGGCAAAGAGGTTTATGGTGACATTATCCAAGCTGGAATTGTACCAGATGTCATTCTAAACATTCCCCTGGTGTACATCTGTCAAATGTGAGCCTGGCAGCCATCAAAAGGGCACAAAGGTCCATGATGACATCGTCAAAGCTGGAGTTGTCACTCTAAACACTGCCTTGGTGGATATGTATTTCAAGGCAGCCCTGGAAGTGGATGTCACTTTGGGTGACAAGGTAGCTGGCATCACCATTCTCAACATGATTTCTAATGTTCTCTTGACATGTCCACGATAGTGCTGGACCTAGCTGCACAGCAGATTATCCTTACTCAATGACTTCAGTTGGGCAGTGATCTATGGATATGGCAACATGGCCCTCATGTTGGTCATTTGTAGAATGTGGCCAAAACTTGTTTTGCAAATCACTCTTGATATAAAACCAGTTTTGAGCCATCCAAATGTTTTTGGTTCCGACCTGTATTTGTATTATATGTTTTGTTGTATTTGTAATATATTTTCAATGCAGTGCAGCGAATCAAAAAATTTAAATACAATATCCACTAATTAACATACGTACAGATATAAACTAAAAGTAAATGAAAAAAACGAAATAAAAGTAATAAACAAAAAAACCAAATATTAAATAAAAAACCTCCCAATTCATATGTATATGTATATTATATTATATTAATATGTATATATGTATATACACCTCCAGAGTGAAACATATTTACTAAAATGTGTCCAGTAGAATATTACAATATACAAAGTCAAGCAAACTCACTATCACTGATTTACAGTCAAACCGTATACTAAACATCATGGAACATAGTCAATATGTTCCACTTCAGTTAAACCACTTTACTACACGTCATGCATCCACGTCACTCTGCCCTTAAGCCACTCACTACACGTCATGCATCCACGTTATAATTCAGTTAAACCACTTTACTACACGTCATAGCCACGTCATAGCCACGTCGCATCCACGTCATACTGTGCTGCCTACACGTCACCCCCTAGGTTTTACTGTCACATTTCACTGTCAGAACCTGGCATCTGGATTCGACTGCTTGACTGAAACGACTTGACCTTTGTCACGCATGTTTGACTATGGAGGCTGGGAGTAAAAATGTCGCAAATGACTCAAAAATGAGTCAAATACAGAGTTGAAAAGCCCAACTTGTATTGTAGTGTCAACTCCTTGTCTTAGTGTACCATTGCTATCAAGTGGAACATGTGACCACTTTTCATCCCTTGTTTGATAATTTATTTCCTCCAGGTCATTGCCTTCTGATTCGAAGCCAAGCATGTCTCTTGATGAACTGATCACCATGTCAGTTTCTTTAATAAAGGCATCGAGGTGTTCTTCTATGTTTACTGCACTGACTTGTGATATGTCAGCCTCTCAGACAATTTCCCAGGAATGGTTAAGGCCTGGGTAACCATGTTCCATCGTGTCTTAGCTATATCCAAACAGTCGTCTCCCAAGCATTGGATTGGCTTGATTTTCTCCTTATTGTCTGTCAATACATCATGAAATTTATTGCCACCAAGGGCACTTCCACCACATCTACTCAATGACCTGAGTTGGTTAAAAAAACTGATGTAGTAAACAGGTGAGTCCCTCCAGCACAAGCAGGGATGCCTCGGCGTGAGCCTGGTCACGTGAGTGCGTGAGCGCAACTGCGCTCACGCCACGTCACCTTGCGCAAATGCCACGTCACGGGGCTCAGTCCACGTCATCACACGTGAAGGCCAAGTCACCACGCGCCCAGAAAGAAGTGGAGTGTATTCCCGCGGATTGGCACCCTTTACCGCGGAAACAAGCTGGACGACATAATAAAAGGCATTGAATAAAGGATGGATGAATGTACAGTTGGATGATAAACAGATGGATGAGTGTGAAAAATGTATGTAGATGGATGAATGACGGATGGATAAGAGTAAAATGGATGAATGTATAATGGATGTTGAGCAATGACAAAAATTCATGACAGGAAGATGCATGACCAAATCTTTTGACGAATGCACAAAGTATATGAAATGAGTGTGGAAGGTTTGTGGGGTGGATTAAAGAGTACAGAGGATGAATGTACAATGGATGTTGTACAAAGGAAGCTTTCATGAATGGAGCACGCATGAATACAGTGTAGATGAATGCACAATGGATATGAGAAGAGTCAGGAAGGTTTGTGAGATGGATTCATACATATAGCAATTTAAACGAAAGTTGATTCTGTGATTATTATTTGTTCTAAAGGAACAACTACGGTGGAGGAAGGGGATTCAACGTTTTCCAGATAATATGAAAATGAATATTAAAAGAATACAGTTCAGTCTGACTCAGAGTCAGTACAATGTATCCCCTCTTCCTCTGCATCTAAGTCTAAGTATTTTAGAACACCGGATCCACGCTGGATACACCTACGGCTGGCCACTAAAAAGTCAGGGGATAGGGACTCGGCCGCGTGAAGTGCCATTGCTTCGGCATAAACAGGAAGCAGAAAATTGGAAAGGGGGCTGTCGAAAACAGACTCGCCAGAAATGACTGTATCTCCTGAAGATCCACCGCTGCCTTTCCTGAAAGACAGCCTGAAAAAGTTATTACTGTAACTTTGATGTTATCGAGAAATTGAGTATGACTCCCAAAGAGGGTTTAGCACTTACTCACATGAAAAGTCGTTGTCGACCTGCTTATCTTCGGGATCGTCATCATTTCGAATTTGAATCCGATCAGTCTGTGTGCCTGAAGTGGAGCCAGACAAAAGGGGGAGGAGCACGGTGTTGTAGAGGTCAGAATCACCCTCCATGCCAAAAAGGCTTCTTCCGCCTGCCTTGCATGCGTGGTAAGTTGCTCCTGCACCAGACAGGAGAACATGAACAGTTTGGAGGGGGGGATTTAAGCAGATGAAACTGTTGAAAGGAAACCAATTCGGAAGGGAAAAAACGAACCTGTGGACACAGAAAGATCGACCACCCGTGCAGAGCGGTGGCTGCATGACTCCAGCAGTATTTGCATGAATGCTGGTGACTTTTCCTTTGCACCTCTCCAGGGAGTGCCATCTGGTCTCTTCAGAGTCTGACTGGACTGCATGAAGTTGTACAAAATGTCATCGACATGGGGCTCATAGGGGGGGTTGACGAAACAACCCTGGTCAGAAATCTCAAAGCTGCGGATGGAGGATGGTGTCTTTGATGTGCGAATCCTCCGCAGGCAGATCGCCTCGAACATCCTCGTCTGGCAAAGATAGCAGGTTAGTGTGGTAAACACAATCTATAGTGGAAGTGTGTACATCGGCTATTCAGAACTCTGACAAAAAAATCATGAATCGTTGATGATCGGTGTCGATCATAAAACATTCTACTAGAGTGGAGCTGCAGAGAAAATTGAAACTCATGATCAAAGCACAAGCAGAAGGGAGACGGCATACCAGCTGACCAGGGAAACCCCCTTTCACAAGGTAGAGGCTGTTCACACAATTCCATGTGCGCAAAACTTCAAACCCTGAAGACTTGAGGTATGATGCCAATGCCCGACGACTATCATTGTCACATGACTGAAAAAGCAGAAGTGTCCCTGCATCAGAGAGGAAATTGTTACAGAACCCGAACACCCAACTCCAGTAGTTGTCCTCGAATTTGTTCCAGCCTGGCGTCTTGCCCTTTGGAAGAACTTCTGGCACAGCCTGGCCATCCGGGATGTCGAGAATGACAATGTCGGCCGCATAAGTTTTCTGCACACCGCACACGAAGGTGGGACCTGTGCTCACCTGCAACAGACATGTTTTTTATAAGAACGATGGCAAGAATGTTTTCAAAGAACGAGACTGAAATACTGCCAACGAAACTTTCAGAGAAAAAGGAAAGAAACTGGAATTCTCACCAGATTGAGGAATGAGATTATATTGTCCCAGGTAGGGGATGGCACCCCAGTGTATCCTCTCTTTCGACTCTGCATCATCGAAAGCCAACCCTCATTAACAATTTTCATCTCTCCTGCTGAATCAGAACGGGAAGGGTGTGGCTTGGCATCGAACACGCACTGAAGAGTGCGGGTATATCTTCCAGCAGTAAAGTCCTGCCCACTCTCCATCTCCTTTTCATTCTCCTTCCCCTTGTCCTTTTCCTTCTCTTTGGACTTGTCTTTGTCCTTTGGCTTTGCTGGTGAGATGGCTATGACATCAACAGCCTTGTCTTTTGGTTTGCGGCCCGCCTTCTTTCCCTTCTGCGGCGTTCCCTGAGCATCAGGCTCCTTGGCAGCCAAGGTTGCTATGTTTCGTTGATACTCTTCGTCAGTCAAAGGCGCCAGCATCTCAGCGTTATTGTTCAAGTATTTCATATGCTGTTCTTGAAAGGTCGTGTGCTCAGGTGGGCAGTCAAGGTACCACCCACAGTCTCTGAAGTGAGAAGGACTCCAGTCCTTCAATATCCCTGCAATATACATGGTTGGATCGTTTGCAGGGTCCGACCACATGTCAAGATAGTCGGGAATTCCGCTCAGGTGATTTCCTTCCATAAGCACATATTTCGTGTACCTGAAAAAAGGAGATAAATCCCAACCCACAAAAGCGCTCAGTGAGTAAGATGCAAGTAGAACAGAAAGAATAAAACATAGATTGAAATGGCTCTGACAACTGCTCCAAGGACCTTTCAGGACCACACTACTGCTCCAGATATGAATGTCGTCAACGCCATTCAGAACATTCCATTCAATGACACTGTAAATACATCCTAATCCAGGTGAATGCAAATAATCGTTTAGAAATGACACAGACATAGAAGTGAATGTCGTCAACGACATTCAAGAATGAAGCCAAATTATTACTTAAATGAAGCAAAATCACAGGATGGAAATAAAAAAATTGAGTAAGGAACCCTCCAGGAAAACTCAATGCACATTCATAACGAACCTATCACTGAGGACCTCACAACATCACTGTATGTGAATGGCGTCAACGCCATTCACAAAAATACAAAAAAGAAACCAATTACTTAGCTCCCCAATCCATGTAAATTGAATTTGTCGCTGTTGAATAATACAGACACAGCTGTGAATGTCGTCAACGACATTCACTTTGGATTTCTTAAAACAGAGCTTATCAAGCCTCCACATTCATCGCAAGAGGCAAAAACAATGCAGAACAACTGAATGTCTGCATTGACATTCAGCAAAATGAAGTGAGGAACCCTCACTGTAACCTCTATGGACATTACAAAAATTTAAATAACTCTGAGGACCTCTCAACAACTCCGTATGTGAATGTCGTCAACGCCATTCAAGGACATTATCAATTCTAATCAGGGACAATATAATTGCACCCTTAGATCCTAACCAGGTGAATTCATATACTCGCTTAAGAATGACTTAGACAAAGAAGTGAATGTCGTCAACGACATTCAATCTGGATCTAAGATTGCAATCCATATGAAGCCACATTTTTTCCCAAAAAAACAGTAGAGTTTCAAGTATGACATTGCACCTGTACACAACTCGCATCATGGCCCACTCTCCTCCAACCTGACTGTCAAAGTCGTTGGACCGTAAAATGTTACCATCTTTGGAGAACTCCCGGAAAAAACAGTATCTCCAGGTGAGACCTCTCCACTTCCTTATGTATGCCTCCAATGACATTTGGGGAGGGGAAACAATCGCAATGTTCAGGTCCTTCAAAGTCTGATCCAGCACAATGACGGCGCGCTTTTCGAGCTGCAAATAGTATATTTGTCAGAATTGCAAAAAAGATACACATCACATACTTGAAGAGAAGAAACAGCATGTTCGAATACACACCTGACTCCAAAATGTAGCCTTGTGGAGCCAGTTATCAAACACCAAATCACTGATTCCTTCCACCTTTGTGCCAGGCTGTATGGTGCTCTTTGGGAACTGATTCAAGTCCTTTACTGTTTGATCTGAGTTCCATATCTCCAGCCACCTTATTTTTGTTTGTGGGTCGACCATCGATATGGCCAGCCGGTGCAATTTCTCCTGCTGCATCTCCGGATGCACATGCTTGTCATAGTGTGTTTTGATCTGCTGAAGGAACTCAGGACCAAGTCCAGGATCTACTATTCTAAGCTGCTTTCCGAAGGCTGACATCAATTTGGTTCTTCGCATTTCAAACTCCTTCTTTATTGCAGCTTCCACACCCTTTGATGTCCTTAGTTCTTCTGGTGTAGTGCGGTAATATTCGGATTTTCCCTTCTCAGCTGCCTCTGCCAGTTCTTGCTGCATTCATTCAAGTAGTGATTAGCTCCGAAGGGACTACAAACATGTATTCGAAAAGTAAACAGATTACAGACTCGGGCTTACCGCATACATGTACTCCAGAAACGCCTCTCGTGTCAAAGAATACCAAGTGCCTGCAGCTCTTCCTGTTTCGCACTTCTTGATGATATTGGGTGGTAGTACTGTCCGAAAATCATCCAGCTTCATCAGACCAATCCTCTGAATTCGGAATAGTGTGTGAACCAAGCTTGTTGTCACATGCGATTTCTCTGTCGATCTGCAAAAACATTGGAAACATTGCATTCCTTAACACTGTTTTTTGAGGATTAACAAGACACTACAGAGGGAATGAAATCTCCTGGATGACTTACTTGTTCACGTCGTGCATAGCTGTAAGAAGCCTAGCGATGTCGTTTGGATCCAAAACCATTGCCTCCACAGCAACATGCTTGTCTTTGTCTTTCGAATGGTGTTTCTGAATGTATCCCATCCATGCCAGCAATCGGTGGTTGCCGTCCCAGACGTAGAACATGTGGTTGCAGAATTGCTGGGTGTTCTTTCCCATCATGAGGCCCAGCTCGAACTCCTCATTGGCATCTTTCCAGCACTCATCCCAGTTATCACTGATCTCTGGAGACACTAATGTGCTTTTCCCATTTATATCCGTCAGTGACACATAAAAAACTTGTGCACCAAGTCTATATCCATGCACAAAATCACTCTCCAATTTTGTTATGTCATGGGAAAGAGGTGGACGCACAACAGGCATTGATATCATCCGGCACAGAGGTATGTCCAGACGCCCTCCAGATACGAGCATGTCCCTTATAACCTCCTGAGAGTTTACCTTCTGGAATGACATGAGTTCTTTCACCTTGTCAAGGTAGTGCACTTCGGATTCATCTGCTTCATCTGTATTCTCTGAGCTTTTTGCGGACTCGTCCCCATCTCCAGATCCTTTCCCCTCTGATCCTGTAGGCTTCGACCTCACAGTTTTCTGCACGATGCCATTCAGTTCTGACTGAGTGATTTGCAAATAGTGAATGGCGGTAACGACCATCACTCTGTATCAAGGAAACTCACCATGAATGGTGTGAAAGAATTCAGCACAATCTACACATGCAAAGCCGAGACTGCCGTATTCAAAACAAAAGCGAGAGCGATAGCGAACGGCGTTAACGACAATCACAAAAGATAACGACCTGCCGGATCGGTGTTGTGTAATGACATACATGTGCAACTGATTGGCGGCAACGACATTCAGTGTAGTTTAGGGAGAATAGTAAGTGCAGACTCTCTCTTCAAACACATAGGTACATAAATCTCATGAGGAGAATCGAATGGCGTTAACGACGCTCGCGATTCAGTAGTTCCTGCTAAAGAATGGAAGAGGAAGGACTCCTTGAAAGGCAATCAGACAGACTATATGATAAAACTTACTGGCACCTTCTTAGGTTTTGAAATTTGATCCCCTTCTGCAGCTTTCCTCTTCCCTCTCACATCTGCTGGAGTTTCTGTCTGCGCAAGGGTTTCTTGACCTTCTCCAGGTTCGGCGTTCCGCGTGCTTCCACCTTCTTCAGTGTCCCTGCGAATCATCTCTGCCTCCACAGGCTGGCGCACTCTTATCGCCGACTGTGTCGCAGCCGCTGCCTCAGTCTCCGTCTGCTCTTGTGAATCAGTCTCCGCGTTCACCTGCTGCCTTGGCCCTGTGTTCTCCAACAAACGACGCCTCGTCATTTTCTCTCTTGCTCTGCGTCTCTCTCTAAGGGAAGTAAAATAAAGAGACTTTCTTCTCTTTCGTATTCTAGAAGGAACCCTCTCCAGCTTGACTACCACTCTCCCTCTAAGCGCGAAAAGTAGAAAAACGCAGTGACTCCCGATTTCTTGCGGGATTGCCTGCGTTCTTGCGTGTCTCTAGAAGCATCGGATTCCCTCCCGCGTGACCGTTACACATAGTCGTTTCCTTATTAGTGCACATGCCAGCAATTGGTGTACAGCTGTTCGTATTCAGTTATGGATGTCTGACGTGTGCCGCCCAAAAAAAACGGCGTGTTCTTTATTATAACGGGTTCAATATTTAAAAAGAACAGCGAATCCCAGAAATTGATGCGCAGTCTTAAACAAATAAATATAAATGAACGAGAGTTTGATGACAAATTTTGGAATATCATACACGGTCATCCTTGTTAGCCAAACCCCACATTCGTTTCACATTTGGAACTTTCCAGGTGCGCATGATCATTGGTAGTAGTATATAGATACATTTACTTAATCTGCAATCCCATTCTCAGATCCTGTGGCATGCTTCCAGGAAGTCGGCTTTGTTATTGGGTTTATTGATGAGGTTCTGATTAACGGTTTAACAGTTGCCGACACTGCCCCTAGGGATACTCTGACCACTGGGCCCACAAGAAAAGTAATTAAAATGGACGGCTGCATATCTGGAATGAATAACAGAATATGCACAGTCGTTATCTGAGCTTCCTCCGCCATATTCTCTGCTCATTCTTCAACTGTGTTCTGGAGACAGCAGTAAACCGATTTACACTAGATCTGCGATAGCAAGGTACAAACATACTCGAGGAAGGAAGATGGCTTCCTCTGAAGCGGAGTTCTTCTCAGACGACAAACCAGTGCCGTTCTCCCAGGAAGTCCTTGACAATGGATTTGCAATTGTTCTGGAACATGTCTTGGCTACCCGTTTTCAGCTGCAGAATGGCTCCATCTTTTTGGAGAAAGAGGTTTACGATCTGAAAGGGAAGTTGGTGAAATATTCTTTCCAAAACCGTGATGAGACGGCTCATATCAGCCAGTGGAGAGTGCGTCCTGGTCGATACAGAGTACTTGGAGAGCCTCGGCGAAAGTCCCTTGGGTCATATGTGACGCCCGGGACTGCTGCTTCGGTCGTTGAAGACAAGAGGGAGGTGGTGGTGAAAAAAGAACAGACTTCCTCCACTCCAATCGTTGAGCTTTCGGATTCTTCCGATGATGACATAAGTGAAATTCCAAATCCAGTCCTTCCTACTGTGGTTGCAGAAGCTGATGAAGAAGAGATTTGTAGTGTCATTCCAAAATTGCGGGCGATGGGAGGAATGGCTGGATTCAAAAGTGAGTTGCGGGGAATTGATTGGGAATCTTTGAAGCAGGTGCCTGTGAAGTTCTTGCCGGAGACTTTTGATGGCGATATCCTATTCGAGCTGCCTCCTCCTCCGCGAGTTGGAGGTGTAACAATCATGATGCATGGAATGGACAAGAAACACGACGGGCACCCGTGGTGCAGAACAAAAACATCCAATATTCAGAATGATGACAAGCTTGTTTTCAGGAGGACAGTTTGCAATGGACACCTTAGGTGTGATAATTTGAATTGCAGACACTTTCTTCAGTCTGGGTTCATAATCAAAGCGAATGGGAGGGTCTGGCGGAAAATCCATTTCAGCCTGGGACTGCCCCTCCACCGGCAAACACTTTCGTCTGCAAATTCTGCAAACTTGTGCCATCCTGCTTGGCGCTCTGCGGAGCAAGAATGTACTATGTTGTCCACCGTTTGAATACAATGACGAGAGCTTGTGTGCATTTTGGATTCCATAACCATCTTGTCTCGAAGGGGGATTACAGGGAAGTGTTGAGACAGTATCGAGGTTGATCAAACAGGAGTTCGGGAGAAACCCATCCGCAACAACATCTGCAATTGCTCTTGGCGCAAGCAAGTCCTTCTTGGAAAGCCATATTTTGAGTGAAGGAGATTCTGTGGGGACTAAACTTGACGGTGCAGCATTGGACCTGGTCATGGATCATTTCTCCACTTTAAGTTCACCTAACATTCGGCATCAGATCAATGCATTGAGAATGGGCTCTGGGATCAGAGGCTACATAGACAATATTTTGGAATTGAAACGAGTGAGCAAGTACGATTACATCCAGGACAATGTATTCCCAGGTCAAGGTGCCATCAAAGTTTTTCTTTTCAAAATGTCGACTGTTGGGGAGGGCAGTGGGGTTAGCCTCGTGAAGCGGATGCAGAAGACTGGGGACTTGCAGAACTGTTTTCTTATGTTTGATCATGTGAAACGAGTGAAGGATTGGACGACAATGGCTTGTCATGTCTACGATCCAGTGTACCAACGAGTTATGACAATTGCAGTTTGTGACATGCAATCCGAGGATACGGAATCCCAGAAGCTCATGTGGAATTCCCTGATACGTGTCATGGGCTGCCATGGGCTGCCATCTCCAAATTTCGCAGGTTTCATGGCGGATAGTGCTCAAGCAAATTTCAATGCTGTTCGTATTGTCTTCGGATCGGGCGACCCAAAAGTGCCTATGCCAGGAAGAGAGCGTACATGTCTATTCCATTGGACACAATCTCTGGAAAAACATACAAAGTCGGACATCAAACCAGAGATGCAGACTCAGCACCGTAAATTGTGCAAAGAGTACAAAGATGCTAGAACAATGAAGGAGGCGGACACTTTGTTCCAGACAATTCGTGCCTGGTGGTTCTCTTCTGGAGCTGCATCACTTGAGAGTATGAGAGCATTGGAAGATTGGCTGGCGTTTTGGCACTTCCGGTATAGACAGTGGGGAGCAGCCATGACAATGGTACGAGGCTTCTATTTCATGCTTTATTCATACATTTGCTTTCCATATTTTTGACTCATTGCTTTCTTTATGTTGTTTCCTGTGCACTATTCTGAAGTGTGGTTATCCTCTTTGCAGAACATGTCCATTGAGGAAATGGCGGACATGCCATCTTGCAATTTGGCAGAAACTGTGCACAATGCATGGTTGCAGCAGTCTGGGAAACGAGGTCGGGATTTGTATGTGGCAACAACAGATGATTTGATACGTGCCTTGCAACAACAAACCCGATACCGTGATTTCTTACGAGGTGGGGTTGGTGGCAAGGGTCCGGACAAATGGGAGTTGATGTTGCGTGCTGCAAACAGATCTGGGGATCCAATCAAGATAGCACGGGCGGTGAGCATGTATGCCCAGGGAACGCCACTTGTTTCTAGAGTTCCACATCTTGAAGGGGAGGAGAGATTCGGCTCCTGTAAGAGGAAATTGAACACTCCACCTGGTTCGGATTCAGATTCCCACAGGGCAGACCGTGATAACTTCTCGAAGCCTCGTGTTCCCCTGCATGACAGCTCCATGTTCGGAACCTCCATTGTGGAGGAACCTCCAACACGACGGCAAGCTCCAGCATCAAACCGTGCCACTGAAATGGTGCAGGAGAGAAACAACCCCCTTGATGTGCTTGAGTCCGCATGCCCCGACCACGTTTGGCACATAGAACGCACAAGTGTCGGGTCTCGTGTGAAATGTACAGCGATCAGGGCAACTAATTTCGAGAAGTGCACTTCATCTATATCCAGAGGTGGTGCCCGAACTCCTGCTTCGACTTTCACGGGCTTGATGCGTCCATACGGTCAACCAGAAGCCAAGAACCACAAGTTCTGGTTCTGCGCAGATGATTGTGCCAGATGTGTGCATGGAACTGTGCGCCCTTCCGTAGTGATGAAGCCATCTCCTCCAACCGTTTGGCCCGTGAAGGTGGGAACACATCTCAGCTTTCAGGAGATTGAAATGCTGGAGGAGACAGGTTTTTCCCTTGCGAGACAACCCCAACTCCATGCATGTGCTACTACTTCTGCGTCCTCCCGGGTCCCACCGGCAAATCCTGACTTGTGGCCAACCAAACGAGATGGAAAGCTCGTTCGGCGTTTCCCTCCAACCGCTGAACACTTTGGCAAAGTGGAGTCCGCAAGAATGCTCCAAGCTCGTGTCGGAAGCACCACGGAAGTACCCGATCCAGGATATGGTCTGGTATTCACAATCATCACTTCCACATCTGCTGTTCATGACAGGACCTACGACATCACGGTTTCCAATTTCCCCAATTGCACATGTCCTGATTTTGTGAATATGCTATCAACCAGTTTGGGCAAGAGAGGTAAATTCATACCCTGCAAACATTTGCATTTCATATTTTTGAGGAGGATGGTTTGCGATCCCAAACGTGACAACTTCATTCACCAGGCCACTATGAGTTTCAACGAGGTCGATACTCTTTTGCAGCGGGATACAACACATGGGTAGCATGAACTATGTAATGTGGTATGTGGATGACCATGATTTGAAATGTGTAATTCACATCAATTCGTCGGCTGTGCAATGATATGGCCTCCAATTATACGGAGTGAGGTCTGAGTGACAACTTTTAGGTAGTGCACATTTGTCATTGCACCGTTCGAAGTCTACATGTCTTGCTGTCGCTATGCACTACAATCATCTTTTGAAGATGATCATAACTCTCATTGTTATTTGAGGAGGGAGGAAGTCTTCTCGTGGCAGCCTTTATGGCGCACACTTTGTGAGGATATTTTGTCGTCTTCGTAATTGTAAAAGTGAAACAAACATTTGTAATTGCACAATGTTGGATGCTGCAATTGTAGGCCTCAACGCTCGTCTTGATTCTATTTAGGCCAGATTCCCTGCATTAATTCCACGGTCATAGGACCATCCACGGTTATAGGCGGCGCATGTTAATACTGACGTGGCAGTTGACGGACAGTGCCACGTCATCATTTACCGCCACATCAGCATGCTGACATGACGCTCACGCCACGTCAGCGTGTGTGCAGGCTCACGCCACGTCACTCCTGCGTGAGCGTACGCTCGCGCGCTCACGTGCAACGCTCACGCCATTGCGTCGTTGACAAGGTGGCCAAGGTGGCCAAGTTTTTTGAAGAGGTTGCATTGAGAATGTTTCTTGCTCAGAGGATATTCTCAAGGTGGCTATGGCAGAGCAAATGGAGACTACGCCACAGTCAGATTGGGCGGACAAGGCCCAAGAGGTTGCTATCTAGCAACCAAAGGATTCGTCTCCTACCTCCAAGCCTGGTGTACCCAAGGTTACAGTCACTAAGGACAATTAGGAACCAGATGTTGGACCTACAGTCACCGCAGGAGAGAGATGGAGTCCAGCAATTTCTAAGGGCTTATAGAAATCGCTTTGCCTTCGGTTTGAAGGATTTGGGGAGTTTGAAGGGTCAAGAGATTTGTATTGATTTGGCAAGTGACACGCCAATCTTTCGAAGGCCCTACCGGTATAGTGATATGGAGAGGTCATTGATCCAGTCACGGACTATGGAGTTGTTCGAAGCTGGATTGGTGGAGTTGTCAGGCGGGGAGTATGCCTCGACAACGGTGATGCCAGCTAAGAAGGATATCTATGGCAATTGGACAGAAAGAAGGATGTGTGGGGACTATCGTCCTGTGAACCGTCAGACTAAGTCCGATAGATATGCCATGCCAACTCCAGAGGAGATCTTTGATGTCATTGGGCATGCAAAGGTGTTTAGCACATTGGACTTGCGATCCGGTTACCACCAGTTGCCAATCAAAGAGGCTAACAAACAAAAGACGACATTTTGGGGGATTGACCAACATAGGAATGTTTGTACCAATGGCGGTTCTCACCGTTTGGGTTGAAGAATGCTCCTGCAGAGTTTCAGAGAGTCATGGATAGGATTCTCGCGGGGCTACACTTCATCCGGTGCTACATTGATGACATCATCATCTTTAGTGCTACGGTTGAGGAGCATAAGAGACACCTTCAGGTGGTGTTTGAGCGCTTGAGAGCGCACGGGTTGAAACTGCACCCCAGAAAGTGCAAGTTCTTCCACAATCAGATTGAGTATCTGGGCCACATGATATACCCTGGAGGATTGGGTGTTCAACAGATAAATGTGGAGGCCATTGCATGCATTCCACGCCCCATGGATGTGAGCAGAGTTCGTGCTTTCATGGGATTGACAAACTACTATCGATGGTTTGTCAAGGGATTTAGCAGCATTGCAAAGGTTCTTACCAAGTTGACCAAGGTGGGTCACGAGTGACAATGGGATGAGGAGCAGGAGGAAGCCTTTGAGGAACTCAAGGCTCGATTGATTTCTACACATATTCTGAGGCGGCCTATTAAGGGACGGTCTTTCCAGCTACATACGGATTGGAGTATGCTGGGGATTGGAGCAATGCTCATACAGGTGGATGATGAGGGAAGAGAGTTCGTAGTGACATATGCTAGCCGCTCGAACAATGATGCCGAGGCAAAGTATAGTTCATATGAAGGGGAGTGTCTAGCTGTGGTATGGGCAGTGGCACATTTCAGATGCTACCTCTATGGCAATCTCTTCACCCTTGTCACGGATCACCAACCATTGAAGTGGTTGATGGAGTCAGACAAGCTTAGAGGGAAGCTTGCACGATGAGCACTTATGCTTCAAGAGTACGACTTCCAGGTGGTGCATCGAGCCGGTATTGTCAATCGGGATGCAGATGGATTGAGTCGTAATCTATGCACGAGCGAGCATGGTGAGACGGATGAGGAGATGGTGCCAGGATGACATGCATCAGCCTTTTTGTGCATTCTAGCAATGGGAGCTCAAGCTGGTCCATCCCATGTGATTGGTCATGTAGATAGCGTGCATGACGATCCAGAGACTAGTGAGGAGTTTGGTGGTGCTAAGGATGTGCATGAAGATGCAGCAGTGTTGGCATACCTTCGTACCTGAGAGACAGCAACCAGTGTGACTGCTAAGGATAAAGATCGGGTCCTACAACGAGCCAAGAGATTCAAGTGGGAGGGGACTCACCTACTCCGGGTATGGGAGGATGGACGAGTGAGGATTGTGCCTTATCCAACACAACGAGCGCGATTGGTACGCCATGCCCATGAGGAGTTGGGACATTTTGGGGTGCGGCGCACTCATAGTTTGCTGCAAGGGCAGTATTGGTGGCGGGGCATGCACACGGATGTGCAACAGTTAGTGGCAAGGTGCATGGTGTGTGATAGAGTGCGGGCTTCTTTCAACGCCTCTACTCCACAATTGCATCATTTACCCATTATGGGTTTGGGCTATCGTTGGAGTCTTGACTTCGCAGGCCCACTGCCATTGACGATTCGCCATAACAAGTATGTGTTGGTGATGGTGGAACACTTCTCCAAATGGATTGAACTGGTGGCATTGCCTGATAAGGCAAGTGAGGGGGCTTCGTATGCATTCTTAGATCGAGTGCTTAGCCATTTTGGTGCTCCAGCCGAGGTATTCACGGACCAGGGGAGAGAGTTCTTGGGGGAGTTTCAGGCTTTGTGTGAGCAAGCCTTGATAGATCACCGCACTACTTCTCGGGGATCATCCCGAGGCTGATGGCTTGGCGGAGAGAGTTGTTTAGACAGTCAAGAGAGGTTTGCGCAAGTACGGTTTGCAGAAGGGACACCTAGGAGATTGGGATCTTCAACTGCCTTGGCTAGCTATGGGCTTTAGGTTCACGCAAACAAGCTTCACTTGCCTTCTTCTCACCTTACTTTCTTCTCTTCGGCCGAGAGCCGGATTTGCCTGCATCTATTTGCAGGGAGGCTGCAATAGTTCTCAACCTTGATGATCCGGATGTGTGGACACAAGCATGTGCCTAACGGGCAGAGTTGTTCAAGAGAGTCATGCCTATGACTTTTGAGAACCTTGCTATTGCCCAACACCGAGACACATTGAGGTACGCCACTATACGTGGAGGGAGATATCGGCCAAGTGTTTGGCGTTTTCACCCTGGGGACTATGTGTATTTGCAGCAGACAGCGCCTACGACCTTGGATGTCACAGCAGGACGTGTGATTTTAAGGGTCAGAGAGGTGTTGCCTTCAGGAGTGTTGATTCAGGAGGGTCGAGATGACATGGTATGAAAGGACCATGTGCGCAATTGTGCGCCATGTCACCTTCCACATGTGGATGGGAGGATAGATTCCAATCTTGCAGTGGTACTTGCAGGGTTGCGTTGCATGCTATGTGGGCATGCTAGTGGCGCCGCAACCATGTTGGTGTTTGACAAATGCTCAAGGGGGTGGCACACGGGATGCATGACACCGCCACTTGAGGAAGTTCCTATCGGAGAATGGTTGTGTCCACGATGCCTTGGACAGAGGTAGTGGGCATGACAATGGAGAGGCGAACAAGTGATCCAAGGTCTAGCTACTGGGGCTTCAATGCCATGGATACTCAACTGAAGATCATGGATTGCATGAAGGCGACTAACGATGGGGCTACGTTTGCACCCGGCCTCTTGATCTATAGACTTCAGGTGTTGGGACTTGTGCGATTGAAGACCAAACGATGATCTTATTGGGATGAATACTTGCAAGCTATCCGGTGTTAGAGGGACCTAATCACCAGCTAGGGGGGCGATTGTGGCGTGGCTTTCTAGGACTATATGCTAGGAAGTGTGGTTGGACATCGATGTATGTTGTGGCACGATGCTTAGGTGCACGATACATTCTTTGTAGAGAGTAGGGGGCGCCTATTGCTTGTTGGTCATGCAGGTTTCTCTACCTCACCCATCTCACCCATCACCGCCGTGTGGGAGTTCAATGGTTCTACAACGACGGCAATATGGCTGAAGATTGCAAATACTCGTTTGGCCACTTTCTGTTTGAAAGTGGTGAGCCAGGACAATCTCTTATTCTTTTGGAGCAGGGAAAGTTTTTCTGCAAATCCACAAGTAGTTGGGATATATGACATTAATCAAGACACATGGACATCCCCTCATGATTTCTTTCTTTCCGCCTCAGTTACCAGTTATTAAGCTAGGTTAGCGGGAGTCTTAGTGTAGGTGCAAAAGTATAGACAAGCCTTTCTTTTATTGTCTCATAGAACAGGTTCCAGTCCATCTTGACAGTCATTGTGAATTCCATCGGTTTGTAATAACTTTCCTTGAGACTTGGAAAGCTTCTTCATCCCCTTCCCTGCTTGTTGGGCTCCCATGGCTTGTGCTTGGCGCCTCATGGCTTGGTTACTTTTAATTGAAAGTTATTTGTTTTCCAAAAGCTGTCCATGAACTTGCTGTGGTCATGCATATGTCTTCCAACTAAGCCTTCTTTTTACCGCAGTCTCCTAAAACTCACCTCTTGTGGTTTTAGTCGACGATCCATGCACAGCCGGGTGTATTCGTGTATTCGGCTGCCATATGCCAATGCATGCCAAAGTGACACTGCAGATCCTGAAAGTGGTATGGGCCAGAAAACCCAAAGCAAGTTGCCATGCGAACTGCAGTATGACATTCCTTCTCAACAGAGTTCAAAGAATCCCATTCTCTCCTCCCGAGGAGAGGGGGAGAGAGAGAGAGAGCGCGCTAAACGGATGAGAGAAATCATCCATACGGAAGAACATTCCTCCGGATTTCGAACGTGGATGGAAGCCGACTCGTCGATGAAAGCATGGGGTCGTTCATTCATCCGTCTTCATTCATTCGTCAAGTCTTCCCAGTTCATCTCACTAAAACAAGACTTTTTGGTTTTGGGTAAGTTGAAGAATCGTTGGTTAGAAAGTATGTGATATTGCCAGGGCCTCTGTCCCCTGCAATATGGAGGAGGAGATTTGGAGCATGCTCCCTTTCGAGTTAGTGACGGTAGTGTTGGCCCTTTTGCCATATCGAAGTCTTGTCCGCATTAAGTCGGTTTGCAAATTGTGGAATGCCCTCCCATCTACTGCTAGTTTCCAGCAACTCTGTCAGCAGCTCCCTCTTCACGAAGTGTCCTACGTCTTATCGTTCGACAGACAGCTAGGTTGCATGTTGTATGCCCTCACAACTCGACGGTGGCACAAGATCGGCCTCAAATTCTCCAAAGATAATGCACGCTACGCGGCTCGTGCTTGTGCCGCAAATGGGGGCTTATTTTGCATATCGGACGAGGGCGATGATGAGGGGGTATCATGGATTGTGTACAATCCTCTCTTGAACACTTCCAGACAATTGCCTGCCCCGCCTCACACACCAACACACTTCGAAGTGCAAAGCGTAAATCTGATGGTGAATAGATGCACCAACAGCTACAAGGTCATTCTGATATCAAAGGACTAGACGGATCTTTGGAGAGCACACATCTATGACTCAGTTTGCGAATGTTGGACCGAGTCTGGAAAGATGCCCACAGTTAGTGATTGGTACTATTTTATAGAAAGTGTGATATGTGGCCCCACTCTCTTTTCTCTACTTTATAGAGTAGCGCTGCCTCACTATATTTTGATGGCTTGGGACATTGGCAGCGGTGTGTGGACTACAGTTGATATACGGATCCCTGATTTGAATGGGGGTTACCTTGTAGATGGTCCATTCCTTGTAGTGAGTGGCGGGCGCCTATTGCTTGTTGGGGCTGTCCATCATGGTTCCATGTCTATCTCATCCATCATGTGTGTGTGGGAGTTCAAATGTTCTACAACGACTGCAGAGTGGGTGGAGATTGCAAGAAAGCTTAGTTGGAACATCTTCACATTCACAGTGGTGAGCATTGACAATCTCATATACTTCGGCAGCAGAGAAAATTCTTCAGAACCACTAGAAGTAATTGTGACGACATATGACATGAAGCAAGACACCTGGACATCCGGCCCTCAGGATTCCTTTCCACCTCAAATACCAGTTAGAGGGGGTCTTAGTTTAGGTGCAAAAGTCTAGACAAAATTTTCTTCTATTATTGTCTCATAGAAATCACGTTCCAATCCATCATCACAGTCATTCTAAATTCCATCAGGTTGTAAGAAATTTCCTTGAGACTTGTAAAGCTTCTTCTTCCCCTTCCCTGCTTGTTGGCCTCCCGTGAGCCTTGTGCTTGGCGCCTCAGGCGTGGTTACTTCCTGTGAGGGCACACCAACACCAACCAGAGTTTACCATACCATTACACAATTCAGAAAACTGTCTTCATGGCATCCACTGTACAGGTTCTGTAACCTTCTTGTCTGGTTGACATTTGACGAAATACTTACATTACGACAAATAAAAATATGTATGCGTGTCCACTCAGTCTACCCTCCAGTCCTCTAGTTTGCTACAACAACGTTCATGTACTCTTTAATTCATGCTTGAAGACTGCAGGCCTTAGAAAACCAGAGTCATGTAAGGAAAATGAATGTACAAGCGAACCGTGCTTGATTTTCGAACTTCCTGGAGCATCTGCAGATGACTTTTGTTGCCAATCCTTCCGAATCTCTGAAACGAGATATTTCTGGTGGCAATTTTGAATCTTTCATCCCCGCTCATAACTCAAGTACCAAAGCCTAATGAGAGCTTGAAGTAGACGAGAAGCTGGTTGCCTGACATGAGAATTTGTCTACAGTGGCCTGAGAGCAGTGGGATCGCTGGTGAACTTATGTAGCCTTCAGCAGTCATCATGAGCAGTATTCTTGGTTTGTGCGAATGGCTCGTAATTTTGAAGAAAGCTATGTTGTAAGGTTCATGATCTCTTCTTCTACGCTATACATCACAATCCGCAGCGGCAATCACCTGGTACAAGTAGGAAAACTTTCAAGCAGAATGTTGGAATCTAAGGCCATGATTTTGCCTCTCTCATTCCAATAAATGTTTCAGTGCACTCTAGAGTAGTGTCCATTTAATGGTGCTGTCAGATATGTCTGACGGCAAGGCTCAAGGTATGCTCAACCTACCGGAGGCTGGATTGTATCTAACTGAAAGAGACCAGGCTGCAACAATGCTGAGGTCGGTTGCTGCGGAATGCATGGCGTCGATGAGTGGATTAACTCCGGTAGAGGAGCTGGCTGTTCTACAGTTCCTTCTTTCCTGCTTTGCCAATACCTATGATCTGGAGGTTTGTTTACATTGAAACATGCCTATCCGGTTCTGTTTTGCTTGAGCATCCATTTGAATAAGTGGTATCTTCAACAGATGTCAGTGAGGGGATCTCAAGGGGACCTTAGGAACGGTAACTCTCCTCTTCTGATTTGTAGCGTAAATGCCAGGAATGGAAGTTTGCTTTCACCAATTCCGAGAATTCCTTGTCAGTGTGAGCTAGAAAACATGGTTTGAGAGGTAATTCTTCGTTCTGTGAGTCCAGAGCCAGCTGGCATTGAGATACGAGATTATGGTACGCAGTGAGTTATTGCAAGGGACGCAAGCCGATTCGGCGGATCACCATGTGCAAAGCATGGATGAGTGGATGTTGTTCGCACAAGACTGTGCAAAAGGTGGTTATTTTTCTAACGCAATAAAGGTATGTGCGTGCACGCAGGGTAATGTTCTTTATCTCCAAGGCATACATGTGTTGTCTAGATGTAAACATGATCTTGAATACATCCTTGACTCCGTACAGGAGGATTCATAGGCAATTGATATATACAGCAACAGAGGCTGATCGTCGATGGAAGAGGGAGGAGAGGGTGGCGGGTAAGAGAATATATTTTTTGATCAACTTTTTGAACTAGGATTGAAGCTGAAATTGACGATGTATATATTGCAGGCGTATGACAGGGTTAATTCAGAAGGAAGAGCATATCAGGTTCTTCAAAGAGGAAGGCACACAAGTTATTCTCCAGAAGTAGGGAAAGTACTCAATCAAGCAACGGAAGAAAAACGTCAAGTGTTGCACTTGACGCCAGGCAAGAGTGGTAAATTGTCTGTCAAAGATGACAGTTTCTGTAGATCGTGCTCTCAATTTACAAACTGCATTATCAAGCAACCTTTGCTCTAGCTGATATTGCTTAACGTTGGAGCACTGTTGACGTCATAGTCTGAGAAAGAATCTTAAGGTTCATTGTAGACTCGTTATTTTCTACAGTCCAGATGGAGGCGGCCGAGTCCTTGAAAAAGCAAGAGGAAGTAAAGTGCAAGCACCCCAAGGTCTCACCAAGGTCGAGAGGGACGGCATCAGCACTTTACCTGAGCGGCATCCAGAGTCGGAATCGTAGAAAACTTGAATTGTTTCAGCGGAAAAGTTCCTTCTAATCTGGAAGTGGGAAGTGATCCCAGTAATAACTAGAAGTTGAAGTCTAACTGCAATGAAAACTGGAACTCCGTCAGCGTATCCGAGTCCCTCGAAACACTTTCATTGTCCTGACAAAAAGATCGCTTCGAACTTACAATAAAAGATTCGCCATGTACACAAAGCATCAAATGTGCATAGAGGTTCATTATCGCGATATTTGCTTCATTTTGGGATTCACACCCAAGGGGAGTATAGGTCTAAATGTTTTTTTCTTCAGGGAAGCATTTTTTGACGTTGATCTTTCCAACATGCCTGTTCTGTTTTACTCTGACCTGCAGGCCTCAACATTGTGCTCAAGACCTATCGTTCCTGCCTCTGGAATAAATGGTACATTGTAAGAAGATCGACCAAGTGTGGAAAGGGAGAGCTGCTTCTTGAAACTTGGGGTTCCACATGACCGAACATGTGCACTCTTCCAGCTCTCGATTTCTGTCAGAGCATGCAGAGTCGAATAGCAGGGGATCTGCACGGAAGAGCTGCGCCAGCCTGAAATAGCATACATGTATGTTTGTTGATTGCTACAGCAGGGACTGATGAGACCGTATGAAGCTCCAACTTTGTGCGGCAAGCTAATTTAGCTGACAGTCGTTGGGAACATGATGGAGCCACAGTGGAGGTCGACGATCGTGAGAGTCCACTAAGTACTCGCTCCTAAGTTTGGGTGCTGCGTGGCGGCTGCATATGATGATGACGCCCAGACTTACTGTATTTATATTAAAATATTTAGTGATAAAACAAAAGGGCCGGCGGATTAGTTTGTAGGTAAGGTAAAGAAGATTCTAGTGGTGAAGTGTGTACGTAACCGGGGTTAGAGGATGAGCTACCTGAGGTGAGCGTAGCTAGCGTGGGTGAAGCAAACCCTTGCTCTGCTGCCATTGTCTCCTGTTTTCGCACTTGCATCTGTGTGTGTATTGCGCAGCCATCGCGGCGGGGCGCTTTGGATCGGAGCAGCATGAAGATATCCGTGAAAACGCTAAAAGGAAATCACTTTGATCTGGACGTCAGTCCGACTGACACTGTATGTCTCTCATCTTTTCTGCTCCCCCTTTCTCAACCCTCGGTTTCTGTAGTGTGACGACTGCAAAAGAAATGTAACGTGTTCAAACGAACTTCTCCGTATGGAGCTGGAGGTGGCAAGTGACCGCAGTGAGTGAAGGAGTTTGTGCAGTTTCTGGTCTTGTGTATGGGTGATCCGTCTACATCCACAGCACCTTACATGTTTTGGACATCCAAGTTGACTGGTGGAAGCGCTCTGTAGGCTTGTGCTTTTTGAACATTGACGTCCATTTTCAGAGAATTATGAAGGTGTATGTCTACATCCGTTTGTGGTAATTCACGGCTGTGCTGTTAGTGGCTTTACGTCCTTGAGAGCTGAGGAGTTGTTTGACGGCTGTGCAGTGTCCTTTTCCTAGTAAATGGATTTGGAAGGTAGGGGTCATGTTTGGTATGTATGTCATGCATCTGCTTAAGTTTCGGTAGTGTTGGAGAAGGTGAAATGATACTTTAGTAGGCATTAGGGTTAAGGAGGTTGTCCAGTGTTTTGGAGAGGTTGAATGAGCATCGACACTGTTTGCGAACACAAATTTTAGGTTATGTGAGTTGCTTTCATGTTTGGACCATTGACAATCTTTTTCAATTGTAGCGTTTGTTTTTCCATTTCATGGTCGGCAAGCTCTTTCGGGACCTCTTTAAGTAGGACATGGTGTGATATGCTGGATATGTCAGGTTGAATAGTGAGAATGAGGCTGGATGCGACCATGTGGCAGTAAAGTTTTGAGCCAGTGCATGAATGCTGGATGATGTCTTTGAAATATGCAGGGTAGCTCTTGTAAAAGCAAAAACATGAGCATTGATTACCAATAACTATTCTTCAAAAGTTTTGTATGGAAGGTTACTGGTTGTAGTAGTCTCTAAAAATCTTCATTTGGAGCAGTCCCAACATAAAAACGGTTTGTCCATTCATCAGAAAGTGTTCTGGTCGCTATTACCCACAGGGATACTCTGGTGAGCGAAATGAGGAAGTGAAAGTCTTCTGCTATTACAGTGGTTCAACACATGACTTGTAAGCAAGAATTAGGTCATGACCCTTACAAGCTATGCTGATGCACCTTAGTCAGCATTTGACAGGGCGTAACTATGGTTTTTCAGAATGTTCATCATTGGCACATAGAGGAGAATCAACATGATCATGAGTTGCTTGTGTCAGGTTATTTCCGTAAAGAGGCAGATAGAAAACACACAGGGGAAGGAGTCCTTTCCATGCGCGCAGCAGCTGCTGATTCATCAAGGAAAAGTTCTTAAAGATGACACGACCATGCATGACAACAAGGTCTCTGAAAACGGATTTCTTGTGGTGATGTTGACCAAGGTGAGGCTTATGCACTATTGAAGATGCATTCTACAGTAGTGAATGTACATTGCTCAGCAGACTCAGACGGACATACAATAGACTGTGGTCTTATTTTACAGACTTAAGAGATGAAGACACTGCTCATGCGTTCAAACTGATGCTGTGTTGGAGACAAAGGCAGGGGTTGAAACCCTTAAATAAGAAGAAAGTTTGGAAGTCTACTTGTCAATTGTAATGAGCTGGTTGCCAGTGGATCGATGAACTGCTGTAGCCCTTCAAGGTTGTTTGGTCTTCCAATTGATCATAGCTACTGGAGGGTTGTCTTATTTCTGTGTCAACTTAAGGCAGGCCATGGATTTTTGCTGTGCCCTATCATTCTTGAGTTCTGTTTTCATGTCAAACTACTCGTATGTGATATGGTTAGCTGCGACGGTTGTTATCTTGAGTCTCTGGATAACATTGAACTTGGTATCTCTTTCTGTCAGACAAAGGCATCAGCTGCACCGCCACCGTCATCATCTGGAACTGCACAAGTAAGTGTGTTACTGTGGCAGTTTTTGAAGGATATTGACTGCTTCAATGAAATACAAGCACAGGTTAGAGTTATTGGAAACTAACTACACAGTTAAGTCTTTTGTACTAGAATTCAGCTGTTTGTTATGGTAGCTATGTTCTTTTGACACGTGATGGAGGATGTGCGGATTTATGTCACCAAGGGACATAACCTTGTTCATGAATATTCTCACAGCAAGGCCTGTTTGCAAGAGGACTGTTTGTCTAGTATGGTTCAATGGCCTGAGGTGCATTCTCGGGTGTAATGGCCACAGAAGCTGTTGATTGCATGTGGCATATGGTGAATTGACGATCTCAAAAGATTGCTTTTGGGAAAAGGAGATTCACTCTCTTTGTGAAGTCAATCCTTTTGGCTTCAGGACGGTGCAAGTGATACATATCTTTTAGTACAGATGAGCAAGGATAATGAGCTATGCAGAGAGTTAATCTCCCCTTGGTACCGTATTTATGATCATTAATACTCGCGTGATCCCCGTTCTAGGCACCTGCTGCTGCTCCCCCTCCAGCACCTGCTCCAAGCCCTGCAGCCCCTGCATCTCCGGCTGAGCATGTCTCCTTGTAAGTGTTGTTGTTTTGTCAACTCGATGGCTACAATCTGTTATCGATGCTATGTTTCAGTTGTTGAGACTTTCAGGGACTTGCAGTCATTGTGGTCACACTTAGACCTGCTGAAGCTGCTACAGGTCCATTCTGCTTCGGTGTGGGAAGTCGTCACTCCACCATCCAGTAACATATAATGCACCGCTCTTAAGCTTTAGAGTTTGTTCGATTATGAAGGATTAGTATGTCTTGTTGCTGTTGCTTGCATGGGGAGTTGGAACTCTCACCTAGAGCCATACTGATAACTGTCCTGCTTAAAGCTGACTGGTCCTCTTGTTCCACAAACAGGACACCTGCACCTGCTGCAGCCCCAACTCCAGCAGCTGGAGGTTCATTGTATGTGTTTCCTTACAGCATCTTGAAATGTTCTCAACTGTGACGGTTTGTGGATATGAGCCAATTGCATCAGTATCAGTCTGTTTTCTTTTGGGGGGGGGGGGGGGAGAGAGAATGTACTCATAAGACGTTGTTTGTCGTAGCCTTCTGGGCATTGGGAAAGAGAGAGAGAGAGCTCTCGTGGTCATGTTAGATTCTGCTGTTCATAGCAGCAAATGTAAGTGGCGCTCTCCCGGGGAACATGACAGCAGCTGTGAGCAAAGAAATTAATCTCGAGTATACCTAGGTATGTAGTGAGTTGGACCGGTGGCTCAAAGTGGCCTGGGTGTTCACTGTGAAGGATCCCCTGTCGCATTTTGTGGCACTAAAGATTTGGAATCTGTTGTTGCAGGGCTGTTGGGGATGTTTACGGGCAGGCTGCTTCAAATTTGGTGGCTGGGACTAATCTGGAGCAAACCGTTCAGCAGATTATGGACATGGGTGGAGGTAGCTGGGATCGAGATACTGTTGTGCGGGCATTGCGTGCCGCTTTCAACAACCCTGAACGGGCTGTGGAATATCTGTACTCTGTGAGAAATTTCTTCTTGATGTGATTTCCTCTCTAGCTTGTGGAACAAAATGATCTTCAAGAACATAGTAAGTGATAACATGCATAAAGGGTGAGACTTCGTTCTCAATGAAAAAGTTTTGAGCCATATCAAAACAGAGCATTTAGAAGTTGAACACAAAATCTCTGATAATGATCTACCAACTGTGAGTTTCTTTTTGGAAACATGGTCATCCGGGGACCTCTAACAGGTACATGCTGGAGGGTGGTATGGCCTTTGGAGGTTCACTAATGTTATCCATCAGTCATTGTAAACCAGAAGGCATGGATTTGTTTGTACCCAGCATCACAATTTTAACTATTGGGAGGTGCCTGTTTTCCTACTAACTATGTGCCCAAATGTGGACAATGTAGGCCTGAACAGGTCTGTAACTCAAGATTGGAATACAAGGTTGTTAGGCATATTGACTTCATCAACTTAATGTTGTTTGCTGTACTCAGGGTATCCCAGAAGCAGCTGAGGTGGCAGTCCCTGTAGCCCGTGCTCCTGGCCCAGCTCCCGGGATGGCCCCGACCACTGCCCCTGCCCCTGGACCTGTGCCTGGACCTGTCCCTGTAGCTCCGGCTCAAGCAGCTCCTGCTGGGGGCCCAAATGCAGCACCTTTGGATCTCTTCCCTCAGGTATGGAACCATCCCTCCTGTAGAATGTCTTGTTAGTGTTTATGGATGGGTGTACTCTTTGATCCATCCCTGAAAATGGTGGCTGTGACTTGACTGTGAAGGGCATCATCTAAGTGTGGGATACAGTACAGCCTACTAGTCCAAAATTTCCATAGCGATGGCACATAGCCAAGGACAATCTAGCTACAGGGAAATTAGTGCTTGATTATGAGGTAGTCTGGAGAGAGAGTGTGGTAGAGGTTTTTGGTTTAATGTTCTGATAGGTTTCACCTTTCCTGGTAAGAAGTGAGCGATTGTCCTCATAATTGGGGTGAAGGGGTGAAACCACCAATGGGATGCTAGTGAGTTCAACCTTACTTTACTCCTGCACTTACGACAAGACCTTGATATGAAACCTTGATATGACGCGAATGTTGATTTAAGCTTGCATGTACATCATTTAAAACAGCATGACAATGATATGACTTCTACCTGTGACGTATGTGACACACGAAGCTACATAACTGAATAGGTCTAAGAGCAAGAGAGTCTTCATTGGATGTACACGGATTTTACAGGACACACCCAAGGCACCCTACGCATGTTGTTGGTGCCACCAAGCCTCCCCAATATTTGTCAGACCCCAGTCATTGGCATTACTGTTTCTTTTTGGCAGTGGCAAGCTTTCTTTCTGTGATTAAATTGGAGGTCTGACGGTTTAATGATGATTATGTTTTATCTATCACATCCTCTGCTTTTCAACTGAATGTTTGCCATGCTGCTACAAAATCAAGTGATGTAGTAGCACTGTTGTTTGCAGGGTATGCCTGGTATTGGTGGAGGTGGAGCTGGGGCTGGCGCTCTAGACTTTTTGAGAAACAACCCACAGGTGTACTGTAATTCCTTTTGAGACCTTGATTCCAGTGTTTAGAGAAAGTTGTCTGCTGCAATGTTATGCTCGCTGTTTCAATTTTGGTGGCAAACAAGAGAGCCAGTTTTTTGTATGGAAGTGAATATAATATCTGATGTGTTGCTTGAGGTGAGTTCTGATATATCAGAATGTGTTGGCTTTCCTTCCATGATATATGAATCTCTTTTCTGCAGGAATACCATCCTCACTTTTGTGGTGGAGATGTACTTAGAGGCAGGGCTGGAAAGGGAGGTAGATAGATAGCAGTAAAGTACACTGTGAATTGAATTACCATATGGAATGTTTCTTGCCCATAAGTTGTGGTTGATTGTTATTGCTTGGCAGTTTCAAGCATTGAGGACAATGGTTCAGGCCAATCCCCAAATCTTGCAGGTTCGCTTACCTGCCTTTTTGCCTTCATAAGTGTCTGGGTTCCATTGGACAAATTGAATCACTGCATGGAGATTGATTGTCATGATCATGTCAAAGCCCATAACTCCTTCAGGTGATGCACAGTTGTTGTGTGCACAAGTTTTGCAATAGCCAACTGAAATATAAAGTGTATGTTGTTGGTTGTGTTGATCCATTTTTGTTGGGGCTTTTGGTGGTGGGGGGGGAGCGGGGGATGGATCGCAACAGCCAATGTTGCAGGAGCTTGGGAAGCAAAACCCCGCCTTGTTGCGGCTTATCAATGACAATCAGGCTGAGTTTCTGCGTCTCATCAATGAGCCCAGTGAGGGTGCTGAAGGGTGAGTTTAGAACCAAATTTGCTTTGGTAGTAGTATCTTTCTTAAAAGATATGTGCTCTTACATTCGGATGTGCAGATGTTAGCTGATCTTGACAGTCCAAATGATTCGTGTCCAGACCAGGTGTGGCTTCTTGTAGGGATCACTATTCAGAGGTGCCTGTGTGGAGTCCTTTGTCAAAGGAAAACTGCTTACAGCTTTGTTACCAGGGTGTTGCTTGGGTTAGCCGTTGTCCCGGAGCATTTGTGAGCTGATTGAATACATGCTATGGTCCAGTTTGTTGTGAGTTTAACTTATTGATTAGTGAGAGTCATTTAATGCCTTCATTTATGGAGGGCTTTGACACCTCTTCATGGAAGGGGGACGTTGTGCATTACTTCTGAGTGGATTGTGTAAAGTGCAGGGACATCTTAGGGCAGCTTGCAGGAGCAATGCCACAATCAGTTAATGTCACACCTGAGGAGAGGGAAGCCATTGACCGGGTATTCTCTCATCCCTTTTGTTCATACAACACTTGCCAACTGTGCCGTTTGCAATCTCAGCTCAGTAATATACTCGAGGTACTGAGTATCACAGTGGAGACATGCACCTACTGCATATGGAAGTGGACTTCGAAGGAAGGGGATTTTAGGAATCACAGGATGCATTAGAAGTTTTAGTTGATGCGTTGTTTGCCTTCACAGCTGGAGGCAATGGGATTTGAGCGGGCGCTGGTGATTGAGGCATTTCTGGCATGTGACAAGAATGAGCAACTGGCGGCCAACTACCTTTTGGAAAATGCCAACGATTTTGAGGACTAAACACATTCAGAGTGCTTGCAATATCTCTGTACAGTTCGCTGTCCCTCCCTTGCTCTTGCTGTCAGTGATACTCTGTGTGAGGAGTGGATCCGGTGTGATGTGTGCTGTACGGCCTCACCCAGGGTGTGACTTGGCCATAACCCGAGACAATGCTCATCTGTGTAGGTTATGCTTTGGAAATTCTACTCTCGTTGCCTGCGGTTAGAGGATGAATGGCGTCGTTGGATGGCTATGGTTTGCAGGTGGTCGACCCACTTCCAACACTGGCCCACTTGTGTTGTGAGATTCTTAGTAAGAGTTTTCCGCACATCAGGGTTGGTAATGTTGGGGTACCGATAGGAAGGTATACTGATAGAGGTATATTGGTCCGTGTGCTACCCATATGTGTGGTTGATGTATCAGGGTCTCAGTAGGCTCAGCAAAATATATCTTCCTTTTATCTGGAGCTTATTATTGTTTCTTACATCTGTTAAATAATGTGTTTCTGCAAGCTCTTTTCAACTGGGCATGTGGAGAGGATAGTTAATAGACAAATACTAGACAAAAATAGAAAGGGAAACCAAGCAAAAGCCTTTTTTCTTTCCCTCGCCTTTCCTTCACTCCCTCTTTCCCCACGGTGTTTCCCATGGTCTCTTGTTTTGTTATTAGGCATGTAGCTGAACATAGTGGAGAACAACATTGACGTTGCCGATCCCTTATAAATTGCACCTTCAAAAGTTGCCAGTACCTGGTCTGATGCAACTGTCCAGCTGGAGCTTCCATAATTTGGTGGTTAATTCTGTTCTTGAAGGCAAATGGCACTCCCAAACTGCTGTGTCCATATGCTGATCTTGTTGGCACTTTCCTTTTCAATTTTATTTTATTTTATTTATTTATTGTGGTTCGAATCAGTGTTGTACCAGTATATAGGGTATTCCCTGGTATGTGCATAGGTATATGCAATGGTATCAAGGACCCTACCAGCCTGATATCAACCAAGAGAAATACCACGGCTATGCACAAGTTGCCCCCAGTAAGTGGACAAGTTGCCCCAGTAAGTCCCAAATTAATACCCTGGCTTTTACCATACTAGTATGGAATTCATTAATGTACCTTTGTAGTACTTCCCCCTTGGTGTGGCGAAGTCCCTTGAGTATTTGCTGTATAGCACAGGTGGGGGGCGCTTCTTCAATGTCCAGTGTAGTGGCTGTAAATCTTACTTCAGAGGCTGATTTGGTCAAGAAGATGAATTGCAAAGGCTGGATATTTTGATGACTTGGGAGATTAGACTTCTTAGCCTGCTACTAATGGGATTGATTCCATCTAAAATTGAATAAAATTTTGCAACCACTCAATTGTTCTAGAGGCACTTTCAATTTATTTTATTTTATTTTATTTTAAAAGGGAAACACCTGGGAGCGACAGCTCACAAATCAGGCCCCTTAATAGTGAGAGGAGAAAATAACCTCTTTCACAGTAACCTGCCATGAGGCGAAGGAATAGGATACCGCCCAGAATACAATTGTATTTATGGTGACTTCAAGAAAATACTTCTTTGATTTAAAATATCTACTCAGGAATTTTGGTACAACAAAATTGCTCTTATTATTTTAAGGTCTGCAATGATCTTATCGAATACCAGACCCGGATATATGTATCACGGTATCACCCAAACAACTACTATATATTTACACCAGATCAAACAAAACTACTCACTTCTATTTATTTATACCACTCCAGTATCTAAATTTTGTGTCCATTCATCTTATCACCTCTCCATTCACTTGCGTAGACCTAAGTTACTATTTTATGCTCCTGTACATCACGCCACTCTTTGAATTGTTTTTCTTTTTCTTTGTTTTACCAAAAGGGATCTTAGCCCTGTTTATCAAATTAAGAAACGAGGAAAAAACAACCTCGTGGGGGCCCATGAGGCAATACAGGGGAGGAAGGTTTCATCTGTACAATGTATTTGTAAGCCTCTATGACCCCCCACTCTTGGCGTTTCAAGTGGGCGTATTGGATACGTATATCATGTGATTGTGGCTATCATCTCAGTTATGATGTTCACTGGTGTACGTGATGAGAGCTCCATACTTCATCACAAGCGTGAAGAGATGGTTGCTAGTGTATGGGATGAAACTTGAAAACACTCGGGCTCCTTCCCAACGCTGGGAACAGTGGAAACACGCAATGCCAAGGAAAAGTAACGACTCTTCTACTAAACCCTGAGCCCTAAACCCTGGGGTCATCCACCATAAACCTTCGTGGTGATGTCGAGATTTCCGAGAGGAGGGAGGCGAAGATGGCGTAGTGATCAGTGTGCTTGCATTGCAGCCCTGCGCTGAGGCAGATGATCCTTCAGTAGTTTAGAAGACGTACTAAGGAGATAGGGAGGGGGAAGCGGACGGGGAGCTCAGGGGCGGATGCAAGGAGTGGTGGGAGATGACGGTCACCCGCTTGGTGCGTGCGTTGCGCACTGCCTCTGTGTCCGACCGCCTTCTCTTCTCCGTGTCTCGTGCTTACTCTCATGCTTTGGCTGAATCTCCATGGCCTTCAGGTTCGTGTGATTTTGGGGCTGGATTACATTTGAGTTCTCAAGACTAAGGGTAGCAAGGTCAATTCTAGATTGTCTTCATTGCATGGGTGATAGAGTCAGCCGTCATTCAGACCCTGCTTCTATGGTGCATAAATTGCTTCACAAATGTGATTGGATTAAACCTTGAGCAAAACCTTAAACCCTAAACCCTGACGCCTGGTCGAGTACCTTTTCATTTTCTTGTTCGTCTTGTTGGACTCGAAGTCCTAGAATCACTGCAATTTGGTTACCAATTCCTTTTTCCTTCATAGGCAGGAAGCAGGGGAATCCCTTATATTCTGCATCAAATTGCCCGATACCCAAAGCCAGCTGGCTGCATGTCAAGGGGTGAAGTGATGACACTCGGCAGGTTCAGGATCATAGAGCCTATGATCTCGGATACTAACGCCATGCATTCCAAACTGTCTCCATTAAATTGCATGTATGAACGATGAGTTTGGGGAGGTCTCAGATTTTTTTCTCCTGCCCGCTAGAGCAGTTATACAATGTTGTGGTCTTTGGTATTTGTGTAGATCAAGATGATACCGACAGTTGTATCAGCACTGTTGCACTTTCCAACAGAGTTCAGGTCAACAAACATGTAAATGGGTCCCCTCAAAAGGTTCCCAAGAAAACAAAGAGTGCGGGGACTCACTTTACTGGACACCAATTATCCAATCCTAAGGGTGGCGCCCTCCAAGTGTTGGGCATAAGGAAGCTGTTCAACCTGGTGAAGAGAAAGAGATTGACGGATATGCTGGCACTTCATGACGACCTGGGAGGAAGGAAAGCAGGGGAGATTAAGAAACAGATGGATGTTTTCATGTACTCTCGCTTAATGACACTCTGTGTGCGGCAGCTTGGGCCTGAGTCTGTCCTTCCAGTGTTCGAACGAATGTTGCAGGCTGGGGTGACTCCCAATGTTGTACCCTACACAATTGTGATTCGAGCACTCATAGATATGGCAGGGAAGGTATAGTCTACAATGTTGCACCAGGTTAATGAGATGCATACACTGCACCCATGACAATTTACTGCATCATGCTTCTATAACAAATGAAGAAGGGGATAAGAGAGTGTTGCATTTGGCTGCCTCTTTGATATTGTGAATTTTTGTGGGCTTTCTATGCCATGAGATGTTGGGAGTACTAATGTTGCTGACAGATGGTTTTTTCCCCTAGAATACACATACATCCTCTTATGCACATACCAGATACCTCTCGTCCCTTCCTAAGAGTATGGGAGTCACGGTCGTACTCCTCGTATTGCAATGGACCTTTGTAGTTTGCCAATGAATCCCATAGGTTGCCCATAGGTTGGTCTTGTAACCATCCCTACATGTGTTTGGCAGGCTTGTGTGTGTTTTTGAAGGTGTGGTTTTGCTAAGGAATCATGCTACTGCACTGTTTCCTAACAAATGTGCGTGAGTGCAGGATGGAGAACCGGCCTCAACTGCTCCACAATCTGATGCTGGACAGTATAGCCTAGTGGATGTCACAAACAGAGAAGCCTTGGCCTCAAGAGCGATGGAGCTTTTACTGGAAATGAGGGGAAAGGGAATCGTGCCCAACGAGCTGACCTACAAACCGATTATGGTTTGGCTTGCATCAATGGGAAGGGCTACTCAGTTTCGTGAGCTTTCAAAGTATATGAAGGAGGATGGAGTACCATTTCAGGGGGTGTTCAAATATTATGAGATTCGGCTGTTGCTGCGGAAGGGTGAGGTTGATCAGGCCACAAAACTTTACATTGCAGCTAAGAAGGAAAACTTGATAAAGGCGACTTCACTGGATGGTGAGTTATGCTTGTGTTATCGTAGCTGTGGCCCTTTTTCTGAAAATGAACCCTGGGAGCTATATTTTGAGTATCTACATGGCCCACCCAGATATGCAAGTGACCTCTTGGCCACATGGGTTTGGACTTCGGACGTTATTGCACATAGTAGTGTGTTGCAGTTGCAGTCTCATAAGTGCTTTTGTTGTTGCCCTAGGAGTTAGAGAGATAGGCAACACAACTATTCTGAAAAGAGATTGCAGTGTTTGGTGAATGGAGGGTAGAGAGATGTATTCATTGACAGCTCCCTGTGAACATGGATCTGACATAATCAAGCCAGAGTCCATTCAGGACATAAACACGTCCGGAGTTACTCAGTTGCCCTATGGGATGTAAGTCTGGTTATAGGGGTGGGGAGGCATGTTTGGAAGTCGATATAAGAGGTTGCATCGAGTTTATAGAACATACATGATGCTGATCGTACTCGCCCTTAAATGCAGCACATGTGCTAAGTATTTGCCTGTGTTTCACTGCCATAGTTTCTTCGATGAGAGAGAGGGAAAGGAAATGGCTGATCAGTTGAAGGTTGAAATAGAGGGAGACTGATGGGGCAGGCATGATTTATGGGGGTACACGGCATACATGATGGGGTTAGCCTGGTTCGTGACGACGTTTGCAAAGAATGATGGAGTCGGAGAGCTGCTAGGGCTACTTCCCAAAGTTCTACCCTCAGTGATCTCGAATGCTAGCGTGTCCACTGCCTTCCAGTGTCTGGGAAAGCATGGCCAATGGAAGGCTGCCTTGCAGTGTTTCTCTACGTTGAAAAAGAAGGGTATGTTAGCCTCAGCACCTATTTATCAGTTTTCTCATCTACACGGAAGATAAAAAATAAGCTGCTCTTTCTATCTTGGCTTAGTCCAAGCAGTATGTGTACAACTACACTGAAGATATTCCCATACTTTGTTGGCATGTGCGCTGAGCTTTTAAAATTATTTTCCCTTCAACATTTGGCAGTGCTATTTGGTTCTGTTTCTCTGGGCAAGGGATAGGTGAATGAGTGGAAGATCCAGTTTTTGAACTTCTGCCATAGATTGGCCTAGCTGAAGTGCGATCTAGACTCAGGATCTTTGCCTGACAAGACATGGAGGCCCAGCAGATGGGCAGTTCCTCACCGTTATGCCCCATCTGTATGTTTACTTATGGATTTACAGTGTAGAGCATGTGGCCTTGTAGTTGCCTAGTAACATGCCTGATGAACGGTGCTGTTTGATTCTTGTGTGAATAAATTGGGACAGGTGAAAGTCAGAAGCAACTGGGCTACTATTTGAATGCGTTCATCCTCCCCTATGCAAAAAGTCACAAGGTATGCTTGTCAAACATGTAGTACATTTCTATTTGTACTTCGAGGGAGGGAGGATGGAAGTGAAGTTTAGCATTTGTTGTATATTTCCCCAGGAGATGAGCAATGGACTCAGTTTAGTGGAAGATGAATTGGTACGCAAAACTTATCAAGTGGGATGAGTGGTCCAAAGAAACCTTGACTAAAAAGTGCTTATTGCATTCTTGATATGCAGTTGGATGATGCAGTCAGGGCAATTAGAGAGGTGGAGGAGGGATGCCAGGTGACGGCAACAGAGTCTGTCTTCAACATCCTCATCGACTTTGCTTGCAAACAGGGCGAAGTAAGGTCTCTTTGTGCAAGTGCTCCTCCATACCAAGACATTATCAGTACCCTCATAGCCAACACCTGTGAACACCTTAGTGCAGGAACAAGTTTTTTCTCCATCTTTTCTAGGAATGCTCCAAAACTGAGGTAATACTTCATCACTAAAACTAGAAAGGTGTTTGCTGCTCACTCTAGTGTTTGAGGATTTTGTAACACGCGCTATGTGCTGCTATAATGGCAGGTGTGGCGAGGTCTGGATTTATTAGATGAGATGCAGGAGAGGGGGTTGGAGTTATCGCCTTTCTCGTTCAATCCTTTCATCCGGGAGTTTTCTAGGTGGACCATGGTTGAAGAGGTATGTCAGCACTTGACGGAAAGTTGTGTGTTGTAGCCTTGTGGCTATAGACCCCTTGCTGGGATGACAGCTGTAGTGCTCACACCCGACCTTGCCTTGTGGCTCTTCTGGTCTTTGATTATTAAGCTGATGATCAAACTTTATCAAGAGTCTTGCCCCTTTCCTCTTTAGAAACAAACAAAAAACATTGAGAGGGAGAGAGACTGAGGAGGAGGAGAAGAAGAAAAAGAAAAAGAAGAGGAAGCATAATATACTTACAAAAAAGACTTCGAAAACCGCCTCATGTACTAAAATTGAGACCATGTTTGGAGGTGGGGTCCTCTTGCACACCGAGAAGAGCCTTTGACAGTGAGGGTTTGTTGACTGGGAGCAGGCATTTGAAATGAAGGAGGGCATGCGCAGGTTGGGTGTGAATCCAACTGTGTGGACCTACAGTTCTCTCATCACGGCTTGTGTAAAGCTTGGCGATGTTAGTCTACTACTTTCTCTGCCCTCCCCCTCATCTCTGAAAATCAGTTTTGGTTCCGTGGGGTGTCGCATACACCCCCTGGGCCTCCCTTTTCTTCTCCCTCCTCTTTGTTTTCTTCTCTCCTGCAGACAGACACAGAAAGTTGTTTGGCTCAATTGTGAGTGCTCTCCCTGAGACCACGAGTTGTCTGTTGAGTTGTTTGTTGTTCCTTTGGTAGATGGTAAACCAAGGTCTGTTCTCTTGTTTCCTATTTGAACTGTGGCTACTCAGATATGCTGTGTCTAAACACCCACCTCCCCTTCCATATTGTGTTCTGATTACATATCTCTTTGGATTTGTCTCATAAGCACCTCTCCGCTTCCTTTTAGGGTGGTGCTTACCTCAGAATATTACAGTGAGAAACATGTAGGGATGTATTTTGCATATTACTGACTGGTGTTGGTGGGACTGTGCCCTTGGGAATTAGGCAGATGGAGAAGGCGTATGGTTTGTTCCCAGAAATGAAGAAGCTTGGTGTGGAGCCCAACACTCACTGCTACACACCTTTCATTATGGGCTTTGGCACAAAGGTAGATCTCTTGATCTTGTGGTTAAGTTGCTCAAATTGGTGGTCATCCCTGGCTGGCTTATGGACTGATTGTCTCACAAGTGCTGTTGCATTTATTCTACGTTTCTTTGCTCGAATGTAGCAGCAATTAGGCACTTTCTTTCAGGCCTAGAGCTTAAGGATGCTGAATCGTTCTATGTGTGGTTCTACTGTGTTGTTCTACTCATGTCCCTTGGGCCCTTCAGGCCCGCTAAACCCTAATCAGGTTCTGTCTTTTTCACTTTCCTTTGCAGCCAGCTGTGAGAGAAAAATGTAGTTAAATATATTTGTGTGTCTAAATCACATTTACTCTTGTTGTTGCTAAGATTGATGTTGCAAATTGGGGGATAGGGACGGTTTGATAGAGCGCTTGCGGTGCTGAAGGAAATGGAGTTGGCAGGAGTAAAGCCTGATATTGACACCTACCGTCTTCTTATATTGACATGCTCTCAAAACAGAAATCAGGACAAGGCTGTTCAGGTATACAATCTGATTACGTTCTACATAATCCCTCGTTTTGTCATACATTGCGTCTCTTCTAGTTCAACATCCTTCACATCTTGAGAAAGTAAAGCTCTCATGGACTGTGCATTGCGAAAAGGCTGCCTTGAGGGCATATTGCACAGGACTCCGTATATTTTGTTTGCCAGTTTTAACTTTTTCCTCCCATAAGAAGATGAAATCAGCCTTGATTGCTATGGGGCTTGCACACAGCTGACAACAATAAGTTAACATAAGAGTACATACTCAGAGAAAAAGAAAGGATGGAAGGATGGAAGAGACACTTGGGAACTACTAGGGAAAACCAATAGAGAGAATTGCGCACAGGATGCCCAAGGGGGCTATGTGACACAGTAGAACCACAAATTTACCAGAGTCCCCCCAATGATGGAGTGACTCATGTAAGAAAGAGAAGAAAGAAACATTCACAGGGCCCTACACAGAGTAGGACAACGAGAAATCCACATCAAAATAGACCATGTAACTGGCTTGATGCACGTACCTGCCAGACCTTTTGGGTCCAGGAGAGATTGTACTCATAAGACGTTGTTTGCCGTAGCCTTGTGGCCATTGACCCCGCGCCCAGTTTGAGCGGGAACAAAAGGGACAGAACCTACCTCTGTCAGGGGCTGACGTTGGTAGTAAGACTTACCTCCATATAAAGAATTAATCCGGGTTTTCCAGATATCCTCTAGAAATCCCTTCACACAAGCATCAATCTGCTGTGTGTGATTTGCCCAAAAACTAGGCCTCAGGAGGGCCTGGGCTTTTGGCTCAGCCTCGAGACTTTCAAAGTTGGTAAACAGGGGTACAGGCACAATTCCCTTAATAGATTTGAAGAGAGCGTCTCTTTGGTGAGAGAACCCCGGACAGTGTATCAGAAAATGAATACTGTCTTCAGATTGCCCACACAACGGGCAATTGCACTCTCCCTTTCCTCTCTGCTTCTGTTTGCTGTTCAAAGGTAGGCTTCCTGCCCTGAGTTTAAATTTCAGTCTAGTGCCGAGAGTGGGTAGACCCTTGAGGTCATCCAAGATGTCCTCCCCCATGTCACAGACTGGAAACAAGTTCAGGGAAGTTTTCTGCCTAACTTCATTTTCATCAGACAATCTCATGGCAACAGACATGGCTGAGGACACTACAGCCTCTAAGTCAGATTTATCCAGCAGGGTCAAGACTTGCGGATCCAGGTCCAGGTCCTTGAGGATCTCTTCTACTCTCTTCTGCCAGGACTTAGCCTGTTTGACAGGGCGGTCCTGTTTCCAAGATATAGAGTCGATTAACTTAGGATATCTGGTGTTGGGCATATGTTGCAGCTGACCCCACCATCTGACCTTGAATTCATCTCGTCGGGAGCTTAAGGACGGAATGCCAAACTCACCCCGAACAGCCACATTGGCTGTTTTGGAGCATGCTGACATACACTCCTTAAGCACCCCCACTTGAATGGATTCTAGAGACTTAGCCTGGTTGGAGTTATCAACCCATATAGCAGATCCGTACTCCAAGGCAGGTCTAATAACGCGACAAAGCATGGTTTTCTTAACCTCAGAGTTGACCCCTCTGCAGTGGAAAAATTTAGTGAGCCCCAGAGCTTTGCCCTTGCCAGTTTGAACAACTTTCCGGATATGTGCATCCCAATTACAATTGGAGGAGAACTCAACGCCCAGGTAAGTGTAGGAAGGGAGGACCGGGATCTCTTGGCTACCCCACTGCCACTTAAGATCACTTCCTCCCTCTCCTCTGTCGTTGAATGCTACCACTGCACATTTGCTGACATTAGCCTCTAGCCCCCAAAGATCAAAGTATCTCTTCGCGCAATCAATCAACTCCTGGAGATTGGTTGGAGTCTCCCCTATGCCTGCGAAGTCATCCGCAAACATAAGGGCTGGTATGGTGGTATCACCCACCCTTAACCCAAATCCCTCACTTTCCACATCCTCGAGGAGTTGATTGATGAAAACATTGAAGAGCAGAGGGGAGAGAGTACATCCTTGAGCTACACCTTGGTCTATGTCAAAGAAGTTGGACTTCTGTCCGTTAACAGTGACACAGCTTTTGGTGTGAGCATACAAGTTGTGGACAACTCTCCACATCTTTCCCTTGATCCCACAAGACCAGAGGCGGAACCATAGGCCATCTCTCCACACTGTGTCATAAGCCTTTTTGACATCCAGGAAAAAGACATAAGTGGGTTTCCCTTCTTTTTTCCTTCCCTGGATAATCTGGCTTAGAGTGAAGATATGATCCACACAGCCCCTGTTTCGCCGAAAGCCAGCTTGGCCTTCGTGGAAACAACCTCTAGACTCCAGATCAACCTCGAGACGAGTACTTATAACTCTGCAGAATGTCTTGCCAACAGCATTGAGGAGCGTGATGCCACGGTAGTTCCCCGGTTCTTCTCTGTCACCCTTCTTGTATAGATTGACAATGACCCCTGTCGCCAGCGAAAGGGGATCATTTCAGTCTTCCAGATAAGGTTAAAGAGGAGAACTAGGGCCTCTATCATGGGATCGCCACCGTGCTTGATAAGCTCGTTGACATACCATCAGGTCCATATCCATTTATGTTCAATTGCTTCCACATTAGAACTAATGGGAGCATTATAAGCCATTGAAATATACTCCAGTTCATCAGGGCTGTTTTGAATCATAGGAACAGTTTTTCCAACTGTGTCCTCCATTCAGCAGAAGACCCCTCACTGTTAGACCTAGAAGTTCTGCCAAGGATACTGTAGTGAGTTTCAAAGGTTTTGACAATGTCAACCGATGAAGTCACCACTGCACCTTTAGTAGTCTTCAGCGCTTGTACTTGCTGACCGTTTTTCGGCTTGTACAAACGTTGAAGGGCCAACCAGAATTTCTTGTCATTACCACCATGGTGGTTTGAGTTTATTTCACTGTATAACTTGTCCCAGTATAATTTCTTCTGAGACCTAACAAGCTGATTGATATCTTTACGGAGCTGGTAGTACCTCGCCCACAATTCTCTGTTGGTTTCCAAATTGCAGCACTCTTTATAGAGGGCTCGTCTCTATCTTGAGTTTAATCTCATTAGTCCACCAATTAACTGCTCTACCGCAGACAATTAGTTTCCTCCCAATGATCTTGTCAGCCACGGAGGAAACGAAACTCTCCCAAGAGTCCACTGCTCTTTCGACTTCATTTCTTGCGTTAACAGAGCGTGACTGAAGTTCTTGGAGCGATTGGACAAAATGAGGGAGAGCCTCTTGCAAGGCCTGGACGTACTCAGCCTTGACCTCCTCATTGTGGAATTTTCTATGCGCCACTTCCGAATCGAACGTTTCACAGATCTCTTGGTGGTGGGGAAAACACCTTTTGATCTCAGTCCAAAACCAGGAAGTGGTCAGAGGGTACCAAGTTCTGTCGATCAACACATTGGCACACTGGGGGAACAAAATTTTGTCCATTATGATATAGTCCACAATGGAACGTTTTGTTTGGGGTTCTCACGAGTCCACTGCACTTGGTCACCTCTTGGTCCGTTATTCAAGGTCAAAAAGCTGAAGCTCTTCTAGACAGTTAATTAACCGTTCTGCCATTAGAATCAGCTGTCCTCACAAAAAGGTTCCAATGATATCGTCACCTGATGGATCCCTTTGCCCACCCGGGCATTGAAGTCCCCCAATAGTACCACCTGACCTTTGGCAAGGAACGAAGCACAGTCCAGCTTTACATCTTCGAAGGCCTTGTCTGCGTCAGCACTAAGGGTCCCCTCTGTGTGGCATGTAAAACCACCCCACAAAGAGGTCCTTTACTCATAGGCCGCCCTTCAACCAGTTTTAGCCAGATACTTGCTGCGTACCTCAACCCTTGTTGATAATTTCACAATTGCCAACAGAAATCACGGACAAAGAATCCGACCCCTTTTTGACCGCGTTTGGCAGAGGCTGCCTTGAGAGTACACTTCTGACCTGCCCATTTATAACCAATGACTCTCCAAACCAGTTTATAACCACGTTTCCCATGTTTCTTGCCCAGCACAGATATGAAATATCATTAGTCCGAAAACTTGCCACTTCAAGTTGTTTCCTTTGGTTGGTCAACCCTGAGAAGTTGAAAGTGGCCACCGCAACCAGCCCTTTGCGTGTGAATGTTTGTCGTCTAGGTACTTGGGATTGCTTCCGTAGGACGGCCCAACCGTGGTCTGCAAGGGGGCAGTTACCCCATGTGTAGATTTTGCTCGTCTTGTGTAAACTTTGAGAATGGTAAACCATTCAGGGTACCAATCTTTCAGTTACAGTACGCACAGGCTCCGCACACATAGGGGCAGATTGTCCGTCAGACTGCTTGGGACAATTAACCACCCGGTATAGACATTTTGCTCGTCTTGTGTAGACTTTGAGGATGGTACCCTTTAATGTACCAATCCTTCAGTTACACGACTTCAGCGCCTGCACACTTAGGGACAGATTGTCCATCTGACTGCTTGGGAAATTAACCCCTGTATAGAATTTGTTCGTCTTGTGTAAACCTTGAGGATTGGTAAACCCCCATATCGAGTCCAATCCTTTCAGATTCCAGACGTTCATGGTTCCGTTACACTTAGGGGGCATCTTGTCACTCACTGGCTGTTTGGATTCAACCTCATCCGAGCATCAACCGATTAGAACTCTCAAGTTGAAGTTGTTGCCCTTTTGTCTTCCTAGAGCGCCCCATTGAATCACCAATGTCTAAGACCGCTCTCCGCCAGTCAAGGGACGAACTTCTTTGAGATGGGATTGATGTCAGGACTCTATTAGAAGCACTTTTGGTCATTGAACCTTCACGTACCCTGTTTCAGTCATCGATATGGTACCCTTAGCCATGAAATCAAGCCTAAGCTAGAGCATGTAGTTTTAAAAGGACACAGTCGTCCATGCCTGGGTTCACGCCCAAAAACTACAACATCATGAAGCCCTAGATTTGGCATCAGTAACCAATTCCCAGGGATCACCCTGAGGAGTGTTGATGTTGATAGGAGCTAAATTTTTGATTGTTTTCGCAGGCCATAAGTTTAAGCACAGGAACCAACCCGAGCCCAAGTGCCGAGTATGCTAGACAGAGCATACGACTGCCCAATTTGGGCGGAGGGGCTGCCCCCAAGCGGTAGGATTCCGCTTGTTACCATTCAGAGATCACACTCCAGGGAGTTGCAGGGAATGGCCCGTGTAGGCATATTCTAAAGAGGGAAAGGCCCCAAGCTTTCCAACTAAATCCAATGCACTACCTTACCTGAAGCAAAGCGCTTCAGGTCGAAACAAACAAGGACACGAGGTCACAAGGCCGGCATTTAGTCACAGAGACATTAATGTACTCCCGTTTCAAGTCCACCCAATGTCAATAGGCTTCCTAGAGGACAGGGAGAAGGGTCCAGGAGAGAGAGAGAGCTTACCAAGGTTTTCTTCGAGTAGTGTTTGATAGTGTTTGGTCATAGTGTTTGATTTGTATGGTGCCCTGTTGTCATGCTCAATGAAGAATCATAATCGATGTCACTATGGCCAGTGACAACTGTTTCAAACCGCATGCGGTTATAAACACTATGACATTGAGAGCCACCATTGTTGGGTGCTGGGATAGGGTCTGCTGAATAGTACATATTTGACTCTTTATAAAACATATGTCTTTGTTGGATGCAGTTGTTTGAGCAGATGCAGGAGCGTGGCATTAAGCCCAATGAGTCCATTTTCACAGTCATGGCTCTCGTCTTTGCAAAATGTGGCAGTTTTGACCGCAGTATGGAGGTTGGGCCTTCTGTGTCTTCTTGTCATGATTTTAAATGCAAATGTGATTATACATATTAAGTTCCCTCTTTGAGAAAATTTCAGAATTTGATTATGTTACAAAGGCTTGGCTCATCACAAGCCCATTGAATGTCTGTTGCAGATTTTGACACATATTTCTTGATTTGTCAATATTACCCCTGCCTTCTTTTCTGTTGCTGACTTGCATTGGTGTGTGAAAATGTCCGACAAGCAGATGGTAATGGAAATCGAGAAGGATGGAGAGGCAGTGGGCTCAGAGGCTAAGAGTGCCATTTTGTCAGTGTTTGCTCTGGCTGGACGCCTTGATGAAGCCTTTGCTTTGTATGAAGAAATCAAAAGGAAGGGTGTGCTTCCTCATGCATATGCTGTTGGCATACTTATGGTATGTAGTGGTCTATCTCCCTTGAATTGCATACTGTCCCTTGACCTCTCTCCCTAATTCTGGATCTTTTTGTTGCGTAGCCTAAGTCTTGGTTGGCTCTGGTAGCAGTGTATCATTACTGACTATTCATGACTTCGACAGATCAAGTTGTTTTTCTGGGATATTCATAGTTTTTGGTTCATCCACAAGTTGCAAATGAATACAGATTGTACTCATAAGACGTTGTTTGCCGTAGCCTTGTGGCCATTGACCCCGCGCCCAGTTGCAAATGAATACAGAGTGCAAGCAAGTGCTAGAGTATAAACCCACTATGGATGTTTCCATGCATCAAAACCAGGTTGTATTGATAGAACCACACTGTAACATGCATGTATGTTGTCTACCTACTAGTAGAGAATGTTGGTTGGCAGGCGGCAGTGGGGAAGGCAGGGGATCTGGAACGAATGTTTGAAATTTTTGAAGAGTGCCGTAGTGAGGATCGATGGTCTGACATGACCCAAAGGCAGCAAGTTGAGCACCTCAACATCCGTTGCATCAACGTGGTGCTCGGCTGCATCCACCATAACCAGCTTGGGTATGATATGCTCATGTTGTACTCCTTCCTTTGTGAAGGGATGAGCGTGAGAAGGGGAGATTCTGGAAGGAGTTATTTGTCGAGTGAAACCCACCTAGCCTGCTAGTGGCCCACTAAGAGCTCAATCTACCATTTTCATGCAATTTTTCAAAACCTACCCTTTCAAAGCCTCCAGGGACCACATGATCATGCCTAGAACTAGACATCCACAGAGTTCTCCCAGGCCTTGTCGCTGCTTGCTCAGGATTGTATTGTTTTACAGGAGAATCTTAGTCAATGTCTGGAAGGTTGCTTCACACTTGTATTTCTAAGAGTTTTTGACAATCGTTGGCGGGCATTGAGGAGCAGACGGGCAGTCAAGTTCTTGCATAAAGTGAAGTTGGAGGGCATTGCGGATGAGGGTGTGCTGTTTGACAAGGTAGGTGTTCGTTTCCTTCATTAGTGACAGGGGGTCCTCCTTGGCGTACCTTTGCAAGAAGGACCAGATTGTCTTTGGGATCTAGATGTACCGGAGATCAAAAGCTTCATGCCATGGAAGCAAGTAGCAAATGGGTACGATGTGTCAATAGTATGCTCCTGCACTAGAGCATTATAGGCAGACTCACTCTCTCCTCCGTTTCCCTTTCCCTTGCGCTTTCCCAGCAGTCAGTTCTCAATTAGTCAACTTTGCAGCCAGATTGTCGCTGGTTGTGAGAGGTCAGTGAATGTCGGGCTTAGGGTCATTCCCTGGTAGATGCAGCCTACCAGAACTGGTCTTCTGAGGACTGGACTGAGACCTGAGGGTACACCTTAGCTAACAGTCACTTCGACCAGTTCAGGACACTCTCTGTTTCACATACACATACACAGCTTGATGTAGTCATGAATGATCTTTGTTTTTAGGTTTAAGACCACCGGTCCTGTGAAAAATCTCGGCTGTTTCAAGTTATTTCTAGTCCATTGAGTTCTGGCCAGCTTTCAGTGTGTAAAACCAGAAAATGTACTTAGGGCTTCCATACAAATTTCACAGGAGTATTTTTTGTCATCAATCTGGGAGAACTTTGTACAAATTCTGTGACGTTAACATATCTTGGAGCTTGCTAAACAATTTTTTCACAGTAGATATCTTGTCCTCCATTGGCAGATATTTCTGCACATATCAAATGGAGGAAGAGACGAGAATGAGATCTGCTGGTTAGGTGTAGAAGATGGGTTTGCGGTTGTGGATGCAATGCGGGAAGTTGGCTTGCGGCCCTCACGCATGGCGCTGGAAGCTCTCCTAGATGGGTGTGCTGCGATGAATGATTCAGAGCAAGCACAGCGGGTTCTCTTTGAGATGGAGCAGGAGGGCCTCCCTCTGAATATTTTCTCGAGGATCAGGTAATGTTTGAATTTCTAAACTTTTATTATTCAGGTTGCTCTACATACCCGGATGTGGGTACCTCGTGAATGGGGAACATAATAATGTTAATAACAGTAAAGGGTTAACCTGGCCTTATTCTTGGTTAGGTGAGGTGAAAACCAATTTGAAGTTTGAAAGATATGGATTGTGTATGAGAGAGGGTCGGTGTGATGAAGGTGCAGTAGAGCTCCTGCTATTGGTCAAGCTGACACTGATTACTAAAGTTCCATTGTGGGTTGCAGATTATTTCGCGCGTATGTAGCTGCTGAAGATGAAGAGAAAGCTCTGGAGCTGCTGGACAAAATGATGGCCTCTGACTTACAAGACCCTGATGTGCAGGTTATGATTCTACAGACCCTCCAGCCACATTACGAGGCGGCTGCTGATTCACCAGAAGCGGCACAGGCACCTGAGACTCTGCCCAGGGTTCGTGTAAGAGTAGATCAGTTGATGCGTGGCAATTTGATATCTGAGAAAGACATCCCACTATAAGTCTCCATCAGTTCAGGGTAGAGTGCATACACTGTCAGTCATCAGGTGTTTTAGGGTTTTAAGTAATGTTGAAAACACTTTTTGATTCATTTCTATTAAATTGGTTAGGAATCTTTTTGGTGGAGCACCTAGTCGGCCATGCGCTTGTCCACAAACAGGGGTATCTTCACCAAGGATCTTTACTCTGCTGTCTGAGGAACCGCCTTCCCAGCTCTGAGTAGGGAATAGGTTATTTGCTACAACACATTTGCGGGAGATTACTTGAACCATGGGATTGATTTCAGGCTTGCACCACCGACAACAACAACAAAGACTAACTGCTCCTATCTGTTCTTTCAATGGATTAAACATCTCCATTGTGCCTTTAGGTGTCATACCATTCCCATTACTTTGTTATGGAACAAATTCAGTTGATTCCATGTACTGACTGATGGCCATCATGGTGCCAAGTAGACTGGTTTGATTATGAAGGGGAGTGTCCTCCAAAGCCTCGCTCGAGAATTGGAGCATCGTGGTGCATGGTGGGCCGTCTTGGCCGTGGAGGTAGAGTGGATGAGGCAGAGGACTTCCGTGATGACATGCCAAGCCTAAGATCTCGAGGTGTGGTTGGCCATGCTAGAGTTCATGGCAATGTGGAACTATCAGAAGGGGGGGCACAGGCTTTTTGTTGGCATTCACAGGACAATGCAACTTCTGTAATGCTTCTGGCAGATGGGATGATATAGGTAAGGGGAGAAAAATGATGCAGGACAGAGGTATCAGGAAGGAGCCAGGGCTCAGCAGCATTCAGCTGGACAACCAGATGCATACATTCGTTCAGAGACTGTGCATCCACAACAGGAAATCCATGCTGAGCTGAAGAGATTGTCTGGGCTGGTGGAGGTTGTGTACAAGGCTGATATGTGCATTGTGATGTGGAGGACCAAAGGATTTTTCTCTTTGCCACCACGTTGACAAGCTGGCAGTCATTTGGGCTCAAACATTCCTGCCCATCATCAAGAACCTTTAGTATGTGGTGTGACCTGTGTGATGGCTGCGTGGGTGTCTGCTATACAGCCCACCAAGTTCATCTCCAAGGTTGTTGTATTGGATGGCCAACTGCTTTCACGGCTTTCAAGATGGGGTCTGTTCTTGTGAGGGTCACCAGTGACACAATCAATGAGTTGAAACAAGCACTTGGTTCACTCAATATAACACCAGCACCATCACTCAAGTTATTTTGGGCTGTGATGTAGATGGTCACCAAGCATGATGTTGAACCTTACAATGGAAACACTTGGTGTCTGGCAATGATGGCTCCTGGCCATGTAGTTTCCTCTTCAAATAGGCTGGTCACTCTGAAACTTTCTGTTGTACACAATCACCACGGATTGACATCATGATGCAGTTTGAGAAATGAAGATTGATTGATTGATTGATTGATATGGAAGAGGTTTTGTCCTGGTGCCTTTTGTTTTCATCTCAAGGTTCTGCTTTACTTTGGATGTGGCTATCTCCATGCGTGCAGATTAGCTAGTAAGCTGGAGGCGGGAGAGGCCTTGCAAGCAGTGTTTTTTTTTTCAAATTTGCAAAAGAACAGGACTGGCTACTGAGTTTTGCAGGAAATAGCCATATTTTCTGCTCATCCACTGAAATTGGACAGAATCATCCTCCTCTGTACTTTCATCCATGTATATCATCCATATTAGGCGAATTCATCCAAGATTTATATTTCTTTCTGAGAATTTTGGCGATTTCATCCATGAGAAAATAGGGAATTTACGACAGAATATTCGATTTTGATTTTTGAGGTCGAAAAAATGCGAAATTTCGCCAGAAATAAAAACACTACTGGCAAGGCACAGCCCTCCCCCTCCTTTATCAGGGCGGTGGCTCCCTGTCGAGTGGCACTAAAGCCTTCCAGAAGTCTGCTCTGTGCCACATGTGCAGTCCTACACTTGGACACAAGTCTTCATCCCATTGCTCCACAGCGTTGCTCTAGTGCACCCTGTTCCTACCTCCCTATTGGTCTTTCCCACTGTCACTATTTCCTTGACCTTCAAAAATTCCCCAGACTGTTGTTGGGTACTTATTTATTCTCTCAAATTAATAAATAGTCCCCAATTCGGAACCAGAGCATCAAACCACCATCTTAACTACTCGATACACCAATGCCAACAAGCCAATCTCTCCTTTAGGCCAGCCTCAATGGCCACTTTATAAGGGTTACAGCATGCTCTTTACATCTGGTTGCCAAATCCCAGACACAACAAAATGTTGATCACCATGGTGATTTGGAACGATTCTAGGATTTGCAGAGTGAATACCAACTGTTCCTCAGTGTTGGATAGAGGTCTGTTGTCGAGCTTCACACTCAGATAATAAATCCGCAAATTCATTTAGCAACCGTTGGACACCTCGGTTAGAAGCCATTGCAGGCAACACTTCCATTTTAAGTAGCTCTCGTTTGTTCATGCCCTGCACACAGGCCAATCTGCACTTTTAAACATACAGACATCCATCTTGTCGATGCACACTGGAACACCACCTCTATTTCAAGGTATGTACATACAAATCAAGATGGACATATACAGTCAGACAGACAAAAGCAAGATAGCAATCTATCTCTATCCCCTAAGAGGTAGCAGAAGCTGTTAGGTCTGTGGTTTCATGATGAACCCTCCCACAAAAAGAAAAGAGCACTTAAGACGTGCATGGATACCTATTAAGTGATGCATGCATAAAACCTGTTACTGGATTTCGACAGTAACAGCTATACAGGAGACTGCCCATGTAAATGGTGTAAGTCAGTTCTCTATTTAAATTCACATAATTTTTCCTAGAAACAGAAGAATTCTTACAAGAATACAAGGTTGCCATTGTTGTTGGTTGTCGGTTGAAGGACCATCCAGCACGGAAGAAAAATACACGGGGCCCAGCAGCTCTTCACAGAGTTCTCGTAGCCGTGCCTCATCTGCCTCCCTGACAAATACACTTTTTCAACACCCTTGGTACAAACATACTGACGTGGGATGTGTGGTACTTCCATCATCCTCTAGTCAAAACACATGCCCACAGTGTATCATAAGCTGTATGAATGAGCTTCCACAGAGGGTCTGTTTACTGATGTCTAAGATGCTGGGTCCTTTTGGGACATTGGTCGTCGCTTCCAGAGTCTTCAGAGCCTCCACAGCATCAATGTTCTGACACAACATGGAAGTTACAATCCTGCCTACAGGCTCTTCTGCATCAGACTTGTTTCAAGAATAAAATCTCCATGGACATACATGTTAAGTATTCCATGGTTTCAATAACTCGAATCCATTTTCCTACATCCAACTGTCCACACCCATAAGCATGTAGTGACTAAACAAAGCACCTCACCTAGCAAGGCAGCGGGTATATGCGAGAAGGCATCGTCGATATTCAGAAGGAGATTTGAGTGCTAGAGCAGCACCCATCTTAACTTCTAAATGCACTCGTGTTTGCCATCTCTCCTCTCCCAACGATGCTCTGTCCATGCCAATAAGGGATCAGATTAAACAACCTCACATGGGAGTCTTGCATGGAAAATCAAACAAATGATGGACAATGCATCGGTGGCCAATGCACTGTTGTCTACCTTTCTCTCTTCCTGTACGAGGGCCGAGAGAGAGAGAATGGAGACTCCTCTCACCTTCAGTCCACAGTAAAAAACTTCAGTATTCTTGTGTTGAAGACACAGATTACTGGTGCAAAAGAAGTTACCGGCTCCAGATGAAACTTCCGCCAGCGGCCCTTGCAACTCCTGCCTGTAGTGATGTGAGCTCCCCTTCTTGTTCTGGCCATGTTGTGAGGAAATTCGATGCTGGAAACGCGTCATCAGCAACTCTTAGCCAGCAGCGCATACTTAAGTGGAAAAGGAATGCATGTTGATTGGCAAGCACCACAAGAGGCGCTCCTGCCTGCGAAAGCCTGGCTGACACTACTTTGATAGTATCTGCAAGAGCAGTAAGTCAAGAGCAGTGATATTTGAGAAAGCTGAATTGTACAATCCATGAGGTCTCCAATCATGTGTTAACCAGAGCAATGAACATCTTGAAAAATGAGCATTGCAGTGTGGTAAAAAGTGGCAGCGTGCACTTGTTAAAAGGGAGGAGGGTAAGTTAAGGACAGAAAGAAGGAGAAAAAAAGCTAAATCCTAAGATGAGGGGAGCAAGAAGACTCACTGTTGTTTCTTAGCGACGTGTTGGCAGAAGAGGAAGACAGAAGAGGGCCCAGACTCTCTTGAAGAATACAATTCGACTCCCGTAGATCCCAGAGATGTAGAGAACCTCCACATGTGACCAGCAATAGTCTCCAGCCTTGGTCACAATCCATGAAAGCTGCTGCTGACCCTAGCATCATACTCGGTTGTGCTCTACGCCCAGCCCTAGTGTAAATCTGAAACAGACCGTAAGTTAAAAGTTGAATTGTGAGGCAAGCCTGGCTGTTCTTACTTGTTTAGTCAGCATAGCTAGTACTCATTTCCAAAGAAGAGAGATCCACAGTTGGGAGGCCAAAAGCAGGGGCAAATGTGAGCATTTGGGAGGGGTAAAAGAGCGACACAGGTGTAATCAATACTTGAGTCCAATGATAAGTAAATCACCTGTAAACTACCATCTGCACAAGCCACTGCCCAGAAATTGGAGTTGCCAGCCAAGACCGTGGGCACAGCTGCCAGGTGGTCATGCCACCTAACCTCTCCTCCTTGTGAGCAGACAATCTCTGCCTTGGCTGAGCTTTCTCTCATCAACATGGGCCCTGCTGGTCCATCAGTATTGGAGGTTTGGACAGGCCTAGCCTCTAAGCTGACAGGGGCTTCCCCTGACGGACCTGCTTCATCTGTTTCTGGTGCTTGGATCCTTATTGATAGTACTCCGTCAGGAGTTCTAGTTCTCTCAGCAGGAGTGACCATGTCTACTTGACTGGCATTTTGAAGAGCAGAACCAGCCAAACCATTGATACCCAAGCCCATTGTGACAACTTCAGGGGTGCCAGAGTGGGCAGTTGGGCCGCAAGGCTGGTCAACTCCAGTACTTCGTTTAGCTGGAGGCAAGTCCACCTTGGTGCACTCTTCAGGCAACCTCCGCTTCTTTTCAGCTTGAAAATCCTGCACAATACCCCTCCCTGAATCCTCCTTTCTAATATCAACATCCTTTCTAGAACCAGGGGGGCTCCCGTTGAGCACTTCAGTTCTCACATTCTGGACCGTTCCATTGACCAATCGGTCTTCGTGGGAAGGTAGTCCCAAAGGCTCTGGGATGATCCGTCGGCGTCCATCAGGATGTCGATATTCTGTCTGCTTCACAGGGCTAGTTTTGACAGGAACGTTTGTGACCAGGGTACTACTTCGATCGCCTGCCTCAGTAGCGGGCAGCTTCCGAGCTGAACTTCCTTGAGCCTCTCCAACAGGTTCAGTAACTTTGTTCGGGTTTGCAGTCCCCCATCGCTTTGCTGCAGTGGCCTCCAGCACCAACTGGGCTGGACTTTCAGCCAACGTCACCTGCAAGTCATGTACAATATTCAGGAAGTCTTCATACTACCCTTCACAACCCAAGTTCTCACAAGTGTGGGTGTATGCAATGTGAAAAAGAGAGACAAAAAGTATTATAGAACACAAATGCATGTAGCAAATGGATCACACTTGCATCGTAAGGAAATGCATGTACCAACTAGGAACCCATGTCAACAGTTGTCAGTACACTATTAGCACGTGAGTGGTAGTGAAATATGTAGGTTGTAATCTGTGAGGCCATCAGGAACGAAAATTCAAGGTTTACCTGCCGCACACGAACATCTCCATAACGGCTCTTTTTGAACTCCTCCATCTCTCTATCAGAGATCTTCTGGCCCAATTCTTTTGGCTCAAATTGGAAGGATGCTACCGATCCGTCCAATGAGCAGCAAAACAGTGTGTAACCATCTGGGCTCCTGGGGCAAAGCACAATGAGAGTTCATCTGAAAATAGCTTTGTAGGACATGAATGAGTGAAAGACTGGGAAGTATGTGAAAAAAAGGCACAATCCAGACAAGAGTGAGACAGGAGAATAAAGCCAATGTCCTCATGAGAATCTGCTTGCCATTTCTGTGTATCTATGCAACAAGTACCCGGTTTGGACACAGAAAAAAGGGGAGGGGAGGAAAGCAGACTGGACCACCATGATGAAAGAGAGGTTTGTTCTGCATGTTCAACACCTCTTGACAGATCATACAATCACATCTGAAGAGCATTCCACACCAAATCCAAGAACCTACCAGGACAGGTCAGCCACACTTTGGGTGAAAAAATGTTTTCCGATGAAGATCGGGCGGGGTCTTGCTGTCGACCAGACACTGACATGGCAGTCTTGGCTTCCAATTGCTATCACATTATAAGGCAACCCATCGCTTGACTTTGAAGAAGCACCATTGGCCACCACTGCTCCATTCCCAGCAATGTCTCCCACTCCTCCTTCAGGAGCACTGGGAGGCACCTGCTTTCAGAGTTGCCACTTGTGAGCATGTCAGGTTACGCTCCGCATGGGTAACTGGAAAGATCTGATTGACATTAGTACAAAAACAAGTCCCTGATACAGCCACATGTACATGAATGACCAGAGTGTGTCATATGATCAATAATACCTGCTTCCGAAACATTGAGTGATTGAACCGAACAGCCACAATTGGCGCGTTGTGTCCGACGAAGTCGAAACCGGAGGCCCAATCACCCCTCACTAAGACAGGGGCTGTGTGCTTGGGGTTTTGAAATCCATGGGTTGTTGCGATGAAATGGCCACATGGTGACCATCCAAGGCGCCGAAAGAATGTGGATCCTACCTGCGGCAGCCAGCTGTTATTTGCAAGCTACATGTTGGGGACAGGATGGCAGCTTTGGAATCAAATGCAACTTGACCATCAGAAGCCTTGGATATGCAATGAAACATGTTTAACCTAATCCTAAGCTGTGGTTGTCACCATCTCTATCTCATAATCTGTCAGATAATAGAGAATCCTCAAAAATGTTTAACTCCTCTCTTACTCTATACTCTCTACAACTCTCATACAACTTCCTTGAACTTGTTTCCAGTTTGTGACATGGGTGAGGACCTTGAGGATGATCTGAAGGGCCTACCTTCCCTCAGCACTGGGTGTAAACTCAGGGTGTAAACTCAGTCTACCTTTGAGCAATAAACAGATGCAGAGAGGAAAGGGAGACTGTCAATGCCCGATGTGCGGACGGCCTGAAGACAATATCTATTTTCTGATACAATGTGAGGGTATTCTCATCAGAGAGCGACCCTCTTCAGGACCATCAAGAACATGGTCTGTTCACCGACTTTCAACTTGAGGCTGAGCCTAAGGCCCTGGCCCTGTTGGGGTCTAATTACTGGGTAAATCACAAAGCAGATTGATGCTTGTGTGAAGGGATTTTGAGAGGGAACCTGGAAAGCCTGAACCAATTGTTTATATCAAGGTACATCCTACTACTGGAGTGAGCGCCTCGCAAAGGTAGTGCCTGTTCCCTCTCGTCTCCCCAAACTGGGGTCTATGGCCACAAGGCTACAGCAACCAACATCTCATGAGAAAATTGTATAGCTATCTCTGCCCAAGAACCAACAACATCTGATGAGTGTATTCTATAGCTCTCTAAGTTGTCTCAAATGGTTTTGGGATTTGAGATTGCCATGATGTACATGACCCTGATGTGCCAAGCCCAGTGACAAAATGTATTCATTTCAATTACCGATTTTCCCCAAGGCCCTTCGCATTTCTGCACCATCTCCCAGGTACTTGTGCGCCAAACAATCACAGTCTTGTCATCAGATTGAGTTGCTAGAAATGACCCAATGGGGTCCCATGCCAACCCTTTGACAAGGCTGCAATGGCCTGTCAGGACCACAACTGGGGACCCATTGGCAGCCTGCCACACACGCACTGTGTTGTCGAGGCTACAACTCGCCAGAAGGGAATCATCTGGTGACCACCCAAGATCCACCTACTTCAACAAATGGGACAAACAGCCAACCATACACAGTGTTTAGTGTTCCTTCAGTCTTAGACTTTACAGAGCAATACAAGTATAGTAGCCAGTGATGATTTCTAGTACAATTAGTCGGGGCCTTCCTTCAGCAACAATGGAGGGGGGCATCCACACAGGCTAAAGGCCCCAAACAGATAGTAATTCCACTCCTGACACATACTCCAATCAAGCTGCGAAAGAACTAAGAGAAATTAGGTTAGCACAGATGGCTCAGAAGTACCCATACAAAGACCGGCAATTATCGGTCTGGACCAATCATTGGTAAAACAACTCAACCGGTTTTGATGTCGAACAAGTAAGGGACAGGAAAAGCAGGGGGCTCACTGCCTGGCCTGTTGACCAGAATGCCCAGACAGTTCGTTGACCATTCCCCATCAAGCTACAAGCACAAAAAATTGTGCCGAAAAGAATAGCATAAACTTACCACATCAGCAGTGTGTCCACGCAAAGTCAACAGCACCTTCCAATTTTCCACATCTGGGAGCTCCCCACTCCCAAATTCTGCAGTTCCTGAACCTGGCCTTCTCTCATGGACCAATATTATCTGGTCATCAGCCCCAGAGGCTATGAGCCCACCACACTTAGCCCACCTAACACAATTCACTGATCCAAAATGGTCCCGAAGAGTAGCCAGGAGTTTGTGAACAGCGGCTTCTGGGTCTGAAGCCCTTTCCGCCACTGATTCCGTATTCCAAATTCTTACCTGAATACAACCCCTCATGCAAACATCTCAGGTGTTAACATCATAATCAGGTTAAGGCAATGCATGTGACTGGCAAGGATCTAGTAGATTGGGGCTCCCGAAGCACTTTTGACTTTCTTCATTAAGTCAAGGAAGAGAGAGCCCTCAGAACAGAGACAGAAAAGGAGGGGGAGATAGGATGGGACTGCCCTATGGCTGCCTATTCTCTATTCGTTTATTAGGTGGCAAAATATAGTGGTACTCCAATCCATGTGCCTGATTCATTAATAGTTCGCCTACTGGTAAGGTTACAAGTTACAACATCATCTCACATTGTTCCAAATTCACTAATATTTTCCAAGACTTGTTTCACACTTCATATCAGGTTGGCTTCCAACATAAATCCAAGTTCTGGGGTTTCTCCTCTCCTTTCCACGTCCTCATTCCCAACTTTCTCTGACATTTATATGACACTGCTGTAGTAAATGGCATGAAGTTGAACAATATCTGCAGGGGGTTGCAGAATGCTGGTGGATAGAAGGCCAGAACTCAAACTGACCAAAACTCTCTGGATCCTAGAAATTCAGAAAGCAATACCCTTTCTCACTAAACGAAAACCTAAATGTCCAGGTGTTGCTTGCGTTGGGCTTGAGAGGCGTCTCGCAAGATCACCATAGAATTCAAACAACACCAACATACACACACCCCAAGGAAGGAAGAGCAACAAGCATACCTTGTGATCGCCTCCAGCAGTTGCAAAACGAAGACCATCGGCATGGATGTCAATAGAGAATATCTGTAGGCCCGCATGACGCAACCACATGGGCTTCTCCGCTATCATTTTTCTGTCTCAAACCTCCCTCTCACGTCTGTCCACTCCCAAGCCCAGAAGTAGCAGGACCACCTACCGATAGTGCGAGAACGTGTATGAAGACGGTCGGTGACAAGACATCAAAAAGACAAAGAAAACCCCCAGACGGACCAAACAGATTGAGACTGTAGAGAGTGTGCTGGAAACAGAGCAAGGAATCCCCGCCTTCCACAGTGTGAAGGAGACATGGTCCCCTCGAAACAGTGCACAGAGTGTAAGAGAGACCACCAAAGTGTTTGCAATGTAACAGCGATGGTCCTCCCCACACTTTTTCAAAACAGACTCTCCAGGGCCCAGGGAGAGAGACGACCATTATTTTTCTTTGAAAAATAAAATAAAAATAAAAATAAATAAATTATAAATTATAAATAAAACCATAATTGTGTAGATAAATCTGACTTGCCAATCAAGAAATGTTTATTTTATTTTACATTATTTTGATTAAAGGGGATGAAACCCCATTAATTTAGGTATTTGAAAGGGGAAAAGATAAACCCCAGAGGGGCCATAAAGCATGATATAGTACACACACAGTGAGGGAGGAACCCAAGAATCCAGTCAGGTTATTATTATTACTCAAAAACAGAAAGATAATTATAATTATTGTTGGAACGAAAACTGTAGTATCTAAAATTGGATGAAGAACATGGATGAGTAATTTTGGACTGCTGAAGTGGCAACATCGGATTGGCCATTCCACGTAAATATGGCGAAACCTGGCGAGTAGTAGCGTTGTGTGCATGCGGAGGTACCTAGGTTAACATAACCCAGGTTACACTAGCCACCCGCGGTAATGTTGACCTTTTATCACCCCTACCAAAGCAAAGCTAGACAATACTACAACCGGTTTTTGATCGGTCGCCCACAGGCGAGCATTTTGCGACCCGGTCACCCGGGTTTTTTTTGTGTATTAGGTAAAGTCCTGCAACGATTCAAGATTCCATAGCCCCCAGGAATCTTGAATCGCATAAAGCCCGAGTTACAAGACTTTATCTCACGTAAAAACTAAATGCAAAATTATAGAGTAAATTTGTGTCGTATTACATGTGCACTAGATTTTTTTTACGTTGATGGCGTTTTCTTTAGATGAGTTTGTGCACTTTGTTTTGAGCGTCATTTCAGTAAGGCCATTCATGCCCAATGTTGGTATCTCCAGGTTACGATACTACCTAATCATGTTGTTGCTACAACTGTCCAAGATGAAACAGCAACATTTGTTAATCCATTGGAACTTGTTCTACAAAACATTTCCACTAACGAAGATCGGTGCCTCTCTTGGTCTATCACAAGAATATCCAAAATTACAAGGTTCTGATGATCTTGTTGTAAGGCGTTTGTCAAGTTATTTCACCACTAATGTGAAAGTAGCTAAGAAATATAGCTAGCTTTTATATATTGACATTTGGGATTGGCCCAAGTGTCAATCCAGCGGTCAAGACAGATTTAGGCCTGGAGTGGTTATCTTCACGGCAAACGCGGGGAGGCTCATCTTTCTCGAGTTGAGCCTCACCGCGCCTAACTACGGCGTTATAGTATGGATTCCCCATAGCATGGGTTGTACTTGGCTTGACTTTATATGAGTGATGAGTTCATGTACAAAGTTTGTTAGCTCGAGAGAGCTTATATTCTTATTGTTCATCACTCGAAAAAAGATCCCCAACCTCATCCATCACAGCCGCTTTCGCTGCCACATCCCTCTGGCCAATCCTTCTTGATATGGGGTCCTCCACATGTCCAACACACTACCTCGCCCCCGGCCACCATTGTTCCGTTAGAACTGGCCTGGCCGCAACTCAAGATGCAAGTCATAACATGGGCCAGTAACATTGTCCATAACATTGTGGTGGATTAGTGACTGACATAGTGGGCAGCATAGTGACATCCTAGTGACTGACTAGTGGCTGGACTAGTGGTGGACTAGTGGTATACTAGTGTGTGGTGTGCACATGTGTTGTGTGGTTTTGGACAGCGATGTAGTTGTGTAGCGATATGTATGCGCATGACACGCTCTATATGTGGCCCTGCTGTATCTTCTCGTGCACCTCTTGACCGAGTTCTTATTACAGCGAAGACCTCGGACGACCCATTGAAAGAAAATAGAGGAAAAAAGAACAAAAATTGCTCTAGTAGGTTCAGAAGATTGACCAAACACAACTACAAATCGTTGAATTTGGAGGTCGCCGACGTTCAAAAAGTTCCGAAAAGTGGGCCCAAAAAAGCTTTTGATGAATGGCGTGTTTTTCCAGGCAATCTACTGAAAAATCGCTTGCAGATCTATATGAAGAAGATGATATCCGACCACTATTTGACATGCTTGAGATCTTTATGTTGCTTGCGAAACAAAACGGGAAATTGTATCCTCCAACCTGGTAGTTGTTTTTATATGAATATAAAATCTCTTTTATGCTTTATGTTTGGTATTTAAGGTTTTTCAACTATTATATATTCATACTTGCGATCTTTAAAGCACATTGTCATATTAACTTCTTTTCTTCTATTGATATTGAACAGTATATAGGCCATGATTCGTGCCATTGGTAGAAGCATTTGAGCCCGACAAGAAGAGCGTGTAGCTCAAATTGGTATCACTGTCGTACCCTTCAACATATTCACTGATCCCAAGTTCTTGAAAGTAAAACTGGCAGTCGATAAGGGAGTGCGGGTGTCTTCACTAGCAGGTCTGGGAAAGACGGTTGCTAAGAGTGACGTCTTTAGTAATAATGCCGAAGAAGTTGCTACGCTTTAAAAGCTTGAGGATCTTCAGCAGCACAAGTTTCAAGGAACAGCTCAGTACATCTTGGCCATCATTTTGAGAAACTCCATAATTGCAACATTACTCTACATATTTCGGACGTGGCTGTTGGACGGCGAAGTTCTGAAGAACCTGTCTGGATCTCAGTAATTATACAGATGTAGAACTAGTATCATAGAGTGAGAATCAGCATTGGCTAAACATGTCACACTGCATAGTGCAGATTAGGTACAATCAGTGCCAATAGATGAGCTTAGCGTTTGGCTGTGAGCAGCTGAGAATGAACACCATGTATATGACGATTGTAACAATTTACAGATATTACATGTAGTAAGATCTTTGATATCATGCCTAAAGTTTGGTTGGTAAAAATATCCAAAAAATAATAATTATTGGTCTTTTTATGCGTAATCTGATATTATGGGCCCAAGCTCATGGGCTCAACGGCGTAACATGGAATTATGTTTTTTAAAGCCCCACAAAATAAACTAGGATTTTTCAATTTTACGAACACATATAAGACATTTCTTTTAAAGACATTTGAAATCACACTGAATCGTTGATCAATATCTTTGTGTATATGACCCACAATTAAAAATCCAATGTGGATATCCCAAAAATATCCAAATGCAACAAGAGTGGCACACAAAGCAAACGATTTTTTTTTTTTTTTTTTCACGTCCACAATTGTCAACTTTAATACATAAACTTGGCGGCAAACCTCCTCTTGTTTGTCGTATGAACCTACAAGCTCATCTCAATATAGCTTCCTTCTCTCTTGGACACCATTTCCTCTTCCAATGCCTGCAGATACTCTAGTGAAAGGCTTCTCTGCCCACAGTTCCACTACTGGGCGGTGTTCATCACATCCATTCCAATAGCGAGAAAGCAGTTCACTTTGTCTTAGGTGTTTAATATGTATTAAACATACACATTGGTCTGCGATGGACGGTCTCACACATTGGATTCTGGTCGAGCTTCTTATTAGAAGGAGACCTCAACAGCGAGAGATGTATGACGACTCCCGAACCATATCACAGTTACAGTTGCAGTAAGACCCTGACCATGCAGCTGACACTTTAGGTGCTCTGCAGCGCAGACTTGGCACTACCTCTCTTTGCAACTCTGAAATTTAGATTGATCAATTGTTTCACAAGCCCTCATGAATCCGTGGCACTGTCAGTCTCTACAGACATCGAGACAACGTGTACTGCATGATCTCTCAAGAAAAATCTCTAACAATTGAATGCTGTCAGACAAGCCATTATACATGTCGAGCCAGGAATGCATGATCATTTCAATATTATTTTACACATCTTAGGGGACTGCTTAAAGCAATTCCCTTTGACTACAAGACTATGGTAGGTGCCTAATATACAGAAAACAACCAGTTATTTCATGGAAAGCAGAGCTCTGAAGGGCACATGATGCAAGTCGATGATAAGCTCCTCTAAACACTGTAAATTTGGGATCTCTCAAAAGGACCAGAATCTCAGGATTGTAGATGTGCACACCCAAATGTGTTTATTAGATTTTGAGCGGGTTTCGGGAGTGAAGGATTGCATCGAAGTACTGACACAACCATCTAATTCCTTCGAGGTAACCCTGCTGTCGGACAATACTTAAAACACTGTATTTGTTAAAAGTGGACATGATGGTAGAAAAGTGGATATGAGCATAGTATTAAGAGGCCTATGAATAGAAATAAAGGTACGACTAAAAATATTATCTTGTATGAAATCTAATCTTCATACCATAAAAATGATATACATATGAAATGGATTCAATCAAAACAATATGTACGTTGCAATATATAGATAATAATGTCATAAATTTTTATCATTGTAATGATATCATATATATATATATATATATATATACTCATATACACGTAAATATTTAAAATAATAATAATAAATCCTATTGGGATAAAATAAACAGTGGCGTCTATTTAATTTCATTAATTCATGTTTTGTCAAACCAGAAATACAAATATACAAACAATCTGGAGAGAGAAAATTTGACATTTAAAACCTAATGTTTTTATTAAAAACATTATGAATGTCTCCAAAGTTTGAAACGGAAACTATGAATTTTGATCCTACATTGTAACTTGATGTTCGTTGGCAACATCATTATCCGTAAGCAACATATGATTTTTGAAATGTTCATATAATGTTTTTGGAATAACAATTTCTGCCTCCGTTTTTTGGTTATGTCATATTTTGGTTTTGTTTGTCCCAACTGTATTTCTCCACGAAATAAATACAGAGTCCATTGGAATGTCGTCTTCACTATCATCACTTGGTATCCAAGTTCTGTACAAACAGTTGTTATATTGTAGTGACACTACATTTGCATTTTTGGGGATGTTTTTGGGTGTTTACGGCCAATACCACACAATATCGATTCCGTCATCATCATACGTTTGTCGCGTTATGTTCAACACTTTGCTAGCCCAAAATGGAACACCATTTTGTACTTGTTCGTCCTCAAGATGCACACCCACAAAATGTCCTGCTTCGATGTCTTTCCGTGAATCAATTTTTTTGGATATTCCAAAATTAGTAGCCAAATTGACATCACTTACAAGTGGTTGTTGCAATGTGGATGTATGCGTCTTTCGATTGGATTTTTTGGGCTGACCTCTCTTAGGTTTCCGAAATATTTGCAAGTTTCCACCTCAGGCATCAATGAAATAAGTCATGTCCATGATGATTCTTCAACATTGTCCATATTCTCCATTGAGAGTTGATCAATATGATCATTGTCTGACCAAAACATCCTTGAAGACACCACATTCGAACGATCTTGTTCTGGAAAATCCTCTAAATATTTGATAAGTTTCGTTGTTTCTTCAATGACATCCAAGTTTGATGTAACGTGTTGGAGTCTTGCTACTTGACGTTCTTTCCATGAGAGTGCAAAACAACAATCTTTTGAGGATGTGCTAAATGGACTTCCGCAAAACCTGGTTTTGACCGCGCTTGTAGGATAGATTGAAAGAATGGTTATCCTCCATCGGGTTTCTACTGAGAATCTTGTGCATAATTTTTGTACTGGATGTGAGGAGTTCCATCTTTCATAAAGAACCTGAAATTATGTGGTTGGCTAATGCCGACAAACACATCCTGCCCAGTTGGGTAAATGAGGAGTAATAAACTATTTCCATGCCCAAATATTCTCCAAACGATCCTCAAAGATTTGGGCTTTAACTAGTGTTACCGTCCTTTATCAACCGTTCAGGCATTTTTGCGCCTAATAATTATTAAAAACCAAACAGACTGCTTATGTACGTTTCTCAAATCATTTCTCACATTAGGCATCTTCATGCTATAAGTTTTTTGAATTAGGCACATGAGAAGAGAAAACATTTATTTCCGAATAAAAGTTACATGGAGCTCTCGCAAATAGATTGGGATTTGTAGGAAGTTATTTCTGCACACGTATATGTGTATTGATTTTTGTTCAATGCAATTTTGATGTAATACATGAGAAGAGGCTTGAATGTTTTTTGCTGGAATTTTCTAGGCATTAGGCACTTTGGTCCAGTGATTTTTTTCTTAAATTTGAAAAATAGCACGAGTGGCTACAAGAAATAGCTATATATTCTGTTCATCCATTGAAAATTTGGATAGAATCATCCTCCTATGTACTTTCATCCATTTAAATCATCCACATTTGGCAAATTCATCCATTGTTATTTTTTCCCTTGTAGAAGTTTGGCGATTTCATCCATGAAAAAACTGGGAATTTACGACAGAATATTCCATTTTAATGTTTTGAGGTCGCGATTTTTCGCCAAAAAAAAAAAACACTGCTTTGGTCCTATAATTTCCGTGCAATTAGGCCAAAATTTGAAAAATTCCCAAAAACGCGTTAGGCACTTTCAATTTGTATTAATTTATCGTCTAAACGTTTGATAAGGGACGGCATATGACAGAAATTTAGGTCACTCTGTCACAGTGACTGGTTGATGAGGTGGGGTAGAGGCATGCATACCACATGAGGAGGCACTGGTCATTATGCAGGACTTTGGTGGCACCCTTCCTAACTCTGGTGTTAATGGTACGGCCAGCTTGTCCTTCTCCTTGCTTCCCAACTTCAAGTACTCAGCATATTGGGGTTGAGTTTTGGACTCAGGTGAATTAATGGAGCTAGCCCTTGAGGGTACATCATAGCCATTTACAGGGAATGGTCAATGAGAGATTTCTCCCTACCTGACACAAAGAAGACCAAGAATTGTTGTGTTTCCGTCTGTTTCTGGGCAGCCACTTCATATAACGATAAGATAAGAAGCTTCTCTTGTCTGATTCATATTCAGTAGGGAAGGGCTTGACACGACTCGATTATTGGCTGCTTCATTTTGCAAACACCCTAAAGTCTGCAATGTGCTTGGCAGGGGGTAAGAATGCATGGGAATTGTTCCAGGATGAGAAAGAGAGGAAGAAAATTGGTACGAGCTGTGAAGAACTGGATGCCATACTTGGGGGCGGTATATGTCCAAAGGAAGTCTCTGAGATTTGTAAGTGAATCTCACAAAGCGTGTTCGATGTGGTAAAATATGGGCACTTGGTTTTATGTGGTAGCCACTGGTCTTGAATCTTGGGCCATGCAGCTGTACTATATAATTATTGGGACAACTAAAATTCTTAAGCAATATTGAATGCTCATGTGCAAGTACTCAAAAGTTGCTGTACCAGCACATCTGAGGTGGTTACCTGGTTTGCTGGACTATCTACTTCTCCCATATGCATCTCCCAGCTTAAGTGCCAGACCCAGGTTTAATGTTAAGGAAGGTGGTTGTTTTGAACTGGAAAATAAACTCTGTAGGACTAGTTGAGGCAGGATGGGATATCATGCAGTGATGTCCTACCTTGTTTTGTTGAGCACCAACATGGATATGGACATGTGGCCAGGTGGTGTACCCGGCATTGGCAAGACACAGCTTGGGTACTCCTTGATTCTTTCCAAGTTCCCTTTCTCTCTATTTTGTCTCTCTCTTCCACTATGAGGATCAGAAATGCTTGGCAGCTTACCTGCACGAGGCCTTCACCCTTAGACAATCACTTGAGCAATAGTTTTTAATTTTGGCTCTGGTTTTGTTTCCTCTCTCATGTTTTCTTCCATTTTGTCCCGTAAGCTCTATGAGCTTTCCGCGGACGTTATAAAGCACCATTTCATTTGTCTATTTTGTAATCTCTTGGCAGTCTGTTTATTTGTTCCATGTGTACATCAAATGTTTAAGAGCTTAGAGAAACAATGTCTCTCCACTTTCTGGCTTTGATGTCCCCTGCATTTATGTGGTGTATTGGTTGGCAGAATGCAGCTGGCCATTAATGTGCAGATTCCACACAAGCTCGGTGGTTTGGGCGGTCATGCTGTCTACATTGGTACATTGAGCTTTCTCTCTCTGGCAGCGCATGAGGCAGTGTCTTTGTACGGGATTTAGGCCTAATTGTTTGATTTCTCTCAATCTCACTTTCTTATACCTTAAGCTCATCAGAGTCCTTTGTTTGTCTGAAGTATCTTAACCCAGCTGGGAAACTGATTTTGTGTCGGGATCATTGCCCATCTCCTCATGGATTGTAATCAGTACTACTCAGGTGAAAGGCCTCCTGGGAAAGTAGTAAAGCATCATCTGTCGCTTTGAAGCCAAAGCCGAAAGCTCTGGCCATTGTCGGGTCTCAATTCTGAGGTGAGTAGCTGCAATATTGATTCTATCTTTAAGAGCTTCTTATCAAGCCTTCTACAAAGTTTGAGGAGCTGTTCTGCTCTGCTCCCATCCGTGTCCCATATCCGCTTTTCCGTTTTGTGTGAACCGGGTATATGTGGTCTGTGTCCACAAGGTTACAGCAAGAAACTTAGTCTATCGAGTAGATGTGTATTGTGGGGCCCAGTGTGGATGTTATAAAGTTCTAGCTTTGTTTCTTTCTCTTTTGGCCATCAATGGCCACAAGGCTACGGCAAACAACGTCTTATGAGTACAATCTTTTGGCCATCAAGGATCTGAATCTAAGCCCACAAGTCTTCACCCTGCTGGATAAATCTGACTTAGAGACTGTAGTGTCCAAAGCCGTGTCTATTGCCAGGAAATTGTCTGATGAAAATGAAGTTAGCAGAAAACTTCCCTGAACTTGTTTCCAGTCCGTGACATGGGAGAGGTCATCATGGATGACCCTCAAGGGTTTACCCATCCTCGGCATTAGACTGATATTTAAACTCCGGGCGAGAAGCCTACCTTTGAACAGCAAACAGATGCAGAGACAGCTGAATGCCTTTGCCATGATGGCAACCAAAAGAATGTACTATAAGACGTTCTTTGCTGTAGCCTCGTGGCCATCACCCCGCACTCAGTTTGAGCGGAACACAAAGGGACAGAAACTACCTTTGTCAGCCTCTGTCAGAAACTACCTTTGCACAAACCACACAAAGCAGATTGAATCTTGTGTGAAGGGATTTCTAGAGGATATCTGGAAAACTTGGATTAATTGTGTGTTCCCAGGTAAGTCATACTTACCGGCGTCAGCCCCTCACAAAGGTAGTTTCTGTCCCTTTGTGTTCCACTCAAACTGAGCGTGGGGTCGATGGCCGCAAGGCTACAGCAAGCAATGTCTTATGAGTACATTCTTTTGGTCATCATAGATGACCTCAAGGGTTTACCCACCCTCGGCACTAGACTGATATTTAAACTCAGGGCGGGAAGCCTACCTTTGAACAGCAAACAGAAGCAGAGGGGAAAGGGGGATTGCAATTGCCCGTTGTGTGGGTAACCTGAAGACAATATTCACTTTATAATTCATTGTCCTGTCTACTCTCACCGGAGAGAGACCCTCTTCAAATCCATCAAGGGAATTGTGCCTGTACCTCTGTTTACCAATTTTGAAAGTCTCGAGGCTGAGCCAAAAGCCTAGGCCCTTTTGGGGCCTAGTTATTGGGCAAACCACACACAGCAGATTGATGCTTGTGTAAAGGGATTATCTGGAAAACTCAGATCAATTGTCTGTTCCAAGGTAAGTCATACTATCGGTGTCAGCCTGGCCTGGGCTTTTGGCTCAGCCTCGTGACTTTCAAAGTTGGTAAACAGAGGTACAGGCACAATTCCCTTGATGGATTTGAAGAGGGTCTCTCTCTCGTGAGAGTACCCAGGACAATGAATCAGAAAGTGAATATTGTCTTCAGGTTGCCCACACAACGCGCAATTGCAATCCCTCTTTCAAGACCAGTAGCTGGTTTCAAGCAGGGATGTAGGTCCTTTTCAGCAGTGCTTTCTTGGTTGACATGTGTTCCTGTCCCTTGAGCTTGGTGGGCTTCCTGGGATGTCTTGTCCCATGGCCAATCGTTGCCCTCTGGATGTTATAAAGTTTCTTTCTTCTCCCTCATCTCAAGAAGAATAGCTCAGGACACAGGGTTGAGTGCTGCAATGTCTGAGCTGCAGACACCGAGGGAAGCTTCATGGTGGAGCGAGCCTCACAGATGGCCGAGGCCTGTATTGCTCAGCTCCTGCTTGTAACATCCACTGAGCTTGGGATGGATCTCCAACTAAGCGTTGACGATTTTCTGTCACACATACACCTCTTTCGTGTGCACGATCCATCAGAGCAATTGGCTGTGATCAACACATTGCCAATATTTCTCAAGGAACACACTCAGGTATGATACAGAAAGAAAGTATCCTTGTGTAAGGCACGTAGCTTTGAGGATTCCGTAAAATAATTGTATCTAGAAAAGAGTCAAGAAGGCACCAGATCCCAGACTACGTTCACATATGAAACTGATCAATCAGCTTGATAGTGACTGAGGGAGATGCTTATCTCATCCTCAATTGAGCACTGCACTAGGATGAGATGTGAGACCCCAGTCTCAAAGGGGTATATAATCAGGTGAATATAATGAGAATCTCTCTCCTGCCTTGTTAAGGGATTTAGATTGTACCCATTCCAATTACCAGACTTGAAAAATCCCAGTATTGTTATTTATTGTCAATACCACCCCTTGTCGGGATTGGGCAATTTGCACACCTGTTGCCTTCCTTGGATGTGGTTCTCCCTACCTGGAATCAAACACTAATTCTCCATCACCTGTTACACCATGGTAGGCCTCTATCCTACCATCGAAAGTTGATAGGCCAAAATTTTGAATGAAACATTGCCAGCGCTAAGACCCACCACCTTGATTGAAGGGCCTTTGTCATTATACATGGAATGCGACCAGTTGTATAATGAGTTGCCATGCTTCAGTAAGTGGACTGGACTGCCCTTGTCGGTATATATTGCTGGTGTGGGATTGTGGTGGGTGCTCGTCAAGTCTTTGACAAAATGCCAAAGAATGATGTGATCTCATGCACTGCAATGATTGCTCGATATGCTCAGCAAGATCATGGTTTATTGGCATTCGACCTGTTTTAGAGCATGGGCTTCAAGGACTGTTACTGTGGAGATAGTTGTAAATGTAGTTTGTGATTCTAACATACTTCTGAAGTATGCACAATCAAGACCAGATTTGCAGTGCCATGTGATTCGACGAGTTATCGTGAGCCACCGCGTTACCCCGCATAAAATCCTGGTTGTTGGAGTGCATTTGATCTGAGCAATCATATGATGAGGTTCCCACATGAGAGAGGAGGTGCGCATATCATGTATTTAATCAGAACGTTGTGCTAGCCTACAAGTTGGGCAGGGTAGCTACCTAAGAAACATGTTTGGTGAACGTGACAGGTTAAGTTGATAGTGTTTGACAGCGTGACATTCCATTTTCGCCAAGACTTTGATGACCTGGCTGGAAGAACCCGACTGATGGCCGATATGGGCCAGAAGCTCAGGGTGATTGCTGAAGAATTCAACCTGGGCCTTATGATGCCCATCCTGCGCCGTCTTGTTGTCTAAACCCTGAGAGGGAGTTAGAGAACCTAAAAGTTGTTGGGTGCATCTCTTGGTTAGGGGGATGTGAAGGGAGTTGAACAATTATCTGCTTTTGTCTATGCGTGGCTATCCATTCAGCAGTCTATTGATTATGTGCTAAAGCTTCCCCCTCGTCCAGGGCTAACGTTTAGGATTGCAATGCAGATTGTCGTTACAAACCAAATCACGTACAGAGTTACAAGTGAAGGCGCCAAGACGGTCCCAGCCTTAGGTCTGTACAAGCAACAATGTTGTTATAAGCTTGAGGCAAGGAAGGATTTACGCTTTAGGAAATAAAAAAATTTCCTCTTTGTTTCGATTGATACCTGCATAATGTTGTTTTCCATGGTGTTACAGAGATTTTGATACACATGGTGAGGTTGCACTGCTGGTCCCGCTGTTATGAGAAAAAGGCCCCACTGTGGTCCAGCTTTCTAGATAGGGAACAATTACTGACCTTGGGGATTTGCGTAGGTGAAACCTGGTCACATGCATGCACCAACCGCGTGATGATGTGCTGGGTGGACGGTCAGCGCTATGCTCATTTGGTGAAATCATCATCATTGCAGCAAGCCACAGCATTGTATACCATCACCGGTGATGGCATTCGAAGCGCCCATGAAAGCAATAAACGACCCAAAATGGCTGAGTTTGAGGCTGCTATCGTAGGCCGTAAGTTTCATGGTCATATTCCTGCGGTGGAACCTCAAACATTGAGTTGGGCAGGCTGAGAGAGGGATTAGAGAGACGAAGGATCAGAAATAGAGCAAGTTCAGGACCTCCACTGGAAAAAAACATGGTATATTTCCAACACTTCTCTCCTCTCATGTAGAGCTCTGGATATGCTAGTCCTCTGATGTCCTGATGGAGCTTTGCAAACATAGTCAGCATTGGCAATGAATTTCATGAATCACATTGGAATGACTCGGAGGATGAACCAACAAGTAATTGGTGTATAGAAGGATAAATGCATGTGAAGAGTTGCTGTTCATCTAAACTTTGAGTAAGTGAGAGACAAGGCTTCATGAGGTTTAGGAAATGGAAGTTGTAGTAGGTGGGTAGCAATGGCTGCCTGATGCTCTGACAGAATGGCACCATGAGCTTGTTGGAGAAACTGGAGCAGAGATATGCAACCTTTCCAAGCAGTGTTTTCCCCCACAAATTCCATTCACTCAACCAGATGACCAACTAACCAGCAGATTGATTGATCCATTCGGAAAAATTTGTAGAGGATCCGCATGCACATGCTCACTTCAACTGATGAAACATTCAGAGGTGGTTCCCAGTGTTTTTTTTTCTGGTGAAAAATCGCCCTTGTAATGATGAAACTATCAACATAATTTTGGTCTGGGGGAGTTGGTCCAAAATGTTTGGATAGGCTGAGCCCCCCCTCTAAAAGCACCCTCTGTTAGAGAGGGAACTTACTCTTGGGCATCAGAGGAGATCTGACCCCTCAACTCATCTAAAACAGTTAAGTCTTGCTCGCATCATCATCACTGTAAATTGCTAGATTTCATGGATTGACCCTATAGCAGAAAGTGAAATTTTACGCTGCCCATCTTTCTAACCCCTAAATGACACTACATAATAAGAGCTACATGAAAAAACAATTCCTAATATTCTGGACTATGGGGAGCTGGGTTATCTGGTGAAGAAATTGACCCCCGACCAAAACCTTTTTGCTTAGGAAATCTGGTAAGAAAACCAGACTTTCACCCCCAGAAAACTGCCCGGCTGGGAACAAAAACCATGTGTCCTCCACTCAAATGTTGTAATCTCTCATTTCTATGTTGGATTTCTCTGAATAAGTGTTTGGCAAGGTAGTGTATACGTTTCTATGGAAATCGATTTTTCTGAAAATATACCATATCTATGACATCTCTGTACTATACATATGTGGTATGTACACATATATATACAAAAGTCTGGCTAATATACATACATATATATGTGGTATATATCAGTGTTGGTCTGGTATATAGGCAAAAGATTGGTATAAATTCTGGTATATGCACTGGTACGTAAAGATCAGACCAGGCTGGTATAGACTAGAGACTTTTATATACCAGAGTTTTTATATAATTATATGTATATTATACACACTGGACTTTATGACTTTACCAAGGTTTTGTTTTGCTAGATACTTGATAAAAATAATATATATATTAAGCTTGGTAGTTTGTTTTGTTTTGTTTGTCTATATGTACATTGAGATCTCCCAAACTTCGCCCAGGTATTGATACCATTGGATAGCCCTCGATGAGTAGGCATGTAATTTTGGGACCTACCGGTGTGGGAGATATTGAATTTCAAGTATTTTCTCACTGAAAATTTATGAAAAATACTAAATTTGGTTTTTTTGGAGTATTGGCCCGTCAGTTGTCTTTTGGTACACATGGTCATAAATTTATGTGCTCAACAGCAGGCCACAGGGTTGAACTAAAAAATACACTTGAACGATACCAGTACTGGTACCTGAGACCAGCCGGTATTGTGATAAGTGATATTCAGTACTCATACTAGTGTCTAGAATGATAAAACACATCTGTCATTATATATACCAAATTGGTAGGAGCATTTTGTGAGACCTCCGGTACTCACTAGTGTGGCCTCTGCCGTTGAGCACATACATTTATGACCAATGACCACTTGTAGGGAAAGACAAATGAAGGGCTAATAGAAAAACGCAATTTACTATTCTTCATGAATTTCTATAGACAAAAAAGACCTCCCACACCGCAGATCCAAAAATTATGAAACCGCATTGATGCACTCCACTCATAGAGGGCTTTTCAGCTGTATCAAGACCCCGGGCGGAGGCCTTGCGGTTTGGGAGATCTCTACCTCGCTACAAACAAAATAAACTACCAAACTTAATTTGGTACTCATACGAGCGTGGTTTGTCGTAAACCTGATACCAGACGAGCACTGGTATATATGGAAAAAGTCTTGCCTAAAAGGGCTTGTGCATTGAGAGGCTAACGCAATACATACTGAAATCCTACAAATGTAGGGTTGGATGCAGTCCATTTGTATTAAATTTTAAGCTCATTTCTAGAAATGTTTTGTCAGGGTGGCCTCATAGTCTAGTGGTTACGACATTGGACTTTGAATCCAAGAGCCCGAGTTCGAATCTCGGTGGGGCCTCAGCGGGGGTAGCTGGTAGCTGCTCGTTAGAGGGGCACTCCCGCGATCTGTGCCATTTAATTTTGCTGGATAGTGATTTAGTTCGTCTGATTATTCGGTGAATGAAATACGGCTTCCGTTACTATGCACTGGTCGTTCCGCCACCCAATTTAGTGGATGAAAAAGTGGAGTGCGGGCGAAGTCATCGCGCCGCCCTCGAGGTAGCTGCTGTGTGGGGTCTCATTCACGAGGCGACTGGGGACCGTGTCCACCGCGCTCTATAAGTCCACAGCAGCAGTCCTGAGACTTCAGATTTTGCTAACTAGTGGTATCTAGATCTAATTTGCCGACAAGATCTTTCGTTAGAGATTATTGAGTAGACTGTTCTGACATCAACGACTATCCGAGTCGGTTTCGTTGCGTCTAGAGAACTGGAGGGGAGAGGTCGGAGAGAAAATTCATTGCCTAGGTCCAAGAGAGAGAGAGAGAGAGAGAGAGAGAGAGAGATGGATGTGTCATATATTTGGTCTTTGCTGGGATTTGTCACACTCGTCCGAAGCTTTCTTCCAGCTGAACTGACTGAAATGCTCGATGCCGCGCGGCAAAGATTGTGGCAGATAATTTTCAAAGCTGCCTCCTCCGCTTCATTCCACATCCCGGAATCGAACAGCTCTGAAGGGGTAAATCACCTGTACCGCACTGTGCATCAGTATTTCCAGGCCGTCAATCTGTGCATTCAAGCTGACGAGCTGGTGCTTTCCAGGGACGAGAGAGAAACCAAAGTCACTGTCGATCTGGCAGGTATGTATCTATAACTGTATACATCTGTGTTGAGGTCTGCTTGTTCCCATCAGAGTTTGCGCGGACCTGCAATCCGAGGCATACTTGATTTCCACCATATAACCAAATCCACCGGACCGGTACCCAACGCAATGTGAATGGAAGTAATAGTTTGTGAAATTTTGTAGCATTTTACATAAGTCTAAACCATCGATTGTTGTTGCTCCGTGGGAGATGGAAGCAGTCATTGAAATCCTCCAGTGAACATTCACTCATCTCAAGGCTTAGCCTTTCACATTTGAGTTCACCAGTTGATATTTTCGCCTATAATCTTAATGATCTGTTGTCAACTGACACTCTGGCTGACAGATGGCGAAATTGTGGCTGACACATACAAGGGCGTGACCGTGTGGTGGTCGCACAAATCATGCAAGAAATCCAAAGATGATGTTGACGATGATGTTGTTGTGAAGGAGGCCGAATTCCTACTCAAGATGCGCAAGAACGACAAGGACTGGGTAATGGGACCCTACCTGGACTATGTTACAGAGAGTGCAGCAGCGTACCGGCGCCAGGTCCGGGATCTGCATATTTACAACAACATGCAATCCTGCTGGTGGTCCAAGCATAACTTCCAGCATCCCTCGACTCTCGAAACTATGGCTATGGATCCCACCCTCAAGGCACGCCTCTTGGCTGACTTGCAAGCATTCACACAGGGGAAAAGCTTCTTTCGAAAGGTCGGTCGCGCATGGAAGCGAGGCTATTTGCTGTATGGGCCACCTGGTACTGGCAAGTCCAGCTTGATAGCCGCCATTGCCAACTACCTCAAATACGACATTTATGACCTTGAGCTAACGAAGGTCTGTGCATCTTTTCAGCCTTATGCATTCACTTTGTTTAGACTCTCGTGCACAATCTCCAAGCATGTCACATGTGTACACTACTTATGCAGCCATGTGCACCTGTATTTCAATGTCTATTTACATCGTATGCACTTTAGGCGGTTTCTCAGAAATTGCATTCCATTGATTCAGTATCTGACCTGTCAAGAAGCCGGTTGGATCAGGTGTCTGATAATAATGAGTTGAAGCAGCTGCTGGTGAATACTTCATCCCAATCGATAATTGTCATAGAAGACATTGACTGTTCTCTCGATATCTGCAGCCAGCGCACGCCTGCTGCTGTACGCCCAACTCCAGTTGATGGCTCAAACAGTGAGACTCCGCGAGTGACGCTCTCGGGGCTTTTGAACTTCACGGATGGGCTATGGTCGAGCTCAGGGGACGAGCGTATCATCATCTTTACCACCAACCATGTCGAAAAGCTGGACCCAGCGCTGCTGCGCCCAGGGCGAATGGACATGCACATCCAGATGTCCTACTGCAACTTTGCGACATTCAGAGCCCTGGCTCGTACCTATTTGTCGACCGAAACCCACCCGTTGTTTGATGCGGTGGAGCGCTGTTTGGAATCTGAGGGAAGGCTCGTCACGCCCGCTGAAGTGACAGAGTTCTTATTTGAAAACAAAGATGACCCGACCTTGGCGCTTGAGTTCGTCGTTACTCACCTGCAGAAAAAGAAGGAGGAGCAGGCAGAAGGAGATCCTCCCAAATCAAAACTCTCCAATAGAGTGGCGCTATTCAACACAGGGATAACAAAAAAACTAGGCAGACCAGGTCGATGGCGAGGCCGTTGACGAAGCAAGTGTGTTCTCTATCGAGTATGTTGCAGGGGTCGAGGTGATGGCCACCTTTGCTGCCTAGGCCTCTGTGTGAGCACCATTCCAAATGGAACCTTGAGGAAGGGAGGTGCAAGGAGGAGAAAACATGGGCATCATGATCCTTACTATAAGCCTTGTAAGTTATGTCTGAGTTATGTCTAAGATGCATGACAATTTACCTCCACTCGCCCTGCCTGAGGCAAGCTCCTCCTGTAGCGCGCATCACAACTCTTCAAACTTGGGTTCTTACTTGGTGTCTGGGAACTTTACACATTGATTGGGACTGTAGTGCATGCAGTATTCTTGACAGGCCAAAGCGAAATACTACATAATTTGGTCGAATGGGGTTGTCAACCGAGAACCCTAATGTAAAGTCTCCCTAAGCTAACGTTGCCAGGGATACTTCTCTTTTCTCGCACTGGTTTAGTTTGAACTTGTGGAATGATGGAAGGTGGATCAGAAACGAAGGAAAGTGTTCACAGCCTGAAGCATGTCACAAAGGAAGGAACAGTGCAGGGGCCAAGGGACAAAGTCGTGTTTATGTAGTGCCCTACGAAGTGAACAGGGTTTGAGCATCCTCTTGGGTTCGCGTATCCTATTTGTGGGTTTGATTTGGATCAACAGAAAAGTGTGGTCACACTCTATTGATCTGCCCATTGCAGTTCAAAATGCTGGTTGGATTACAACTCAAGCATACACGGCCTGCATCCTCAAGCTGCACCCCTGACACTTTCTCTTCCCCCATTGCCAATCGAAGACAACACTGTTGGTGGCTCTATCCCTGATTATTTGTTGGCTTTTCAGAGTATCCTGTGATTCTCAATTTCTGTACACGTATATAATCAGTCTTATATATATTACAACGTAAAAAATGTACTTCCCTAGCTTAAGCTCCGATATTGAATAATCTTTGACATGTGTGTTTGCAGGAAGCAAACATGGGAGCTATGTAAAGCTCAAGCTGCTGGCCATTCCAGACACTGAATCAAGTACCTGTAGGCCTGGGCAATAGTCTGCAGTCTGAGAACAGGCTGAAAAGGTAGTTGAAGAGATTCTGTTTGGCATCCATTGACCCTGCGGCCTAGAAACTAAGCCCTTAGTGACTGGCAGACTAAACAAATGTTGTATGGCATATTTTGGACCTTCATGATACTAGTTCCAATATACAAAGGTCTAAATCAATTCTGAGAATTTAACTGTCCTCATATTCCACACTTCAACACTGTGAGCTGTGACATCTTTAGTGCCATTAGTGAAAAGGTACACATGTGCTGATTTTCCAAATGCAAGCTCAGGGTAGACCCTTGACGCAATAACAGTTCTGCCTCCTTGGGCAAAGCTTTCCACAACTACATGATCCACCTGCACACACCATCAGGATTGGTGATGATTTAGCAGAATCTCGATGACCAATAAACTAGACCCTAGATCTTTTACTTCAATAGGGAAAGTGGGTTCGGTGAAGACACCTGGCCCCAAACATATCTGGTGCAAGACTTTCAAGATACTAATCTTCTTTATGGATGCAAGCACACCGAGGCTTCGATGTGGGAGTGGTTATAATTTTGAAATTATCGCTTGTATAGAAGGAGGATCGCATACCAGGACACGGACAGACAGAAATTTGTTTGGATACACACGGACATTAGCTGCAGTTAAGTGGTTTTGTCGAGAGCCGACCCCACAGACCACCTGCGCGCCAAAGGAACAGCTTAACTATCCACGACATTCAAAGATTTTATAGAAACAAGATTGAAGTCGGTAAAACGAAATCAAAGAGCTTTCTAAGTCCTCTTGTCACTTGAGTAGAAAGACGATTGGCGATTGTAACCTGCTTTGATCACTGCAAAAGAGTATCTTCCAACCGCCCGGTCTCGGGCTCGTAAGTGTCGGATTCTGTGCGGTATTTCCCCACAGAATAGTAGTCGTGCTTTTTATCATCTGAGCTGATTTTGAGCACGTGTTTCACTGAGGGTCCATGGACTGAGGGGTCCAGGCCCAGCTCACCCGAAAGTTGCACAGGGTAAAAATCTGGGCATTCCCACATTCCAGTGCCTGCGTGAGAGTGCAATTGTCGATCGTATTTCCAGGTTTGAAAATCTTTGCTTTTGAACAACAGAGCAGTTCCAATTGTCCCTCCAGCACCTGTGTTGGCACCCACCCACCAGCATTCTCCATACCCCATCAGGGCCTTTCCACGCGGTTGTGGGATTTAGTGCTGTTGTATCCCGGCGGAGCGACTGCAATGGGATTGCGCGGATCCTTGAACGACCCATAGGGTGAACACTTGCTCAACAGGATCAGTTGAAGAAGAGGATCTTCAGGATGAAATTATTGAGTCTGGCAGAATTCTAACTTAGATTAACTTCCGGGACAATGATCTAGAGTTGGACCGGCTTCAAAGTTGCCCCTCTATGGACCGAAATTCCGATAATTGTTGAGCACTATACACGTCAAATTTCAAGAGCCACTCTAGTGATCATGCTTGCTGTACCAGGACAAGGGTGGGACACAGGTGGCTGTTGTGGAATGGACCACTCGTGAATTCATGGGTCCAAGGATCTTAGACGTTGAATCTCCAGATGAAGTACTGAAGTTACGGTAGACGTGTAGACTCCTTTACATTGTATTTTCAGTGGTCCTACGACTTCACAGAATAAGATTGGATGCGGCGGACAGGCAGTGTAAAAGAGAGTATGGAAGAAGAGTAGACAGACTAACCTTAATCCATTTTCTGAGCAAGGGGTCGGATTTATCGGCAGGATTGGCCAAGTTCTGTGTTGGATAGATGCATTCGAGTTGCCAATGTACAGCAACACAGGAGAGCCATCTTCCACAAAAGTAGCCGACCCAGACCACACTCCATTGACATCATACCATTTGTCTCGATAAAGGGCTGCTTCCAAGCTCATTCCAAGTAGCGCCAATGAATGCTCAAGGTCTCCTGAGACTGCATGACCCCACTCTATAGGACCGGCCACTGCTGCATTTGGGCTGTACTGATAGAAGAGGTGATAGTATCCCTTGTGATACATTGGCCCTGCCAGGAGATTCTCAAATCTGAGTTGCGTAATGTTCCTCTAATCTCTTGAAAGTCAGTTGAGCTAGTTCACATGGATATGAGGAATTGAGAGCTCGCTCTTGACTAGGTGAGCGCAAGTATATGAACATGTCCTCAAGTGAACAGATCGTGTATCTTATTTCTGAACTAAACAAGAACCTTCCAGGATCTTAGATCTGCTATGTACAGTGTACTAGCAATTGATCGAGAAGTTATTGCCGAGTAAATGTCAAACTACAGCTCGACAAGTGTGCCAAGTGAGAATACTTGTATGGCATGGTTCACCCATCGAGCATCAAGATGAGAGCTCTGTGAGTCCATCAATAGATAATATATCTCAGGGATGCAGTCCAATCCCTGCACCCGCAACACACACTTTGTTGTACGAGTACTTATCAAATTCAAGTTGCTGAATTTGTGCTTCGAACGTCCCAACCAGTGCTGGACCGGTATAAGCAACTGGCAATACTCCAGGCAGAACATATTGGGGGCAATATAGTATAACGCTAATACCTGGGCTCCTACCAGACCTGGTATCGTAAGGAACGCAACTTGATACCCATACTATGTCTTCAGCCGTCGCTTGCACCCTAGGTATCAATGTGTGGAGCATTAGGGATTTAGGGTACAGCAATGGAGAGTTGCGGCTCTTTGATTGAGACATCTGAATGGCGATTTTGGGGGCTCTGATTTTGCCATTCAAAAATCTGCTTAGGCTTGGAGCATTGTCTCATTTATCAGCCTGTAATATGGCTCTTGTAAAGTGTATGGCTCTTGTAAAGTGACCTCAAATTACCTAAGGTGAGATCCAGCTCCTTGATATTATGAATTACGGCACTCAGCCGCTGAGGTGATCACCTCAGCGGTATAATTTGGACAGATTTTTATTTTTCAGTTTAAAAAATAATAAAAAATAAAATAACTGTATTGATACCAGTATTGATATACCCCCAATATAAGATTTGAAATTTGAAATACTGATACCATACCATACCAGGCCAAAACAATATAGATACCAGACTGGTACATTAAAAGCTTAATACCTACCTTGATACCATTACCTGCCAAGTATGAAGGAGGCCTCTTCACCGACAATACCATACCCTGGCTGGTATGAAATGTTGATGATACCGGTCCAACACTGGTCCCAACATCAACAATCTAGAAATACTTCGAATGCCATCTAAGAAATTTGAATAGAATTGCAAATTTTTTTCCCTACTCTGCGGAAATTATTGATGATCCTAGAAGATATACTTGTAAGTTCAGAGTTCCATACTGAAAATGCCATGAGCGAGGTAGGGGATGTAGTTATGAATCTGCGGTCAAACTTTTATTCTAGCGACGACCGAAGGTCGAGAGCTAGTTTAGCAGAGAGCAGATATGGGTGCCATAGTGCCACCTCATCGTCGCCACCTCATCGTAGACCCGTCATCATCACCACGTCATCGTCATCACGCCACATCATCGTCGTCATTTCTGTGGGTCGGTTGTAACGGAAGTCCGCAGAGACATGTGCTACCCCAACAGCCCTGGAGCAGGGCATACAGCTCCACGGGAAGATCATCGAAGCAGACCCGTTGGAGTCAAATGTACGAGTTGGGACTGCCCTTCTCAGCATATATTACAAGTGCGGTAGTAGAGTGGATGCACACGAAATGCCTGAACGAAATGTAGTCTCGTGGTATGCAATGGTGGCAGGATTTTCTTAGCAAGGGCATGGGCCAGACGCAGTTGCACTCTTTGGCGTTATGCAACGAGAGGGGTGCATTCTAAAGTTTGGATTTGAATCAGATGTCCGTGTGGGCAATGTTGGAATCAGCATGTACTGCAAGTGCGGGAGTGTGGTGGATGCTCACCAAGTGTTTGATGGGATTCCTAAGAGAGATGTGATCTCATGGAATGCGATGATTGCAGGATTGTGTACCAAGCTCCCACTTCTAGAATAGTAGGTCAACCGAATACTGCCTCCAGGTACTGATTGCTCTTTGTGTCGGGTTTTTTGAGCACAAACCGCTACCTTGGAGCACGGAGCAGAGCTCGCATGAGTTTTTTAAAGATCCTTCACGATGGTGGGACAACCGCAATCGCAAGGTGTGGCTTTTTCTTAATATACGATGTGAAGAAGTTTGTCCATTCTGCAAATGTGGGCTCTTGGCTCCTGTTAGTACCATGATTTGGTAGTCTGCATGATGTTTACAAGGTTCTTGGGAGAGCCAGCTTGACCAGTCTTAGCAAGCCGTGTTTCAGTCTCTGCCCGCTTAGGTGCACCGTGGTGGTTCTCACAGACCAATCCGACATTACCTGACTACAGAGACAAACAACACACACAAGAGGTCCTTTTGGGTTGATGGTCGGTCAAATCAAATCCTCCATGGGTCATGACACGAGGTCAAGGACAATGTGGCGAGGGAACCTTCTTCTTCGACCTACTTCAGCCTGTTTTGCCCTCTCATCAGACTCGGCCTTGAGATGCATATTGAATTCTGTAAGTTAGCTCGTTGGGTGGATATGTGGTATCCAAAAACAGATAACAGAGATGAGGAGAAGCTGTGGAATGAATACTTTTCTGACCCCAGTCAATGGTGGGACAACCGAGGCAAAAAGTTGAATGCCTGTTAGATTACAGAGAGTAGCAGACGCAATTCAGCATAGGAACTAGTGTGATAATCATACCAGGTATGGCGTCAGAAGGATTTGATGGCATTAGAGCAAGTTCCCCCAAACACTGGGTTTTGGCAGGGAGTCTCCATTATCGGTCCCAGTATGGATGTGGCTTGATTTTATTGCAAGCGTGTGAGCTGACGGGTATGGCCCGCGAGGTACAGCCGGGAACCCCCGCTCCGGCAGCCTCGTCGGCGAGCTGGACGCCACATGTCAAATCATCCCCACCCCCGCCCGCCCCATGCTCCCCCGCGCCCCCCCTGACCCCCCCGCGCCCGCCCGCCCGGGACCCTGACCCCCGCCCACCGCTAGCCACGCGGCGCCCCACAGCACACCGCCGATCTCCAGCCACGTGGCGCCCCCTGCTGTGGATCCCCTCACTGGGTTGATCCCCCTTCCAGTGCCGGAGTGATCCCCCACCCCCATCTCCAGCCACGTGGCGCTACCCCGAACCGTCGATCCCCTCCCCATCCATCCAACCTCAATTAAATGGATGACGGCCGGATGAAGGCCCCATGACGTGCCCATCGCCATGTGGCGCTCCCGCCGCCGTCGATCCCCTCCTCCCATCCACGGTGCGCTCCCCCGAGACGTCGCCGCTCCCCCCAACGCGCCTTGATCCCCCTTCCGGACCGGAGTGATCCCCCAACCCTAATCGCCCGCCACGTGCGGACCGTCGATCCCCTGCGCATCCATCCTCACAAACAATGGATGTTTGTGTGTCATCCGCCCCTCATCCCCCCGCCATCCTCCCGCGCAAGGGATGGATGACGGCCGGAGAAGGCCCGATGACACTGACAGGCCACATGCCGCTCCCCCCGCCGTCAATCCCCTCTTCCCATCGACGGCCCGATCCCCCGACACGTCGCCGCCCCCCCCCCCCTCCTCGGTTGATCCCCCGTCCAATGTGGTGACTGATCTCACTCCACCCATCGGACAGCACGTGGCGCTCCCCCCTCGCTGCTGATCCCCTCTTCCCATCCACGGCGCGATCCCCCGACCCGGCTTGATCCCCACTCTGTCGCGGCCCTTTGCCTTGAGGGCAGGGGGTCGGGACACGAGAGGGGCTGCCCTTGTGGTGGGGGCGGTGGCAACAATAGATGCGGGGGCTGAAGCACCCTTGAGTGCCCAAGGCACTCAAGGAGGCGGAGGCGCTCACTAGGTGGAGCCCCGCACACCGGGTTGCGGTGGGGGTGGCATAGGACTCACCATGGGGCGGAGACCTTGTGGTGGGAGTCATGGGGAGTCTTGGGACTCATCACGGTCCAATGGGGCCGTGGTGGGCGGGCCAAGACTCACCGCGACTCATCACCGGGAATCGAGGGTCTTCGTGGTGGTTCGCCATAAAAGGATGGTGTTGTTTGTGGAACCCCTGCGGACAGTCACAGAAGTATATATAGGGAGTAGTAACCCCGAGAACGGTGCAAGCCCGTTGGTGACCAAAAACTAGTGAGTAAGTGAGCGAGCCGGAAAGCGACCAAGGAGTGGGGAGCTATTCCGGACTGCCATCTACCAAAGGGAATTTCCACTAGGCCTAAATTGGTGGAGGGTCTGGTGGGAGAGTAAAGGGGGACCGTTATGTCCCGGTGAGCAGCCAAAGCTCCAAGTTGGCCCGGCGGCCAGGTTGGGAGTTAGGCGCGCGCATCAAAGCGAGTAACTATGACTTGAAGGGGAACTTACCGAAGTGAGGTGCACGACACTTGGTATCAGAGCTTAGAGTTCAGTACGCGATCGTCCTTGAGATCGACCTCATCATGGGGTCGGGCAAGCCAAAGAGAAAGCGGAACGGCCCGAAAGACGATGATCCTGGTGAGGCCGATAGGGGCGACGTGTCACCGAAGCGCCCATTTGAGGAAGCGATACATGCTTTTGAAAGCGAGGGCACTCAATGACGGGAGGAATCTGAGGAGTCGGAGCCCGAGGAATTCCTGAGAGCTCCGACATACCAACAGATGTCTCCCATGCCAGCAGCCTTTTGGGAAGGGTTGTTGGCGCAATTTGGCGGGACGTTGAAAGACGTGTTGAAGGCAGCTAATGTCACTTCCACTAAGGCAAAATTTAAGGTGAAGCCTAAGGAACCCGGCACCTTCGAGGGCGTCCGAAATCGGAAGGCACTCAACACCTGGCTCTTGGAGCTAGAGCAGTACTTCCGGGCGGCCAAGTTGAGTGACGAGGATCGGGTAGAAGTGGCTCCCACCTATTTAAGGGGCTATGCTCAACAATGGTGGCAGAAACGCCTTCACGACCGAGGTCCAAACCCGGAAACCTTGAACTGGAGTGGGTTCAAGGAACTGATGAGGAGACAGTTTGTGCCCCTCAACGCGTCCTGGCTCGCCCAGGACAAGATGAGGAATCTGAAGCAAACGGATGACAGTCGGGGATATGTTCAGGCTTTCAATGTGTTGTTGCTCGAAGTCGCGGACATGGCAGAACCAGAAATGGGTCTTCAACTTTGTGGCGGGACTGGCCCCATGGGCCAAGCGGAAGTTGGAGGAGAAGCCACCTAAGACTTTGAACGAGGCAATTGAGAGGGCTGAATGTTTCTCAGATGTCCCTAGGGGCGAAAGACAAGGCCGTATGGAGCTGAACCACAAGAAGACCCGGCGGGAGGGTGACTCCTTTCGACCGGAAAAGAAGTGGGATAGGCCACGCGGCGACAATGGCACGTGGAAATCGAAGGGAGGGCCTTCACACGCCAAGACGACACCCAGTGATCCGAAAGGAAAATCAGATGCGACGCCTTATGGCGGACAAAAGGCAACCTTCGATGGAGTGTGCTTCAATTGTGGGGAGCCCGGGCACATGGCCAAAAAGTTTACGAATCCCAGACAATTGAACATGACTCGGGCAACCACGGAGTTGTCCGAAGCTTCCATCAGCCGCTTGGTGGAGGCGGTGGTCGCCAAGACTTGCAAGATAGTCAACTACTCTTGTGAGTTGTATTAGGAAATTGGCGCCTTGCGTAAAGGGAGTCAATTAATGTTTGTGAGTGGGATAATCTCCGGAACTAACGTGTCGTTGTTGGTGGACACAAGAGCGTCGCACTCCTTCATGACACCGGCAACGACACGGAAGCAGGGACTCCCGACAAGTGATGTGGGGGCCTCTATTGAGGTGCGTACTGCCAAAGGAGAACCACAATTGGCGATGAGGTTGGCATTCGATGTTCCTCTTCAGCTCGGGAATTGGGAGGGACGTGAGAACTTCACCATTTGCGAGATCGATGGAGTGGATCTCAAATCCGGAGCGGTCATAGATGGCCGCAAGAGAATAGTCACGCTATCATGTGGGAATGGTGGCGAAGTTTTAAGAGTGTCGGAAACGCCCAACCCAATGGGAGGGAAAATAAACATGTTATCAACAAAGGAGTGGGCCGTGGAGGAGCCACACGAGCCCCAGTTTTTGCTTTGCATGAGACAAGTGAAGGGAGAAGGCGATAGGGAGCCGAGCCCAGATTGGATCAAGGGGATTTTGGAGAAATACCAGGATGTGATGCCGGAGGATTTACCGAGCGGCTTGCCACCGCGAAGAGGAGTTGACCACAAGATTGAGGTGATACCGGGATCGGAGCCGCCTGCCAAGGCGCCCTACCGGTTGAGCCACATAGAGTTGGTCGAGCTGAAGACTCAGCTCAAGGATCTAATGTCAAAGGGTACATCCGGCCGAGTAAGTCACCTTACGGAGCCCCGGTGCTATTCGCAGACAAGAAGGATGGGACGCTGCGGATGTGTGTCGATTACAGGGCTCTAAATAAGGTGACTATCAAAAATTGGTACCCTTTGCCAAGGATCGATGACCTCTTTGATCGGTTGGCAGGAGCGAAGTATTTCAGCCGGATCGATTTGCGCTCCGGCTACCATCAAATTCAAGTGGCGGAAGGAGACAAGGAGAAGACCCCGTGCAGGACAAGGTATGGTTCATATGAGTTCTTGGTGATGCCTTTTGGGCTCACCAACGCACCCGCGACCTTTAGCACGCTAATGAACAGCCTTTTCCAGGAGTGGTTGGATGACTTTGTGATCATGTACATCGACGACATCTTGGTGTATTCGAAAACAAAGGAAGAGCACCTGGAGCACCTAAAAAGGGTGTTCCAGAAATTGCGGGAAGGGAAGTTGTATGCCAAAGCTTCAAAGTGCGAATTCGGGGTCACAGTATGCCACGCAGGATTCCGGAGAAGCCACTTAAAGTTCGGCCGTTAAAACACCTAAGGGGGGACGATGATTATGATACTACCGGTTCTTCAGGGGAATCTTTTGACATGGCAGAGGACTATGCACTCCAGATGGCAGAGAAGAAACGACGGGGATCTTCTATCGCTGAGAGGTTACCTCGTTGTCAACCACAGGAGGGTCAGACATTTCCAGGTACTACACAATCGCCTCCATCAGCCAGTGACAGGGCTCGAGCTCGCACACGCAGTCCTTCACGAGACTCTCACCGTCAGAAGGGTGCTCGCTCACAAAGGTTTGCTGATCCTAAACAGTAAACCGTGAGGACACGGCTTTTTGAGAGGGGGAGGGGTAATGTTAGAGGGCTGTTTGGGACTTAGACGCTTTTACGGGTTCTGTGGGGTATCCTTAATTTTTGCACAGACTTACGGATGGTAGACTGAGACCAACAGGAGCCTTAGGGGTGGTGGGCGCAGGCTTTAGGGGGGTAGATAGCCCGTCACAGCCAGACACAGCCCGACACAGTCTGTCATAGCCCGACACAGCTTCGCACAGTCAGTCACAGCCCGACACAGTTTGTCACAGCTCGACACAGCTTCGCACAGTCAGTCACAGCCCGACACAGCTTTACACAGCCAGTCACAGCTCGGCACAGTCACAGCTCGACACAGCTTGGCACGGCCTGTCACAGCGTACATAGGGAACGGTTATCATTGACAGGGAATGGCTGTGTAGGAATGACATCTGCAGAGGGAACGTGTTACTTCAGGGGTGACAGTTAGTTAGTTAGGTGGTTAGAACAGCTTGCGGGTAGATTAAGCAGGGCGGCAACAGGAAGGGGATCACTTCTTGAGGAGCACGACTTGGTCAGGGGAGGAGGAGACGAAACGGAGAGCGGAAATAGTGAAGAGGAGATGATGACTTGATTGAGGCTTAATTCATGCAAGCTGTAGAATCATACAGTAGGGTAGATTAGCATTGGCATGATACCTGATTAATCTTAATCTGATACTTATTCGATACAAACATACTGTGTAGAGAGACACGAGAGAAGCTGTGGAATGAATGAATGATTGATTGATTGGAGCTTGGTAGATACTGAAGCAATCTGATGCTTCAGTATACACAGTAAGGTAATTGACTAACATGAAGGCAAGAAGAAATACAAATAGGAAGCGCAACCATGATTCACTAGCTGTAGGTCATGACTGATTGTTTTGAGCGGGGTGAGTGCTTAGAGATATCCAACTCTTCTATCTTGGAGTTTCCGCCTCGGATAGCGAAGGGATGGGTGAGTGAAAGCCGCTCGACAGGATAAGGGGCGGATGACCCAGAACATCCATTGTTTTGAGGTTGGATGGATGAGCAGGGGATCGACGGTTCGGGGGAGCAGCACTTGGCGGGCGATTAGAGGTGGGGGATCACTGCCGGTCTGGAGTGTGCCGCGCACCTCACTTTGGTAAGTTCCCCTTCAAGTCATAGTTACTCGCTTTGATGCGCGCGCCTAACTCCCAACCTGGCCGCCGGGCCAACTTGGAGCTTCGGCTGCTCACCGGGACATAACGGTCCCCCTTTACTCTCCCACCAGACCCTCCACCAATTTAGGCCTAGTGGAAATTCCCTTTGGTAGATGGCAGTCCGGAATAGCTCCCCACTCCTTGGTCGCTTTCCGGCTCGCTTGCTTACTCACTAGTTTTTGGTCACCAACGGGCTTGCACCGTTCTCGGGGTTACTACTCCCTAGTGGGGGGCTGCTATTTCATGAGCGGCATGAGCATGAGTGGAAAAAAAAAAACATGAGCAGACCATTGTGAGTCCACGGAAATAGGGTTAGGAGGCACGGAAATAGGGTCATGTGAAGTTGGAATGTGGCACCAGTGGACTTGAAATGCAACATTTTATTGCAAATTTTGTGGCAAGCCACGTCTATACAAGTGTGTTCTAACTGTCATAGCCGGAATATGCACTACTCTCCTACACCCTCCGAGGAACTTGCCCCACCTTCTTCCTCATCCCCCTCATCCCCCTCATCCTCCAAGCTCTGTGATGCATCAGTTCCACTATGCCTCTCAAAAATCCTGTCCTCTCCTTGGGGGACTGTCCACCTCACCTCCTGGGAATCTTCTGCGTCTTCTCCCCCACTTTCCTCAGCAGAATCCAAGACAAATCTACGAGCCCGACGGGGTCTAATAGCTGATGCCTCCTCCCTCATCTTCATTTTCTTGAGGCTTGCCTCGTCTAAAATCTGCTGTACACGACTAGGTTCGGAACACCTCCTAATGGACACCGAAGCAAGCCGGGCAGCATAAGTAGGAAGGATGTACTCCCTTTCTGGACTAGGCATGAAATCCCCCCTGGCAAAAAAAGGCACGTTCCTCCTGCCCATGAACTCCGGTGTAGACGTCCCTCCGGCAGTACTTGGCATCCTACAGTAAGAACGGGGGGTGCTATTCCGTGAGCCCGGAGGCGTGAGCCTGTGAGCCCAGGAAAGCGTGAGCCCAGCACAGGCTCACGCCACGTCAGCATGCAAACAATGCCTATTTCCGCGGATGTCACCTATTTCCGAGTGGTGTCACCTATTTCTGCGGGTTGATGTGGGTAGAATTGAGAATGCCTGAACAGTTTTTGATGAGGTGGACTTCACCGTGATGGATTCACCAACCATTCTTCTAGCAGGAATAGTTTGGGGACCAACTAGCAAATGATGCGAGAATGCTCTACACGAACCAAAGTGGTTTGTTTGTTTTCGCAATGTACTCAAGTCTGTGAGGTCCACAAAACACCAAATAGATTGAAGGAACAATCCAGGCAGTCCATGCAACCCCCATCTCCAACAATAGTTTGTAACCATGAATGTGAATTCCACGCACACATTGCAAACAGGACAACAAGGACACAACCATCCCATTTCAAATTTGGCCCAGAATTAAACCAAAAGAAAAACTTCATATCAAGTGTCGCAGTCATCACAATCAGTGTCTACCTCCTGTGCTATGTCATCTACAAAGATTCTGGCCCCAACCACGTGTTCTACGAAGGCCGTCGTAAGGTGGACTCGAGTGCCATGAACGGACATGCTTGCTGCGAGTGCCTCCGCATAGACAGGTAGCACGCAAGACCAAGGAGGACTGCAAACAAGTCCAAATAGGTGTGATAGCCCTGGAGGGCAAGTGGAAGCACGCGGACTCTGCACATGTCCACAAAACCCCATTTTTAACACAATGATGCAATGCACAAGTCCAACAAAGAGGATGTCTCCCATGTGCACTTTGCCTCAAGAACAACGATTCTCGATATTGAAACAACAATGCAAGCATGCACAGGTTGAACTTACTCACAGGCAAAGTCGGAGTCCAGCTCCTTGTCAGAAGTCTCCTCTGTATCAGTATCAACGGGACGGGGCTTCGGAAGGACTTGAGAAGTGTGTCCACCCAAACCCATCAGGAGGTTCTTGTAAATCTCAGCATCCCCTTCAATCCCAAAGAGATGTCGCGCACTGGCCTTGCAAGCGTGGTAAGAAGCACCTGCAGTGGAATAGAATGAATGAAGCAGACATTGAAGACACATTCGGAACGGTGGGAAGTGCTGAAAGTGCAAGCTCAATCAAACCTCATGAAATGTGAATGTTGAAGAGACGAACCTGTGCCCATCGACAAATCCAGAACTCTGGCGTCTGTGTAGGTGCAGCACTCCACAATCATTTGAATGAAAGCCGGGCTCCTCTCCCTCGCCCCTCTCCAAGGAACCCCATTCCCCCTTCGCAAGCACACGTTGCTGTCGACGTAGTTGTGATGCATGTCATCCGTGGGAGGATCTGTCCTGTCATCTATGAACTTGGCCCCATGAGTGATGGCGAACTCGGTAATGCCGGCCGGAGTCGTTTGTGGATGCACCCGGACGAGACAAAACAGCTTCAAACAGACGAGTTTGCGAACATGACATCCACAAGGAACTAAGAAGCAAAAAAAAATCGGGCCCCTACATATGAGTTTGAGCGACCTATACAACCCCATCCCAGAACAACCAAGAAGAGGAAGAAGAAGGCAAACTCACCATCTCTCCCGGACGATCCCCCTTCGTAAGGTACATGCTGTTCACACAATTCCATGTCTTCACGACTCTCATGCCCGAGGCTTTCAAATAGCTGGAAAGTGCACGGCGACACCGAACGTCGATGGACTGGATGAGCACCAAAACACCTGCATCGGACAGGAAGAAGTTGCAAAAGGAGAAAACCCACCGCCAGTAGCGCTCATCAAAAGCATTCCAACCCGGACAAGCACCCGATGGAGGGATATCCGGGACTGCCAACCCATCAGGGATGTCCAAGATGATGAGTTCGGCTGCATATGGCTTCTCCTTGCCGTTCACCCAGGATTTGGTCATTTTAGCCTGCAAACAAAAATACAATGGAATTCTCACAAGTTTAGAAACGATCCATGCCCACAGCAGACAAAGACAAAGAAGCCACAGAACCCAAAGAGAACACGCACCGTGCTGAGGAACTGCACAATCCTGTCCCACACTGGTGATGGCTCGCCCTTGTAATCAGATTTCTTCGACTCCATCATGGCAAGGAACCCGACGTTGGCCATCTCCAACCTGGTGGGCGAATGACCCTCGTGGGATGTTCCACTGCATGGTACGGGTCCTTGGGATCAACCACCCCCTTGTTTTTTCTCCCGGATCCCCTACCATGCGGTGGAGTCTGCTGGACATGCCACAGGGCCAATATTGCAAACACTTCCTGCCCTTGTGCCACCTTCCCTCTACCCCTTCCCTTCCCCACAACACCAGCAACATCTTTTCCCTTTGCCTTTCTTCCTCTACCTGGGGTATCCTGAGCGGGAGGCTCCTTCTCTGCAAGAGTCCTCAAATTTCGTTCATGAATGTCGAGGTCGGCTGCTGCGGCAGTGGCTGCAATACGGTCATTCTCTCTCCTCAAAGACACCTCTGGAGCTCAGAAGGAGGGCAATCCAAATACCAACCACAAGAAGAAAGATGGTCTGGGCCCCAGTCATGCAAGATCCCAGTAGTAAACTCAGGGAAATCCAGGCAATACAAGCAACAGAGACATGGTCGGGCCCCATCCTGAAGTGAGTTTGTAAACCTTCCTTCCCGGGACATTCAGCGCACCTTCTTCTCTTCCAGGAGCCTACTTTATAGCTTTTTCACTACCTTTTACAATGGAAATATTGTGTGGCAACTTTTCCATCACACCAGGAAGACCCCCTTCAACAGTATGCCAACACAACACATTGCAACCACAGCACAAATAAGTAGTGCAAGAGTGTGCACCTGTAAAGGCATCGTTTCCAGGCTTCCTCTCCTTTTTTGCTGGTCCAGCTCATTTGTTCGACTGATGCACCCTCCTTGCTGAACTCTCTAAAAAAACAAGAGTGCCACACTGTGGCTCTCCATTTCCTCATGTATGCTTCGAAGGACACCTTTGGTGCTATCATACTGATGCCATAGTCAGCCAGCTGAGTATGCAGAACCGATCTGGCCCTTTCTTCCAACTGCAAAACAATACAAATGCAAGAATGAACCCAAAAGCAATCACAGCGAATGTAAGAGGCAATAGAAAGATAAGGACAGGAAAAGAGAAAAGACAGTGACACAGGGAAGGACATCACACCTGGCTCCAGTAAGTGGCCTTGTGAAGCCAGGTGTCCAGCACATTGTCACTGACAGGAATGACACGCTGGGTCTTCTTCTCTTTCTCCGGCCTTGGGAACATGTGGGTATCCCTAACTGTGGGATCGGAGTTCCATATCTGCAGCCACTTCATCTTTTGTTCTGGAGACACAACGGCGGTAGACAACCTGTGCAACTTCTCCTGGGCCATTTCTGGCTTGCCTGGCTTGTTATAATGGTTTTTTATCTCCAGAGAAACTGCGGTCCGAATGATGGGTCGGCAATTCTCAACTGCTTCACGAAAGCACTCATTATAGTCCTTCTTGTAGCGGTCATCTCTTTCTGGATGCGACTCTCAACCCCTTTGCTGTCCTTCTCTCCTCAGGGGTAGAGCTGTAGTATTCCAGTTTGCCACGCTCCCCTGCATCTGCAATGTCTTGCTGCAAGGGAATGCAAGAGAGTTGCATCAGCACAAGGTCAAGGGAAACAAACAGAAACAAACATGTGGAATATGGAAGACCAGATGAAGGAAGATGTATCTCACCGTGTACATGTACTCCATGAAAGCCTCACGGGTCAACGAGTACCACGTTTCCGATGTCTTGGAGCTTTCGCACTTCTTGTACATCTCCGCTGAAAGGATGGTCTTGAAGTTGGTCAAGGGCATCTGCCCTATCCTTTGTATCCTATACAGTGTGTGAACCAAACTCGTTTTGACATGCGATGTCTCCGTTCCTCTGCAGAATGATATCTGTAAGTCAGAATGAAATTCAAGGTCTTCAATCAAAGAAGAACGGAACCACAAGTGGAACATGTAGAATGAGAAACCAACCTGTTCACATCATTCATTGCCGTCAGAAGACCCATCATGTTCCGTCACAATCCAGCACCATCGATCGAACAGAGTAATGCCACTCTTCCTTCTGTGAGTGCAGCCTCCCAATGACAGCCATCCATGCAAGCAAGCGGTGGTTCCCATCCCAAACGTGAAACATCTTTCCCGAGAATGCCTGGGTGGAAGGTTTCCTGGAGAGAAGAAGTTCGAAGGATTCGTTCAGCTGTCTCCAAATGGGGTCCCAGGAGTCCACGATTGACTCATCCACGAGGAGCTCATTACCTTTGGAATCCCTAGTAGAAACGTAAAAGACTGCGGATCCATCCAAATACCCATGCACAAACTCGGCCTCCAGCTTGAGAATGTCCTTGACGAGGGGTGTAACGAACGACGGGCATGGAAACCAACCTACACAGGGGAATCTTCAACCTCCCACCCGGGGCAAGCATACTTTGCACCACAAGCTGAGAGTTTACCTTCTGACCCCCAGCATCTCAGCGGCTTTGCTTTCATAGAACTCATCGTCCACATCAACAATTATCTCCTTCTCCTGACCCGAAGGGACCTCATCTGCCACACTTTGCATCTTCTCCTGCAGGGTTGTTCATTCAACTTGATATTAGAGAGGCATGAAACGTCGGCTGAGGCATGAAAAAGTGGACTCAAAGAGTGTGCGTTGACGCACACTATTTTAAGCTGCCAGGTAAGTGTACATTGACCCTCACAGACATGTCCTATGTTGCCGAATTCCACAGAAAAGACAATGTAAAAGTGGGCTCAAACAGTGTGCGTTGACGCACACTGTTTCACTTGCCAGGTAAATGATCATTGAACATCTACTTGTGCAGGTAAGTGTTCATTGTAAACTCCAAGATATGCGGCCGATTTCGGATGAAAAAAGTGAAAAGGTGAGTTCGAACAGTGTGACATGTACAGCTCAAAGTGTGCGTTGACGCACACTGTTTGAGCTGCCAGTGAGGGATTCTTTCATCCTCAGAAACGTGCCCTAAATGCCGAATTTCAATCGGAAAAAACACTTACATGTTCAGCTCAAACAGTGTGCGCCAACGCACACTGTTTGAGCTGCCACTGAATGGTTATTTCATCATCATAAACCTGCCCTGGAAGTCCGAATTTAACACCAAAAAAACAGTGACATGTACAGCTCAAACAGTGTGCGTTGACGCACACTGTTTGAGCTGCCAGTGAGGGATTCTTTCATCCTAGAAACGTGCCCTAAATGTTTCAATCGGAAAAAACACTTACATGTTCAGCTCAAACAGTGTGCGCCAACGCACACTGTTTGAGCTGCCACTGAATGGTTATTTCATCATCAAAAACCTGCCCTGGAAGTCCGAATTTAACACAAAAAAACAGTGACATGTAGCTCAAACAGTGTGCGTTGACGCACACTGTTCTTTCATCCTCAGAAACGTGCCCTAAATGCCGAATTTCAATCGGAAAAAACACTTACATGTTCAGCTCAAACAGTGTGCGCCAACGCACACTGTTTGAGCTGCCACTGAATGGTTATTTCATCATCATAAACCTGCCCTGGAAGTCCGAATTTAACACCAAAAAAACAGTGACATGTACAGCTCAAACAGTGTGCGTTGACGCACACTGTTTGAGCTGCCAGTGAGGGATTCTTTCATCCTCAGAAACGTGCCCTAAATGCCGAATTTAACTCGGAAAAAACACTTACATGTCAGCTCAAACAGTGTGCGCCAACGCACACTGTTTGAGCTGCCACTGAATGGTTATTTCATCATCATAAACCTGCCCTGGAAGTCCGAATTTCAATCAAAAAACACTTACATGTTCAGCTCAAACAGTGTGCGCCAACGCACACTGTTTGAGCTGCCACTGAATGGTTATTTCATCATCATAAACTGCCCTGGAAGTCCAAATTTAACACCAAAAAACAGTGACATGAGCTCAAACAGTGTGCGTTGACGCACACTGTTTGAGCTGCCATTCTTTCATTCTCAGAAACGTGCCCTAAATGCCGAATTTCAATCGGAAAAAAACAACATGTGCACACTGTTTGAGCTGCCACTGAATGGTTATTTCATCATCTGGGCGAATTCAACACGGAGAAAACCGTGACATGTAGAGCTCAAACAGTGTGCGCCAACGCACATGTTTGAGCTGCCACTGAAGGGTTCTCTCGTCCTGACATACATATCCTGGAAAACCGATATCCAGATGGAAACAACAGTGAAATGTTCAGCTCAACTCACACTGATTGAGCTTGCAATTTGGGTTGTATTGAACCTGCTGTAGTGCCCAAGTTTGGGCGTTTCGCACCTGAACAATCAAGCAAATTGGTAGGCCCAAACAGTGTGCGTTGCCGCACACTGTTTGGGCTTCCAGTTTGCGGTGCTTTCAGCCTGGTGCAGATGTCCTGTGTGGGCTATTTCATATCAGCAACGAAACACAAATGTGGGTCTTAAAGATTTCACCTTTTTCTTGGCTGCTCCAGAAGACTCCCCAATTGCCGGGGACCCTTTGCGCTTCGGGCTGCTCTCTGCGCCGAGCGTGTACGTGAGCCTCTCCCCCTTCCTCTTTCCCGCAGGCAGACTCCTCGTGAGGCCACCTTCAACATCTTCCATCTCGTCTGTCTCTCCCTCAGATGCGGTGTCCTCTTCATGTTCTTGGAACTATGGCGGGCTGCTGTTCTTCTGCTGATTCCTGCTCCTCCATCGCCACACTTTCCTCTACTCCCTCTTCTACCTCCTTTTCCTCTTCGTCCACTCTTTCCATCCTCATTCTATCTCTGGCTCTATTCCTGTTTCTAGAGCTCGTGAAGTATAGTGACTTCCTTCTCTTCCTCCTCCGCTGGAAACAAGGGCTCCCCACGATGCCTCTAGAGCTCTCCAGTTTGACGTTGTAACAAGTGCTGCTATGGCATGTAACCAAAATCGAAATTGGACGTTGTCAACCATATTTGGATGCGGGTGTTGTTATGTGTGCGAACGGAATTCATCCATTCCGTCGTCTCCGTATTATCCAAGCAATAAAGCGCTAGAAAAAAAGTACATCCGTTGCATGCACTAGCGATATATGTCAGATGTACTGCGCCGCCTGCCAATACACCGCGGCCTTCTTGCTTTCTTTCAAATTCGGATGTGCCGTAGAAATCTAATGCTAGTTCATTTTCGAGCAGTTCTTGCAGATCCGCAATAATTGTTATGCTTCACATATGCATCCACGTGTGTTGTACTGCCTACCCTGTGGTTTGCATTTTACCGTAACCGTCGCCATGGGGTCATTCGGCATAAAGGGTTCTGTCGGATACGACCATGTCTGGCACGCATTCGTGCGAGGTATCTTCTGCAGTGTCAGTGTTTGTGTTGTGCTCTTCTGGCACAGCACAACCTCATGACATTTGTGGTCTTCCTGTTTACTGCTCTCCAGGGTTGTTGCCGTCTTTTCATAATGGATGGTTTCATGTCGTTTTCAGTGTTTGTTTTCATCCATAAACAGCACGGCTTCTTGTAGTATTTGAAAACAATTTTTCTGGTTAGTGCCTCTTGGCGTTGCTGTTTCCGAAGTGAAGGTGCATCTCATCCTACATCCTTTGCATGCATCACCTGCAACCTTTGGATTGGAGCTACCCTTGTTGACCTCGGTTTGCTTGTCTTAATTCCCCTTTCGGTAATTGCGGGCTATCAGTTCGAGGATTCCGAAACTTTCGTTCAGTGAGGGAAAACATGTCGAGGGAGCGAGATACACTTGCTCGATTCCATTCCAATGCAGGTACTCTTCCACTGACTGCCACTGCAGACGACGATGGGTTTGCAGTTGTTCATGAGGATGAGCTGGTTACAGTGTTCCCGCTGGAGTTGGGTTCTCTCCTTGTTCAAAAAGAGGTGTATGACGAGGATGGGAATTTGGATTCTGGGCACTTGGAGAAACCATTGGTTGGCAAGTGTGGAAGGAAGTGGAGAGTCCTTCCAGGCACATACCGTGTCCTTGGAAAAGAGAGAAGACAATCAGCAGGATCGGTCGTTACCCCTGGCACTGCAGCATCGGTCGTGCAACAGAAGGGCACAGTTCCTGTGAAACAAGAGGTGAGCACATCCACTACCTTCGTGACTCTTTCAGACTCGTCCTCGGAGGATGTTTCTGAGATTCCTCCGCCAGTGCAGACTCCGTCATTGGATGATGACGAATTGCAAGAGATAACGCGCGTTATTCCAAAATTGAAAGCCCTCGCAGGACGTGGATATCCAGTACAAACCGGGACGAGACAATGTGGTGGCCGATGCTTTAAGTAGAAAGCAGCAGCTCATGATGGTGTATAGGGGAGAGACGGCGCTCCAAAGGAAGATCCGGAAGGCTTACCGGAAGGATGAGATGGCGAAGTCCGTGATGCAGGACTTGAGGATGGGGGTTAAATCGTAGTTCCACTTGCAAAATAGACTGCTCCGGTACAAGCAAAAACGTCTCTATGTGCCGAAGGGAGGGATCAGAGATAGTCTCTTAAGAGAATGTCATGATGGTCCACTTGCAGGCCACGGTGGAGCCAAGCGCACCGTGGCACTCTTGAAGAAAGAGTATTTCTGGCCCAAAACTGAGGGAGGGGAGGCCGAGGAGAAGGAGTATGTCAAGACATGCACATGCCAACAAAACCGGAGCGAGTACAAAAAGCAAGCGGGGCTGTTACAACCCTTGCCGATTCCAGAGGGGGTCTTGGGAAAGGTCTCGATGGATTTCATGACTGCTATGCCGCTGTCAAAAGGATTCGATGCAATCATGGTGGTGGTGGATAGGTTCAGTAAAATGGGCCATTTCATCCCCACCAAGGAAACGGCAACGGCGCAGGAGATGGGGCGACTTTACTTCGCCCACGTCTTCAAGCATCATGGACTCCCGAAGGATATTGTCTCGGACCGTAATCCAAAGTTTACAAATAAGGTTTGGAGGGCACTTTGAAAGAAAATGGGGATGAGGCTCAAAATGAGCACCGCCTTCTGACCTACGACGGACGGCCAAACGGAAAGGGTGAATTCCGTGGTGAAGCAGATCTTGCGGAATTACGTGTCGGCAGACCAATCGGACTAGATGGAGCACTTGGATGCGGTAGAGTTTTGTTATAATAACACAAAACATTCCGCAACGGGATTTTCCCCCTTCGTATTGGTTTATGGAAAAGCACTCTGGTGCCGACAAGACAAGTTAGGCCGCCCAAGACGTTGAGGAACCGGCAGCAGCGGCAGTGGTGGAAGAACGCGAGCGTTTGTTGAAGCTCGCAAAGTACAACATTGCCAAAGCTAGGAAACGGTATGAACGGCAGGCGAATCGGAAGTGGAGGGAGGTTAAGTTTGAGGCAGGCACGGAGGTCTGGTTGAACATCAAGAATTTTCAACTACCTCCGGAAGTGAGTCCGAAGTTCGTACCTCCGTATGCGGGGCCCTTTCGCATCCGGAAGGTTATGAATGAGGATGTGTACGAATTGGAGCTGTCGGCAAATAGCAAGGTGCATCCGATATTCCACGTCTCCCTTTTGAAGCCTTACTTCAAGATGAAGCGCGTCCGAATCGGCATCAAATGTTGCGTCCACCACCTGTGCTGTTAGATCATGAAAATGAACCTAAGTACGAGGTGGAGGCAGTGCTTAAGTCGAGCCGGTTCAAGAATCAAGAAACGGAGTATCTCGTGAAATAGAAGGGCTATCATCATGTGGAGGCATCTTGGGTGCGTGCCTCAGAAATGGGAAACGCATCCGAGGCGGTTACAGCTTGCGAAGGACGACCTCGAAAGCGGAAGAAGCGTTGATGGGGACATCAACGTTGGAGCGTGGGGGAGGAAATGCATGCTTAGCCCGGCTTAGCTAGCTCAGGAATCCGAATGCAAAAACTTGTATTGTACAAATTTTGTTATAAATGAAATGGTTTCCCAAATGTTGTGCGTCCTATTTTGTTTGGAATGGTGATGTATGGTATGGTTGGCTAGTGTGTAGAATGCATGCTAGCTTACAAAAGTGGGAGAGGTAAATTGGGTTAATCGTGTGTTTGCGCGGTGCCAAAATCGGGTGACTCCCACCCAAGGGGCAATGAAACTTACGCCTCCTTTGGGAGTTCACATGCTAGTGCGCACCTAGCGCGTGCGCATACTATAACTGCGTTACCGAGGGGGTTGCCTTGTAGTGCAGGCTAATGCGGAAGCTACGTGCTTCCGTTCACGTACTATAATCGTGTAGCCTCGGGACGAAGTCGTAGTGCAGCTTCGGCGTGTTCCCGTACCTCAGGCCAGCATTCCAGGGCGGACCCAATTGTAGTGATTGGGGCGCACGGTTGGTTCAAGGTTATCTTCCTAGTCAAAAAAGGTTCAAGGTGAATCCTTGCTCAAGGTGATGCAAAAAAAAATTGGCATCACGAGCGGTCGCAAGCAAATGTTGTTGCAGTAAGGTGATTCGATCCTTGGGGAGGATCGTTCCTTGGCCTTGAAGTGGGCCAAGAAGAGTGCACGGGAGGAGCTTGAGAGGCTCCACCCTTGGCCGGGACTTGGAGGAAGTTGGCCGAACTAGCTAGTGGAGAGTAGAGTCAAGTGGGGGTTTGGTTCTTAGCCATGGGACGCCATGGTGCGGAAACAAGCTCCTTGATGTGGGACGCCACATCTTGGATGTTCGTTTCTACAAAATGGACAAGTCGATGAGGACATCGACTCCCTGTTGGTAGGGGTGTGTGTCGCGGCCCTTTGCCCTGAGGGCAGGGGGTCGGGACACGAGAGGGGCTGCCCTTGTGGTAGGGGCGGTGGCAACAATAGATGCGGGGGCTGAAGCACCTTGAGTGGCGAGGCGCTCACTAGGCGGAAGCCCCGCACACCGGGTTGCGGTGGGGGTGGCTCCACAAGGGTGGTGGTAGCTTAGCGAGACTTAGTGGGGGTGGCATAGGACTCCCATGGGGCGGAGACCTTGTGGTGGGAGTCGTGGGGAGTCTTGGGACTCATCACGGTCCAATGGGCCGTGGTGGGTGGGCCAAGACTCACCGCGACTTATCACCGGGAATCGAGGGTCTTCGTGGTGGTTCGCCATAAAAAGATGGTGTTGTTTGTGGAACCCCCGCGGACAGTCACAGAAGTATATATATGGAGGTTAGCTATTTCATGAGCATGAGCGGCATGAGCGGCATGAGGAGTAGTAGTAAGACAATCGGTTTTCATGAGCAGAAGTACAAATTTCGAAAATAAAAAACAAATAAAAAAAATTAATTAATGCAATGCATGTGTCAGGAAAAACAAATATATTATTCGGCCCTTGAAGGAAAAAATTGTAGTTTTGACAGTTGTGCTCATGATATTTCGTCTTCCGCTCATGCCAATTCCCAGCGAACATGTGCAAATATGGCGCCGAATTTCGCGGTAATAGGATCCGTAACCTGAAAAAACGGCGACGTATTTCGGGTAATAGGTCTCTCTGGGCGAAAAATGGTGCCGAATTCCGCGGCTATAGGTCCCCTCATGACAGGTAATTCGGCGCCATTTTTCCAGTGCATGTTCGGACTTAGCCAGTTTCGGCGCAAAATAGGGAAATTCGGCGCCATTTTTCCAGCTGTACCAGTGCATGTTGGACTTAGCCAGTTTTCGGCCCAAAAAAGAGAAATTCGGCGCCATTTTTCCAGACACGGTACCAGTGCATGTTGGGACTAGCCAGTTTCGGCCCAAATAAGAGAATTCGGCGCCATTTTCCCAGACACAGGTACCAGTGCATGTTGGGACTTAGCAGTTTTCGGCCCCAAAAAGAGAAATTCGGCGCCATTTTTCCAGAAATGGCCCCACAACTGCTTCTGTTGGATCTCAGTTTGAATGGAATATTGCCTCATTCCAGGAGTTTTGGGGTGCATTTCATTACATTGCAAAAAAAAGTCTGATACAGCAAAATGCAATTGAAAATATCCATATGGAGGATTCCCTTTGCCCCATCAATGATTTCTGGAATCCCTAAGGAGGAGTTTGTGCAGCTCGTTCACGCTCAACGCCGGTGCATGAATAAAGTCATCAATAGTCACGTTCATCCTCAACCTCTTCAGGTAAATGTAATACAGATGCTTGCACGGATAATACTTCGAACCCTTCTTTGCTTCCATCAACGAGAAGTCCGTACAATTGCAAGTCGGCTCCACTCCAATCGTAATTGTGTATACATCGTCGCGTACAGCCGAGCCGGCCGTTGCCATCCGATACACACGCCTAAGGCCGGGTGGGGGTACGTCCACGGAGCTCTGAATAGTGCAAGCCATCCCAAGAGCATTGGCAATCCGAGTCTCATTCAACTTGTTGGGAGGGTGTCGTCTCTTCACTCTTCCGAATCGCATTGTGGGATGTGCAGAATTGTCCAATCCGTCTCTACTGGACCGAGCAGTCTGCAATGGCTGGGTCTGAGGAACCGGAAATGCGTGGGCCGAAATTCGAAATCCTGCTGCAGATAGAGCATCCGCCTCATTCTGAGAGAGGCTGCAACCCGGTGCAACAGGCCAGACGCCAGAGGCTCCGGCATTCCCTGAATCCCGTACTTGGGCTTGCCAAATACACAGGTCATTATGTCGTGCCTACAAACCAAAATCTCACACAGCATGCTCTCCACCGGATGGCGCAGCACTTCCCTCGAAATGTCGGCAATCCTCGCAATTCTCCACTGTGACTCCGACACTCTTGTCTCCACAATGGAATGTGTACTGCTTTACTACAGATGGCTCGTTATGTTGCCGGGGCACGCGCCCTGTGCTCAAAGGAGATGGCGATCTTGAACGTGCAGGACTTGTGGTGCTCGACGAGACCTCCTCGGGCAACATCACCGGACCACGAGGGAGCGTGCGAATATTCTTGTCAGCTCGCCATGAATCCTCTTCTCCGCCAGGTGCCTCGTCAAGTCTTCGTCTCACTGGACGGGTATGAACATCTCCTTCCAAATGTTGGCCTCTTCGCAGCAATGGCGTGTCCCGAAGGCCCTCTCGCAAGGCCGCCCCACTTCCGAGGATTCTTTGATCTAGAGGCAGTCCGCATCAGCATTTCCTGCCTGTCCGGCCCCAAGCCCACTGTTTCCCTTTCAAGAACTCGTTGTACCTGCATTGCTGCATAATTGACCTCACAATGTCTCCGTTGTGGCAGTGAGGATGTCCACCAGATGCGCCGCAGAGGAGCACGCCAGGAAGAGTGCACTGATTCGGCCATGTTTGTTGTGGCATGTCGGTGTCGGAGTCGAGACACATTTCCTGCACAAGCACATGTTGAGGTTACAAGCAAGTTACAAATATGGCCAAGAATAATATCAACGGGACGCGAATTCGTGCAACTCACCTCCCGCATATAGTCGCCGAACTGGAGGAAACGATAATGCCACCATGCTAGCCAACTGACCATTGCTCCTTGTCTGATTTCTTACAGCACCTGACGATGTCCACCAAGCCCGTATACATGCAAACTGTGTCTCTGCATCATCCAAGGTGGGAGCGCGCTTCCACGCAAGGCACATGGAACGGTGCTCCTCTCTGAAATCTGGCGCCACGAGCCTGGTTGTGTACTGCGAAAGGCTCTGCAGAAAATGGAACCCACAAGATCTCTCCTGCCTTCCATGGGAACATTGGGGTCTTTGCCCGTACACCCTTCGGATGGCAGCCCAATTTGCTTGTGCGTTGTCCGCCATGAAACCACGGAAATTGGGAGGGGGCAATCCCGCCTTGGCCATCTGTTCGTTTATTCCCTGCCAAAGAAGCATCTCCGATTGTGTGTCCTCTCCTTTCATCTCACAAATAGCAATTGTCATTAGCATCCTGCAGTGGGTGTCGTAGACATGTGCACCCATTGTCACCCACTGGTGATTTGTAATTCGCTTGATATGGTCGAACATGACCCAACTGTTTGACAAGTCCCCACTCGTCATCCTGTCGACCAGTTCGACGCCGCTGCCAGGTCCACACGTGGACATTTTGAATACGAAACAACGATCTGCCTCAGTCCCTTGTCCTGGAAACCTACTTCCATGAATGTAGTCATATCCACATCGTCGCTTCACCTCCAGAATGGAGTGCATATCCGAGCCACGCCCAATTTTCTGTTTGCATGAGACAATGTGGTTTCGGACATTCGGTGAACATACGTGGGACACCGACTCCAGCAATGCCTCCATTTCCTTCTCATCGAGAGGAACTCTATCGGAGCCGTCTTCCGACATAATTCTGGCCAACGCCATCTTATGGGCGGCTTGGAGCTGTATCTGTTTGGGTTTGGCACCCGGTCTCAACTTAACCTCCTCCTGAACGAGCTGCTCTGCTCGTGGGCAGCCTCCCGCGAGTTCCCCCTCGCCAATTTGTGACAATGGGAACCAACGTGTATGCAAGCTCGGGTGAGGTCAGGGAAACGTGCAACACATAGAACTGCTTGGCATTACAAACAGACATGCAGTGTGGTGGTTCTTTGCAATGCGCACACTTAAATGTGGAGTTCGGAACCTCTCCTGAGCTCGAAATGGTTGATGAGCTGTGCCTGTCCAATCGGTCTCGTTCCTGTGACCTCTGGATTTAAAGTGGAAGCAAGTTGGGGAGAAACACCGCAACGCGCCCGCACAAACAACGTAGCGCACCCGCACACCATTGAGCATCTTCATGCTGGTGGTTTTGGTAACGCACCAAGGATGACCGTCATGTTTCTATCCATATCTGTCAACATTCCGGACGCCCTCGAGTAGTCCGCCCGAGGAGGGAACTCAAAGAAGATATTTACGTCGACGTCGGCGGGAAGGCATGTAACCGATTTAATTGCGAACTTGCTGTAGTCCAGCCCGGCCCAGCTCCGACCGGTGTCCCTCCAGGTGAAGCCCTCGCAGAATTTCAAGAATAGATCGAACTGCGGTGCTCGTGCTGGGAATATGACTCCCTCCTCCACTGACGTCCATTGAGGACTTGCCTGATCTCCAGGACGACCTCGGAACTTCCATGACCTCGTCTGAGTCGGACAGGTTGTGAACAAACCGGTTCTCGCTCGTCTTCATGGATGGGTTCGGCTCTGGATTACTTCGTTGCGGACTTCTCTCTTTGAGGTAGCCACTCTGATTCGCGGATTGTTTCGTGGAAGGCGCCAGGATAGAAGGTGCATTTGGCGGGCAAATGAAGTCCCCAACAGCCCTGTATATGACGTTGTCGATGGTGGAACTCGCCATTCCCTGCCATCGCCGAAATCATCGTGGAGCACAACAATACTCTCGACAACAAGGCCGTTTGAGTCCTTCCTTTCCTCCTCCAAAAAAACCGACCCGGTTTCAGGTGGTATCGAACGCACAGATATTTCTCCATCACCCGGCGGATGTCCCCTCTGCACGGAAATGAAGCTCTATGCTCGTGAGGAGGGCAGTACACTGTAGCGCTCGGGTTTTCCGCCATGGGAGATGTGCACAAGACTGCCAGGATGGCGTGCGGGGAAGCTCCCTGGTAGAAGGGGGATGCAGCGATGGGAAGGAATGCGGTGCCGATTTGTTCGAGCGACGAAGCCTGATCCAAATCCAGGGAGCCAACTATCTCAAAATCCACAGTCAGAGTGTTAATGAACCTTGTCTCCGGAATGCGGCCCCTGGTCTTTGCGCAATAACTGCCAACGGTATGCAGTCAGAAAGTGGGGGGCCGTCCGGATGATGTCGGCTGAAGGGGAGAAGCCGGCACCGTGCCGTCACATTACTACCCCCGAATGGAAATTCGGCACCCAATCCAACAGGGGCCGCACGGATGAAGTCGTCTGGGGCAGAGATGTCGGCACCTGTCGACAGAGAACACCCGGATGGAAATTCAGCACCGAATTTCCATTCGGATCCCCCAAAAGGAAAAAGGCTTTCGGATGCAGTCGGCTCGGGGGAAAGGCCGCCATCTGGCCCTCACATTACAACCCCCGGACGGAAATTCGGCACGAATATACAACAGGGGAAGCCCGGATGGTCGGGCGCAGAGGCCGGCGGTGTGCGACAGAGAACATCCCCTGGATGGAGATTCGGCGCGGAATTTCCATCCAGGCCCCCCCAAAGGAAGTCGTGTCGGGGGGTCAGGCCGAAAACTGGCCGGCATAAAACACCCAGATGGAAAAACGGCGCCGAATTTCCATCCGGGGCGGTTCGGATGCAGTTGGGGAGGAGGGAGAGGTCGGCACCTGGCCGTCACATTTCAACCCCCGGACGGAAATTCGGCACCAGGGGACGCCCGGATGAAGTCGCCCGGGCGTAGAGGCCGGCGGGTTCGACAGAGCATCCCTGATAGGAGATTCGGCGCCGAATTTCCATCCGGGCCCCCCAAAGGAAGTCGTGTCGGGGGTCAGCCGAAAAACTGGCCGACATAAAAACCTCCCCAGATGGAAAAACGGCGCCGAATTTCCATCCGGGGCGTTCCAATGCAGTCGGGGAGGGGGGAGAGGCCGGCACCTGGCCGTCATATTTCAATCCCCGGACGGAAATTCGGCACCGAATATCCAAAGAGCGGCGGAGAGGCCGGCACCTCTCCGATAGAGACCATCCCCCGGATGGAATCGGCGCCGAATTTCCATCGGGTCCCCTCAAAAGGAAGTCGTTAAAACCTCCCAGAATGGAAAAACGGCGCCGAATTTCCCGTTCGAGGCTGTTCCGATTTGCTCTAGCAGTCAAGGATTTCCAAGAAAAACGTTTCCATCCATCCGCTTCTGAATTACCTGCGTGAGGGAATTACCTACGTGAGGGAAATTTCGCGCGCCGCCCTTCCTGCGCGGATGGAAATCCGGCGCCAGATTTCCATCCATCCGCCTCCGAATTACCTGCGTGAGGGAAATTTCGCGCGCCGCCCTACATTCGCGGATGTAAATCCGGCGCCGGATTTCCAACCATCCACTTCTGAATTACCTGCGTGGGGAAAATTTCGCGCGCGCCCTACCTGCGCGGATAAATCCGGCGCCGGATTTCCATCCATCCGCTTCTGAATTACCTGCGTGAGGGAAATTTCGCGCGCCGCCCTACCTGCGTGGATGGAAATCCGGCGCCGGATTTCCATCCATCCGCCTCCGAATTACCTGCGTGAGGGAAATTTGGCGCGCCGCCCTACCTGCGCGGATGGAAATCCGGCGCCGGATTTCCATCCATCCGCTTTCTGAATTACCTGCGTGAGGGAAATTTCGCGCGCCGCCCTACCTTGCAGGATGGAAATCCGGCGCCGGATTTCCATCCTGCTGCGCTCCGAATTACCTGCAGGATGGAAATCCGGCGCCGGATTTCCATCCTGCAGCGCTCCGAATTACCTCTACGTTGGAAATTCCGGGCCAAGTTCCGTCGTTTTTCATCCGACATGGAGGGCTTCATCCGACATTTAATTGCGCAGTTGGGCAATAAATGTCCACCGCCGTCCGTTTTCATTCGGGCTGGCGACACATGGCTTCCTGGATAAGTACCCTAAATCTGATGCTAATCTTGGCTTAACATGCTATTCGAGGCATGTACCCCAAAAACGGAGATCTTTTTCCATTTTGGTTGGGACTTATGCCGCCTGAAGGGCGTGGCTCTCCTGAGAGAGACCTCACATCCAGACCGCGGCGGAAGTTGAAAGCTCTGTACTACGGACGGCGGCCAATCTCTCGCATGGCCAAACTGAAGCTCCAGCAGGAGATTCCAGTGTCTTGCTCACAACCCGCGCCAACTGAAGCCGAGTACTCTCAGGCAAGCCACTTCTGCTTTCGCTTTGTTCGATTTCGCTTTCGCTTTCGCTTTGTTGCCTCGCTTTGTTTTTGCATCTTCATCCTGGCTTCGCTGGATGAGTGAACCTTAGATAGTTGAGTGAACCTTAGATTGTTTGCAATGCGTGTGCAAATCCGGCAGCTCTGGAGAAGGCTGCTTGTGCATGTCATTCTCAGGCAATGGTTGCATTTGTTTTCATTGTTGTTGCATGGCTCTCCATACTTCCTTAATTTGTTATGTTTTCATTTTTGTTACACGATTGTTGCTATGGTGGTTGCGATGCTGGTTTTGGCACCGATGTTGGTTCTCACGATTTTGGGAATGACAGAGTGACGACGAGCCCGGCACGCTGGTGGTATCATCGACTGCTGCAACTCATCGCATGTTTGAACCGCCCACCTTGGAGCGAGAGGGCAAACTTCAACCTTTTGTTGGTGGACGGGAGGACCTGCAGCGAGAGTATGACAGAATAGGCATTGGGGAGGTTGGTGCAGGCCTCATGGCAGGTGAAGGGCGTGAGGAAGTGAGAACAGCAGATCCGGCAATGGAGTTGTTGATGCAGAAGCAGTAGGGCCCGTCCAAGCAAAGAAGAAGAAGAAAGCCAAGCACGTGCAATCCCCGGCGCGAGAGCCGTCACGGGCTACGGAGGGGGGAGTTCGCAGTGCACGCGAGGGTGTCAGTTCGCCTACCTCAAAGGTGGTCGTCCATCCGTGCTCCCCTGCTGCTAGCCCTAATAAGAAACAGAAAGCCCGTGAGAGGGCAAAAGAGAGGGCAAAAGAACAGGCAAGACACAAGGCTAGCCAGGAGGAAAGAGAAAAGGCCACTGAAGAGGCCAGGGGTTCCGAACTGACAGATTCCCATGTAAGTGAGGGACGCACAGAGACGGTGGATCCCTCCAAGACACCACAAAGAGGCAGCAACACACCGGTTAGACCATCGCGGGCAAGAGCAGCCCCTGCAATTACCCATACGGTGGAGAGTGGAGGAGAGGAAAGAACACCAGAAAGAGCACGGATTGTGCAAGTTCGAGGTGAAGCCAGGGAGAGGGCAATAGAGACGGGGAGAGTGCTGGAGGTGATTTCGCAGGTGGCTGACCCTGTTGAGGAGGACGATAGGGAGCTTTCTGACCAGGATGACATCCTCCCGGACATCCCCAGGCCCCAAACCCAGAGCATACAGGCTGGATTTGGCGATCCTGGTGGGCTGCCGGAAAACCCCTCTGCAGCAGATGTCATGTCGGAGGCGGATATGAAGTTGGCCGCTGCCAAGATGTTGGAGGCAACCCACAGCAATATTGGCAGGGTGCTGGGGGCATGGTGTACCCGGCCAAGCTTCGAATTCCCCTTTGCCGCTTGGTGTCATTGCAGGTGGTGAGACCTGCCCTCCCAGGCGATATCGACAAGCTGAAATTCTCTTTCCGGGATGGATATCGAATGGGGTCTGCCGCATTTTACGTTTCCATTGAGAACGACCACGGAGCTTCCCGTGCCCACACTTCCGATGAGGTGGACAAATCGGGTCCCCATTGGCAAACGCGAAATGAGGAGTTCGAGAGATCGATTGCTAGTGATCCTCTTTTCCAGCACTTGTCCAGTAAGATGTTCTACGTGTGGGACGGCAATCATCGCCTCCTGGCATGGATGGAGCACATTGCCCAAGCCCACCCCAACGACCTCGATTGGCATTTCGCCGTGGAGTGTGTTGTGCTGAAGGTTGCGGGGCCCAAAGATCGCAGTCTTCTCAAAGCTGCAATGGCGGACATCAACTCGTAAGTTACAACGCCTCTCGCTTTTGGACTTTGAATTTGGAAGTCATTTCATTGCGAATCCTCATATATGATGAAATTCCCATTTCAGTATTGTTTGATGGAAATGTGGCACTGCAGGGTGACTGAGAATGCCTTCATTGCCACCAACTTGTCCCATATGCTCTTCCGAGTGAAGGATGTCGGGAAGCAGGGGGTGCAAGAGTTTGCCAATTCCCTCAGTGCCGACCTCCTGCGCAAGTCGGAGGCAAAGGCAGACAGAACTTGGTATAGGCTGAGCGTCGACGCCATGGTGGACTACATATTTCGGGTAAAGCTCCGGACAATTTTGTTGAGCTAATTTGTCTCTCCTCCCCCAATAGAAGAAAAGGTCTTCACCGTGATTTCTAATCTCCTCCCCCAATAGAAGAAATTGTGTTGAGCAGGATCTCTAATCTTATGTGCGCATTCTTGACAGACAAAAATACAGCAGGATTTGGCACATGCGCGGAGGTTCTACATGGAGTCAGAGGAGAAGAATCCAACCCTCCCGGCACTCGAATCGTATGTCAAAGCTGCGGAGGTGAGGGCCCGCATAAAGTACAAGTCGCGGATGGTAAAGTACGTGGCCATAGCTGATCCCGCCCTTGGTGCCGACTTTCTGGTGGAGGTGGGGAAGCACTACTCTCGCGCTCTGAAGCCCATGATGACATTGGAGAAGCTCCATCATCTAGCCACATCCTATGTGGATGCAACAGAAAAGGTGATACATTCTTAACCAAATTGTGGTGGCAACAACTCCTTTTTGTGGTGTTTGGCGCTTACGAATATGCTGGGTGGTTGGACAGACCAGGTGGCTCCAAATCTGGAATGGTTCCCAAAGTACCAGGGACATGTGGAGCTTCCCCAAACCGGACAAACTCTTTGACCCCACATTCGACATGTGGATGAACCGCATGACATGGTGGTTTCAGGTACTTCCCCACGCTTCGTTTGGGGCTTCTACTCTAGTAGGGGGTGGATTCATTGTATTTTATCAGGAAAGCGATCTGATGGAGAATCTCCACAGGTGACGACAAATGCGCAAGAGCAGCTGGACACACAAGCACATCAGTTCAAGATGGAGATATCTCCTGCAGTAGAGAGCCTACGCGACTATGTGACGAGGTACTTTCTGCTCTACAAAACCAACCTATTCTTTCGGGAGATAACAGATGCTCGCCGGAGCCACAAGTTCACCAACCAGCCGAACGCGGACAAAGCAGCAATGCGCCTTCTGTACAGGTACATACGCGCTGCCTTTCTTTCAAGTCCTTGCATTTCAGGATGTTAGAGGCCTTATGTGGTGTTAGGGAAAATGGCGCCGAATTTCCAGTCAGGGCTCCGAAAATGGCTAAGTCCCTAGACTGGCTGGCCCGGAACTGGAAATTTGGCGCCATTTTCCAGTTCTAGGCCCTATTGCCGTTCAGGGACTTGGCCATTTTCGGGCTAAGTCCCTAGACTGGCTGGCCCTGAACTGGAAATTCGGCGCCATTTTCCAGTTCCAGGCCCTATTGCCGTTCAGGGACTTAGCCATTTTCGGGCTAAGTCCCTAGGGTGGCTGGCCCCGAAGTGGAAATTCGGCGCCATTTTCCAGTTCTAGGCCCTATTGCCGTTCAGGGACTTAGCCATTTTCGGGCTAAGTCCCTAGACTGGCTGGCCCCGAACTGGAAATTCGGCGCCATTTTCCAGTTCTAGGCCCTATTGCCGTTCAGGGACGTAGCCATTTTCGGGCTAAGTCCCTAGGGTGGCTGGCCCTGAACTGGAAATTCGGCGCCATTTTCCAGTTCTAGGCCCTATTGCCGTTCAGGGACGTAGTCATTTTCGGGCTAAGTCCGTAGGGTGGCTGGCCCTGAACTGGAAATTCGGCGCCATTTTTCCAATTCTAGTCCCTATTGCAGTTCTGGGACTTAGCCATCTTCGGGCCAAACCGGGAAAAATGGCGCCGAATTTCCAGTTCAGGGCTCCCAAGATGGCTAAGTCCCTAGGGTGGCAGTCACCGAAAACCGAAATTCGGCGCCATTTTTCCATTTCTAGGCCCACTCACGTCTGCCCCAACCTGGGAAAATGGTGCCGAATATGCATTTCAGGGACCTCATTGTGTTTTTCATGAATGCAGGTACTGCAAGTTCTCCCTTTTGGAGAAAGGTCATCTGTCTTTCGAGCCACCATTCTTCTTGGCATGGAGGAACCCTGGGGCTGACTCCATGTACACTGACGATATTGTGAAGGAGTGGCATCTGGAACATTTGCGTGATTGCCCTTGGTATGTGGACCTTCCGCCCGGCTCGCTCGACCGATCCGAGTTTCAATTGAAGCTGGATGCTGAATTCCGACGAAACCGGGCTCCGCTGCCTCCGTTGGGTGCAAAAGAGGCAAAAGCGCTTGCGAACTCCAGGAAAGCGGCAGAGCTTGCTCAGGCAGGAATTCAGGAGAAATTGCATGAGAAGAGTAAAGGCCAAAGGAAAAGGACAAGGAAACAGGTGAGTGCAGTAACACCCAAAAAGAAGAAAACCATCGGGGCATCGGAGGAGGCGCAGGAGGGGACCCAAGAGAGTGACTCGGACGACGACTTTGTTCAAGGTCCTGTGACTGCTGTTGCTCCTACCCAGTCACCAGTCGTCCGGGTTCCCAAGTCAGTTCGGAGTGGGACTGGCTCTGCCAAGAAGTTGGCATTTGAGGGCGAGCCTACACGGCGGTATTCGGCGGTGACGTTTACGCACAGGCCAAAGCTAGAACCTCCAACCATCATCCAATGCGTCAATGAGAGCTTCCTTGATGCTCTCGCCGCCAGGGCAAAGAAGGTGGCACATAGCAAGTCTCTGGCGGAGCAGAAGGGGAAAGCCAAGAAGAGGGCTGGCGGTACAGAGCCTAAAGACACCCCTGGTTTTGAAGCCATGATGGAATTCTTCACGGCTGTGAGCACGGATTGCAAGAGCACTCGGGGGGGGGGGGGGTTGAGGTGGAGAGAGCTTGCGACATGATTCTCCTCGACATTCTAGATGGGGAGCTGCTGGAGGGCCTGGATGGTGTGCCCACCTGGAACAGGTTTACTGAGGACTACTGGAAAGCCGGGTTTGGGCTGGCGGGGATGCTTCTGGATGACGGTGGATGTGTGGTTGTCCTTGCCACGAGAGGGAAGACCACAGAGAATGCGGTGGCAAGGTGGACACCAAAAAGTGTCACCCCGGTCCTCCTCAGAAAATGGTTCTGCATCAGTACACAGGGGTTGCGAACAGAGGGCCAAAGTGTAAGTTATCAATCTATTGCATTCACTTCATATTGTGGTGTATGTTAAGTAGACCCTGGAGTTGATCCCTTCTTTGTTGGATGTGCAGACATTGGTGTTTGAGGCATATTGCTTTGTGAAGAGAGGGTCTACGTTCAAATTCCGCAACGACGGTCGTCTTGTTGATGCCACTGTGGACCCTGTAACCTACGATGTCCTCTACAACTATGTGCCCCACTCCAGTATGCCGAAGGACACAAAGACAAGCAAACCGTGGCGGTACAGCCAGACCCGGAGCCCTGTTTTCATCCAAACCCTCATGGAGACGTGCTCGGATGTCCAAGGGCGGATTCTGGACTTCACATGCGGCACGGGTAAGCTTTCACATGCTCAGTTTGTCCCCTGGCCCAATTGCAATTGCATGCCGCAAGCTATTAACCGCCCGCTTTGTTCCTCAAGTGCTTCAATGTGGGCAGGGACGTTGTCCGACAGGCATGTGTTCGCCTTCGAGCCAGATACTGCCCTCCACAACTCGGAACTTGCAGCGGCTGAACGTCTGCCGAAAGAGGAAGCGGCATCCTCGGAGGATGAGGAAAAATCCGAGAAGGAGCAGGGGGAGGAAGTTGGGATCGAGGCCGAGGAGCCCCCGGTTTACGAGTGAGTGGTCACATTGTAAGTTGCTTCCAGATTTTGTGAGGCACCTCCCTCCGCTCTCTTATTTCATTGAAAACCCTTTCTGGTTGTGCTGGTATTGACATTCTTGAAGTGGATTTGTTCTTACTGAGCGTAGCTACGGCGTGAGCCCAGCCCCGTGAGCCTGGGAGCTGAGCTCACGTTCAAGCTACAAAGCGTGAGCTGAGCTCACGCTTCAGGGAAGCGTGAGCGGCACAAATCTGCTAGAGAAGAAGGTCCTATAGGCGAGGATTGCAGGAAGAGGGCCTATTACCATGGACAAAACAAAGGGGGCCAACACACACCATGTCTGCAATGCCCGCTCAAAAACAGAAATATGAAAACATGGCAGATTTGAGCTCAGAATGATTGTCACAATTTATTTCAATTCACAGATAGACGCTTACAATGAATTGCATGTGCATTTGCCCTGGTTCCGTAAACAAAATCCATATGTTTGTCAGAAATGCAAAGTCTTCACACGGCAACCTGCAAACCAGCATGGGAAGCGGGCATGGCTCGTATGTGTTCAAAGAGAAGTTGGCGGAGCTCCACGCGAGGTGTCCCTCTGTAGAAGGGTGTTCACTTCTCCATAGCCTAGTGTGGCTTGGTGGATGAATTGGTCTCTCTTACCGTCGCAACACATAATCACAAGGTATATGTAATATTGATGCTTGCAGGGGACCCACTTCCCTCTCATGCCGAGAGCGCCCTCACGCATCGTTACAAAGTCCGGACAAGTGCACGAAGGGAAATTCCCAACGGTAACCTGATATTCTTTGTCATGAAGAACTGACCCAATTGACAGCACTGTGTAAATCAGTCCATACCCCGGAGAAGGGACTTCGGTGATACGAGACACCCGAGCCTGCAAAATTCTAGCAGATTCCATCTTGCATTCGTGATCTGCACCCGAAGCGAAACGGCGCACTGTTTTTCCATCTCTTTTTGTTGGGTGGGAGTCGGCACCGGGTGGCGGCATTGCCGGAGCATGTGGCACATCTGTGCCGACAGTGCATGAGGGCACCACCCGGGACCGTGCAAGACAGAACCCTCCCTCCTCCAGCATGCTTATCTCGGTTGATGACAGCGACGTCCCAATTTGCACAGGCCAAATTGCGGGGGGAGGGGGTTTCATTATCACCGAAGGACGAACTGTTCCCTTCACGCATCGTGCCATATCGTCTGGGCAGAACCAAAATTTGTGGTCCTTTGACTCCCCACTATGATAAGGTCGGAACAACCCTGTGAATGTTGGAGCTGGAGTCCCCCTGGAGCCTTTGCATATCTTTGATTTGCATTTCTTGAATGAGGGGGTCCGAATTGCCATGCAAGCCACTCTAGATCCTGGTGGGGTGCGTTCTATATGCCACTCACTATCAATGCAATCGGATTCCTGCACCATGGCCACCGCCTCCTCCAATGGGATTCCCGCTGCTGTGCTTGTATGTTCTGCACCTGCTCCACTGGAGGAGGACCCACCTGGGAAGGGGCGGGCACACGACTCAGTCTGCAGTGGAGACACCTTTGGCACAGAGAAATTGACCCTGTCTGGCCGATGGGAATCTCCATCTGACCCTGGAAGAGTGTTCAATTTCCTTTTGCATGATCCAAATCTTTCCTCGCCTTCCAAATGGGGGATCCTGGATTGTAGAGGGGACCCTTCAGTGCATCTGTTTAGAGCTCTGGCCATCTTTGACGGGACTCCGGACCTACTCGCAGCCCTTAGCATCAACAAAGTCGTATCAGGGCCCTTGCCTCCACCCCGTCCCATCAGAAAATTGCGGTACCTGGTTTGTTGTGTAAGTGCACGCACCATGTCATCAGCAGTGGCCACATACAAGTCACGACCTGCTTTGGTAGACTGCTGCATCCAGGCGTTGTGAACAGTCTCCGCCAAATTACAGGATGGCATGTCGGCCAAGTCCTCCAAGGACATGTCCTGTAGGAGGCATTGCATGGATATGTGAGGAACGAAAACAAATGGTAGAGGTTCTTCAAGTGACAATCGAAGAACCCCAAATGAACAGGCACGATGCAAAATTTCTGTTTTTGGGATTGAAGAGGCTTACCGTCGTCATGAAAGCTCCCCACTGTCTGTATCTGAAGTGCCAAAAAACCAACCAGTCCTCCAACTCATTGACGTGGGTACCTGTTGCAGCACCAGAGGAGAACCACCAAGCCCGGATTGCCTGGTAAGTGCTCTCAGCTTCTCCCATTGAGGTGGCATTCTTGTACTTGAGACAAAGCCTTCTGTGCTCCAACTGCAGGTCAGGGCGAATGCAGCGCTTTGTATGACGTGCCAGAGATTGAGTCCAATGGAAGAGGCATGTGCGCTCCCTATTTTCCATTGGGACCTTAGGATCCCCCGAACCAAACACGCGTCGTACTGCATTGAAATTTGCCTGTGCACTATCAGCCATGAAGCCCGCAAAATTTGTGTTTTGTATTCCATTGCGCTGCATGACGGCCAAGAGCGAATTCCACATGAGCATCTGGGATTCAGTGTCCTCCGACTGCATATCACAAATTGCTATGGAGAGCACACGCTGGTACGCCGGATCATACACATGGCACGCCATGGTTGTCCAACCCTTCACCCGTTTGCAGTGATCAAACATTAACCAACATTTAGCCAAATCTCCTCCTGGTTGCATACGGCGGACAATGCTCACACCACTGCCTTCGCCCACAGCGGACATCTTGAACAAATACACCTTGGACAAGCCCTGGCCAGGGAAGATACTGTTTTGAATGAATTCATAGCGACTCCTCCGTTTCAGGTCCATAATGTTGTCCATGAATCCAGCAGTGCCTGTGCCCATTCTGAGTGCATTCACCAGGTTTCGAATATTGGGAGAGCTCAACACGGAGAAATGGTCCATGACTGCATTAAGCGAATCTGCATCCAACATAAGTTGTGTCGCATCCCCTTCACCCAGTATGTGTTTCTCCAGGAATGCCTTGCTAGCTGCAAGCGCTATAGCAGAAGGTGTTGCACAAGGGGCATTGTGGAACTCCTGCTTCAGCAGATTTCTAGCGATGTCCACGCTATCCCTGCAACTTCCTTTGGACACAGGATGCTCGTGTGCACCCATATGAATGCAGGCACGAGTCATTGTCTTGCATCGGTGTGCCACCTGATACATACGAGCGTGGCACACAGAAACACAGGACGGGGAAAGTTTGCAGAACCTGCACACGAAAGTATTGGTCCTGGGAGGGGCAAGCCCTGGGGTGAAAGGATTCAGGGGCACACCTTTCCACTCACTTTCGTTTGGTTGAGCGCTGTTTCTCAGGCGAGGGCAAGAAATATTCTGGCACTTACAATGCCCAACGCAGACTGACCTCCGAAATTTCAAGCCAATGTCGTTATGGATGTTCGACGTTTTTGTCCTGCACCAAGGATGTCCGTCATGTTTCTTGTCCATGCCCTGTAAAAGCCCAGCCAGTCCAGTGGAAGAGGTGGGAGGGTTGAGCTCAAACAGGATGTCCCTATCAAACTGTGCTGGCACGTATTGAACCCGTTGCACAGGAAGGGACTCCCAATCAACAAAACACAGCTCGCTCTTGCACCCAGGTTTTTTTGCTTTGGGGCATCAGCTTTCTGCAATTCCCATGGTGCCCACCTAATTTGTTTTGGGGGACAACTTAGGCTGCGTGGCAAAATACTTCACTGTGACATTGTCCGTGAACACCTTCACCGGGTTGGAACCAATATAGTGGTGTCAAAGCTCAAGGCAATGCACCACCGCCTTCATTTCTTTCTCGTGCGTAGGCCACCGTCGCTCCACTTCATTCAGTTTCTTACTTTCGTAAGCCACTGGACGTCCATCCTGCATGAGTACACCCCCAATTGCGAAGTCCGACGCATCTGTATGGATCTCAAATGGACGGTCGAACTCCGGAATTTTGAGGACTGGAGCTTCCGCCATCCACTGCTTCAACTCGGCAAAAGCTTGGCCACAAAAGGTGTTCCATACCCAGACTTTGGATTTACACAGGAGGTCTGACAGCGGCCCTGCGATCTTGGCAAAATTTCTCACATACTTCCAGTAATAGGAGGCGAGGCCTAGGAAGGATCGCACTCCCGGGACCGAAGTCGGAGGCTCCCAGTCCAAAATCGCCCTCACCTTTCTGTCATCCATTTTGATCCCATCCTGTGTAATCACATGCCCCAGGAACTCCACTACCATGTCGGGAAGCTTAAACTGTACTACTTGTTGTAAGCGCGTGCAAGCAAAATGAGTGAACGCCCTGAACTCCTTAGCCGTATAGGTGAGAGGTGTGCCAATAACTTTGGAACAGTGTAAGTATTTCCAGGCTTCATGTCCCTTATAGAAAATATCATCAGGGCCCAATTTCTCTGTTGCCAAGTTGTTCCAAGCCAAATTAAACCAGGAACGAAGTTGGGAATCCTTCTGCATCATAACTTTCGCATCATACAGGTACATATGAGGTGGTACTGAAGGTAAGACCCAATGATCCCCACTGGAATAACTCAGAAATTGTGATTGCATCTTCTGCTACTCAATGTGATAACGTGCCATGAAACAAGCAGCATAGTATAATCCACAGCCCATGACAATACTAGATACCTCCTTGGTCTTGGTATAGATGTACCCATGTACAACCTGGAAGGCAATTAATTCCTTCAGCATGGTGCCTGCCTCAGACTAGTACCTTGCAAAGTGATGATCCTCAATGGGTCGATTGTTCGGAAGAACCTTAGTCCGAGTTGCCACTGGCAACCAAATGCGCATGATCTGGTAATAATGTGCCAACGACTGCGGAGGACTAAATTCGTTCCAAGCCAAATCCAACACAATGGGATTTGGTTGAAGGAATGTTCAGAATGACATCTGGTACAATTCCAGCTTTGATAATGTGAACCTCTTTGCCCCTTCCCAGGGCTGCTAGGCTCCCATATGCATATTACAAACACAAATGAACATGATCTGGTCTTGCTTCATCCCATCCCACATCATTTGCTTCTACGTTTCCAAAGCCTTAATCCCATACCCATGCTGCACATACCTTGCAATCATGGCACTCCAAAAGGCCACATCTTGTTCAGCCACCTCTCTTGATCTTCTTTCAGAAGCTATGGTCATGGTTGAGGTGCCTGATTTTATCAACTGTGCCACTGCAGCTGCTACCTTTAGTTGACCATCTACCCATGCAACAGGTTTCTTGTAGCTATTGATCCACATGGAATCATAGGTAATCTGGAGCTTGAAGTCCGGCCTTCTTGGATGAATCTGGACCCAGACTCTATCCCTGCTTCTTCAGCTATCCATACCGCTGCACAAATCATGCATACATCCTTGCCTTGCTGCTAACACCTGACAATGACAGCCTAGATTTGTTCTAGGGAACACCCAACTCAACTTATCACTATGGTCAATTGCATCTGCTACTCTCTGTAATCCAACAGGCATTTCACCTTTTTGCCTCGATTGTCGTACCATTGACTGGGGTCAGAAAAAATATTCATTCCACAGCTTCTCCCCGTCTCAGTTGTTACATGTTTAGAACTGGATACTTCCCTGTTGTCACATTGGCAGTACCATGTCAAAGTCACTCCAAACTATCAAAGGTTCACTCAACCAGCTAACTCGCAAAATTCAACATGAAAATTTAGGGCCAATTCTAATAAGAGGGAAAAACAGGATGAAAGTGTGTTGAAGAAGGTGTCTTCATTAGCAGTGCCTGATTTTATCAATTGTGTCGCTACTGCTGCAGCTTCCAGTTGACCGTCTACCCATGCAGGTTTCTTGCAGCTATTGATCCACAAGGAATTATAGGTAATCGTGAGCTTGAAGTCCCGCCCTCTTGGATGAATCTGGACTGGCCCGACTCTACCCCTGCTCCCTTAGCTATCCAAGCTCTGCACAAATCATGCATACATCCTTCCCTTACTGCTAGGGCTGACAATGACAACCTACAATTGTTCCAGCAAACACCCAACCCTACTTATCACCCATGCAGAATTCAACATGCATCTCAGGGCCAAGTCTGATGAGAGGGCAAAACAGGCTGAAACGTGCCCTCACCACATTGTCCTTAACCCATGGAGGATTTGACCGACCATCAACCCAAAATGACCTCTTGTGCGTGTTGTTTGTCTGTAGTCAGGTAATGTCGGATTGGTCTGTGAGAACCACCACGGTGCAGCTGAGCAGGCAGAGATTGAAACACGGCCTGCTAAGACCTGCAAGCCAATACCATACATATCATCCTGCTCTCCCGGAGGTGACACATCCTCTGAATGAGCGTTGCCCTCAAGCAACTCTCCAGGCAACTCACTGCAGCTGTGAATGTTGTCAGTGTCGGCATCTTGCCTCGCTGGGCAACCGCAACTCCTCCTGTGAACGTCACAGGGAGCTGCACACGCCGGTCCTCCCTTGACTGCCATCCAGGCCTATATGAAGCTGACTCCTCCCAAAAATCCAGGGTGAAGCCCATGGGGTACAATACTGCCCCACCAACAAGAACATCGTATGAGACCGCGTCTGTCATAATGGCCTTGGCTCTCATCACTGAGCCATCTGTAGGATGATCCGGCTATAGTCTGATAGCCAACTCACGCCGTGTCATGCCCCGAGCCTGCTCTAATCCTCCCAGAGATGTCTGTATCTGGAAAGGGCACGGCTCCATATCCGCCTCCGTGAGGCCCAAGCTTGCAATAGCAGCTCTCCCAACATCAATGGCTGAGCTCTCGAGTCCAACAAGACTCGTAGTGGCCGGTATCTCTTGCTTGCAGGTCCACTCAAATAGAAAATGTCATCATAGTTGTCTAACTTGACAACTCCAGGTGTCACCATGGCGCGCTCGATGGCTGGCCTAACTGGCAGCTCCATCAACTTGGCAGCTGCAGCTTGCCATGGCGCCGCCGTGGCAGTCTTGACCCTCACATCTGAGGATCCCTCCGGCACTACACCTCCCACTATCTCCGCAGAAGATGAAGTAACCTCCCCACTCTCACAGAGTGTAGCTGCCAGCCTAAACACCTCAGCTGGTCTTACCCCCGGTGTCGCAATCATGGTAGCCGAGAACAATGGAGCCTGGCACACAGATGTGGCTGCCCCCAACAGCACACTAGCTGTCGTAGCCTTGGCAACACTAGGTAGTGGTGCTGCCCATGTAGCTCTCCCCAATGGCATAGTAACCTTCGCCTCGGTAGCAGTCAGGTGAGAACTAGGTGCCATGGATGGCGTCGACATTGTCTCCGCCAATGTGAATGTCTAAGGAAGCCTGGCCTGACGGCTTGCCTCCCCACGCTGTGGATCCAACTCCACCTCCGCACCGCGTGGCTCAGGAATTCGTGCTGCTCCTCGAGTCACTGCTGCAGCCGACTCCACTTGCACTAGTGGTAGTCCTACCCCGCACATAGTGGTAGTGGTCGTGCTGCCCGGCACTAGTGGTAGTGGTGCCCCACCTACAGTGGTAGTGGTAGTGGCACCCCTCACTAGTGGTAGTGGTGCCCCACCCATAGTGGTAGTGGTAGTGGCACCCCTCACTCCCTACCTTCTGCCCATATCCCGCCAGCATGCATCCCAACTTTGCTCTATCTCCTCTGTTACAAGACACTCCTCTCCTTTCGTGTTCACAGTGGATACATAGAACACAACAGATCCCTTGACATAGCCATGAACAAAATCGTTCTTCAACTTCGTGATGTCGTTCCTCAATGCGGGTCGAACCGCGGGCATGGAGATCATCCTGCATAGTGGGATAACCAGGTTTCCGCCGGGAACCTCCATCGACAGAATCACCTTCGAGGTGTTCACTTTCTGCCCACCCATAACCTCCTCGGCCTTGTCTTCATAGTGTCCCTCAAATGACTCCTCCTCACCATCACCTTCTGCCACTTCCGCATCTCCCCCCACGGATTTCCTTTTTTCTTTTCCTCGCACAGAATGAATATCCCTGTGAGTGACAGATTGAGCTCCCATGGATCTACCTTGCGTTGACGCAAGGTTGATTGATGGGGATGTAGCTTAGTCTGAAATGCATACCGCAACAGTCCATTGAACCAACTAAATCTTTGCGTCGACGCAGGGTTCTTTTGGTGGCTTCAGATAATCGACTTTCCCTACTTGCGTTTCTTGTGCGAGACTTCAGATGCAGAGAGTGGCTCAGAATCAGCCTCGGTCAACGCAGGTTGATTCGATTGCTGAATCTGCTTCATGTCACCTTCATAAACAAACGCTTTGGAGGTCAACATCAACCTTGCGTTGACGCAAGGTTGCTGTGGAGCTCTCAGATTGGTGTTCAACAACACAAAAAATCACATGGAAAAGCACATTGCAACTTATGGTTTCTTCTTGGCACTGTATGATCACCGGGAGCATTCAACAGTTCCATGGCTGCCAGGCGTTTAGGGTTTGTGGGATTGAACAGAAAAGGCACACGAATCAACCTCGTGTCAACGCAAGGTTGATTCGAGTGCAGCATCTGCACTCGTTTCATGCCCAGAACATACACTGTGGAGGTTGACATGATGTCGACTTTTCTGATGAGCATGGAATAGACAAAAAAAAAAGATAAAGCGGGTTGATAGTCACCTCCGGTTTCTTCTTTGCACTTGATGATGCTCCTGAGGCATTCAAATTTTCCATGGGGTCTGGAGGCAGCATACTTCCAAGGAGGTCCCGGTGGTGCGAAACAACGGCAGACGTTATGGTCTCTGTGTTCATCTCTCCTCCTGCTCTCTCAAGACCCTGGTTCTCCACTCGCAGTGCTTCCTCTCCCGAGCCCAGCTGACTTTCTCGTCCTCCCCCCCTTCAATTGAAGGTTGCTCTTCGGCCGCCTCCGGGATCACTTGAAGACCTTCCTTGCAGAATCGGGTTTTGGCATTCGACTTCATCTCCGCCGGAGGTTTCCTCTCCCTTTATAAGTTCCCGTCTTGCCTTCCTCATCCTCTCCTTAGCGCGTACCCTTTGCTTGTTTGATGTGAAGTAAAGTGTTCTTCGACATTTTCTTCTCCCTCGGGATATGGTCACCGTCTCTACAGAATCCAAGGTTGCAAAGACAATATGGAGAAGAAGGAAAAAATGGGGCTACGGTGGGTTCAACGCAAGGCCTTCCACGCCAAGATGATCGCTCGGAACGACCTGTGCGCCACATGCTCATTCCACATGCATGGCGAACACGTGTCCATCTAACCGTTATGTATATCTCCGGAAATCATTTTTTTCTCATCCACCGAAATTCGTTCGGGTCCACCTCTCTTCCGAAAAAGTTCATTGATGAGTAATAGCTTTAGGGATGTTTCAGAGGAATGTGAAGTATGTACGGTTGTACAGCGGTGCAGGTGCCGTTAAAATTGAATGGAAATGGGCATCTCATCTGGAATCTCTGACATGACAGGCAAATGGCGGCTCTGTCAGTGAATCTTGCTGAGTTGGTTTTCCAATGCACTGGTGGGGCACCTCTGAGAAAACAATTGCATTCTTTGATTAGGGCTGACATTATCTACTCCGCATTTGGGCACTCTGCGACCGTCCACTTGGTTCGCATGGGGACACATTTCTACGATGTGCCGAACCGCGTTAGGAGACCTGCAAGCGGGTGCGACACCTGCAACTGTGTGTAAGGACGTCATCTATACAGCCAAAAAACTCCGCTCTAGTACAACCTACAATCAGAAGCAACGTCGGACTGTGAACTATTCGTTTGAAGCAACATTGACAGATGGCCTCCCAGCCCATGGGCTCCCTTGACGCGGACTTCTTCAGTGAGGACCACCCTGTCCCCTTTTCTTACGAGGTGGAAGATGACGGTTTTGCGGTGGTGCATGAACACGTGCTCGCAACGCAGTTTCGGAAGGAAAATGGAACTCTATTCCTTGAAAGGGAAGTGTACGATGCCAATGGAAAACTGCTCAAGTACGCGTTCCAGAAACCTTCGCATACTGCACCAACCACACAATGGAGAGTGACTCCAGGCAGATATAGGGTGCTCAGTGCTCCTCGGAGACAGTCTACAGGATCGTTCTTTACTCCTGGCACGGCAGCATCAGTGGCCCAGGAGAAAACATCCGTGGTTGTCAAGAAAGAGTCAAGTACCGTTAACATTGTAGTTGAGCTTTCGGACTCATCCTCCGATGACACCTGTGAAATACCGCCCGTGGATTAGCCATGTCCACATCAGGAAGCAGATGTGGAGGAGATCACCAGTGTCATTCCTAAACTAAAAGCCATGGGTGGGATGGCAGGATTCAAGAGTGAGTTAAGGGGGATTGACTGGAGCACTTTCAATGTTTAGAGGGTGGCATTCTTGCCGGAATCTTTTGATGGTAATACTGTTTTTGAGTTGCCTCCTCCTGGTCGCGTTGGGGGCATTTCCAGTCTTATGGGAGGAATGGACAAAAAGCACGATGGGCACCCTTGGTGCCGCACAAAAATCTCCAATATTCACAACCACGACAACCTCATATTCAGGCAAACAGTCTGTAATGGGCACCTGAAATGCGAGAACATGAAATGCAGACACTTCGCATTGTCGGGTGTGCAAAACCAAAGCGAATGGGATGGTGTCACTGAGAATCCATTCAAGCGTGGTGTGACACCTCCATACAGTAACACTTTTGTGTGCAAGTTCTGTAGGGTACCGCCTTGCTGCCTTGCAATGTGTGGCGCCAGAATGTACTATGTGGTGCATCAATTCAAAACCCTGACTAGAGCCTGTGTCCATTTTGGTTTTCACAACCACCCTGTGTCCAAGGGGGATTATAGGGAGAGCGTTGAGACAGTCTCGCGTCTGATGGCAAGAGTTGGATACCAATCCAACTGGAACCACATCTGCAATTGCCATGGGGGCGAGCAAGTCCTTTCTGGAAAGCCGTATTTTGTGTGCATCGGATTTGGTTGGAGGAAAACTGGAGGGACCAGCTTTGGACACTGTTCTGGACCATTTCTCGACTTTGACTTCTCCAAACATTAGGAATCAGGTGAATGCTTTAAGAATGGGCTCTGGGAGCCGAGGTTATATGGACAATATTATGGATTTGAAGAGAAGGAGCATGTACGACTACATCCAAGACAGCGTTTTCCCGAGGCAAGGAGCCACGAAAGTGTTCCTGTTCAAAATGTCCACAAAAGGTGAGGGCAGCGAAGTTAGCCTGGTTAAACGTATGCAGAAGGGTGGCAATCTAGGCAACTGCTTCCTTATGTTCGATCACGTCAAGAGGGTTAAAGATTGGACCACAATGGCATTCATGTTTACGACCCTATGTACCAGCGTGTCATGACAATTGCAGTGTGTGACATGTAGTTAGAGAACACAAATTCACAGCAGCTCATGTGGGAAGCTCTCATTCGTGTTATGGCCTCCAATGGTCTCCCATCTCCCAATTTTGTTGGTTTCATGGCCGACAGTGCTCAAGCTAACTTCAACGCTGTCCGCATTGTATTCGGGATGGGAGATCCAAAAGTGCCAATGCCTGGAAGAGAACGTAGGTGTCTTTTCCATTGGACACAATCCCTGGATAAACACACAAAGGCAGACATCAAGCCAGATATGCAGAGTATGCATCGTCAACTGTGCAAACAGTACAAAGACGCCAAAACTATGGGGGAAGCGAATACATTGTTCCAGACAATTCGTGCCTGGTGGTACTCATCTGGAGCGGCATCGGAGGACAGCATGAGGGCACTGGAAGACTGGTTCGCATTTTGGCACTTCCGTTATCGGCAGTGGGGAGCGGCCATGACAACGGTGAGCGGTTTGCATTCACCTTCCTTTGGGTGCTTCGGATATATCTTTCAGGGTCCCATCCTAATATTGGCTTTGTGTTTTTTTGCCTTGCAGCATATGTCCATTGAGGAGATGGCAGACATGCCGTCATGCAATCTAGCGGAGACAGTGCACAATGCCCGGTTGTAGCAATCCGGCAAAAAGGGAAGAGATTTGTACGCGGCTACGGCCGATGACCTTATCCGTGCTCTGCAGCAGCAAACCGATACAGGTCATTCTTGAGGGGTGGCCTTGGAGGCAAAGGCCCGGACAGGAGCGAGTTGATGTTGCGGGTAGCGAGAAGATTGGGGGATCCCAGCAAAATAGCGCAGGCAGTGAGCATATGTGCAGAAGGTGAAGAGAGATTCGGGTCTTGCAAACGGAAATTGGATACCCCTCCCGGATCGGATGCAAACTCCCATAGGGCGGATAGGGTCAACTTCTCGACGCCACGTGTTCCCTTGGATCAGAGATGGAATTGCGGAACATCCACAGGTGAGGGCCATTCTGCCCCAGACCGGACCCCTGCGTCAAGCACTGTCACTGCAATGGTTGAAGACCAGAACGTGGTGCGGCATGTAATAGAGTCCATGTGCTTGGACGAGATTTGGCATATAGAATGCACAAATGCTGGATCGCGTGTGAAATGCGCGGCGATCAGGGCCACCAATCATGAAAAATGTACATCATTAATATCCAAAGGGAAAGAACGCACTGCAGCTCCTACATTCACTGGTTTGTTTCTCCCTTACGGCCAAGGAGAGGCCTGTGAAGATGGGCACAGGTCTCACTCACCAAGAGATTGCAATGCTGGAAGAGGCGGGTTTCTCCCTCGCCAGACATTCCATTACACGTGAAGGTGTTTCAAGTACAAGCGGTTCATGGGTACCTCCGCCTGACGCTCACTTGTGGCCAACCAGACGGAATGGGAAGCTGGTTCGACGATTCCCTCCAACCGCAGAACACTATGGCAAAATCGAGTCCGCGAGAATGCTTCACGCTCGTGTTGCGGGAACAATGGAAGTGCCTGATCCAGGGTATGGTCAGGTCTTCACCATGATCTCATCCGCATCTGCTCTGCAGGACAAGACGTACGACATCACTGTTTCCAATTTTCCAAATTGTACCTGTCCTGATTTTGTTGGTATGCTTTCAAGTAGTTTGGGAAAGAGAGGGAAGTTCATACCGTGCAAACATCTTTACTTCGTCTTCTTGAGAAGGATGGTTTGTGATCCAAAGCGGGACTTCTTCATTCACCAAGCCACTATGAGTTTCAACGAAGTCAACACACTTCTACAGCGGGATACAAGCCCATAGAAAGCATTCACTTGACACTCCGAAATCTGTGTTTTCCTTGACTACAACTTGTAGTGGAATGACTGTTCAAGTCCAGTGTCTCTCAATGTATGTCGTCTAACATCTTTGCTATGCGTGGGTGAATTCATTTGTCGCATTGGTATGTCATTCTATTTTCATTAGCAAGCACAAGAAACTACCTTCAGATAGACAGATGATGAAATCAACCTCGTGTTAACACGAGGTTGACTTGGAGTTTTCCAAATCCCCCTTGTGCCGACACAAGGTTGATTTTAGTTCTAAGAAAAGAACATCGTGTCAACATGAGGTTGATTTTAGTTCCAGGAAAACAACCTCATGTTAACACAAAGTTCATTTCAGTTCTAGGAAATGAAGCTCCTGTTAACAGAAGGTTGAACTCTAGGAAAGCCCGAAACCCTTCATCCGTTTCACCTTCATGTGGTGATATCAGCAGTTGGGGGCCCCACGGTTATAGGCCCACATTCTTTGTGGTGACGTGGCATGACCTGGACCAGGCTCACCCACGTCAGCTGCGTGAGCGTAGGCTCACGCCACGTCATCATTGTGTGAGCGTACGCTCACACGCTCACGCGGTAGCGTCGTTGCCTCTAGCCACAATTTCAGGAGGCGTATTCCTAGTCACCAGCAAACACTTCTCAGAGTCAAATATTGCTACGAGATTAGCATATGTCAAAGTACCTATTGATAATAGGTTCTTTGTGAGGCATGGCACGTAAAGAACATTGCTGATCTTTTTTATTTCTCCGCTCGGGAAACAAATTTTTACATCACCCTTGCCGCGCACAGCGTGCGATTGCCCACCGGCAGTTTTAACATTAGATGGCTCTGTCGGCTGTTTTATGTGATCTAGAAGTTGTGAGTTTCCAGTGACGTGCCTTGATGCCCCTGAATCTAAGATCCATGATGTATCATCTGTTTCTAAAGCCATTGCTACAAGTGCCACCTCCAACACTTCATCGGCAGTCTCCGAATCGTCAATCTCGGGCTCACCTTCACTGTCATCACAAATGACATTAATTTGTTTTCCTTTGTTCCTCTCAAAGGAAGAAGTTTTATCGGAGAAGGAACTCCCAATACCTGGACATTCCCTTGCCCAATGTCCTTTCTTTCCGCATTTGTTGCAGTAGCCAGGTTTAGTTTGTGAGCCAAACTGTCCGACATTAGAGTTGAACCTCCTGTTTTCAACTCGATCGTTTCTCCGCGCTACTTGAGATCCTTCGAAACTTTGGAAGCCGTAGCAGCTGCGTCCACCACCCCTTGTTGGATGTGGGTGGCAGCATTCTTGGTCGCTGCTTCGCCGTCGCTAAGAGAACTAGGTCCCTCCTCGTCTTGGGCTCGAGTTCGATTTGCATTGCCGCTCTCTTCAAGTTGGAGCCTCCCAACTATTTCTTGGATGGTTGGGAGTTCTTTTTTCGCTCGAGATAGCCCTAATGAAGCTGTCGAAACTGGCTGGCAAGGCATTGATTATCTGCTCCACGATGATGCTCTCGGATGGCAGTTCACCAAACTCACTGAGTTGGTTGAGTGTGTCTTGTACTTGCCTCATGAAGTCAGCGACAGTCATACCTTCCTCCATTCGTAGGTTTGAGAAACGATTTCGGATTGCCAACCTCTTGGCGTTGTTCTTGACTTCAAACTGCCTCTTCAAAATATCCCAGCACTCCCTTGGTCCTTTGGCATGGAGTATGAAAGGTACAATCTGGTCTTTCACCGATAGCTTGATTAAAGAAAAAGCCTTCATCCTTTGCTTTCTAAGAACATGATCAACATCTCTAGGATCGGGCAAGAGCTCAGAGACGGAGCTAGTGTCGGCGGAGCTACTGTCTTCCTCCGGTTGTACTATTTCCCAAAGATCCTCGCGTTCAAGGATACTTTGTATCCTGAACTTCCACATGGCATAGTTTGAAGCCCCTTCAAGCTTCTGGTTCTCACCTATGGAGTGCTCTGTTCCTGACATACTGTTCTACGATGCGATATACACTACAACAAAAGAAATAAATAAATAAAGTAAGTGTTTACAGATCAATAGCTTACACTAATCTACTTTCAGCATAAAGAAATGCTATGAAGAACTAAGAGAAAGAAAGCAAACTACTTGCGTGTAGCCTCTCCACGTTGTCCCAGTCGCTTGACCATCTTCTTCTTTGTTTCTCTACGAAACAAAAAAAAATGCTCTTCACATATCCTCCTCAGACTCGAATCGTATAGGTCTTAAAGGTACCCTCAAAGATTCATGACTACCCGTGTAGTCCACTATCCTCGCTCTGATGTAAACAATGAGTTGATCAACTAACAGGAACACCATGGGTGTGAATACATATACAACGTTTGTCACATGGATAAGGAGAGCAGGACCACATGGGCCTTATCGCTAACTGTAATGAAGCTATAATTACTGATGCAAACGGTGGCCAGCTACTATCTTGATTTAAGGAGCGGTGCACAACAAAGGCCTGATCTAGCGGCACCACAACATGGGTGTGTTAATTGCAACAGACTGCGTTTGGATGGCTAAACTGAGAGAGCGAGAGAGCTGAACTCAGTTTGCCGTCAATAACCTGTGTTTCCAAACTTTATTAAACTTCGCAAATACATATGGCAAAGGCATCCTTACTAGGCCTTTCGTATATCTTCACCACACATATATATTCCAAGGTCAACTGATCTACATTGAAAGAAACAAATGAAAGACCTTTTCTTCCGTGGGTGTCGGGAAGTCGATGGCTGGAGTTAACTTGAATCACTTACACTACAGTGTGACGAATGAGCCTACAGACCTTAGCTTTCAGACCTTAGCATTCAAAGTAGAGAAAACCTTCTCAAGTGCGAGAATTGCGCACCGAAGGGGAAACGGTAGAATTTGGAGCACAGACTGTGAAGGCGGTGGACTCTTGCCAACCGCACTCTTGACACACATCGAGTATCATAGCTAACACCTATTCGTTGCTGTAGCCGCATCACATCATACACTGCTCGAAGCCCAATCGGATCTATTCGTGGTGGCTTTGAGGCCGGCGATCGATACGGAAAGGACGATGCAATGTCCGCGGGAGAGATTTCCGAAATTTGTCCAACGGAAGAGTTGTAAGTAGTACGAATGTGCTCATGCTGTCATCGGGGAAGTATCTCAGGAGATCTGGATCTGGCGGGTCTCAGCCTTAGGTTTGTTAAGTTTTGGGGACGGTAACAGTAAGCACGCCGTTCTCTACTTCTGCTGTCACTGCGTCCGCATTTGCGTTCTCTGGCAGGCGGAACCGGCGCAGAAAGCTACCCCGGGACCGCTCAACACGGTGCCATTTGTCTCCCTTCTGCACCTCCTCCTCCTTCCTCTCTCCACTGATTTCCAGTGTACGTCCGTCCACCATTTGCACTTTGATCTCCTCCCTCTTCAGACCTGATCCATCACAATGTGCACAACCTTTAAGAAACTTCAATGACTTCCTCTCTTTCAGAATTCGAGAATAATTTTAGTTCACTTCGACGGAACAAGCAGTTGAATTGGATATACCGACTGTACTCCTCCATTCACCCCAGTGATGACCAACATTTGCCAAATTCTGGAGACATTCTTTACTTTCATCTGAAGCAAAGGACAGGAAGAGAGCATCTGAACAAAAATTAGTCAAGTTACCGGGAAGATCAGCTTTGAAGATTTGTGCCTCGGGAGTCTCACGCCAATCGATCTGCGCACTCGCCACAGCCTTTGCATTCCGAGCCATCTCACGGGATGGCTCACTCTCGAAGACATCCCAGACGGTAGGAATGAGGACGGGATCATAAACACTGTTGTCGTTCCCAAAGAACAATGAAAGAGCCATCGATGCTGTCCGAGGTCTTCTTCAGTAAGACTCTGACACTCAGAATGCGGGGACAGAAGACGATCAGTCCACAGCTACTGCACGATCACAGGTGAAGAAGTAGGCAAAGTCCGCCGAGAAATTCTCACAAAGATTTCTAGAGAAGATGGAATGAACTGAACACGGGATAGAGCAATTGTGAAATGAGGGTCACAGGGTCTTCTTGTTTTATAGAGACGTCAAAATGCTGTCGCGTACGTCGGTCGGAGAACGAGAAGCTTCCGGAAAGCACCCGACGAGACGACCCCTTCGTTGAGGGCCCCTCCCGTAGTGTTCGTCCGTCTGGCATTGCCTCATCCATATTGGAGTTATCATCCAAGATCTTCGAGGCCTCGTGATCTTTCTGGTGGATGAACGTTCTGTTATGTTCCAGAAGAGTCGGGAGCGCAGAGTTGCAGAGTGTGCTTCGTGCTGGTCGTGTGGCGATAGCGACGGCAGAGGTCTGGAGAGATCTAGAGGAAACTCGAGGTTGAGAGAGAGGTCAGGAAGGAGCAGGAAACCGACACAAAGTAGTCTATATAAGAGGCATTCTACGTTGCGTTTACAATCTGCACTCCCAGGAATTCATCATCGTGCTGCTGCACGCATCGAGCTCAGAGTTCTCTCGCTAACTGATTTCAAGTGATTCTGCTTTGACCTCTCTACAAACTAGCCCTGAACTATGCACCAACCGCAGTCAAATGGCCCTGGCATCCTTCTTCGGAAATCGCTTCGGCAGTGTGCGGGATCCATTGTCGTGGCCGGACTACGGTGCGCTGTGGGACCAGGAACCAGCTCGCTCGTTTGTGGAGGATGCGCGCGCTATCGCGCCCAATACGAGTACTTAAGCCCGTATTGAAAACTCATGACACAGTCATACTTTTGGTGTTGAACATCTTCCTACGATCATTTTGTGACACATACTTCAACAAAATCTGTGCACCTATAATACCATCAACTTCCGTCTTAATTGTTGCGATGTTTCACGATCAGTAGTGATCGTGACCCTACTGGTCATTACACTTAGCCTACACTCACGACCTATCAATCCTTGCTTTCCTTATGAACATTTTGTCACTGCCACTACTCCAGTGACCGCCTTTCACTCCACTTCTGGTCATCTTTCGGTACATATACACTCATTGTGCTCCTGCCTTTCACTGAACAGGAACATTCTCCACTTGACTAACATTTCATAGAGACTTGATAGAAAGATCACCTTCGAGGCCCGAGAATCCTGCCAAAAACCCCCCAAAGAACTCTCCTTCCCTTTGGAACTTAAGGACGACCTGAATAATAAACAAATGCCACCACCTAGTTTCTGAGTGGACCTAAATACAAGCCTTGAACTATCTCGAAAGCTATTTTGGATGCGCTAAGTGGCGCTTCCATTTTTACGATCCGTGATTTCATCCTTCATTCTCAACGGCAGTGATTCAATTCGTTCCAACGCCTCAGATTTCCCCATATCATGTTTGGTGAGGGAATTGCTGACATGCCTGATGTGAGGTTGGCCAACTGTTGCTGTCGTCTCCTACATTCTTCAGCAGTGTAAATTTCTGAGTCGTTCTGTCAACCCTGTCGACTTGTATGTGCAGTTGCAACCGGGTGCCAATCTCTTCCTCCCTCACACCGACTATTTTCGCTGGATCGATCTTCAGACGCCAACGCTGATCTGCAGTCGAGCTAAATAATGCAGCAGATGGCGCCAAAAGCGATCCCAGCCTCCTCTCAATGATTCCTCGGAAATGTGTCTCTCTCATCACCACTCTTCCATCTATGAAAGTTCGTAGTTCGACCCCTCATGCACCTTTGGAAGGCTGAATTCGTGAGTCAAACAAACCCTGCTGCCCTGCAGTTGAGTCTTAGCAGAACCGATTCAAATTACTACTATAAACATATAACTGCCTCATAAATGCAGCTACAGTCGAGTAATGAAAAACAATTGTGAAGTAGTCAGAAAATGTCGGATTGGTCTGTGAGAACCACCACGGTGCAGCTGAGAAGCCAACGATCGAAACACGACCTCCTAAGAGCTTGCGGCACATACTGTACAGAGTCTACCAAAAAAGGAGATTGCGAAGATCATCCTTGAAGGTCGCGAGGTGCGAGTTGCTCCATCCTATGCGCATTGCCAAGGGTGATGCTCCAACTCAAGCTGCACAGGCTCCGCCCTCCTCCTGTTCCAGTTCGATGTTAAGAAACAGATGGTGGCGCGGGAGCCCTTGTGGCGAAGAGACACCCTAATTTACGCTTCCTTCGGGAGGCGGAGGCGTCTATATACCGTAGCCTCTTATACGGTTGGGCAGAAAATAATTATTTTAAGCATTTGTCCAAAAAAATATAAAGTAGTTCCACCATTTCTCGTACCAGTTCTGGTCTGTCTTAGAGAGGACTTCGTTTTGTCAATGCTCCAGTTCAATGAGCAAGCCCTCTTTCTACTGCAACCTTATATTTAGATTTAAGCTCACCACTCGAAGTAAACCAATGATAGAGAGTACCTCTACTCAATTTATCAAAGGGACTTCCAACGACTCCGGGTTTTTTGTGAGCTGTTCGCAAATACTGCAAAGCATCAGCCAACGTGTGGTTTCTTTTCACTGCAGCAGATATCAATGACCAAAGTTATGGTGTAAACCAATTCATGTATGTCCCCTTGATTTGACCTGTGTACATAGAAGTACCTTTAAAATCAATACCAAGTTCAAGATGATGCACAAAATGATATTATAATATATATGGATAAATATAAAGAGAATATAACTGACCTTCTTCCGTGTAGATGAAGATACATCGTTGATTCACAACAACCAATGTCTATTCTGTCATTCTGCTCGATCAATGAAACAGTACATACGTTTTGCTTACGAGGTCTCTCCACTGGCCGCAGTCTGCTTGATTTAGGCACATCGGTTTTGCTCGCAAGATCTTGGATAAATCTTTCTTTGTCTTTGGTAACCTGACATCTATGCCCTAGAGTTAGTTTAAAATTGAGACGATAAAATGATTGTAATGTAATAGAGCTTAGAATATGTGGCAGGATTGCTTCCTGTGCTGGAAGTTCATCTATTTCTAGATAAGGTTCTACAAACCTCGTATCAAAATCCCTTGCAAGCTTTTCCAAAGTCAACACCACAATACTTTCTAGAGTGGAAAAATCACTTAGTTTTGCCATCAAACTTCCATGTATACATTGTGGTCTCTGCTTGCAGCCTTGCAATGTTGTCTGCCTTTTCAATGCTAAAGCTGCTCTACTCAGTTCTCCTCTATCTCAAAGTAACTTGTTTGCCTTTCAATCTACCCCCAGTAAACAAGTGGATCGATGTTGTCAGCTTCATTGACGGCTTGATCCACGTAGCGCCTTGTGTCAAATAATGTAACGGTACCCATTATCACCTCAGAATAGCTAGCTCAGTGCTGCCTAATTTATTTCAAATCAGATAAATTATTTAAGACTAGTTGGTAGGTTTAATTCATTAATTACTCACTGACTCTTTGCCCAATCAATACATATTTGGCTCATGACCTGTCTAAATTATTATAAACTTCATAACTGAATTGCCCAAATAAGATATATTAATGTGATATTGCCCAACCGTTCAAAGAAAAAGAAAAATTATTGGGCAAATTTTTGCCCAACCGTATAAGAGGCTACGGTATATATATATATATATATATATTGGCGCAGGAGACAAAGAGGACCAAAAAGAAGGCTAAGTCCATAGGGAAGATTTCTGTTCATCCAACTCTTGTGGACATTGGGTTTCGTAAGAAAAATGATGATATTCATCCGAGGTGGCCTCGTGAAGCGGGTTTTGCTTCGAAGCTTGGAAACTTCCGATTGGGGCTTGCTGTCTTTGGCTTGTAATCACAGATCCAAAGGGAATGTCGGTGCCGACATTCACTTCTATGTCTGTGTCCTTCCAAAGCTAGAGATTGCATTCACCTGGATTAGGAACTTAGGGTGTGTTTGCAGTGTCCTTGAATGATATTTTGTGAATGGCGTTGACCACATTCACATCCAGAGCTGTTGTGAGCTCCCGAGATTTATTGTACGTTTTGTATATTGAATGTCCTACTAGAAACTGTGTTGCCTCTGGTGAGAAATCGTTAGGCTTTGTAAGCAGTGTAATCATAGATCCAAAGTGAATGTCGGTGCCGACATTCACTTCTATATCTGTGTCCTTCCAAAGCTAGAGATTGCATTCACCTGGATTAGGAACTTAGGGTGTGTTTGCAGTGTCCTTGAATGGAATTTTGTGAATGTCGTTGACGACATTCACATCCAGAGCTGTTGTGAGGTCCTGAGATTTAATGTACGTTTTGTATGTTCCATTGATTTTTTAGTGAGCGTTCCTCACTCTAGTTTTCTGAATGTCGTTGCCGACATTCACTTTCCTTGCAATGTTGTTGCCTCTTGTGAGAAATTGTTAGGCTCTGTTAGCAGTGTAATCACAGATCCAACGTGAATGTCGTTGCCGACATTCACTTCTATGTCTGTGTCCTTCCAAAGCTAGAGATTGCATTCACCTGGATTAGGAACTTAGGGTGTGTTTGCACTGTCCTTGAATGGAATTTTGTGAATGTCGTTGACGACATTCACATCCAGAGCTGTTGTGAGCTCCTGAGAGCTCCTTAGAGCTGTTCTGAGCTCCATTTCCTTCCTCGTTTTTTTCATTCTATGCTACTGGCATCTTACTCACTTCGCGCTTTGGTGGGTTGGGTTTTGTCTCTTGTTTCACAGGTACACAAAATATGTGCTTATGGATGGAAATCACATCAGCGGTATTCCAGACTATCTTGACATGTGGTCGGACCCTGCAAACGATCCAACCATGTGCACTGCAGGGATATTGAAGGACTGGAGTCCTTCTCACTTCAGAGACTGTGGTTGGTACCTAGACTGCCCACCTGAGCACACGACCTTTCAAGAGCAGCACATGAAATATTTGAACAATAATGCTGAGATGCTGGCTCCTCTGGACGACGAGGAGTACCAAAGAAACATAACAACATTGGCTGCCAAGGACCCTGATGCTCAGGAAACGACGCAGAGGGGCAAGAAGGCGGGGCGCAAACCAAAAGACAAGGCTCCTGATGTCATAGCCATGTCACCAGCAAAGCCAAAGGACAAAGATAAGTCCAAGGACAAGGAGAAGGAAAAGGACAAGGGGAAGGAGAAAGAAAAAGAGAGGGAGAGGAAAATGAGAGTGAGAAGGACTTCACTGCTGGAAGGTATACCCGCACAATTCAGTGCGTGTTCGATGCCAGGCCACACCCTTCCCGTGCTGATTCGGCAAGAGAGATTAAGATTGTCAATGAGGGTTGGCTGGCGATGATGTAGAGTCAAAAGAGATGATACACTGGGGTGCCTTCGCCTACCTGGGACAACATGATCTCATTCCTTAATTTGGTGAGAATTTGATTTTCTTTCCTTTGCATCTGTAAGTGTCATTTGCAGTATTAAAGTTTGGTTCTTTGAAAACATTCTTGTCTTCGTTCTAAAATTGAACATGTCTATTGCAGGTGAGCACTGGTCCCACCTCCGTGTGCGCTGTGCAGAAAACATTTGCGGCTGACATGGTCATTTCTCGACATCCCGGACGGCCAGGCTGTGCCAGAAGTTCTTCCGAAGGGCAAGACGCCAAGCTGGAACAAATTCGATGACAACCATTGGAGTTGGGTGTTCAGGTTCTGCAATAATTTCCTCTCTGATGCAGAGACACTTCTGCTTTTTCAGTCATGTGACAAAGATAGTCGTCGGGCATTGGCATCATACCTGAAGTCCTCTGGGTTTGAAGTTTTGCGCACATGGAATTGTGTGAACATCCTCTACCTTGTGAAAGGGGGTTGTCCTGGTCAGCTGGTATGCCATCTCCCTTCTGCATGTGCTTTCATGCTGCGTTTCAATGTTCTCTGTAGCTCCACTATAGAAGAATCTGTAATGATAGACACCGATCAGCACAAATTCGTGACAAAACAGATTGTTGTATGCCAGTTTTTTGAATAGCCAATGTACAAACTTCCACTATAGTTTGTGTTTACCACCCTAACCTGCAGTCTTTGGCAGACGAGGATGTTCGAGGCGATCTGCCTGCGGAGGATTTGCACCTCAAATACATCATCCTCCGTCCGCAGCTTTGAGATTTCTGACTAGGGTTGTTTCGTCAACCCCCGTATGAGCCGCATGTCGATGACATTTGTACAACTTCATGCAGTCCAATCAGACTCTCAAGAGACCAGATGGCACTCTCTGGAGAGGTGCAAAGGAAAAAACCCCAGCGTTCATGCAGATACTGCTGGAGTCATGCAGCCACTATTTTGCACGGGTGGTCGATCTTTCTGTGTCCACAGGTTCGTTCTCTCCCTTTCGAATTGATTTTCTTTCACCAGTTTCATCTTCTTAAATTCCCCCCCCCCCCCCCAACAACCTGTTCATGCCCTCCTGTCTGGTGCAGGAGCAACTTACCATGCATGCAAGGCAGGCGGAAGAAGCCTTTTTGGCATGGAGGGTGATTCTGACCTTTACAAGACAGTGGTCATCCCCCTTTTGTCTCGCTCCACTTCAGGCACACTGACTGAGAGGATTCAAATCCGAAATGATGACGATCCCAAGGACAAGCAGGTCTAGAACGACTTTTCATGTGAGTAAGTCCTAAACCCACTTTGGGAGCCATACTCAATTTCTCGAACATCAAATTTACAGTAATAACTTTTTTCGGGCTGTGACTTGCAGGAAAGGCAACGATTGATCTTCAGGAGATACCCCCATTTGTGGCGGGTCTGTTTTTGACAGCCTCCTTTCCAGTTTTCTGCTTTCTGTGTATGCCGAAGCAATGGCACTTCATGCGGCTGAGTCTCTATCCCCTGACTTTTTATTGCCTGGACGCAGGTGTAGCCAGCGTAGATCCGGAGTTCTTAAATACTTAGACTTAGATGCAGAGGACGCGGGGATACATTGTACTGACTCTGAGTCAGACTGAACTTTGTTCTTTTAATGTTCTGTTTCATCCTCTTCGGAAAACATTGAATCCCCTTACTCCACTGTAGTTCTTCTGGCAGAAAATAAAAAATAAAAAATCAAAGAATCCACTTTCATTAAAATGGCAATATGTATGAATCCATCCCACAAACCCCACTCACTCTTGTCATATCCATTGTGCATTCATCTACTGTGTATTCATGCGTGCTCCATTCATGAATGTTTTCCTTTATTCAACATCCATTGTACATTCATCCACTGTACTCTGTAATCCACCCACAAACCTACCACACTCATGTCATATACATTGTGCATTCATCTCATCCCACATTCATCCATCTACTTTCATTTTTCACACTCATCCATCTGTTTATCATCCACTCTACATTCATCCATCCTTCATTCATCTGTTGCTTTCAGGTGGGAATGACCACGTCCTTTTATTATGTCGTCCAGCTTGTTTCCGCGGAGGGTGATCTTCCGTGGGAATACACTCCACTTCTTCCTTGGCGTGTGGTGACACGACCTTCAAGCGCGATGACGTGGAGTGAGCCCCGTGATGTGGCGTTGGCCGAAGGTGACGTGGCGTGAGCGCAGTTGCACTCACGCGACCAGGCTCACGCCGAGGCATCCCTGCACATCTGTGAATGACTCCAGTGGCATCAGCCCTATCTTCTGGATATGGAATAGTGTGTGGCAGAGATTGGTCGTCACATGGGAGGTTTCATTGGACCTGGAAAAACCTTCGACTCATAAGATGATTTCAAATTGTGGAAACACAGACCGGAACGGGAACAATGTTGGTAACTTACTTGTTTATGTCGTGCATGGCTGTCAAGAGCTGCGTGACACGTCCTTTGTGGTCGAGTACCATGGAAACCACGCTCCAGTGCCATTCGATCTCGTCCGAATGCAAGCTTGAAATGTAATCCATCCAGGCAAGCAGTCTATGGTTCCCATCCCAGACAAAAAACATTTTTTCCATAAACGCTTTTGTGGAGGCCTTTTTGGACAACTTGAACTCGAACTCCCTGTTTACATCCTGCCAACATGCATCCCAACTTTGCTCTATGTCCTCTGTTACAAGACACTCCTCTCCTTTCGTGTTCACAGTGGATACATAGAACACTGCAGATCCCTTGACATAGCCGTGAACAAAACCGTTCTTCAACTTCGTGATGTCGTTCCTCAATGCGGGTCGAACCGCGGGCATGGAGATCATCCTGCATAGTGGGATAACCAGGTTTCCGCCGGGAACCTCCATCGACAGAATCACCTTCAAGGAGTTCACTTTCTGCCCACCCATAACCTCCTCGGCCTTGTTTTCATAGTGTCCCTCAAATGACTCTTCCTCACCATCACCTTCTGCCACTGCCGCATCTCCCCCCACGGATTTCCTTTTTCTTTTCCTCTACAGAGAATGAATATCCCTGTGAGTGACAGATTGAGCTCCCATGGATCAACCTTGCGTTGACGCAAAGTTGATTGATGGGGTGTAGCTTAGTCTGAAATGCATACCGGAACAGTCCATTGAACCCACTAAATGCTTTGCGTGGACGCAAGGTTCTTTTGGGGGCTTCAAATAATCAACTTTCCCTACCTTGCGGTTCATGGCACGAGACTTCGGATGCTGGGAGTGAACAAAAGAGGCATCAAAATCAGCCTCGCGTCAACGCAAGGTTGATTCGAGTGCTGCATCTGCTTCGTTTCACCTTCATAAACATATACTTTGGAGGTCGACATCAACCTTGCATTGACGCAAGGTTGATGTCGAGCTCTCAGATTGGTGTTCAACAAACAAAAAAACCAAATGGAAAAGGAGATTGCAACCTATGGTTTCTTCTTGGCACTTGATGATGCATCGGGAGCATTCATATTTTCCATGGCTGCCAAGCGGATACGGGAGGAACAAAAAAGTGGATTGGCAGCAGGGAGTCGCCGCACCGAATGTTGATGGAGGTCAACATCAAGCTTGCGTTGACGCAAGGTTGATGTTGACCTCTCTGTTTAGCATGGAACAGACAAAAAAAAGAAAGGGAAATAGAGGGTTGATAGCCACCTCCGGTTTCTTCTTTACACTTGATGATGCTCATGAGGCATTCAACTTTTCCATGAGGTCTGGAGGCAGCATGCTTCCAAGGAGGTCCCGGTGGTGCGAAACAGCGGCAAACGACAGCGTTTCCGCGTCCATCTCTCCTCCCTGCTCTCCCAAGACCTGGTTCTCTACTCGCAGCGCTTCCTCCCGAGCCCAGCTGACTTCCTCGTCCTCCCCCCCTTCTATTGGAGGTTGCTCTTTGGTCGCCTCCGGGATCACTTCAAGACCTTCCTCTCCAAACTGTGGTTGCAGAATCGGGTTTTGCCCTTCGTCCTCATCTCCGACGGAGGTTTCTTCTCCCATTCTAAGTTCCCGTCTCGCCTTCCTCATCCTCTCCTTAGCGCGTGCCCTTTGCTTGTTTGATGTGAAATAAAGTGTTCTTCGACGCTTTCTTCTCCCTCGGGATGGGGTCACCGTCTCTGCAGAATCCAGGGTTGCAAGGAGAATAAGAAGAAGAAGGAAAAAAGGGGGCTACGGGAGGTTCACCGCAAGGCCTTCCGCGCCAAGATGATCGCTCGGAACGACCTGTGCGCCACATGCTCATTCCACATGCATGGCGAACACGTGTCCATCTAACCGTTATGAATATCTCCGGAAATCATTTGTTTCTCATCCACCGAAATTCGTTCGGGTCCACCTCTCATTCGAAAAAGTTCATTATTGGGTAATAGCTTTTGGGATGTTTCAGAGGAATGTGCAGTATGTACAGTTGTACAGCGGTGCAGGTGCCGTTAACATTGAATGGAAATGGGCACCTCATCTGGACTCTCTGACATGACAGCCAAATGGCGGCTCTGTCAGTCAATCTTGCGGAATTCGTTGTCCAATGCACTAGTGGGGCACCTGTGAAAAAACAGTTGGATTCTTTAATTAGGGCTGACATTATCCACTCCGCATTTGGGCACTCTGTGACCATCCACTTGGTTCGCATGGGGACACATTTCTTTGATGTGCCAAACCGTGTTAGGAGACCTGCATGCGGGAGCGACACTTGCAATTGTGTGTAACGACGTCTTCTATACAACCAAAAAACTCCGCTCTAGTACAACCTGCAATTAGAAGCAACATTGGACTGTGAACTGTGTGTTTTGAAGCAACATTGATAGATGGCCTCCCAGGCCATGGGCTCCCTTGACGCGGACTTCTTCAGTGAGGACCACCCTGTCCCCTTTTCTTACGAGGTGGAAGATGACGGTTTTGCGGTGGTGCATGAACACGTGCTCGCAACGCAGTTTCGATTGGAAAATGGAACTCTATTCCTTGAGAGGGAAGTGTACGATGCCAATGGAAAACTGCTCAAGTACGCGTTCCAGAAACCTTCGCATATTGCACCAACCACACAATGGAGAGTGCCTCCAAGCAGATACAGGGTGCTCGGTACTCCTCGGAGACAGTATGTAGGATCGTTCCTTACTCCTAGCACGGCAACATCAGTGGCCTAGGAGAAAACACCCGTGGTTGTCAAGAAGGAGTCAAGTACCATTAACACTGTAGTTGAGCTTTCAGACTCATCCTCCGATGACGCCTGTGAAATACCGCCAGTGGATCAGCCATGTCCAGATCAGGAAGCAGATGTGGAGGAGATCACCAGTGTCATTCCTAAACTGAAAGCCATGGGTGGGATGGCAGGATTCAAGAGTGAGTTGAGGGGGATTGACTGGAGCACTTTCAATGTTTAGAGGGTGGCATTCTTGCCAGAATCTTTTGATGGTAATACTGTTTTCGAGCTGCCTCCTCCTGGTCCCATGGAAGGAATGGACAAAAAGCACGATGGGCACCCTTGGTGCCGCACAAATACCTCCAATATTCACAACCATGACAACCTCATATTCAGGCGAACGGTCTGTAATGGGCACCTGAAATGCGAGAACATGAAATGCAGACACTTTTGCATTGTCAGGTGTGCAAAACCAAAGCGAATGGGATGGTGTCACTGAGAATCCATTCAAGCCTGGGGTGACACCACCATACAGTAACACTTTTGTGTGCAAGTTCTGTAGGGTACCCACCTTGCTGCCTTGCATTGTGTGGCACCAGAATGTACTATGTGGTGCATCGATTCAAAACCCTGACTAGAGCCTGTGTCCATTTTGGTTTTCACAATCACCCTGTGTCCAAGGGGGATTACAGGGAGAGCGTTGAGACAGTCTCGCGTCTGATAAGGCAAGAGTTGGATACCAATCCAACTGGAACCACATCTGCAATTGCCATGGGGGCGAGCAAGTCCTTTCTGGAAAGCCGTATTCTGTGTGCATCGGATTCGGTTGGAGGAAAACTGGAGGGACCAGCTTTGGACATTGTTGTGGACCATTTCTTGACTTTGACTTCTCCAAACATTAGGAATCAGGTGAACGCTTTAAGAATGGGCTCTGGGAGCCGAGGTTATATGGACAATATTATGGATTTGAAGAAAATGAGCATGTACGACTACATCCAAGACAACGTTTCCCTGGGACAAGGAGCCAGGAAAGTATTCATGTTCAAAATGTCCACAAAAAGTGAGGGCAGCGAAGTCAGCCTGGTTAAACGTATGCAGAAGGGTGGCGATCTTGGCAACTGCTTCCTTATGTTCGATCATGTCAAGAGGGTTAAAGACTGGACCACAATGGCATGTCATGTTTACGACCCTATGTACCTGCGTGTCATGACAATTGCAGTGTGTGACATGCAGCCAGAGGACACAGATTCACAGCAGCTCATGTGGGAAGCTCTCATTCGTGTTATGGCCTCCAATGGTCTCCCATCTCCCAATTTTGTTGGTTTCATGCCGACAGTGCTCAAGCTAACTTCAACGCTGTCCACATTGTGTTCAGGACGGGATATCCAAAAGTGCCAATGCCTGGAAGAGAACGTACGTGTCTTTTCCATTGGACACAATCCCTAGACAAACACACAAAGGCAGACATCAAGCCAGATATGCAGAGTATGCATCGTCAACTGTGCAAACAGTACAAAGATGCCAAAACTATGGGGGAAGCGAATACATTGTTCCAGACAATTCGTGCCTGGTGGTACTCATCTGGAGCGGCATCGGAGGACATCATGAGGGCACTGGAAGACTGGTTCGCATTTTGGCACTTCCGTTACCAACAGCGGGGAGCGGCCATGACAACGGTGAGCGGTTTGCATTCACCTTCCTTTGGGTGCTTTGGATATATCTTTCAGGGTCCCATCCTAATATCGGCTTTGTGTTTTTTTGCCTTGCAGCATATGTCCATTGAGGAGATGGCGGACATGCCTTCTTGCAATCTAGTGGAGACAGTGCACAATGCCTGGTTGTAGCAATCCGGCAAAAATGGAAGAGATTTGTATGCGGCCACGGCCGATGACCTTATCCGTGCTCTGCAGCAGCAAACCAGATACAGGTCATTCTTGAGGGGTGGCCTTGGTGGCAAAGGCCTGGACAGGAGCGAGTTGATGTTGCGGGCAGCGAGAAGATCGGGGGATCCCAGCAAAATAGCGCGGGCAGTGAGCATATGTGCAGATGGCACCCCTCTCGTGGGAAGAGTTCCCCATTTGGAAGGTGAAGAGAGATTTGGGTCTTGCAAACGGAAATTGGACACCCCTCCCGGATCGGATGCAGATTCCCATAGGGCGGACACGGTCAACTTCTTGACGCCACGTGTTCCTTGGATTAGAGATGGAATTGCGGAACATCCACAGGTGAGGGCCATTCTGCCCCAGACCGGACCCTTGCATCAAGCACTGTCACTGCAATGGTTGAATACTAGAACGTGGTGCCGCGTGTAATGGAGTCCATGTGCTTGGACGAGGTTTGGCATATAAAACGCACAAGTGCTGGATCGCGTGTGAAATGCGTAGCGATCAGGGCCACCAATCACGAAAAATGTACATCATTAATATCCAAAGGGAAAGAACGCACTGCAGCTCCTACTTTCACTGGTTTGTTTCTCCCTTACGGACAAGGAGAGGCAAAGAACCAAAAGTTCTGGTTCTGCGCTGACGATTGCGGGAGATGTGTGTGTGGGACAGTGAGGCCCTCCGTGGTGAGAAAGCCTACTCCACCAACCGTGTGGCCTGTGAAGATGGGCAGAGGTCTCACTCACCAAGAGATCGCAATGCTGGAAGAGGCGGGTTTCTCCCTAGCCAGACATTCCATTGCACGTGAAGGTGCTTCAAGTACAAGCGGTTCACGGGTACCTCCGCCTAACGCTCACTTGTGGCCAACCAGACGGAATGGGAAGCTGGTTCGACGATTCCCTCCAACCGCAGAACACTACGGCAAAAACGAGTCCGCGAGAATGCTTCATGCTCGTGTTGCGGGAACAATGGAAGTGCTTGATCCAGGGTATGGTCGGGTCTTCACCATGATCTCATCCGCATCTGTGCTGCAAGACAAGACATACGACATCACTGTTTCCAATTTTCCAAATTGTACCTGTCCTAATTTTGTTGGTATGCTGTCAAGTAGTTTGGGAAAGAGAGGGAAGTTCATACCGTGCAAACACCTTTACTTCGTCTTCTTGAGAAGGATGGTTTGTGATTCAAAGCGCGACTTCTTCATTCACCAAGCCACTATGAGTTTCAACGAAGTCAACACACTTCTACAGCGGGATACAAGCCCATAGAAAGCATGCACTTGACATGAAGAAATCTGTGTTTTCCTTGACTACAACTTGTAATGGAATGACTGTTCAAGTCCAGTGTCTCTCAATGTATGTCGTCTAACATCTTTGCTATGCGTGGGTCAGTGCATTTGTCGCATTGGTTTGTCATTCTGATTTCATTTGCAAACACAAGAAACTACCTTCAGATAGACAGATGATCAAATCAACCTCGTGTTAACACGAGGTTCACTTGAGGTTCTCCAAATCCCCCTTGTGTCGACACAAGGTTGATTTTAGTTCTAAGAAAACAACATCGTGTCAACACGAGGTTGATTTTTGTTCCAGGAAAACAACCTCGTGTTAACACAATGTTCATTTCAGTTCTAGGAAATGAAGCTCCTGTTAACAGAAGGTTGAACTCTAGGAAAGCCCGAAACCCTTCATCCGTTTCACCTTCATGTGGTAAAATCAGCAGTTGGGGGCTCCACGGTTATAGGCCCACCTTCTTTGTGGTGACGTGGCATGACCTGGACCAGGCTCACGCCACGTCAACATCAGCGCCACGTCAGCTGTGTGAGCGTAGGCTCACGCCACGTCATCGTTGTGTGAGCGTACGCTCACACGCTCACGCGCCAGGCTCACGTGGTAGCGTCGTTGAACACTGTACAGAGCTTCGAACTCATACCTTTTTCTGTGTTTTCACGAAGTTTCAAATGTGCTTCAAAGTTTCACAAAGTTTCAATATGGCTTCCTATTACATCAAAACACATATCATAGTATAGGGGCACAAACAGTGTGCGGCACCGCACACTGTTTCGTACTGCCATTTCACCTTCATGGAAGTTTGAGGAACAGGGCATGGTTCACACTTCTCAACCCCTAAATGAAGAGAGGGACAAGAAACAGTGTGCGGTGCCGCACATTGTTTCTTGCTTTCATTTGTCTCTATTTGAAGCAAGAGAGACAACTGAATGGGTTCATTCCAAACAAAAAAAGAACACTTGACGGGGTTTCAAAAATTGTACCCCAAAGTGACTCTTCATTGCTTACAGGTTGATTGAAGCTTGACAGACAGAGTTGGGTGAATAAAATACAAAGGGGCTGAAATAGTGTGTGGTACCGCACACTGTTTGAAGCTACTATTTCAAGCCTGCTTAAAACACCTGAAGATTCAAAGTTCCACCCAAAAGAGAGAGTTCCAGGGGGGCAGAAACAGTGTGCAGTGCCGCACACTGTTTCGTGCTGCCATTTAGCGCTGATTGTAGCATGCCTCACACAGGGGAATGACACCTCTCCAATCAAGGCACTGGTGTGAAAGGATTTAGGGGCACCCCTTTCCACTCTCTTTCGTTTGGTTTAGAGCTGTTTCTTAGGCGAGAGCAAAAAGTATTCACGCACTTGCTTTCTTGTCCATGCCCTGCAGAAGCCCAGCAAGTCCAGTGGAAGACGTGGGAGGGTTGAGCTCAAACAAAATGTCCCCATCAAACTCTGCTGGCAATATTGAACCCGCTGCACCCGAAGGGACTCCCAATCAACAAAACGCAGCTCGCTCTTGCACTCAGGCACCCCTGCGAGGGCTTTCGATTTCGGAATGACACTCGTTATCTCCTGCAATTCGTCAGCATTCAAGAATGGAGTCTAGACTGGCGCAGGTATCTCAGAAACATCCTCCAAAGACGAGTATGAAAGAGTCACGAATGTAGTGGATGTGCTCACCTCTTCATGCACTGTGCCCTTCTGTTGCACGACCGATGCTGCAGTGCCAGGGGTAACCACTGATCCTGCTGATTCTCTCTTTTCCAATGACCCGATGTTTGCCTGGGAGGACTCTCCACTTCCTCCCACACTCGCCAACCAATGGTTTCTGCAAGTGCCCAGAATCCAAATTCCCATCCTCGTCATACACCTCTTTTTGAACAAGTAGAGAACCCAATTCCAGTGGGAACACTGTAACCAGCTCATCCTCATGAACAAGTGCAAACTCATCCTCATCTGCAGTGCGAGTCAGTGGAAGACTACCTACATTGCAATGAAACCGAGCGAGTCTGTCTCCCTCCTTGAACATGTTTTCCTTGACTGAACCAAAGTTGTGATCCACAGAGGGTCCTCCGGTTCGCAAACTGATAACCCGTAATTTTCGAGAGGGGATCCACCTCAAACGAACTGAGGTGCATAAGGGTAGCACAGTCCCAATGGCTGCGGGCGATGTATGCAACGAAAGGATGACATGCACGGCGGAAGTATGCACCGAACTCCGCAGTCAACCACATTGACAGACACCAACTGGAAAAACTGACTTCGAAGACAAGAAGCCGTATTGCGTTTGGATGAAAAGCAAACCATTGCATAGGATATGGAGCCATCCATTATGGAAAGACGGCGATGGCCCCACGAGTCCAACAAACAGGAAACCCAGAATCAAATTTGTTTGTGTTGTGCCAGAAGATCACAGCACAAACACTGACACTCAGGGGGACACTCCGTAGGAAGGTGCGCAACACATTACGATTGCCGACACCAAGCTTTATACCGAAATCACTGCATTGCGCCGGCGTCGGCGAAATGTAAATTGCAGGATAGGCAGTACAACATACGTGGATGCATATGTGAAGCATCACAATTATTGCCAATGTGCAAGTCTTGTTCAAAATTCGACTTGCGACAGTTTTTTATAGCACTTATCAATTTCCATGAATGCAAAAAGCCTTTCGTATACTGGTAGCCGGCGAAGTACATCTGACACATGCCACAACTAGACGGAATGGCAATTGAAGTGCCACCACTCTGTTTTCTGGGTGATTGAGAGGCAGAGAGATGGATGAATTCCGTTCGTACATAATGATGACACCCGCATCCAAATACGATTAACAATGTCCAAATTGTATTTTTGATATATGCCAAAGCAACCGTTGTTGCAAACGTCAAACTGGAGAGCTCTAGAGGCAGTGTGGGGAGCGGTTGTTTCCATCGGAGGAAGAAGAGAAGGAAGTGGTTGTACTTTACCAGCACTAGGGATAGGAAGTGAGCCAAAGAATGAGGTTAGAAATAGACGAAGAGGGAAAGGAGGAAGAAGAGGGCAATGAGGAAAGATTGGCGATGCAAGAGCAGGATTTTGGAGAGGAACAGCAGCCCCCCATACTGCGGAGAACGGGTGAGGAGGAGACTGCATCCGAGGGAGAGACGGACACCGAAGAGGACATTGATGCCGGCCTCATGAAGAAGCAAATTTTGGAAAAGAGGATGGAGGAGATGCTCCACAACATGCTCGGCGTAGACAGCAGTCCCAAGCGCAAAGGGTCTCCTGCGATTGGAGAGACAGCCAACGCAACACAGAGAAAAGTACAAGTGTTGTTTATTGTGACCTTTTATTTTGATTCACGTTACGCTGGCCCAGTGTGCGGTGCTGCACACTCTGTACGCTCCCTGTGTATACAGAGGATTATGGATGCAGGAGAGAGTGTGCAGTGCTGCACACTCTTTGTCCCCCTTCTGAAACTAGCAATTTTGGAGTGAGATGGAAGCTTAAAGCAGTGTGCGGCACCGCACACTGTTTCTGGCCTTCCAAATTGGCTCGAAACCGTGGCATAGTATAGGATTCAATCTATTGAGGCTGAAATATGTGCAAGTTGAAACCAGTGTGCGGTGCCGCACACTATGTCTTGCAAGTTGTTTAGGGTTTGCTGGTTGTGAGATGTCGTTATCTATATCCGTTCCCCCAAACTTCAAAACATAGAAAAATGGAACGAAACAGTGTGCGGAACCGCACACTATTTGTGCCCCTCTTCTTTGATGTTTTTTGATGTCAAAATGTACAACTCCAGGGGTCTTTCAGGTATCAAACAAACCTAAATGGAAGCACAAAACAGTGTGCGGCACCGTACACTGTTTGTGCCCCTCTTCTTTGCTGGTTTCTGATGTCAAAACGTACCACTCCAGGAGTGTCTTTCAGGTATCGAACACACCTAATTTGAAGCACCAAACAGTGTGCGGCACCGCACACTGTTTGTGCCCCTCTTCTTTGCTTGTTTTTTATGTGAAAATGTACCACTCCAGGAGTGTCTTTCAGGTATCAAACACACCTAACTCGAAGCACAAAACAGTGTGCGGCACCGCACACTGTTTGTGCCCCTCTTTTTTCTGTTTGATGTCAAAATGTACCACTGGAGGAGTGCCTGGACAGGTATCAAACACACCTAATTTGAAGCACCAAACAGTGTGCGGCACCGCACACCGTTTGTGCCCCCCCGATTCAGGTGTATGTATTTGCACTGTACCCTCCAGATCCTCTGTTTCATCCAACGACCTCTTTCTACAGGGCTTCAATAATATGACAATGCTAGCTTAATATAGTGTGCGGCACCGCACACTGTTCCAGCCCGTCATCATTGGTCTTTAAGTTTTTGAAATGCAGGCACTTAACACATTATATCAGGGCTACACTGACACTGAAATGTCAGCACTTCAATTGATGAAAAAAACTATAATGGAAGCACCCCCCTGAAACAATCGTATTCGTTTGAGAGAAGGCCCCCAGCTCCTCTGTTTGAGTCCAGTCACCTCTCTTTATCCCCCTTGAGTCATATAGAAATGCATGATGGAAACAGGGCTTGAACCATAGCTTGGAACAGTGTGCGGCACCGCACACTGTGTGAGTCCGTCATGAATGTTCTTCTTTCCCTTCAAATGTAGGCATTTAGTACTCTCTTCCAGTCTGTACACTTAGTACACTCTTCCAGTTTGCACGGAACAGTGTGTGGCGCCGCACTCTGTTTGTGCCAATTTTTTCTTTCGTACCCCTTCTGCATTTAGTTTAAGGCCCCCTCATACAATCATTCTATGTTTGATTTGTAACCCCCAGGTCCTCATTAGGAGTTTGCTCACCTCCGTGTATCTCCCTTGAATCATATTGAAATGCATGGTCCAAACAGTGTGCGACTCCACACATTGTTTCAGCCACTCTTCAATGTTTGTTTTTTGTTTGAAATGTGAGCACTCAACACATTCTAGCATCCGTGACACTGTTAGTGCCCCCAGAACGCTCTCTTTTGGTTGAACATGTGTCCCTTATGGTGTGTAAAGGAGGCTAGAATCAGGGGAAAATGCTAGCACGAAACATTGTGCGGTGCCGCACACTGTTAGTGTTGCCCTGAAACGATGTCTTTTGGTTGAAAATGCATCCCTCCTGCTAAGTGAAGATGTTTAGAATGAGGGCAAAAATGGAATCACAAAACAGTGTGCGGCACCGCACCCTGTTTGGGCTCCCCTGGAACGATCTCTTTTGGTTAAAAATGCATCCCTTCTACTAAGTGAAGATGTGTAGAATGAGGGCAAAAAGGCATCACAAAACAGTATGCGGCACCACACAGTGTTTGGGCTCCCCTGGAACGATATCTTTTGGTTGAAAATCTTTCCCTTCTTCTAAGTGAAGATGTGTAGAATGGGGGAAAAATGGCATCACAAAACAGTGTGCGGCACCGCACACTGTACGGGCTCCCCTAGAACGATCTCTTTTGATTGAAAATCTATCCCATCTGGTGTGTAAAGCAGGCTAGAATCAGGGCAAAATGGATGAAGGAAACAGTGTGCAACACCGCACACTGTTTGTGCCCCCCATGAACGATCTCTTTTGGTTGGAAAGGTGTCCATTATGGTGTGTAAAGCAGGCTAGAATCGGGGCAAAATGGCAGCACGAAACAGTGTGCGGCACCACACACTGTTTGTGCCCCCCGGTAACGATCTCTTTTGGTTGGAAAGGTGTCCATTATGGTGTTTAAAGCAGGTTAGAATGAGGGCAAAATGGCAGCACAAAACAATGTGCGGCACCGCACACTGTTTGTGCCCCCCAGTAATGATCTCTTTTGGTTGAAAATGTGTCCCTTGTGCTATTTGAAGTGTCTAGAATCCGGGCAAAATGGCATCACGAAACAGTGTGCGGCACCGCACACTGTTCGAGATCCGTTGGAACGACCAATACTTTTGTGTGCAGGTTCTGCAAGCTTGCCCCGTCCTGTGTTTCTGTGTGTAACACTCGTATGTACCAGATGGCACACCGGTGTAAGACAATGACTCGTGTCTGCATTTATATGGGTATACACGAGCATCCTGTGTCGAAGGGAAGTTGCAGGGATAGTGTAGACATGGCTAGAAATCTTCTGAAGCAGGAGTTCCACAATGCCTCGTGTGCAACGCCTTCTGCTATAGCGCTTGCAGCTAGCAAGGCATTCCTGGAAAAACACATACTGGGTGAAGGGGATGCCACACAACTAATGTTGGACGCAGATTCGCTTGATGCAGTGATGGACCATTTCTCTGTGTTGAGCACTCCCAATATTCGAAACCAGGTGAATGCACTCAGAATGGGCACAGACAGTACTGGATTCATGGACAACATTATGGACCTCAAACGGAGGAGTTGCTATGAATTCATTCAAAACAGTATCTTCCCTGGCTAGGGCTCGTCCAAGGTGTATTTGTTCAAAATGTCCACAGTGTGCGAAGGCAGTGGTGTTAGCATTGTCCGCCGAATGCAACCTCGAGGAGATTTGGCGAAATGTTGGTTAATGTTTGATCACTGCAAACGGGTGAAGGGTTGGACAACCATGGCTTGCCATGTGTACGATCCAGTGTACCAGCGTGTGCTCTCCATAACAATTTGTGATATGCAGTCAGAGGACACTGAATCTAAATGCTGATGTGGAATTCTCTCCTGGCCGTCATGCAGCGCAATGGAATGCAAAACACAAATTTTGCGGGGTTCATGGCTGATAGTGCACAGGCAAATTTCAATGCAGTGCGGCGAGTCTTTGGATCGGGGGATCCTAAAGTGCCAATGGAAAATAGGGAGCGCACATGCCTCTTCCATTGGAGTCAATCTCTGGCACGTCATACAAAAGCGTTGTATTCGACCTGACCTTCAATTGAAGCACAGAAGGCTATGCCTCAAGTACAAAAATGCCACCTCAATGGGAGAAGCTGAGAGCACTTACCAAGCAATCTGGGCTTGGTGGTTCTCCTTTGATGCTGCTACTGGGATCCAGCTGAAGGAGTTGGAAGACTGGTTGATTTTCTGGACTTCAAGTACAGACAATGGGGAGCTTTCATGACGACGGTAAGCCTCTTCAATCCCAGAAACACAAATTTCACTTTGCATCGTGCCTGTTCCAATTCCTCTAGGGTTGCTAGATTGTCACTTGCAGAATCTCTGCCATTTCCTTTCATTCCTCACATTTGCGTGCATGGCCTCCTTTAGGACATGTCCTTAGAGGACTTGACCGACATGCCTTCGTGCAATTTGGCGGAGACTGTTCACAACGCCTGGATGCAGCAGTCTACCAAAGCAAGACGTGACTTGTATGTTGTCACTGCAGATGACATGGTGCGGGCACTTACACAACAAACCAAATACCGGAATTTTCTAATGGGACGGGGCGGAGGCAAGGGCCCCATGATACGACTTTGTTGATGCTAAGGGCTGCAAGCAGGTCCGGAGACCCATCGAAGATGGCGAGAGCTTTGAACAGGTGCACTTAAGGCTCCCTTTTGCAATCCAGGGTCCCCCATTTGGAAGGCGAGGAAACATTTGGATCATGCAAAAAGAAATTGAACACTCCTCCAGGGTCGGATGGAGATTCCCATCGCCCTGACAGGGTCGATTTCTCAGTACCAAAGGTGTCTCTGGTGTACACTAAGTCATGTGCCCGCCCCTTCCCAGTTGGGTCCTCTTCCAGTGGAGCAAGTGCAAATCATGCAAGCACAGCAGCATGAATCCCATTGGAGGAGGTGGTGTCCTCGGTGCATGAATCTGATTGCATTGACAGTGAGTGGCATATAGAACGCACCCCACCAAGATCTAGAGTGGCTTGCATGGCAATTCGGACCCCCTCTTTCAAGAAATGCAAATAAAAAATATGCAAAGGCTCCAAGGGGACTCTAGCTCCAACATTCACAGGGTTGTTCCGACCTTATCACAGTGGGGAGTCAAAGGACTGGAAGTTCTGGTTCTGCTCAGACGATATGGCACAATGCGTCAAGGGAACAGTTCGTCCTTCGCTGATAATGAAGCCCTCTCCGCCCGCAATTTGGCTTGTGAAACTAGGGACGTCGCTGTCATCAGCCGAGATAAGCATGCTGGAGGAGGGAGGGTTCCGTCTTGCACGGTCCCGGGTGGTGCCCTCATGCACTCTGGGCACTGATGTGCCACATGCTCCAGCAATGCCTCCACACGGTGCCGACTCCCACCCAACTAAAAGAGATGGAAAAACAGTGCGCCGTGTCGCTTCGGGTGCAGATCACGACTGCAAGATGGAATCGGCTAGAATTTTGCAGGCTCGGGTGACTCGTATCACCGAAGTCCCAGCCCCGAGGTATGGATGGATTTACACAGTGTTGTCTGCTAGCTCAGTTCTTCATGGCAAAGAATATCAGGTTACGGTGGGGAATTTCCCTACGTGTACTTGTCCGGATTTTGTGACGATGCGTGAGGGCGCTCTCGGCATGAGAGGGAAGTGGGTCCCCTGCAAGCATCAATATTACATATACCTTATAATTATGTGCTGCGACGGTAAGAGAGACCAATTCATTCACCAAGCCACACTAGGCTACGGAGAAGTGATCACTCTTCTGCAGTGGGACACCTGGCGTAGGACTCCGCCACATTCTCTTTGAACACAAACGAGCCATGCCCACTTCCCATGCTGGATTCCAGCTTATCGTGTGAAGTCTTTGCATGTAGGACAAACACATACATTTCGTTCATGGAACCAGGGCAAATGCACATGCCATTCATTGTAAGCTTTTTGTGAATTGAAATAAAGTGTGACAATCATTCTGAGCTCAAATCTGCCGTATGTTCATATTCATTTTTTTGTGCAAACATTGCAGACATGGTGCATGGTGGCCTCTTTTGTTTTGTCCACGGTAATAGGCCCTCTTCCTACAATCCTCGCCTATAGGGCCTGCTTCTCCAGCACATTTGTGCCGCTCACGCTTCCCTGAAGCGTGAGCTCAGCTCACCCTTTGCAGCTACAACGTGAGCTCAGCTCCCAGGCTCACGGGGCTGGGCTCACGCCGTAGCTACGCTACAAATTTTCAATGCAACCCAGCAAAGACGTAAATGCTGAGAAACCTTCTGCCACGCTACTTTAATCCCTGAGTTCAAGTCTCCTGAGCAGATGCCGCAAAATTTGATCAGATAAGTACATACAAAGGACTGAAACCCGAGGTCTCATTCAAAACCCTAAGTGCACATCGCTGCCAAGAACAAGAATTGCTAACACTTTACTGAAAACCATGAATTAAACAAACCCTACCAACTAAAAGTAGAAACATACCTCGTGGAGAAACTTAAACAAATGTGTGTTTATACCTCTAATCAACGAAATTCCGGAAGAAGGTCAAACATGAAGGCACCGAGGTGATGAGAATGTCATGAAAAGACGTATTGATAAAACCTTCTCATTCACATTGGAGGCCACAATCAAGCAAGAGTCCAAAGCCATAGATTGAACAAACCCTTACAATCCAAACAAACCGAATAAAGAAAACATATCTCCTCAAGTGCAAACCCTCGCACATGCCAGAGGTGCCAACAAAGTTAGGGCTGTGATAGAGTAGTTGTACTCTCCACCAGCCGTAATGGGATCAACGTGGTCGTTTGAATATTCAACATCGTAACCACTGGAGTTTGTGAGGTAACCAAATCCGTGTATCTTCTCAAAAGCCAAGAGCATATCACTCTTTCGGATACTGGGCTTAAACTTCCTTTTGCAGGTCACGGTACCATCTTTGTCAAAGTCGTTACTTCGATGTCCGCCATCAATGAAGTTGCTGAAGATCAATTCCCCTAAGAGCCAATGAGGCATAAGCTGAAATGCAAGAATAAAAGAGAAGTGAAATTGTCTTTGAGTCTTATTGAAGGAGGGGAGAAGAGAAGAAGGACGAACATGCTAAAGATTGGCGTTGGACCCGTGAGGAAGTAAAGATGTAGAACAGTTCTGCACACAAACGAAACTGCAACCTATGATCCGCTGGGTCGTTTACGATGCTTAAAGGAAAGAATTGAAAACCTCCATCAACCACTACAAGGATAGAGCAAAGAGAAAAAGCCCCTCGGGGGTTGCTTGAGTAGTGAGAGCGAAGAACAAAGCCTAACGATTTCTCACAAGAGGCAACACAGTTTACAGTAGGACAATGCACATGTACACAATTCGCATCATGGCCCACTCTCCCCCAACCTGACTGTCAAAGTCGTTGGACCCTAAAATATTACCATCCTTGGAGAACTCGCGGAAAAAACAGTATCTCCAGGTGAGACCTCTCCACTTCCTTATGTATGCCTCCAATGTCATTTGAGGCGGGGAAACAATAGAAATGTTCAAGTCCTTCAAAGTGTGCTTGAGCACAATGATGATGCATTTCTCCAGCTGCAAATGGTACATTTGTCACCCTTTGATGTCCTAAGTTCCTCTGTTGTAGTGCGGTAGTATTCGGATTTCCCCTTCTCAGCTGCGTCTGCCAGTTCTTGCTGCATTGATCAAAATAGGGATGAGTACAAAACGAAATACAAACATGTATTCAGAAAGACAAGTGAGTACAGGCTCGGCCTTACCGCATACATGTACTCCAGAAATGCCTCTCGAGTCAAAGAATACCAAGTGTCTGTAGTTCTTCCTGTTTTGCACTTCTTGATTATATCGGGGTGGAGTACTGTGCGAAAATCATCTAGCTTCATCAGACCAATCCTCTGAATTCGGAACAATGTGTGGACCAAGCTTGTTGTCACATGCGATTTCTCTGTCGATCTGCAAAAAGATTGGAAAACAATGCATTGGTAAACATCGTTTTTTGGTGGGATTAACAAGACATTGGAGAGGCAATGGAGTCTCTAGGATGATTTACTTGTTCACATCGTGCATAGCTATAAGAAGCCTAGCGATGTCGTTTCCAGGATCCAAAACCATTGCCTCTACCGCAACATGCTTGTCTTTGTCTTTCGCATGATGTTTCTGAATGTATCCCATCCATGCCAGCAATCGGTGGTTGTCGTCCCAGACGTAGAACATGTGGTTGCAGAATTGCTGGGTGTTTCTTCCCATCATGAGACCCAGCTCGAACTCCTCATTAACATCCTTCCAGCACTCATCCCAGGTATCTGTGATCTCAGGAGACACTAATGTATCCATTTGTATCCATGCACGAAATCAGTTTCCAATTTTGTAATGTCATGGGAAAGAGGAGGACGCACAACAGGCATAGATATCATCCGGCATAGTGGGATGTCCAGACGCCCTCCAGAGATGAGCATGTCCCTAATAACCTCCTGAGAGTTTACCTTCTGGAATGACATGAATTCTTTCACCTTGTCAAGGTAGTGCACTTTAGGTTCATCTGCTTCATCGCTATTCTCAGAGCTCTTGGCAGACTCGTCCCCATCTCCAGAACCTTTTGCCTCTGTTTCTGTCTGCTTGGACTTCACAGTTTTCTGCACGATGCCATGCCAATCAGACAGTGAGTAATGTGCAAATAGTGAATGTCGGTACCGACCATCAGTCTATCTCGTCTCAAATAACAGTGAATGGCGGCATCGACATTCACAACCATCTACACAAGCAAAGCTGATCCAGACGAATGCAATCCAAAACAATATGACTACATAGTGATGGTCGGTACTGACAATCACGGTAGAGAACACTTACTGGCGCCTTCTTAGGTTTTGAATTTGGATCCCCTTCTGTAGCTTTCCTCTTCCCTCTCACATCTGATGGAGTTTCTGTCTGCTCTAGGGTTTGTAGACCTTCTCCCGGTTCAGCGTTCCCGGACTTCCACCTCCTTCAGTTTCCCTGCGAATCAGCTCTGCTTCCACAGTCTGGTTTCCAACGCTCATTGTTCTCTCTGACTGTGTGACAGCTGCAACCTCATTCTCGGTCTGCTCTTGTGTTGCAGTCTCCGCGTTCACCTGCTGCCTTGGCCCTGTGTTCTCCATCAAACGACGCCTCGTCATTTGCTCTCTTGCTCTGAGTCTCTCTCTAAGGGAAGTTAAATAAAGTGACTTCCTTCTCTTTCGTATCGTAGAAGGAACCCTCTCCAGCTTGACTACCTCTCTCCCTCTAAGTGCGGAAACTAGAAAGACTCGATTTCTTGCGGAGTTGCGTGCGTTGGGGATTGTCTCTAGAAGCATCGGATTCCCTCTCACGTAACCGTTACACAAATGTCGTTCCCTTATTAGTGCACCTGCCAGCCATTAGTGGACAGTTCTTCGTCTGCAATGTAGTTATCGATGTCTGACGTGTGTCGCCCAAAATAAACGGCGTGTTGTTTATTTGAACGGTTTCAATAATTGAAAATAACAACGACAGATATTATAGATGAATGCCAAATTGCATATAAACAATTAGCTGGTCTGGTTTGCTCAGCCTCAGACAATGCCTATGCCATCAGAACCTTGGCACCGTGGTATAAAAAATATGGGGCCATCTGGCGCACAATCTCAGACAATGCGATATTCTCTGTTCATTCTTCAACAGTGTTCTGGAGACCTCAGTCAACAGATTTCACTGAAGAGCTGCAATAGCAAGGCATCTTCGTACGAGAGGAGGGAAGATGGCTTCCTCTGAAGCGGAGTTCTTCTCTGACGACAAACCAGTGCCGTTCTCCAAGGAAGCCCTTGACAATGGATTCGCAATTGTTCTGGAACATGTCTTGGCTACCCGGTTCGAGCTTCAGAATGGCTCCATCTTTTTGGAGAAAGAGGTGTACGATTTGGAAGGGAAATTGTTGAAATACTATTTCCAAAACCGTGATGAGACGGCTCATGTCAGCCAGTGGAGAGTGCGCCCTGGTCGATACAGAGTACTTGGAGAGCCTCGGCAAAAAGTCCCTTGGATCATATGTGACGCCCGGGACTGCTGCTTCAGTCGTTGAAGACAAGAGGGAGGTGGTGGTGAAAAAGGAACAGACGTCCTCCACTCCAATCGTTGAGCTTTCGGATTTGTCCGATGATGACATAAGTGAAATTCCAAATCCAGTCCTTCCTACTGTAGTTGGAGAAGCGGATGAAGAAGAGATTTGTAGTGTCATTCCAAAACTACGGGCGATGGGAGGAATGGCAAGTTTCAAAAGTGAGTTGTGAGGAATTGATTGGGAATCTTTGAAACGGGTGCCTGTGAAGTTCCTGCCAGAGACTTTTGATGGCGATATCCTATTCGAGCTGCCTCCTCCTCCGCGAGTTGGAGGTGTAACAATCATGATGCATAGAATGGACAAGAAACACGACGGGCACCCGTGGTGTAGAACAAAATACTGTTCATGACAGGGCCTACGACATCATGGTTTCCAATTTCCCCAATTGCACATGTCCTGATTTTGTGAATATGCTATCAACCAATTTGGGCAAGAGAGGTAAATTCATACCCTGCAAACATTTGTATTTCATATTTTTGAAGAGGATGGTTTGCGATCCCAAACGTGACAACTTCATTCACCAAGCCACTCTGAGTTTCAACGAGGTCGATACTCTATTGCAGCGGGATACAACACATGGGTAGCATCAACTATGCAATGTGGTATGTGGACGACCATGCTATGAAATGTGAAATTCAAATCAATTTGTTTGCAACATCGTCGGCAATGCAATGATATGGCGTCCCTTATCCCTCCATTATGCTTTCCACTATACTGAGTGAGTTCTGAGTGACAACTTTTAAAAGCACATGCATCATTGCACCGTTTGAAGTCTACATGTCTTCCTGTCGCTATGCACTGCAATCAACTTTTGAAGATGATCTTAATTCTCATTGTTATTTGGGGAGGGAGCAAGGTCTTCCCGTGGCAGCCTCTATGGCGCACACTTTGTGAGGATATTTTTTTATCCTCGTAATTGTAAAAGTGAAACACAAATTTTTAATTGCACAATGTTGGATGCTACAATTGTAGGCCTCATGGTAGTCTTGATTGTATTCAGCCAAGGATTCCCTGCATTAATCCCACAGTCATAGGACCATCCTCGGTTCTAGGCGACACATGTTAATGCTGACGTGGCAGATGACATGGCAGTGCCACGTCATCATTTGCCGCCACATCAGTCTGGTGACATGACGCTCACGCCACGTCAGCTGGCGTGAGCGTACGCTCACGCCATTGCGTCGTTGACGAACGTGCTCAGTCCTTAGCAGATAAAGAGGTGTGCTGAAAAGAAAACAAGCACATGGTACAGCCTGACAAGGGAGGCTTTTCTTGACTACATGTACACGGTAAGCTTCTTGACATCTGTTTGTTTGTTGCTAGTGTAAATTCTATCAAGAAACGCCAGTGTTTGATTCTTTCTCCCTGTAATGTATGCAGCAAGAAATAGCAGAAACTGGTTTGAAGGCGAAAGCAGAGTACTATGCTTCCCACACAGAAGAGCAGAGGTTTGCAACTAGGCTTGAGGACATTATGAGATTTGAGATGAACAATCAAAGGAAGAACCCCATGAGTGCGTTCGACAAACAAATCCGCATAGCAGATCCAAGTCTTGGCACGGAATTTCTGGAGTAGGTGAAAGCACATTATGACAAGTATGGCTCCAAGCCAGAAATGACCCAAGAGAAATTGCATCGCCTTTCCATTTCAATGGTGGACAATGCAACCAAAATCAGGTGGTTGGAGATCTGGAATTCGGATCCACTTGTGAGAGACACCAACATGTTCCCAACTCCTGAGAGGGACTCAAAGACACAAGCAATAAAAGTTGTTAGCGACCACACATTCGACCAGTGGCTACACAAAGCAACCTTCTGGACCAAGGTAAGGTTTCCACAAAACCATTTTCAAATGCTTGTGCACATCCGTACTCTCTCCCAAATTCTTATGATCTTTCTTGCTGCAGTTGGAAAAACGAGCGGTGGCTGCACTTGGGGAGTCAATGGCAGACTACAAAATCCAGATGGCTTGCCCCTGGATCACACTGGAGGCCTAAATCAGGAGATGGAAGCTCGCTGTCTGGAACAACTGCTTCTTCAGGGAGTTTGAGAGAGACAAAGGAATCTCCAGGTCCTACGAATTCAAAAACCAATACAACAGCGAGCAAGCAATGAAACGAGTGTTGTACAGGTGTGACCTCCAAGAAACAAATCTGGTACTAGAAGTGTATGTTTCTGTATTCTTGTGTCGTTTTTTCCATGTAGAATTGCGAATTTGAAGGTTTTGAGGGAGCTTTGAGGGCTCTGGACGTGCAGTCGAGCAACATTGCGTTAACGCAAGCTTGTATCCCATTGTTTTGGTTTCACTTTCCTGTACCTGGGTATCCAATGACGTCGTTTTCTGCATGTGAAAGGGCAAAAACTGACAGGCAAATCAACCTTGCGTCAACGCAAGGTTGATGAAGGGCCAAGCTATGTAGGTTTTCATGTGTTCTTGGGCTGTTGTTTGCTGTCGTTTCCAGTTCCAATGCTGCCAGGATGAACATAAAGTCTGTTTGGAGTCTGTTTGAAATGTTGTTTAGAGCTTACACTGTACCAACAAACAGCCTTGCGTTGACGCAACATTGTTTGACGGTATGGATTGCTAGAAATGTCCCGCAGAAATACCCCGATTTCCATACAATTGTAGGAAAGTTAAGGTTATCAAATACCATGGACAGGTGTTTCAGCAGAGGAATTCAACCTTGCGTCAACGCAAGGTTGAATATCCATACCAGCAGATCTTCGGATGGTTGTTTTCAAGCACTGTTTTCCATTTCCTCTGTTAATGAAAACAACATTGCGTTGACGCAATGTTGAATTCCGCTTGTCAATCACTGTCTCTTTCAATGCAACATTATCATATGTGTATCCGCCAATCTACTTTGCGTCAACGCAAGGTTGATTGGGATTCCTTGTTGTGCATGCGATGGTTTAGGATAACGGGCTTTCCCTCTCGTAAGTGCTCGTTGAAAGTACAGTTTTTCACATTTGGTGTTTTCCATTTCAGCTCAAATCAACATTGCGTCAACGCAAGGTTGATTCGGGCTGGCAAAAGTTGGTTTCTCAGTGTTACTGACCTGCATTCCAATACCCTTTTCGTGATGTGTGATGTGTGTCATGTTCAGATCGAATGACTGTCTGGATTTTGGATGTGTGTGATTCAGGTGTGTGTGATTCAGGTACATGTATCATGTCCTCATACCGGGAAAGTACCTTAGCGATGACCCAGACTTCATCTACTCATGGGCTGACCCCTCCAATGACAAGACAATGTACACGGCTGGTATTGCCAGAGACTGGAGCAGGGCGCATATGTTAAATCATTATTGTTAAATTGGTGCGACCTCCAAATGGTGGTGGTCGCATAATTTATCTTATTTTTTAATAGTTGCGACCACCAGCAGAGGGGTTATCGCAGCATTTTTGTTTTTTAAAAATAGATACGACCACCAGCAGGGGTGGTTGCATTTTTTTTTTTTCTTAGACAGTTACGACCACCGCTACTGGTGGTCGCACAATTTTTATTTTATTTGTAATAGGTGCGACCACCATTAGGGGGGTGGTCGCAACATTTTTCTATGTTTTAATATCTGCGACCACCAGCATGGGGGTGGTCACAACATTTTTCTGTTCTTTTAATAGGTCCGACCACCAGCAGAAGGGGTGGTCGCAGCAATTTTATTTTTTTTCCCCTTAAAATAATCTCTGTGACCACGAGTATGGGGGTGGTCGCACCATTTTTTATTTTATTTTAATAGGTGCGACCACCAGCAGGGGGGTGGTCGCAACGATTTTCTGTTTTTTAATATCTGCGACCACCAGCATGAGGGTGATCGCAGCAGTTTAAAAAAAGGAAAAAATGTGCCACCACCCTCTGCTTGTGGTCGAACCTATTAAAAAAAATGAAAATGCTGCGACCACCACCTGCTGGTGGTCGCACCCATTTAAAAAATAAGAAAAAATGTGTGACCACCCCCCTTCTGGTGGTCGCACCTATTTTTATTTTTATTTTTATTTTTAAATTGTCCGACCAACCGTTGTTGACGGTCGCATGATTGACAATATAAATCATAATATATGAATTTTACAGATAAATAATGAAGTCCACGTAATGAGGCCACATCGGTTGCCACGTCGATTTTCATAGTCAATAGTCAATAGTAAAGTAAAAAAAATAAACATATTTATGTACAGTAACGTCCGTTTAGGACGTGATGTGACGTGACGCACGTCCGTCGCTGATGTCGGACATGGCTGATGTCAGACATGACGCTGACGCGTCAACGCCACGTCACGTCCAAATTTGCAACTAAGAGAACAGCAAAGTCGAGGGAGCAGCCTTTCGATGCGAGAGAACATCCATCTAGGGTTTTGGGCCAGTTCCATCGTAAGGTGGTGAATGAAAGTTTTCTGGCAATGATGGAATCCAAGAAGTCCACATTCAAAGGGGTACCCTTGAAATCATGGGACATGCTTGTTTTGTTTCTCACTCAGGTAAGCACATATGTCTTAACTGTGGTATGAATAATTTTGTTTTGGCAACTCGTTCTGGCTTGTCAACGGGATTGATTTCGTGTTGGATTTGGATTGGGCTTGTGACACTGTCTCCTGTTTTTTGCTGTAGGTCACAAAAAGGCCAGATTGGGTGAATGGAGTTCAGCAGGCATACGCGACTGACCTTGTGGTGCTGGACATTCCTGACGGTTTTCCTGTCCCTGATGTGTTGCCTTCCAATTCAACCCCCACTTGGAACAAATCGGATTCTCGTTACTGGCAATGGGTTTTCTCATTCAGCAACAAATTCCTTTCTGACTCGGGGGCTCTTCTTCTCATATATGCAGTCAAAGGACATGTCGACACGGAGAACTCTTTTCAGCTACATGAAAGCTTCCGGGTTTCGTGTCATCAAAACTTGGACATGCATCAACACTCTGCCTCTTACGAAGGGCGAGTTCCCGGGGCAGAAAGTGAGGTGGTTCCTTTGAATTAAAGTTTCGTGGTTCTTCAGTAAATGTCAAAAGTAGGTTATGTCTTTTGCCTCATGCTCTCTTCATGATTATTGATATAAACGCTGGCACCTACCAAGGTCGGCCACCCGACCACACCATGCCACCCTGGCTATCGGGTGTTCGAAGCTTTGTGCCTGGTGAGCGTGCGGAAGAACACTCTTCCTCCTGGTATTGTTGAGTTCCAGTTGAGGGACCTTGCAGCTCACATTGACCCCACCTGTGAGCCTGTGGAGGATGATGTAATCTTCAATTACGTGGACTCGGGTCGAACTACGAAAAGGTCGACTAGTGTCCCTTGGAGAGGTGCTTGGGAGAAATCCCCAGCTTTCATGCAGACTTGGGTGGAGACATGCAGCCGTCACGGTGGACGAGTGGTTGACTTGTCTATTGGCACAGGTGGGGCCCTGAACATTGTATTTGAAATATGGGCAGTGAGCTTAGGGAAGCCCTGTTTTAATTTCTCGTTTGTCTTGGATTTGCAGGAGCATCTTTTCATGCGTGCAAAAACACCGGAAGGCACTTCTTCGGCATGGAGGCTGATACGAAGCTCTTCTCAAGCGAGCTTCATCAGCTTGAGTCGGGCACTACTTCTGCCCCATCCACGGAGGGACTTCTAGAGGAGCCCGAAGCGCCTGATGAGGATCTCGACGTGGACTCCGATTTTGAGTGTGAGTAAGTTCGGCTCTTGTCGTGCAAAATATGTTGCATTTCCTTGTGTCATTCCCGTTCGACAGACAGGTTCTTCCTTTGATTGTTCATCTCGAATTTCATTATGTTCTCAAGCCCAGTAGCAGACCTCTGCTCTTATGTGTGGGAAGCATAGTACTGTGCTTTCGCCTTCAAACCAGTTTCTGCTATTTCTTGCTGCATACATTACAGGGAGAAAGAATCAAACACTGCCGTTTCTTGATAAAATTTGCAGTAACAACAATCAAACAGATATAAAGAAGCTTACCATGTACATGTAGTCAAGAAAAGCCTCCCTTGTCAGGCTGTACCATGTTCTTGTCTTCTTTTCAGCACACCTCTTCAACTGCTGAGGACTGAGCACGCTCGTGAATGACTCTAGTGGTATCAGCCCTATCAAAGCGAATGGGAGGGTCTGGCGGAAAATCCATTTCAGCCTAGGACTGCCCCACCACCGGCAAACACTTTTGTCTGCAAATTCTGCAAACTTGTGTCATCCTGCTTGGTGCTTTGCGGAGCAAGAATGTACTATGTTGTCCACCGTTTGAAAACAATGACAAGAGCTTGTGTGCATTTCGGATTCCATAACCATCCTGTCTCGAAGGGGATTACAGGGAGAGTGTTGAGACAGTATCGAGGTTGATTAAACAAGAGTTCGGGAGAAACCCATCTGCAACATTTGCAATTGCTCTTGGCGCAAGCAAGTCCTTATTGGAAAGCCATATTTTGAGTGAAGGGGATTCTGTGGGGACTAAACTTGACGGTGCAGCATTGGAACTGGTCATGGATCATTTCTCCACTTTGAGTTCACCTAACATTCGGCATCAGATCAATGCATTAAGAATGGGCTCTGGTATCAGAGGCTACATAGACAACATTTTGGAGTTGAAACGAGTAAGCAAGTACGATTACATCCAAGACAATGTATTCCCAGGTCAAGGTGCCATCAAAGTTTTTCTTTTCAAAATGTCGACTGTTGGGGAGGGCAGTGGGGTTAGCCTCGTGAAGCGGATGCAGAAGACTGGGGACTTGCAGAACTGTTTTCTTATGTTTGATCATGTGAAACGAGTGAAGGATTGGACGACAATGGCTTGTCATGTCTACGATCCAGTGTACCAACGAGTTATGACAATTGCAGTCTGGATATGGAATAGAGTGTGGCAGAGATTTGTCGTCACATGGGAGGTTTCATTGGACCTGGAAAAACCTTCAACTCATAAGATGATCTCTAATTGTGCAAACGCAGATCGGAACGGGAACAATGTTGGTAACTTACTTGTTTATGTCGTGCATGGCTGTCAAGAGCTACGTGACACGTCCTTTGTGGTCGAGTACCGTGGAAACCACGCTCCAATGCCATTCGATCTCGTCCGAGTGCAAGCTTGAAATGTAATCCATCCAGGCAAGCAGTCTATGGTTCCCATCCCAGACAAAAAACATCTTTCCCATAAACGCTTTTGTGGAGGCCTTTTTGGACAGCTTGAACTCAAACTCCATGTTTACATCCCGCCAGCATGCATCCCAACTTTGCTCTATCTCCTCTGTTACAGGACACTCCTCTCCTTTCGTGTTCATAGTGGATACATAGAACACAACAGATCCCTTGACATAGCCGTGAACAAAATCGTTCTTCAACTTCGTGATGTCGTTCCTCAATGCGGGTCGAACCGCGGGCATGGAGATCATCCTGCATAGTGGGATAACCAGGTTTCCGCCGGGAACCTCCATCGACAGAATCACCTTCGAGGAGTTCACTTTCTGCCCACCCATAACCTCCTCGCCCTTGTCTTCATAGTGTCCCTCAAATGACTCCTCCTCACCATCACCTTCTGCCACTTCCGCATCTCCCCCCACGGATTTCCTTTTTTCTTTTCCTCTGCACAGAATGAATATCCCTGTGAGTGACAGATTGAGCTCCCATGGATCTACCTTGCGTTGACGCAAGGTTGATTGATGGGGATGTAGCTTAGTCTGAAATGCATACCGCAACAGTCCATTGAACCAACTAAATGCTTTGCGTCGACGCAGGGTTCTTTTGGTGGCTTCAGATAATCGACTTTCCCTACTTTGCGTTTCCTGGTGCGAGACTTCAGATGCAGAGAGTGGCATCAGAATCAGCCTCACGTCAACGCAAGGTTGATTCGAGTGCTGAATCTGCTTCATGTCACCTTCATAAACAGCTTTGGAGGTCGACATCAACCTTGCATTGACGCAAGGTTGCTGTGGAGCTCTCAGATTGGTGTTCAACAAACAAAAAAACCAAATGGAAAAGGAGATTGCAACCTATGGTTTCTTCTTGGCACTTGATGATGCACCGGGAGCATTCAACAGTTCCATGGCTGCCAGGCGTTTAGGGTTTGTGGGATTGAACAAAAAAGGCACACGAATCAACCTCGTGTCAACGCAAGGTTGATTCGAGTGCAGCATCTGCACTCGTTTCATGCCCAGAACATACACTGTGGAGGTCGACATCAACCTTGCGTTGACGCAAGGTTGATGTCGACTTTTCTGATGAGCATGGAACAGACAAAAAAAAAGATAAAGCGGGTTGATAGTCACCTCCGGTTTCTTCTTTGCACTTGATGATGCTCCTGAGGCATTCAAATTTTCCATGGGGTCTGGAGGCAGCATACTTCCAAGGAGGTCCCAGTGGTGCGAAACAACGGCAGACGTTATGGTCTCTGTGTCCATCTCTCCTCCCTGCTCTCTCAAGACCTGGTTCTCCACTCGCAGTGCTTCCTCCCGAGCCCAGCTGACTTCCTCGTCCTCCCCCCCTTCAATTGGAGGTTGCTCTTCGACCGCCTCCGGGATCACTTGAAGACCTTCCTCTCCAAACAGTGGTTGCAGAATCGGGTTTTGGCGTTCGTCCTCATCTCTGCCGGAGGTTTCCTCTCCCATTATAAGTTCCCGTCTCGCCTTCCTCATCCTCTCCTTAGCGCGTACCCTTTGCTTGTTTGATGTGAAGTAAAGTGTTCTTCGACGTTTTCTTCTCCCTCGGGATATGGTCACCGTCTCTACAGAATCCAGGGTTGCAAAGACAATATGGAGAAGAAGGAAAAAAGGGGGCTACGGTGGGTTCAGCGCAAGGCCTTCCACGCCAAGATGATTGCTCGGAACGACCTGTGCGCCACATGCTCATTCCACATGCATGGCAAACACGTGTCCATCTAACCGTTATGTATATCTCCGGAAATCATTTTTTTCTCATCCACCGAAATTTGTTCGGGTCCACCGCTTTGGAGACCTATCAGCAAATGATGGGGGAATTGTACCCGATGTCATTGTGAACACTGCCCTGCTGGACATGTATGTCAAATGTGAGTGCATCGAGGATGCAAAGGGAGTGTTCGACAGTATGGCTGAATGAGATGTGGTGTCGTGGAGTGCGATGATTGCAGGATATGCACAACAAGGATGCGGGATGGAGGCTTTGGAGACCTATGAGCAATTGATGTGCGAAGGGGTGAAGCCCAACCGCAACACATTTGTTTTCCGAAAAAGTTCATTGATGAGTAATAGCTTTAGGGATGTTTCAGAGGAATGTGAAGTATGTACAGTTGTACAGCGGTGCAGGTGCCGTTAAAATTGAATGGAAATGGGCATCTCATCTGGAATCTCTGACATGACAGGCAAATGGCGGCTCTGTCAGTGAATCTTGCTGAGTTGGTTGTCCAATGCACTGGTGGGGCACCTATGAGAAAACAGTTGCATTCTTTGATTAGGGCTGACATTATCTACTCCGCATTTGGGCCCTCTGCGACCGTCCACTTGGTTCGCATGGGGACACATTTCTACGATGTGCCGAACCGCGTTAGGAGACCTGCAAGCGGGTGCGACACCCGCAACTGTGTGTAAGGACGTCATCTATACAGCCAAAAAACTCCGCTCTAGTACAACCTACAATCAGAAGCAACGTCGGACAGTGAACTATTCGTTTTGAAGCAACATTGACAGATGGCCTCCCAGCCCATGGGCTCCCTTGACACGGACTTCTTCAGTGAGGACAACCCTGTCCCCTTTTCTTACGAGGTGGAAGATGACGGTTTTGCGGTGGTGCATGAACACGTGCTCGCAACGCAGTTTCGGTTGGAAAATGGAACTCTATTCCTTGAAAGGGAAGTGTACGATGCCAATGGAAAACTGCTCAAGTACGCGTTCCAGAAACTTGCCGGAATCTTTTGATGGTAATATTGTTTTTGAGCTGCCTCCTCCTGGTCGCGTGGGGGGCATTTCCAGTCTCATGGAAGGAATGGACAAAAAGCACGATGGGCACCCTTGGTGCCGCACAAAAATCTCCAATATTCACAACCACGACAACCTCATATTCAGGCAAACAGTCTGTAATGGGCACCTGAAATGCGAGAACATGAAATGCAGACACTTCGCATTGTCGGGTGTGCAAAACCAAAGCGAATGGGATGGTGTCACTGAGAATCCATTCAAGCCTGGTGTGACACCTCCATACAGTAACACTTTTGTGCGCAAGTTCTGTAGGGTACCGCCTTGCTGCCTTGCAATGTGTGGCGCCAGAATGTACTATGTGGTGCATCAATTCAAAACCCTGACTAGAGCCTGTGTCCATTTTGGTTTTCACAACCACCCTGTGTCCAAGGGGGATTATAGGGAGAGCGTTGAGACAGTCTCGCGTCTGATGGCAAGAGTTGGATACCAATCCAACTGGAACCACATCTGCAATTGCCATGGGGGCGAGCAAGTCCTTTCTGGAAAGCCGTATTTTGTGTGCATCGGATTCGGTTGGAGGAAAACTGGAGGGACCAGCTTTGGACACTGTTATGGACCATTTCTCGACTTTGACTTCTCCAAACATTAGGAATCAGGTGAATGCTTTAAGAATGGGCTCTGGGAGCCGAGGTTATATGGACAATATTATGGATTTGAAGAGAAGGAGCATGTACGACTACATCCAAGACAGCATTTTCCCGGGGCAAGGAGCCAGGAAAGTGTTCCTGTTCAAAATGTCCACAAAAGGTGAGGGCAGCGGAGTCAGCCTGGTTAAACGTATGCAGAAGGGTGGCGATCTAGGCTTCTGCTTCCTTATGTTCGATCACGTCAAGAGGGTTAAAGACTGGACCACAATGGCATGTCATGTTTACGACCCTGTGTACCAGCGTGTCATGACAATTGCAGTGTGTGACATGCAGTCAGAGGACACAAATTCACAGCAGCTCATGTGGGAAGCTCTCATTCGTGTTATGGCCTCCAATGGTCTCCCATCTCCCAATTATGTTGGTTTCATGGCCGACAGTGCTCAAGCTAACTTCAACGCTGTCCGCATTGTATTCGGGATGGGAGATCCAAAAGTGCCAATGCCTGGAAGAGAACGTACGTGTCTTTTCCAATTGGACACAATCCCTGGATAAACACACAAAGGCAGACATCAAGCCAGATATGCAGAGTATGCATCGTCAACTGTGCAAACAGTACAAAGACGCCAAAACTATGGGGGAAGCGAATACATTGTTCCAGACAATTCGTGCCTGATGGTACTCATCTGGAGCGGCATCGGAGGACAGCATGAGGGCACTGGAAGACTGGTTCGCATTTTGGCACTTCCGTTACCGGCAGTGGGGAGCGGCCATGACAACGGTGAGTGGTTTGCATTCACCTTCCTTTGGGTGCTTCGGATATATCTTTCAAGGTCCCATCCTAATATCGGCTTTGTGTTTTTTTGCCTTGCAGCATATGTCCATTGAGGAGATGGCAGACATGCCGTCTTGCAATCTAGCGGAGACAGTGCACAATGTCTGGTTGCAGCAATCCGGCAAAAAAGGAAGAGATTTTTATGCGGCTACGGCCGATGACCTTATCCGTGCTCTGCAGCAGCAAACCGATACAGGTCATTCTTGAGGGGTGGCCTTGGAGGCAAAGGCCCGGACAGGAGCGAGTTGATGTTGCGGGTAGCGAGAAGATCGGGGGATCCCAGCAAAATAGCGCGGGCAGTGAGCATATGTGCAGATGGCAGCCCTCTCGTGGGAAAAGTTCCTCATCTGGAAGGTGAAGAGAGATTCGGGTTTTGCAAACGGAAATTGGATACCCCTCCCGGATCGGATGCAGACTCCCATAGGGCGGACAGGGTCAACTTCTCGACGCCACGTGTTCCCTTGGATCAGAGATGGAATTGCGGAACATCCACAGGTGAGGGCCATTCTGCCCCAGACCGGACCCCTGCATCAAGCACTATCACTGCAATGGTTGAAGACTAGAACGTGATGCGGCATGTAATAGAGTCCATGTGCTTGGACGAGGTTTGGCATATAGAATGCACAAGTGCTGGATCGCATATGAAATGCGCAGCGATCAGGGCCACCAATCATGAAAAATGTACATCATTAATATCCAGAGGGAAAGAACGCACTGCAGCTCCTACATTCACTGGTTTGTTTCTCCCTTACGGCCAAGGAGAGGCCTGTGAAGATGGGCACAGGTCTCACTCACCAAGAGATTGCAATGCTAGAAGAGGCGGGTTTCTCCCTCGCCAGACATTCCATTACACGTGAAGGTGTTTCAAGTACAAGCGGTTCACGGGTACCTCCGCCTGACACTCACTTGTGGCCAACCAGACAGAATGGGAAGCTGGTTCGACGATTCCCTCCAACCGCAGAACACTATGGCAAAATCGAGTCCGCGAGAATGCTTCACGCTCGTGTTGCGGGAACAATGGAAGTGCCTGATCCAGGGTATGGTCAGGTCTTCACCATGATCTCATCCGCATCTGCTCTGCAGGACAAGACGTACGACATCACTGTTTCCAATTTTCCAAATTGTACCTGTCCTGATTTTGTTGGTATGCTTTCAAGTAGTTTGGGAAAGAGAGGGAAGTTCATACCGTGCAAACATCTTTACTTCATCTTCTTGAGAAGGATGGTTTGTGATCCAAAGCGGGACTTCTTCATTCACCAAGCCACTATGAGTTTCAACGAAGTCAACACACTTCTACAGCGGGATACAAGCCCATAGAAAGCATTCACTTGACACTCCGAAATCTGTGTTTTCCTTGACTACAACTTGTAATGGAATGACTGTTCAAGTCCAGTGTCTCTCAATGTATGTCGTCTAACATCTTTGCTATGCGTGGGTGAATGCATTTGTCGCATTGGTCTGTCATTCTATTTTCATTAGCAAGCACAAGAAACTACCTTCAGATAGACAGATGATGAAATCAACCTCGTGTTAACACGAGGTTGACTTGGAGTTTTCCAAATCCCCCTTGTGCTGACACAAGGTTGATTTTAGTTCTAAGAAAACAACATCGTGTCAACACGAGGTTGATTTTTGTTCCAGGAAAACAACCTCATGAACACAAAGTTCATTTCAGTTCTAGGAAATGAAGCTCCTGTTAACAGAAGGTTGAACTCCAGGAAAGCCCGAAACCCTTCATCCGTTTCACCTTCATGTGGTGATATCAGCAGTTGGGGGCCCCACGGTTATAGGCCCACCTTCTTTGTGGTGACGTGGCATGACCTGGACCAGGCTCACCCACGTCAGCATCAGCGCCACGTCAGCTGCGTGAGCATAGGCTCACGCCACGTCATCATTGTATGAGCGTACGCTCACACGCTCACGCGCCAGGCTCACGCGGTAGCGTCGTTGCCTCTAGCCACAATTTCAGGAGGCGTATTCCTAGTCACCAGCAAACACTTCTCAGAGTCAAATATTGCTACGAGATTAGCATATGTCAAAGAACCTATTGATAATAGGTTCTTTGTGAGGCATGGCACGTAAAGAAACATTGCTGATCTTTTTTATTTCTCCGCTCGGGAAACAAATTTTTACATCACCCTTGCCGCGCACAGCGTGTGATTGCCCACCGGCAGTTTTAACATTAGATGGCTCTGTCGGCTGTTTTATGTGATCTAGAAGTTGTGAGGTTCCAGTGACGTGCCTTGATGCCCCTGAATCTAAGATCCATGATGTATCATCTGTTTCTAAAGCCATTGCTGCAAGTGCCACCTCCAACACTTCATCGGCAGTCTCCGAATCGTCAATCTCGGGCTCACCTTCACTGTCATCACAAATGACATTAATTTCGCCGGCGTCGGCGAAATGTAAATTGCAGGATAGGCAGTACAACATACATGGATGCATATGTGAAGCATCACAATTATTGCCAATGTGCAAGTCTTGTTCAAAATTCGACTTGCGACAGGTTTTTTACAACACTTATCAATTTCTATGAATGCAAAAAGCCTTTCGTATACTGGCAGCCGGCGAAGTACATCTGACACATGCCACAACTAGACGGAACGACAATTGAAGTGCCACCACTCTGTTTTCTGGGTGATTGAGAGGCAGAGAGATGGATGAATTCCGTTCGTACATAATGATGACACCCGCATCCAAATACGATTAACAATGTCCAAATTGTATTTTTGATATATGCCAAAGCAACCGTTGTTGCAAACGTCAAACTGGAGAGCTCTAGAGGCAGTGTGGGGAGCGGTTGTTTCCATCGGAGGAAGAAGAGAAGGAAGTTGTTGTACTTTACCAGCACTAGGGATAGGAAGTGAGCCAAAGATAGAATGAGGTTAGAAATAGACGAAGAGGGAAAGGAGGAAGAAGAGGGCAATGAGGAAAGATTGGCGATGCAAGAGCAGGATTTTGGAGAGGAACAGCAGCCCCCCATACTGCTGAGAACGGGTGAGGAGGAGACTGCATCCGAGGGAGAGACGGACACCGAAGAGGACATTGATGCCGGCCTCATGAAGAAGCAAATTTTGGAAAAGAGGATGGAGGAGATGCTCCACAACATGCTCGGCGTAGACAGCAGTCCCAAGCGCAAAGGGTCTCCTGCGATTGGAGAGACAGCCAACGCAACACAGAGAAAAGTACAAGTGTTGTTTATTGTGACCTTTTATTTTGATTCACGTTACGCTGGCCCAGTGTGCGGTGCTGCACACTCTGTACGCTCCCTGTGTATGCAGAAGATTGTGGATGCAGGAGAGAGTGTGCAGTGCCGCACACTCTTTGTCCCCCTTCTGAAACTAGCAATTTTGGAGTGAGATGGAAGCTTAAAGCAGTGTGCGGCACCGCACACTGTTTCTGGCCCTCCAAATTGGCTCGAAACGGTGGCATAGTACATGATTCAATCTATTGAGGCTGAAATATGTGCAAGTTGAAACCAGTGTGCGGTGCCGCACACTATGTCTTGCAAGTTGTTTAGGGTTTGCTGGTTGTGAGATGTCATTATCTATATCTGTTCCCCCAAACTTCAAACATAGAAAAATGGAACGAAACAGTGTGCGGCACCGCACACTATTTGTGCCCCTCTTCTTTGATGTTTTTTGTTGTCAAAATGTACAACTCCAGGGGTCTTTCAGGTATCAAACAAACCTAAATGGAAGCACAAAATAGTGTGCGGCACCGTACACTGTTTGTGCCCCTCTTCTTTGCTGGTTTCTGATGTCAAAACGTACCACTCCGGGAGTGTCTTTCAGGTATCGAACACACCTAATTTGAAGCACCAAACAGTGTGCGGCACCGCACACTGTTTGTGCCCCTCTTCTTTACTTGTTTTTTATGTGAAAATGTACCACTCCAGGAGTGTCTTTCAGGTATCAAACACACCTAACTCGAAGCACAAAACAGTGTGCGGCACCGCACACTGTTTGTGCCTCTTTTTTTTCTGTTTGATGTCAAAATGTACCACTGGAGGAGTGCCTGGACAGGTATCAAACACACCTAATTTGAAGCACCAAACAGTGTGCGGCACCGCACACCGTTTGTGCCCCCCCGATTCAGGTGTATGTATTTGCACTGTACCCTCCAGATCCTCTGTTTCATCCAACGACCTCTTTCTACAGGGCTTCAATAATATGACAATGCTAGCTTAATATAGTGTGCGGCACCGCACACTGTTCCAGCCCGTCATCATTGGTCTTTAAGTCTTTGAAATGCAGGCACTTAACACATTATATCAGGGCTACACTGACACTGAAATGTCAGCACTTCAATTGATGAAAAGAACCATGGGGGGCACAAACAGTGTGCGGTGTTGCACACTGTTTCCTTCATCCATTTTGCCCTGATTCTAGCCTGCTTTACACATCTGATGGGATAGATTTTCAATCAAAAGAGATCGTTCCAGGGGAGCCCATACAGTGTGCGGTGCCGCACACTGTTTTGTGATGCCATTTTTCCCCCATTCTACACATCTTCACTTAGAAGAAGGGAAAGATTTTCAACCAAAAGATATCGTTCCAGGGGAGCCCAAACATTGTGTGGTGCCGCACATTGTTTTGTGATGCCTTTTTGCCCTCATTCTACACATCTTCACTTAGTAGAAGGGATGCATTTTTAACCAAAAGAGATCGTTCCAGGGGAGCCCAAACAGGGTGCGGTGCCGCACGCTGTTTTGTGATTCCATTTTGCCCTCATTCTAAACATCTTCACTTAGCAGGAGGGATGCATTTTCAACCAAAAGACATCATTTCAGGGCAACACTAACAGTGTGCGGCACCGCACAGTGTTTCGTGCTAGCATTTTCCCCTGATTCTAGCCTCTTTTTTCTCTTATCAGAATCGGCCCTAAATTGGTGAGGGCACATTTTCTTCAACCTATTTCAGTCTGTTTTGCCCTCTCATCATTAGGGTTGGGGTGTTTGCTGGAAGAGGGCCGGATTTCAAGCACAAGATTACCTATGATTCCCTGTGGATCCATTGCTACAAGAAACCTGCATGGGTAGATGGTGAACTGGAAGCCGCAGCAGCAGCGACACAATTGATAAAGGCAACATTCATCAACACATTTGACCCTGTTTTCCCCTCTTATCAAAATCGGCCCTAAATTTTCAGGTTGAATTTCTGTAAGTTACTGGTTGAGTGAACCTTTGATAGTTTGCAATGTGTGTGCAAGCCTGGCAGATCTGAGAAGGGCAAAGAGGTCCATGGCAACATTGTCAGAGCTGCAAATGTACCACATGTCATTCTGAACAATACCCTCGTGGACATATTGAACAAGATGTGGGTATCGTGGAGTGCGATGATTGCAGTATATGCACAACTATGGCTTGGGATGGAGGCTTTTGAGAACTATCACCAAATGATGTGCGAAGGGGAGAAGCCCAACCACGTCACATTTGTTTGTGTTTGCAATGTATGTGCAAGCCTAGGAGCTCTGGGAAAGGGGAAAGAGGTCCATGGTGACATCGTCAAAGTTGGAATTGTACCAGATGTCATCATGAACATTGCCCTGGTGGACATGTTTGTCAAATGTGGGTGCATTCAGGATGCGAAGGGAGTTTTCCAAACTCTGGCTGAGCGAGATGTGGTGTCGTGGAACGCCATGCTTGCAGGGTATGCACAGCAGGGGCACGGGATGGAGGCTCTGACCTATGAGCAAATGATTGGGGAAGGGTGAAGCCCGAAGCCGTATTTCATTCACAGAATAATCAGACGCACACGAACCAACAAATCACTATGCAACAAAAATTTAAAATCGTGACCAGATCGCAGCTTTGCACTCTAAGGACAGCTGAAGCTCAGGCCCCACCGAGAAATTCAATGTTCAATTTTTTATTTTTTATGTTTTATGTTTTATGTTTTATTTTATTTTTATAAAGGGAAACACCTAGGCGACATCTCACAAATCAAGCCCCTTAATAGTGAGAGGAGAAAATAACCTCTTTCATAGTAACCTGCCATGAGGCGTAGGAATGGGGCACCACCCAGGAACATACCACACTCGTCAGTAGCAAGATTTGACCCCAGAATCGTCTGGGTGGCACTCAGTGCGAGAATTAGCCACATAGTTTATAAAAACACCCAAGTGGGGTGATTGTACAAATGGGTAAAATTGTCCCCGAAAGGAGAAGCACCTTGAGAGCCTCCCTGCTGCACCCCTACTTGGCATATCCCCCAATCATTATAGTCCATGTCACAACATCTCGTTCAGGCATTTTGTCAAACAGTTGGTGTGCATCTACCATGCTACCACACTTATCATACAGGGACAAACGTATCTGTCATGCTGATTAGCCCAAAACCAATGGCCAGCTTCTCATGTGGTGGCAAAGAGAAAATTCATTTTCCTCCTCCCCACATCATGCAATACAAAGCGCGTGTCAGGCACATACCCGGTCTCCTTCATCTGCCTAGACGATCTTCTTAGCTCAACATGGATTTCCTTAATTCTAGGATGCAACTTGTCATCTACAACAAAGGTGTGAACCCTGTTGCAAAACTCAATGCAGCAGCGACGTGGCTCCTTTTCAACCCCTTTGACCTTCATCATTCTTCTCACCTTTGCAGTATCATCCCACCTGCCAGTTGCAGCATAGATGTTTGATAGCAACACATAAGTCGCGGCATCCTGTTCATCCCACTTGAGGATAGATGTTGCCGCACGTTCAGCCATCTCCACATTGTCATGGATTCTGCAGGCACCAAGCAAGGCCTTCCACACCACAACATCTGGATTGATTGGCATTTTATTAATCAGGTCCACTGCCTCATCCAGGTGTTCTGCATGTCTAAGAAGGTCCACCATGCAGCCAAAGTGCTTTACTGTCGGAGTGACACCATGATCTTGACTCAGGGAATCAAAGTAGCATCTTCTTTCATTTAGTAGGCCAATGTGGCTGCATGCAGAGAGAACACATATAAAGGTGATACTGCTTCAAGCCGTTCTTTTGTATTCCTTCAAATAGTTGCAGGACGTCCCTATGAGAACCATGCTGAGCATATCCTGTGATCATCGCATTCCACGACACCACATATCGTTCAGCCATATTGTCAGAAGTGAATGTGGGAACTGAAGAGGAACCGAGGATGGTGAAGGTAGGGGCTGATTTGGAGCCAGAATTCTTTGAGGAAGCTAAGAGTTTGTTCATCAAATACAGAGATGTATTTGCTTGGAGCTACGAGGATCTAAAAGGGATACCACCTGAGATCTGTCAGCATAAGATTGAACAGGAACCGGGGTCAGTACCAATCAAACAGGCAAGGTACAGAATGAATCCCAACTATGCACAGAAGGTTGGAGAAGAGATCAAGAAGTTGGCTGAGGCTAAGTTTATATACCCGATAGAGTATACAACTTGGTTGTCACCCATTCTGATAGTTCCCAAGAAGAATGGTAAACTGAGATCTCTTTTGGTTGAAAATGTGTCCCTTGTGCTATTTGAAGTGTCTAGAATCCGGGCAAAATGGCATCACGAAACAGTGTGCGGCACCGCACACTGTTCGAGATCCGTTGGAACGACCAATATTTTTGTGTGCAAGTTCTGCAAGCTTGCCCCGTCCTGTGTTTCTGTGTGTAACACTCGTATGTACCAGGTGGCACACCGGTGTAAGACAATGACTTGTGCCTGCATTTATATGGGTATACACGAGCATCCTGTGTCGAAGGGAAGTTGCAAGGATAGTGTAGACATGGCTAGAAATCTTCTGAAGCAGGAGTTCCACAATGCCTCGTGTGCAACGCCTTCTGCTATAGCGCTTGCAGCTAGCAAGGCATTCCTGGAAAAATACATACTGGGTGAAGGGGATGCCACACAACTAATGTTGGACGCAGATTCGCTTGATGCAGTGATGGACCATTTCTCTGTGTTGAGCACTCCCAATATTCGAAACCAGGTGAATGCACTCAGAATAGGCACAGACAATACTGGATTCATGGACAACATTATGGACCTCAAACGGAGGAGTCGCTATGAATTCATTCAAAACAGTATCTTCCCTGGCTAGGGCTCGTCCAAGGTGTATTTGTTCAAAATGTCCACAGTGTGCGAAGGCAGTGGTGTTAGCATTGTCCGCCGAATGCAACCTCGAGGAGATTTGGCGAAATGTTGGTTAATGTTTGATCACTGCAAACGGGTGAAGGGTTGGACAACCATGGCTTGCCATGTGTACGATCCAGTGTACCAGCATGTGCTCTCCATAACAATTTGTGATATGCAGTCAGAGGACACTAAATCTAAATGCTGATGTGGAATTCTCTCCTAGCCGTCATGCAGCGCAATGGAATGCAAAACACAAATTTTGCGGGGTTCATGGCTGATAGTGCACAGACAAATTTCAATGCAGTGCGGCGAGTCTTTGGATCGGGGGATCCTAAAGTGCCAATGGAAAATAGGGAGCGCACATGCCTCTTCCATTGGAGTCAATCTCTGGCACGTCATACAAAAGCGTTGTATTCGACCTGACCTTCAGTTGAAGCACAGAAGGCTCTGCCTCAAGTACAAAAATGCCACCTCAATGGGAGAAGCTGAGAGCACTTACCAAGCAATCTGGGCTTGGTGGTTCTCCTTTGGTGCTGCTACTGGGATCCAGCTGAAGGAGTTGGAGGACTGGTTGATTTTCTTGGACTTCAGGTACAGACAATGGGGAGCTTTCATGACGACGGTAAGCCTCTTCAATCCCAGAAACACAAATTTCACTTTGCATCGTGCCTGTTCCAATTCCTCTAGGGTTGCTAGATTGTCACTTGCAGAATCTCCACCATTTCCTTTCATTCCTCACATTTGCGTGCATGGCCTCCTTTAGGACATGTCCTTGGAGGACTTGACCGACATGCCTTCGTGTAATTTGGCGGAGACTGTTCACAACGCCTGGATGCAGCAGTCTACCAAAGCAGGACGTGACTTGTATGTTGCCATTGCAGATGACATGGTGTGGGCACTTACACAACAAACCAGATATCGGAATTTTCTAATATGACGGAGCGGAGGCAAGGGCCCCATGATACGACTTTGTTGATGCTAAGGGCTGCGAGTAGGTCCGGAGACCCATCGAAGATGGCGAGAGCTCTGAACAGGTGCACTTAAGGTTCCCTTTTGCAATCCAGGGTCCCCCATTTGGAAGGCGAGGAAACATTTGGATCATGCAAAAAGAAATTGAACACTCCTCCAGGTCGGATGGAGATTCCCATCGCCCTGACAGGGTCGATTTGTGTCTCTGGTGTAGACTTATTGTCTCTGTTGTACTAGAGCGGAGTTTTTTGGTTGTATAGAAGACGTCGTTACACAGAATTGCAAATGTCGCTCCCGCATGCAGGTCTCCTAACACGGTTCGGCACATCAAAGAAATGTGTCCCCATGCGAACCAAGTGGATGGTCACAGAGTGCCCAAATGCGGAGTGGATAATGTCAGCCCTAATTAAAGAATCCAACTGTTTTTTCACAGGTGCCCCACCAGTGCATTGGACAACGAATTCCGCAAGATTGACTGATAGAGCCGCCATTTGGCTGTCATGTCAGAGAGTCCAGATGAGGTGCCCATTTCCATTCAATGTTAACGGCACCTGCACCGTTGTACAACTGTACATACTGCACATTCCTCTGAAACATCCCAAAAGCTATTACCCAATAATGAACTTTTTCGAATGAGAGGTGGACCCGAACGAATTTCGGTGGATGAGAAACAAATGATTTCCGAAGATATTCATAACGGTTAGATGGACACGTGTTCACCATGCATGTGGAATGAGCATGTGGCGCACAGGTCATTCCGAGCGATCATCTTGGCGCGGAAGGCCTTGCGGTGAACCTCCCGTAGCCCCCTTTTTTCCTTCTTCTTCTTATTCTCCTTGCAACCCTGGATTCTGCAGAGACGGTGACCCCATCCCGAGGGAGAAGAAAGCGTCGAAGAACACTTTATTTCACATCAAACAAGCAAAGGGCACGCGCTAAGGAGAGGATGAGGAAGGCGAGACGGGAACTTAGAATGGGAGAAGAAACCTCCGTCGGAGATGAGGACGAAGGGCAAAACCCGATTCTGCAACCACAGTTTGGAGAGGAAGGTCTTGAAGTGATCCCGGAGGCGACCAAAGAGCAACCTCCAATAGAAGGGGGGGAGGACGAGGAAGTCAGCTGGGCTCGGGAGGAAGCGCTGCGAGTAGAGAACCAGGTCTTGGGAGAGCAGGGAGGAGAGATGGACGCGGAAACGCTGTCGTTTGCCGCTGTTTCGCACCACCGGGACCTCCTTGGAAGCATGCTGCCTCCAGACCTCATGGAAAAGTTGAATGCCTCATGAGCATCATCAAGTGTAAAGAAGAAACCGGAGGTGGCTATCAACCCTCTATTTCCCTTTCTTTTTTTTGTCTGTTCCATGCTAAACAGAGAGGTCAACATCAACCTTGCGTCAACGCAAGCTTGATGTTGACCTCCATCAACATTCGGTGCGGCGACTCCCTGCTGCCAATCCACTTTTTTGTTCCTCCCGTATCCGCTTGGCAGCCATGGAAAATATGAATGCTCCCGATGCATCATCAAGTGCCAAGAAGAAACCATAGGTTGCAATCTCCTTTTCCATTTGGTTTTTTTGTTTGTTGAACACCAATCTGAGAGCTCGACATCAACCTTGCGTCAATGCAAGGTTGATGTCGACCTCCAAAGTATATGTTTATGAAGGTGAAACGAAGCAGATGCAGCACTCGAATCAACCTTGCGTTGACGCGAGGCTGATTTTGATGCCTCTTTTGTTCACTCCCAGCATCCGAAGTCTCGTGCCATGAACCGCAAGGTAGGGAAAGTTGATTATTTGAAGCCCCCAAAAGAACCTTGCGTCCACGCAAAGCATTTAGTGGGTTCAATGGACTGTTCCGGTATGCATTTCAGACTAAGCTACACCCCATCAATCAACTTTGCGTCAACGCAAGGTTGATCCATGGGAGCTCAATCTGTCACTCACAGGGATATTCATTCTCTGTAGAGGAAAAGAAAAAGGAAATCCGTGGGGGGAGATGCGGCAGTGGCAGAAGGTGATGGTGAGGAAGAGTCATTTGAGGGACACTATGAAAACAAGGCCGAGGAGGTTATGGGTGGGCAGAAAGTGAACTCCTTGAAGGTGATTCTGTCGATGGAGGTTCCCGGCGGAAACCTGGTTATCCCACTATGCAGGATGATCTCCATGCCCGCGGTTCGACCCGCATTGAGGAACGACATCACGAAGTTGAAGAACGGTTTTGTTCACGGCTATGTCAAGGGATCTGCAGTGTTCTATGTATCCACTGTGAACACGAAAGGAGAGGAGTGTCTTGTAACAGAGGACATAGAGCAAAGTTGGGATGCATGTTGGCAGGATGTAAACAGGGAGTTCGAGTTCAAGTTGTCCAAAAAGGCCTCCACAAAAGCGTTTATGGAAAAAATGTTTTTTGTCTGGGATGGGAACCATAGACTGCTTGCCTGGATGGATTACATTTCAAGCTTGCATTCGGACGAGATCGAATGGCACTGGAGCGTGGTTTCCATGGTACTCGACCACAAAGGACGTGTCACGCAGCTCTTGACAGCCATGCACGACATAAACAAGTAAGTTACCAACATTGTTCCCGTTCCGGTCTGTGTTTCCACAATTTGAAATCATCTTATGAGTCGAAGGTTTTTCCAGGTCCAATGAAACCTCCCATGTGACGACCAATCTCTGCCACACACTATTCCATATCCAGAAGATAGGGCTGATGCCACTGGAGTCATTCACAGATGTGCAGGGATGCCTCGGCGTGAGCCTGGTCGCGTGAGTGCAACTGCGCTCACGCCACGTCACCTTCGGCCAACGCCACATCACGGGGCTCACTCCACGTCATCGCGCTTGAAGGTCGTGTCACCACACGCCAAGGAAGAAGTGGAGTGTATTCCCACGGAAGATCACCCTCCGCGGAAACAAGCTGGACGACATAATAAAAGGACGTGGTCATTCCCACCTGAAAGCAACAGATGAATGAAGGATGGATGAATGTAGAGTGGATGATAAACAGATGGATGAGTGTGAAAAATGAAAGTAGATGGATGAATGTGGGATGAGATGAATGCACAATGTATATGACATGAGTGTGGTAGGTTTGTGGGGTGGATTACAGAGTACAGTGGATGAATGTACAATGGATGTTGAATAAAGGAAAACATTCATGAATGGAGCACGCATGAATACACAGTAGATGAATGCACAATGGATATGACAAGAGTGAGTGGGGTTTGTGGGATGGATTCATACATATTGCCATTTTAATGAAAGTGGATTCTTTGATTTTTTATTTTTTATTTTCTGCCAGAAGAACTACAGTGGAGTAAGGGGATTCAATGTTTTCCGAAGAGGATGAAACAGAACATTAAAAGAACAAAGTTCAGTCTGACTCAGAGTCAGTACAATGTATCCCCGCGTCCTCTGCATCTAAGTCTAAGTATTTAAGAACTCCGGATCTACGCTGGCTACACCTGCGTCCAGGCAATAAAAAGTCAGGGGATAGAGACTCAGCCGCATGAAGTGCCATTGCTTCGGCATACACAGAAAGCAGAAAACTGGAAAGGAGGCTGTCAAAAACAGACCCGCCACAAATGGGGGTATCTCCTGAAGATCAATCGTTGCCTTTCCTGCAAGTCACAGCCCGAAAAAAGTTATTACTGTAAATTTGATGTCCGAGAAATTGAGTATGGCTCCCAAAGTGGGTTTAGGACTTACTCACATGAAAAGTCGTTCTAGACCTGCTTGTCTTTGGGATCGTCATCATTTCGGATTTGAATCCTCTCAGTCAGTGTGCCTGAAGTGGAGCGAGACAAAAGGGGGATGACCACTGTCTTGTAAAGGTCAGAATCACCCTCCATGCCAAAAAGGCTTCTTCCGCCTGCCTTGCATGCATGGTAAGTTGCTCCTGCACCAGACAGGAGGGCATGAACAGGTTGTTGGGGGGGGGGGGGGGAATTTAAGAAGATGAAACTGGTGAAAGAAAATCAATTCGAAAGGGAGAGAACGAACCTGTGGACACAGAAAGATCGACCACCCGTGCAAAATAGTGGCTGCATGACTCCAGCAGTATCTGCATGAACGCTGGGGTTTTTTCCTTTGCACCTCTCCAGAGAGTGCCATCTGGTCTCTTGAGAGTCTGACTGGACTGCATGAAGTTGTACAAATGTCATCGACATGCGGCTCATACGGGGGGTTGACAAAACAACCCTAGTCAGAAATCTCAAAGCTGCGGACGGAGGATGATGTATTTGAGGTGCAAATCCTCCGCAGGCAGATCGCCTCGAACATCCTCGTCTGCCAAAGACTGCAGGTTAGGGTGGTAAACACAAACTATAGTGGAAGTTTGTACATTGGCTATTCAAAAAACTGGCATACAACAATCTGTTTTGTCACGAATTTGTGCTGATCGGTGTCTATCATTACAGATTCTTCTATAGTGGAGCTACAGAGAACATTGAAACGCAGCATGAAAGCACATGCAGAAGGGAGATGGCATACCAGCTGACCAGGACAACCCCCTTTCACAAGGTAGAGGATGTTCACACAATTCCATGTGCGCAAAACTTCAAACCCAGAGGACTTCAGGTATGATGCCAATGCCCGACGACTATCTTTGTCACATGACTGAAAAAGCAGAAGTGTCCCTGCATCAGAGAGGAAATTATTGCAGAACCTGAACACCCAACTCCAATGGTTGTCATCGAATTTGTTCCAGCTTGGCGTCTTGCCCTTCGGAAGAACTTCTGGCACAGCCTGGCCGTCCGGGATGTCGAGAAATGACCATGTCAGCCGCAAATGTTTTCTGCACAGCGCACACGGAGGTGGGACCAGTGCTCACCTGCAATAGACATGTTCAATTTTAGAACGAAGACAAGAATGTTTTCAAAGAACCAAACTTTAATACTGCAAATGACACTTACAGATGCAAAGGAAAGAAAATCAAATTCTCACCAAATTAAGGAATGAGATCATGTTGTCCCAGGTAGGCGAAGGCACCCCAGTGTATCATCTCTTTTGACTCTACATCATCGCCAGCCAACCCTCATTGACAATCTTAATCTCTCTTGCCGAATCAGCACGGGAAGGGTGTGGCCTGGCATCGAACACGCACTGAATTGTGCGGGTATACCTTCCAGCAGTGAAGTCCTTCTCACTCTCATTTTCCTCTCCCTCTCTTTTTCTTTCTCCTTCCCCTTGTCCTTTTCCTTCTCCTTGTCCTTGGACTTATCTTTGTCCTTTGGCTTTGCTGGTGACATGGCTATGACATCAGGAGCCTTGTCTTTTGGTTTGCGCCCCGCCTTCTTGCCCCTCTGCGTCGTTTCCTGAGCATCAGGGTCCTTGGCAGCCAATGTTGTTATGTTTCTTTGGTACTCCTCGTCGTCCAGAGGAGCCAGCATCTCAGCATTATTGTTCAAATATTTCATGTGCTGCTCTTGAAAGGTCGTGTGCTCAGGTGGGCAGTCTAGGTACCAACCACAGTCTCTGAAGTGAGAAGGACTCCAGTCCTTCAATATCCCTGCAGTGCACATGGTTGGATCGTTTGCAGGGTCCGACCACATGTCAAGATAGTCTGGAATACCGCTGATGTGATTTCCATCCATAAGCACATATTTCGTGTACCTGTGAAACAAGAGACAAAACCCAACCCACCAAAGCGCGAAGTGAGTAAGATGCCAGTAGCATAGAATGAAAAAAACGAGGAAGGAAATGGAGCTCAGAACAGCTCTAAGGAGCTCTCAGGAGCTCACAACAGCTCTGGATGTGAATGTCGTCAACGACATTCACAAAATTCCATTCAAGGACAGTGCAAACACACCCTAAGTTCCTAATCCAGGTGAATGCAATCTCTAGCTTTGGAAGGACACAGACATAGAAGTGAATGTCGGCAACGACATTCACGTTGGATCTGTGATTACACTGCTAACAGAGCCTAACAATTTCTCACAAGAGGCAACAACATTGCAAGGAAAGTGAATGTCGGCAACGACATTCAGAAAACTAGAGTGAGGAACGCTCACTAAAAAATCAATGGAACATACAAAACGTACATTAAATCTCAGGACCTCACAACAGCTCTGGATGTGAATGTCGTCAACGACATTCACAAAATTCCATTCAAGGACACTGCAAACACACCCTAAGTTCCTAATCCAGGTGAATGCAATCTCTAGCTTTGGAAGGACACAGATATAGAAGTGAATGTCGGCACCGACATTCACTTTGGATCTATGATTACACTGCTTACAAAGCCTAACGATTTCTCACCAGAGGCAACACAGTTTCTAGTAGGACATTCAATATACAAAACGTACAATAAATCTCGGGAGCTCACAACAGCTCTGGATGTGAATGTGGTCAACGCCATTCACAAAATATCATTCAAGGACACTGCAAACACACCCTAAGTTCCTAATCCAGGTGAATGCAATCTCTAGCTTTGGAAGGACACAGACATAGAAGTGAATGTCGGCACCGACATTCCCTTTGGATCTGTGATTACAAGCCAAAGACAGCAAGCCCCAATCGGAAGTTTCCAAGCTTCGAAGCAAAACCCGCTTCACGAGGCCACCTCGGATGAATATCATCATTTTTCTTACGAAACCCAATGTCCACAAGAGTTGGATGAACAGAAATCTTCCCTATGGACTTAGCCTTCTTTTTGGTCCTCTTTGTCTCCTGCGCCAATATATATATATATATATATATATACCGTAGCCTCTTATACGGTTGGGCAAAAATTTGCCCAATAATTTTTTCTTTTTCTTTGAACGGTTGGGCAATATCACATTAATATATCTTATTTGGGCAATTCAGTTATGAAGTTTATAATAATTTAGACAGGTCATGAGCCAAATATGTATTGATTGGGCAAAGAGTCAGTGAGTAATTAATGAATTAAACCTACCAACTAGTCTTAAATAATTTATCTGATTTGAAATAAATTAGGCAGCACTGAGCTAGCTATTCTGAGGTGATAATGGGTACCGTTACATTATTTGACACAAGGCGCTACGTGGATCAAGCCGTCAATGAAGCTGACAACATCGATCCACTTGTTTACTGGGGGTAGATTGAAAGGCAAACAAGTTACTTTGAGATAGAGGAGAACTGAGTAGAGCAGCTTTAGCATTGAAAAGGCAGACAACATTGCAAGGCTGCAAGCAGAGACCACAATGTATACATGGAAGTTTGATGGCAAAACTAAGTGATTTTTCCACTCTAGAAAGTATTGTGGTGTTGACTTTGGAAAAGCTTGCAAGGGATTTTGATACGAGGTTTGTAGAACCTTATCTAGAAATAGATGAACTTCCAGCACAGGAAGCAATCCTGCCACATATTCTAAGCTCTATTACATTACAATCATTTTATCGTCTCAATTTTAAACTAACTCTAGGGCATAGATGTCAGGTTACCAAAGACAAAGAAAGATTTATCCAAGATCTTGCGAGCAAAACCGATGTGCCTAAATCAAGCAGACTGCGGCCAGTGGAGAGACCTCGTAAGCAAAACGTATGTACTGTTTCATTGATCGAGCAGAATGACAGAATAGACATTGGTTGTTGTGAATCAACGATGTATCTTCATCTACACGGAAGAAGGTCAGTTATATTCTCTTTATATTTATCCATATATATTATAATATCATTTTGTGCATCATCTTGAACTTGGTATTGATTTTAAAGGTACTTCTATGTACACAGGTCAAATCAAGGGGGACATACATGAATTGGTTTACACCATAACTTTGGTCATTGATATCTGCTGCAGTGAAAAGAAACCACACGTTGGCTGATGCTTTGCAGTATTTGCGAACAGCTCACAAAAAACCCGGAGTCGTTGGAAGTCCCTTTGATAAATTGAGTAGAGGTACTCTCTATCATTGGTTTACTTCGAGTGGTGAGCTTAAATCTAAATATAAGGTTGCAGTAGAAAGAGGGCTTGCTCATTGAACTGGAGCATTGACAAAACGAAGTCCTCTCTAAGACAGACCAGAACTGGTACGAGAAATGGTGGAACTACTTTATATTTTTTTGGACAAATGCTTAAAATAATTATTTTCTGCCCAACCGTATAAGAGGCTACGGTATATAGACGCCTCCGCCTCCCGAAGGAAGCGTAAATTAGGGTGTCTCTTCGCCACAAGGGCTCCCGCGCCACCATCTGTTTCTTAACATCGAACTGGAACAGGAGGAGGGCGGAGCCTGTGCAGCTTGAGTTGGAGCATCACCCTTGGCAATGCGCATAGGATGGAGCAACTCGCACCTCGCGACCTTCAAGGATGATCTTCGCAATCTCCTTTTTTGGTAGACTCTGTACAGTATGTGCCGCAAGCTCTTAGGAGGTCGTGTTTCGATCGTTGGCTTCTCAGCTGCACCGTGGTGGTTCTCACAGACCAATCCGACATTTTCTGACTACTTCACAATTGTTTTTCATTACTCGACTGTAGCTGCATTTATGAGGCAGTTATATGTTTATAGTAGTAATTTGAATCGGTTCTGCTAAGACTCAACTGCAGGGCAGCAGGGTTTGTTTGACTCACGAATTCAGCCTTCCAAAGGTGCATGAGGGGTCGAACTACGAACTTTCATAGATGGAAGAGTGGTGATGAGAGAGACACATTTCCGAGGAATCATTGAGAGGAGGCTGGGATCGCTTTTGGCGCCATCTGCTGCATTATTTAGCTCGACTGCAGATCAGCGTTGGCGTCTGAAGATCGATCCAGCGAAAATAGTCGGTGTGAGGGAGGAAGAGATTGGCACCCGGTTGCAACTGCACATACAAGTCGACAGGGTTGACAGAACGACTCAGAAATTTACACTGCTGAAGAATGTAGGAGACGACAGCAACAGTTGGCCAACCTCACATCAGGCATGTCAGCAATTCCCTCACCAAACATGATATGGGGAAATCTGAGGCGTTGGAACGAATTGAATCACTGCCGTTGAGAATGAAGGATGAAATCACGGATCGTAAAAATGGAAGCGCCACTTAGCGCATCCAAAATAGCTTTCGAGATAGTTCAAGGCTTGTATTTAGGTCCACTCAGAAACTAGGTGGTGGCATTTGTTTATTATTCAGGTCGTCCTTAAGTTCCAAAGGGAAGGAGAGTTCTTTGGGGGGTTTTTGGCAGGATTCTCGGGCCTCGAAGGTGATCTTTCTATCAAGTCTCTATGAAATGTTAGTCAAGTGGAGAATGTTCCTGTTCAGTGAAAGGCAGGAGCACAATGAGTGTATATGTACCGAAAGATGACCAGAAGTGGAGTGAAAGGCGGTCACTGGAGTAGTGGCAGTGACAAAATGTTCATAAGGAAAGCAAGGATTGATAGGTCGTGAGTGTAGGCTAAGTGTAATGACCAGTAGGGTCACGATCACTACTGATCGTGAAACATCGCAACAATTAAGACGGAAGTTGATGGTATTATAGGTGCACAGATTTTGTTGAAGTATGTGTCACAAAATGATCGTAGGAAGATGTTCAACACCAAAAGTATGACTGTGTCATGAGTTTTCAATACGGGCTTAAGTACTCGTATTGGGCGCGATAGCGCGCGCATCCTCCACAAACGAGCGAGCTGGTTCCTGGTCCCACAGCGCACCGTAGTCCGGCCACGACAATGGATCCCGCACACTGCCGAAGCGATTTCCGAAGAAGGATGCCAGGGCCATTTGACTGCGGTTGGTGCATAGTTCAGGGCTAGTTTGTAGAGAGGTCAAAGCAGAATCACTTGAAATCAGTTAGCGAGAGAACTCTGAGCTCGATGCGTGCAGCAGCACGATGATGAATTCCTGGGAGTGCAGATTGTAAACGCAACGTAGAATGCCTCTTATATAGACTACTTTTGTGTCGGTTTCCTGCTCCTTCCTGACCTCTCTCTCAACCTCGAGTTTCCTCTAGATCTCTCCAGACCTCTGCCGTCGCTATCGCCACACGACCAGCACGAAGCACACTCTGCAACTCTGCGCTCCCGACTCTTCTGGAACATAACAGAACGTTCATCCACCAGAAAGATCACGAGGCCTCGAAGATCTTGGATGATAACTCCAATATGGATGAGGCAATGCCAGACGGACGAACACTACGGGAGGGGCCCTCAACGAAGGGGTCGTCTCGTCGGGTGCTTTCCGGAAGCTTCTCGTTCTCCGACCGACGTACGCGACAGCATTTTGACGTCTCTATAAAACAAGAAGACCCTGTGACCCTCATTTCACAATTGCTCTATCCCGTGTTCAGTTCATTCCATCTTCTCTAGAAATCTTTGTGAGAATTTCTCGGCGGACTTTGCCTACTTCTTCACCTGTGATCGTGCAGTAGCTGTGGACTGATCGTCTTCTGTCCCCGCATTCTGAGTGTCAGAGTCTTACTGAAGAAGACCTCGGACAGCATCGATGGCTCTTTCATTGTTCTTTGGGAACGACAACAGTGTTTATGATCCCGTCCTCATTCCTACCGTCTGGGATGTCTTCGAGAGTGAGCCATCCCGTGAGATGGCTCGGAATGCAAAGGCTGTGGCGAGTGCGCAGATCGATTGGCGTGAGACTCCCGAGGCACAAATCTTCAAAGCTGATCTTCCCGGTAACTTGACTAATTTTTGTTCAGATGCTCTCTTCCTGTCCTTTGCTTCAGATGAAAGTAAAGAATGTCTCCAGAATTTGGCAAATGTTGGTCATCACTGGGGTGAATGGAGGAGTACAGTCGGTATATCCAATTCAACTGCTTGTTCCGTCGAAGTGAACTAAAATTATTCTCGAATTCTGAAAGAGAGGAAGTCATTGAAGTTTCTTAAAGGTTGTGCACATTGTGATGGATCAGGTCTGAAGAGGGAGGAGATCAAAGTGCAAATGGTGGACGGACGTACACTGGAAATCAGTGGAGAGAGGAAGGAGGAGGAGGTGCAGAAGGGAGACAAATGGCACCGTGTTGAGCGGTCCCGGGGTAGCTTTCTGCGCCGGTTCCGCCTGCCAGAGAACGCAAATGCGGACGCAGTGACAGCAGAAGTAGAGAACGGCGTGCTTACTGTTACCGTCCCCAAACTTAACAAACCTAAGGCTGAGACCCGCCAGATCCAGATCTCCTGAGATACTTCCCCGATGACAGCATGAGCACATTCGTACTACTTACAACTCTTCCGTTGGACAAATTTCGGAAATCTCTCCCGCGGACATTGCATCGTCCTTTCCGTATCGATCGCCGGCCTCAAAGCCACCACGAATAGATCCGATTGGGCTTCGAGCAGTGTATGATGTGATGCGGCTACAGCAACGAATAGGTGTTAGCTATGATACTCGATGTGTGTCAAGAGTGCGGTTGGCAAGAGTCCACCGCCTTCACAGTCTGTGCTCCAAATTCTACCGTTTCCCCTTCGGTGCGCAATCCTCGCACTTGAGAAGGTTTTCTCTACTTTGAATGCTAAGGTCTGAAAGCTAAGGTCTGTAGGCTCATTCGTCACACTGTAGTGTAAGTGATTCAAGTTAACTCCAGCCATCGACTTCCCGACACCCACGGAAGAAAAGGTCTTTCATTTGTTTCTTTCAATGTAGATCAGTTGACCTTGGAATATATATGTGTGGTGAAGATATACGAAAGGCCTAGTAAGGATGCCTTTGCCATATGTATTTGCGAAGTTTAATAAAGTTTGGAAACACAGGTTATTGACGGCAAACTGAGTTCAGCTCTCTCGCTCTCTCAGTTTAGCCATCCAAACGCAGTCTGTTGCAATTAACACACCCATGTTGTGGTGCCGCTAGATCAGGCCTTTGTTGTGCACCGCTCCTTAAATCAAGATAGTAGCTGGCCACCGTTTGCATCAGTAATTATAGCTTCATTACAGTTAGCGATAAGGCCCATGTGGTCCTGCTCTCCTTATCCATGTGACAAACGTTGTATATGTATTCACACCCATGGTGTTCCTGTTAGTTGATCAACTCATTGTTTACATCAGAGCGAGGATAGTGGACTACACGGGTAGTCATGAATCTTTGAGGGTACCTTTAAGACCTATACGATTCGAGTCTGAGGAGGATATGTGAAGAGCATTTTTTTTTGTTTCGTAGAGAAACAAAGAAGAAGATGGTCAAGCGACTGGGACAACGTGGAGAGGCTACACGCAAGTAGTTTGCTTTCTTTCTCTTAGTTCTTCATAGCATTTCTTTATGCTGAAAGTAGATTAGTGTAAGCTATTGATCTGTAAACACTTACTTTATTTATTTATTTCTTTTGTTGTAGTGTATATCGCATCGTAGAACAGTATGTCAGGAACAGAGCACTCCATAGGTGAGAACCAGAAGCTTGAAGGGGCTTCAAACTATGCCATGTGGAAGTTCAGGATACAAAGTATCCTTGAACGCGAGGATCTTTGGGAAATAGTACAACCGGAGGAAGACAATAGCTCCGCCGACACTAGCTCCGTCTCTGAGCTCTTGCCCGATCCTAGAGATGTTGATCATGTTCTTAGAAAGCAAAGGATGAAGGCTTTTTCTTTAATCAAGCTATCGGTGAAAGACTAGATTGTACCTTTCATACTACATGCCAAAGGACCAAGGGAGTGCTGGGATATTTTGAAGAGGCAGTTTGAAGTCAAGAACAACGCCAAGAGGTTGGCAATCCGAAATCGTTTCTCAAACCTACGAATTGAGGAAGGTATGACTGTCGCTGATTTCATGAGGCAAGTACAAGACACACTCAACCAACTCAGTGAGTTTGGTGAACTGCCATCCGAGAGCATCATCGTGGAGCAGATAATCAATGCCTTGCCAGCCAGTTTCGACAGCTTCATTAGGGCTATCTCGAGCGAAAAAAGAACTCCCAACCATCCAAGAAATAGTTGGGAGGCTCCAACTTGAAGAGAGCGGCAATGCAAATCGAACTCGAGCCCAAGACGAGGAGGGACCTAGTTCTCAAGTTTCGAAGGATCTCAAGTAGCGCGGAGAAACGATCGAGTTGAAAACAGGAGGTTCAACTCTAATGTCGGACAGTTTGGCTCACAAACTAAACCTGGCTACTGCAACAAATGCGGAAAGAAAGGACATTGGGCAAGGGAATGTCCAGGTATTGGGAGTTCCTTCTCCGATAAAACTTCTTCCTTTGGTATAAAGCTTGGTGTCGGCAATCGTAATGTGTTGCGCACCTTCCTACGGAGTGTCCCCCTAAGTGTCAGTGTTTGTGCTATGATCTTCTGGCACAGCACAAACAAATTTGATTCTGGGTTTCCTGTTTGTTGGACTCGTGGGGCCATCACCGTCTTTCCATAATGGATGGCTCCATATCCTGTGCAATGGTTTGCTTTTCATCCAAACACAATACGGCTTCTTGTGGCTTCTTGTCTTCGAAGTCAGTTTTTCCAGTTGGTGTCTGTCAGTGTGGTTGACTACGGAGTTCGGTGCATACTTCCGCCGTGCATGTCATCCTTTCGTTGCATACATCGCCCGCAGCCATTGTGACTGTGCTACCCTTATGCACCTCAGTTCGTTTGAGGTGGATCCCCTCTCGAAAATTACGGGTTATCAGTTTGCGAACCGGGGGACCCTCTGTGGATCGCAACTTTGGTTCAGTCAAGGAAAACATGTTCAAGGAGGGAGACAGACTCGCTCGATTTCATTCCAATGTAGGTAGTCTTCCACTGACTGGCACTGCAGATAAGGATGGGTTTGCAGTTGTTCATGAGGATGAGCTGGTTACAGTGTTCCCACTGGAATTGGGTTCTCTACTTGTTCAAAAAGAGGTGTATGACGAGGATGGGAATTTGGATTCTGGGCACTTGCAGAAACCATTGGTTGGCGAGTGTGGGAGGAAGTGGAGAGTCCTCCTAGGCAAACATCGGGTCCTTGGAAAAGAGAGAAGACAATCAGCAGGATCAGTGGTTACCCCTGGCACTGCAACATCGGTCGTGCAACAGAAGGGCACAGTGCATGTGAAACAAGAGGTGAGCACATCCACTACATTCGTGACTCTTTCATACTTGTCTTTGGAGAATATTTCTGAGATACCTGCGCCAGTCCAGACTCCATTCTTGAATGCTGACGAATTGCAGGAGATAACGAGTGTCATTCCGAAATCGAAAGCCCTCGCAGGGGTGCCTGAGTGCAAGAGCGAGCTGCGTTTTGTTGATTGGGAGTCCCTTCGGGTGCATCGGGTTCAATATTGCCAGCAGAGTTTGATGGGGACATTTTGTTTGAGCTCAACCCTCCCACGTCTTCCACTGGACTTGCTGGGCTTCTGCAGGGCATGGACAAGAAAGCAAGTGCGTGAATACTTTTTGCTTTCGCCTAAGAAACAGCTCTAAGCCAAACGAAAGAGAGTGGAAAGGGGTGCCCCTAAATCCTTTCACACCAGGGCCTTGATTGGAGAGGTGTCATTCCCCTGTGTGAGGCATGCTACAATCAGCGCTATGGCAGCACGAAACAGTGTGCGGCACTGCACACTGTTTCTGCCCCCCTAGAACTCTCTCTTTTGGGTGGAACTTTGAATCTTCAGGTGTTTTAAGCAGGCTTGAAATAGTAGCTTCAAACAGTGTGCGGTACCGCACACTATTTCAGCCCCTTTGTATTTTATTCACCCAACTCTGTCTGTCAAGCTTCAATCAACCTGTAAGCAATGAAGAGTCACTTTGGGGTACAGTTTTTGAAACCCCGGTCAAGTGTTCTTTTTTTGTTTGGAATGAACCCATTCAGTTGTCTCTCTTGCTTCAAATAGAGACAAATGAAAGCAAGAAACAATGTGCGGCACCGCATACTGTTTCTTGTCCCTCTCTTCATTTGGGGGTTGAGAAGTGTGAACCATGCCCTGTTCCTCAAACTTCCATGAAGGTGAAATGGCAGTACGAAACAGTGTGCGGTGCCGCACACTGTTTGTGCCCCTGTACTATGATATGTGTTTTGATGTAATAGGAAGCCATATTGAAACTTTGTGAAACTTTGAAGCACATTTGAAACTTCGTGTAAACACAGAAAAAGGTATGAGTTCGAACTCTGTACAGTGTTCAACGACGCTATTGCGTGAGCCTGGCGCGTGAGCGTGTAAGCGTACGCTCACACAACGATGACGTGGCGTGAGCCTACGCTCACGCAGTTGACGTGGCGCTGATGCTGACGTGACGTGAGCCTGGTCCAGGTCATGCCACGTCACCACAAAGAAGGTGGGCCTATAACCGTGGAGCCCCCAACTGCTGATTTTACCACATGAAGGTGAAACGGATGAAGGGTTTCGGGCTTTCCTAGAGTTCAACCTTCTGTTAACATGAGCTTCATTTCCTAGAACTGAAATGAACATTGTGTTAACACGAGGTTGTTTTCCTGGAACAAAAATCAACCTCGTGTTGACACGATGTTGTTTTCTTAGAACTAAAATCAACCTTGTGTCGACACAAGGGGGATTTGGAGAACCTCAAGTGAACCTCGTGTTACCACGAGGTTGATTTGATCATCTGTCTATCTGAAGGTAGTTTCTTGTGTTTGCAAATGAAATCAGAATGACAAACCAATGCGACAAATGCACTGACCCACGCATAGCAAAGATGTTAGACGACATACATTGAGAGACACTGGACTTGAACAGTCATTCCATTACAAGTTGTAGTCAAGGAAAACACAAATTTCTTCATGTCAAGTGCATGCTTTCTATGGGCTTGTATCCCGCTGTAGAAGTGTGTTGACTTCGTTGAAACTCATAGTGGTTTGGTGAATGAAGAAGTCGCGCTTTGAATCACAAACCATCCTTCTCAAGAAGACGAAGTAAAGGTGTTCGCACGGTATGAACTTCCCTCTCTTTCCCAAACTACTTGAAAGCATACCAACAAAATTAGGACATGTACAATTTGGAAAATTGGAAACAGTGATGTCGTACGTCTTGTCCTGCAAAGCAGATGCGGTTGAGATCATGGTGAAGACCCGACCATACCTTGGATCATGCACTTCCATTGTTCCCGCAACACGAGCGTGAAGCATTCTCGCAGACTCGATTTTGCCGTAGTGTTCTGCGGTTGGAGGGAATCGTCGAACCAGCTTCCCATTCCGTCTGGTTGGCCACAAGTGAGCATTAGGCGGAGGTACCCGTGAACCGCTTGTACTTGAAGCACCTTCACGTGCAATGGAATGTCTGGCTAGGGAGAAACCCGCCTCTTCCAGCATTGCGATCTCTTGGTAAGTGAGACCTGTGCCCATCTTCACAGGCCACACGGTTGGTGGAGTAGGCTTCCTCACCACGAAGGGCCTCACTGTCCCACGCACACATCTCCCACAATCGTCAACGCAGAACCAGAACTTGTGGTTCTTTGCCTCTCCTTGTCCGAAAGGGAGAAACAAACCAGTGAATGTAGGAGCTGCAGTGCGTTCTTTCCCTCTGGATATTAATGATGTACATTTTTCATGATTGGTGGCCCTGATCGCTGCGCATTTCACACGCGATCCAGCACTTGTGCGTTTTATATGCCAAACCTCGTCCAAGCACATGGACTCCATTACACGCGGCACCACGTTCTGGTCTTCAACCATTGCAGTGAAAGTGCTTGATGCAGGGGTCCGGTCTGGGGCAGAATGGCCCTCACCTGTGGATGTTCCGCAATTCCATCTCTAATCCAAGGGAACACGTGGCGTCGAGAAGTTGACTGTGTCCGCCCTATGGGAATCTGCATCCGATCCGGGAGGGGTGTCCAACATCCGTTTGCAAGACCCGAATCTCTCTTCGCCTTCCAAATGGGGAACTCTTCCCACAAGAGGGGTGCCATCTGCACATATGCTCACTGCCCGCGCTATTTTGCTGGGATCCCCCGATCTTCTCGCTGCCCGCAACATCAACTCACTCCTGTCCAGGCCTTTGCCACCAAGGCCACCCCTCAAGAATGACCTGTATCTGGTTTGCTGCTGCAGAGCACGGATAAGGTCATCGGCCGTGGCCGCATACAAATCTCTTCCATTTTTGCCGGATTGCTACAACTAGGCATTGCTACAATCTCATCGTTGTCATGGCCGCTCCCCACTGTCGGTAACGGAAGTGCCAAAATGCGAACCAGTCTTCCAGTGCCCTCATGATGTCCTCCGATGCCACTCCAGATGAGTACCACCAGGCACGAATTGTCTGGAACAATGTATTCGCTTCCCCCATAGTTTTGGCATCTTTGTATTGTTTGCACAGTTGACGATGCATACTCTGCATATCTGGCTTGATGTCTGCCTTTGTGTGTTTGTCTAGGGATTGTGTCCAATGGAAAAGACACGTACGTTCTCTTCCAGGCATTGGCACTTTTGGATCTCCCGTCCCGAACACAATGCGGACAGCGTTGAAGTTAGCTTGAGCACTGTCGGCATGAAACCAACAAAATTGGGAGATGGGAGACCATTGGAGGCCATAACACGAATGAGAGCTTCCCACATGAGCTGCTGTGAATCTGTGTACTCTGGCTGCATGTCACACACTGCAATTGTCATGACACGTTGGTACACAGGGTCGTAAACATGACATGCCATTGTGGTCCAATCTTTAACCCTTTTGACGTGATCGAACATAAGGAAGTAGTTGCCAAGATCGCCACCCTTCTGCATATATTTAACCAGGCTGACTCCGCTGCCCTCACATTTTGTGGACATTTTGAACAGGAATACTTTCCTAGCTCCTTGTCCCGGGGAAATGCTGTCTTGGATGTAGTCGTACATGCTCCTTTTCTTCAAATCCATAATATTGTCCATATAACCTCGGCTCCCAGAGCCCATTCTTAAAGCGTTCACCTGATTCCTAATGTTTGGAGAAGTCAAAGTCAAGAAATGGTCCACAACAATGTCCAAAGTTGGTCCCTCCAGTTTTCCTCCAACCAAAGAGCAACCTCCAATAGAAGGGGGGGAGGACGAGGAAGTCAGCTGGGCTCAGGAGGAAGCGCTGCGAGTAGAGAACCGGGTCTTGAGAGAGCAGGGAGGAGAGATAGACGCGGAAACACTGCCGTTTGCCGCTGTTTCGCACCACCGGGACCTCCTTGGAAGCATGCTGCCTCCAGAACTCATGGAAAAGTTGAATGCCTCAGGAGCATCATCAAGTGTAAAGAAGAAACCGGAGGTGGCTATCAACCCTCTTTTTCCCTTTCTTTTTTTTGTCTGTTCCATGCTAAACAGAGAGGTCGACATCAACCTTGCGTCAACGCAAGGTTGATGTCGACCTCCAAAGTGTATGTTCTGGGCATGAAACGAGTGCAGATGCTGCACTCGAATCAACCTTGCGTTGACGCGAGGTTGATTCATGTGCCTTTTTTGTTCATTCCCACCTCCCGTATCCACTTGGCAGCCATGGAAAATATGAATGCTCCCGATGCATCATCAAGTGCCAAGAAGAAACCATAGGTTGCAATCTCCTTTTCCATTTTATTTTTTTGTTTGTTGAACACCAATCTGAGAGCTCGACATCAACCTTGCGTCAATCTCCCCCCACGGATTTCCTTTTTCTTTTCCTCTGCAGAGAATGAATATCCCTGTGAGTGACAGATTGAGCTCCCATGGATCAACCTTGCGTTGACGCAAAGTTGATTGATGGGGATGTAGCTTAGTCTGAAATGCATACCGGAACAGTCCATTGAACCCACTAAATGCTTTGCGTTGACGCAAGGTTCTTTTGGGGGCTTCAAATAATCAACTTTCCCTACCTTGCGGTTCATGGCACGGGACTTCGGATGCTGGGAGTGAACAGAAGAGGCATCAAAATCAGCCTCGCGTCAACGCAAGGTTGATTCGAGTGTTGCATCTGCTTCGTTTCACCTTCATAAACATACACTTTGGAGGTCGACATCAACGCGGTAGTGGCAGAAGGTGATGGTGAGGAAGAGTCATTTGAGGGACACTATGAAAACAAGGCCGAGGAGGTTATGGGTGGGCAGAAAGTGAACTCATTGAAGGTGATTCTGTCGATGGAGGTTCCCGGTGGAAACCTGGTTATCCCACTATGCAGGATGATCTCCATGCCCGCGGTTCGACCCGCATTGAGGAACGACATCACGAAGTTGAAGAACGGTTTGTTCACGGCTATGTCAAGGGATCTGCAGTGTTCTTTGTATCCACTGTGAACACGAAAGGAGAGGAGTGTCTTGTAACAGAGGACATAGAGCAAAGTTGGGATGCATGCTGGCAGGATATAAACAGGGAGTTTGAGTTCAAGTTGTCCAAAAAGGCCTCCACAAAATCGTTTATGGGAAAGATGTTTTTTGTCTGGGATGGGAACCATAGACTGCTTGCCTGGATGGATTACATTTCAAGCTTGCATTCGGACGAGATCGAATGGCACTGGAGCGTGGTTTCCATGGTACTCGACCACAAAGGACGTGTCACGCAGCTCTTGACAGCCATGCACGACATAAACAAGTAAGTTACCAACATTGTTCCCGTTCCGGTCTGCGTTTCCACAATTTGAAATCATCTTATGAGTTGAAGGTTTTTTCAGATCCAATGAAACCTCCCATGTGACGACCAATCTCTGCCACACACTATTCTATATCCAGAAGATAGGGCTGATGCCACTGGAGTCATTCACGGATGTGCAGGGATGCCTCGGCGTGAGCCTGGTCGCGTGAGCGCAACTGCGCTCACGCCACGTCACCTTCCGCCAACGCCACATCACGGGGCTCACTCCACGTCATCGCGCTTGAAGGTCGTGTCACCACACGCCAAGGAAGAAGTGGAGTGTATTCCCACGGAAGAGCACCCTTTACCGCGGAAACAAGTTGGACGACATAATAAAAGGACGTGGTCATTCCCAACTCCATTTTTCTCCATCATTGCACCATATAATAGACTGATCATAAAACACATCAGAGGATGTCCAACGCAAGAAGACCAATATCAATTTGAGCACACATAGACAGAATCACAAGGCTCATATGAATAATTTACCAAAAGCCCTCTCCTTCTTGGTCCTCTGCAAACACTGATTTTAAACATCCCGAGAAGATCCTAAATCCCCCTCCGGACTTGGATTGACAACCCCTAAGGATTTACGCATGTTGTCCAGCTCGTGAGAATTATATGAGAGACTGCCTTTGTTTCTAGAAAACGGTCCATCACGAGGGGTTCAAATTTTCAGGGGGTGCTATTCCGTGAGCCTGGAGACGTGAGCATGTGAGCCCAGGAACCCGTGAGCCCAGCATAGGCTCACGCCACGTCAGCATGTCGGAGCGAACATGCTGGGCCTATTACCGCGGGTGGCACCTATTATCGCAGGTTGATCAGCCCTTTCCAGGGAATGCAGAATGGATGTGTTACATCCATTGTATCCATCCTTTCTATCCATTGCATCCATTTAGACGTTATTAACATACCAAGCCCTTGCATGGGAATGTGACTACGTCGTGAGCACTGCTTGTCAGCATCCATTCTTGGCATGTGAAGATGCTTTGTGAGGCAGACAAACTGGAAGAGGCTCTTCTGATTTTGAACGAAGGAGGCATTGCAGCATATCCACATACTATGTTTGTCTTTTGTTTTAGTGCATCGGGATAAAAGGCCCGGAAAGCAGGTGCACACTCACATCATCCAAAGCAGATCCCTGCGAAATGTTTTCTTACTCACCACCCTTGCGAACATGTATGGTATGTGCGGGAGCATCATGGATGCTCACCAGAAGAATGCCTAAATGATCTTTGATCACGTGGACTTTAACGTGATGGATTTACCAAGCATTGTTCTGGCAAGAATGGTTTGGAGACCAATGAGCAAATGATGCGAGAATGCACTGCCCAGACCCATCACGTTTGTTTGTTTTTGCAATGTACACAAGCATGTGAGCTCCGGAAAACACTAAAGAGATTGAAGGAACAATCCGGGCAGTCCATGCAACCCCCATCTCCAACAATAGTTTGTTCCCAGGAATTCGCATCCTTGCAAACAGGACAACAAGGACACACAACCATCCCATTTCAAAATTGGCCCCGAATAAAAGTAAAAGAAAACTTTATATCAAGTGTCACAACCATCAGAATCAGAATCGACCTCATGTGCTATGTCATCCACAAAGATTCCGGCCCCAACACCACGTCTTCTACCACGGCCGTCGATGGTTGGACTACGAGTGCCATGAACGGACATGCTTGTTGCGAGTGCCTCCGTATAGACAGCATGTAAGACTGAGGAGGACTTGAAAGAAGTCCAAAAAGGTGTGATAGCCCTGGAGGTTCAATGGAAGCACACGGACTCATGCACAAGTCGACAAAATTCCATTTTGAATACAATGATGCAATGCACAAGTCCAACGAAGAGGATGTCTCCCATGTACACTTTTCCTTAAGAACAATGATTCTGGGTATTGAAACAACAATGCAAGCATCCATAGGTTGAACTTACTCACAGGCAAAGTCGGCTTGTCGGACGTCTCCCCTGTATCAATAACACCGGGAAGGGCTTTCGGAAGGACTTGAGAAGTTTGTCCACCCAAACCCATCAGGAGGTTCTTGTAAATTTCGGCATCCCCTTCAATCCCGAAGAGATGTCACGCACTGGCCTTGCAAGCGTGGTACGAAGCACCTGCAATGGAATAGAAGGAAGGAAACAGACATTGAAAACTCATTTGGAACGGTGGGAATTGCTGAAAGTGCAAGCTCAAACAAACCCAATCAAATGTGAAGGATGAAGAGACGAACCTGTGCCCATTGACAAATCCAAAACTCTGGCATCGGTGTAGTGTAGCACTCCACAATCGTTTGAATGAAAGCCGGGCTCCTCTCCCTGGCCTCTCTCCAAGGAACCCCATTCCCCCTTCACAAGCACACGTTATTGTCCACGTAGTTGTGGTGCATGTCATCCGTGGGAGGATATGTCCTCTCGTCTATGAACTTGCCCCCATGAGTGATGGCGAACTCCCTAATGACGGCTGGAGTCGTAGGTGGATGCACTCGAACGAGACAAACAGCTTCAAACAGATGAGTCTGCGAACATGACATCCACAAGGAACTAAGAAGCTTGAAAACCAAGCCTCTCCATATTCATTTGAGCGACTTATGCAACTCCATGTGAGAACCACCAAGAAGAGGAATAAGAAGGCAGATTTACCATCTCTCCCGGACGATCCCCCTTCGTCAGGTACATGTTGTTCACACAATTCCATGTCTTCACGACCCTCATACCGGAGGCTTTCAAATAGCTGGCAAGTACACGGCGATAGCAAAGGTCGTGGACTGGATAAGCACCAAAACACCTGCATCGGACAGAAAGAAATTGCAAAAGGAGAAAATCCACCGCCAGTAGCGCTCATAAAAATCATTCCAACCTGACAAGCACCCGCTGGAGGGACATCCGGGACTGGCAACCCATCAGGGATGTCCAAGATGATGAGTTCGGCTGCATATGGCTTCTCCTTCCCGTTCACCCAAGATTTGGTCATTTTTGCCTGCAAACAAGCATGCAAGCGAATGCTCAAGAGGATTGAAACGAGCCATGCCCACAACACACAAGAAGCAAAAGACAACACGCACCGTGCCGAGGAACTCCATAATCCTCTCCCACATAATCTCTCTGGTGTAATCAGATTTCCTGGACTCCATCATGGCAAGGAACCCGACATTGGCCATCTCCAACCCGGTAGGGCGAATGACCCTCGTGGGATGCTCCACTGCATGGTACGGGTCCTCATGATCAACCACCCCCTTTTTCTTTCTCACAGATCCCCTACCATGCGGTGGAGTCTCTTTGGTCGGCTAGACATCCGCCGCAGGGCCAGTTTCTGCAACACTTCCCTACCCACCTACCTGCCCCTGTGCTCCCTTCCCCTTACCCCTTCCTTTCCTCCCACCAACAGCAACATCGTTTCCCTTTCCCTTTCTACCTTTACCCGGGGTATCCTGAGTGGGAGGCTCCTTCTCTGCAAGTGTCCTCAAATTTCTATCATGAATCTTGAGGTCGGCAGCTGCGGCGGTGGTTGCTACACGCTCATTCTCTCTCCTCAAATACACCTCCTGCGCTGGGGTCTCAGAAACAGGGCAATCCAAATACCAACCATAGGTAGAAAGATGGTATGGGCCCAGTCCTACAAGATCCCTGTAGTAAACATGGTTTGGTTGCCAGCAGGAACAAGCCACAGGTCCACGAAATCAGGATGTTTGTCCAAGAAGTTCTCAGCCATGAGAACATATTTTATGTACCTGCAGGCACAGAGACAACCTCATTATGCAATGCAACTATTATCTCCTAGCTTTTCTACCACGTCACGAAGACCCCCAAGAAGAGTATGCGGCACCGCACACTGTAACCACCGCACACAAAATAGCCTGAAGGGCCCAGGGTGTGCACGTTGGTGTTACTACACACGGACAGAACAAATGAGTGTGTGACACCGCACACTCATATGAGCCAGCACAAATCAGGTTAAATAGAGGAGAGTGTGTCTTTGCAAAACAAAGAAGCATAGTCAATTTCGCACCTGTAAAGACATCGTTTCCAGGCTTCCTCTCCTTTCTCTTGCTGGTCAAGCTCATTTGTTCGACTGATGCCACCCTCCTTGTTGAACCTCCCTGAAGAAACAAGATTGTCACACTGTGGCTCTCCATTTCCGCATGTATGCTTGGAAGGAGACCTTTGGTGTTGTCATGGTGATGCCATAGTCAGCCAACTGCGTATGTAGAACAGACTGGGCCCTTTCCTCCAACTGCAAAACAATTCCAATGCAAGAATGAACCAGAAAACAATCACAGCCCATGGAACATGGAAAGAGAACCACAGAAAAGCGGAAAGAAAGTGACACGGCAAAGGACATCATACCTAGCTCCAATAAGTCCTTGTGAAGCCATGTGTCCATCATATTGTCACTGACTGGAATGACACGCTGGGTCTTCTTCTCTTTCTCCGGCATGGGGAACATGTGGGTGTCCCTAACAGTGGGATCGGAGTTCCATATTTGCAGCCACTTCACCTTCTGTTCTGAAGACACAACGGCGGTAGATAACCTGTGCAACTTCTCCTGGGCCATCTCGGGCTTTCCTGGCTTGTTGAAATGGTTTTTCACCTCTTGAAGGAACTATGGTCTGAAGGATGGGTTTCAATTCTCAACTGCTTCACAAAAACACTCATAATATTTTTTCTTGTGGCGGTCATCTAGACTTGTTTGATGTGACTCTCAACCCCCTTTGTTGTCCTTCTCTCTTCAGGGGTAGAGCTGTAGTATTCTAGTTTGCCACGCTGTCCTGCATCCGCAAAGTCTTGTTGCAAGAGAATGCACGACAGATGCATTAACACAAGGGCAAGGGAAACAAATAGAAACAAAGATCTCGAAGCAGGAATACCCAAAGGCCAGATGATGGAAGATGTATCTCACCGCGTACATATACTCCATGAAAGCCTCACGGGTCAACGAGTACCATGTTTCTGATGTCTTGGAGCTCTCGCACTTCTTGTATGTCTCTGTTGAAAGGATGGTCTTGAAGTTGCTCAATGGCATCTGGCCGATTCTTGGTATCCTGTACAGAGTGTGAACCAGACTCGTTTTCACATGGGATGTCTCCGTCCCTCTGCAGATTGATGTGTGAAAGTCAGAATGAAATTCAAGAACCGACAACAGAGGATTGGAAGCAAAGAACCACGGAACCACAACCGGAACATGTAGAATTAGAAACCAACCTATTCATATCATTCATTGCCGTTAGAAGCCCCATCATGTTCCCGTCACAATCCAGCACCATTGTTCGAACACAGTAATGCCACTCTTCCTCCTATGAGTGCAGCCTCCCAATGACAGCCATCCATGCAAGCAACCGGTGGTTGCCATCCCATATGTGAAACATCTTCCATGAGAATGCTTGCGTCGAAGGTTTCATGGAGAGAAGAAGTTCGAAGGATTTGTTCACCTGTCTCCAAATGGGATCCCAAGAGTCCATGATACTCATCCACCAGGAGCTCCTTGCCTCTGGAATCCCTAGTAGAAACGTAAAAAACTGCAGATCCGTCCAAATACCCATGAACAAACTCTACCTCCAGCTTCTGGATATCCTTGATGAGGGGTGGACGAACGACGGGCATGGAAACCAACCTACACAGGGGAATCTTCAACCTCCCACCCGGGGCAAGCATACTTTGCACCACAAGCTGCGAATTAACCTTCTGACCCCCCAGCATCTCCGCGGCTTTGCTTTCATAAAACTCATCGTCCACATCACCAATGATCTCCTTTTCCTGCACTGAGGGGTTCTCATCCTCTACTCTTTGCATCTTCTCCTGCAAGGATGCACATTCAAATGGATATAAGAGAGGGGTCAGAAACAATGTGCGGTGCCGAACACTGTACGGGAATGCTTGCGCGTGAGCCTGGCTAGGCTCACGCCACGTCAGCAAGCATCCACGTGTGCAGGCCCTAATTCCGTGTTCCCCCCCCCCCCCCCCCCCCTATTACCGCGGATCGGTTGTCGCTATGTCCTTATTTTTTGATCCATCTTCATCGCCCCCACATGAATATTCTTTCCGGCCGAAAACAATGGTAGGTTTGTGGATGGTTTAGGATTGAGGACATGATTTTGGAATGAAGAGATCGCCCGATAGAGAATTGAATATTAACAGCAAACCCTTTTTTTGCAAAGTAGTTCATTCATTCCAACCCACAAACATTTTTCAATGCCGGAATCTGAAGACCTACCCTAGGCAATCCCTAACTGTACTTATGGGAACGCGCGAAGAACTTGAAAAACAGTTTGGGGATGGAAGCAAAACCAAAACACATTTTATTAAGTATCGGTACTTGAACCTCAAGAAGTACTTGAGGTTTCAGAGGAACCACTTCCAGAGTCTGTAGCAATATCATCTATGAACACAGCAGCCCATCCGCGACGTTTTTTTTTTCCGCGACCCCCATGGAGAGGCGAATACATTGTTTGTTGGGACAACACCCGTGCGCAAGCTTCCGTGTAAACCGGCAAGCGGTAAGCTCTAGGGGGACTCGGGGGCATGTAGTATCCTTGGAAACCGAAAGATGTCTGCTGATTCGATGACTGGTGCCGAACTCTGGAAAGCAAGAAGAGGAATGGTGGTAGATGTTATCATCCAGAAATAGACAATGTAAGCAACCATCTGTCGAACGGGAATGACGCAAGGAAATGCAACATATTTTGCACGACAAGAGCTGAACTTACTCACACTCAAAATCGGAGTCCACGTCGAGATCATCGTCAGGCGCTTCGGGCTCCTCCAGAAGTCCCTCCGTGGATGGGGCAGAAGTAGTGCCCGACTCAAGCTGATGAAGCTCGCTTGAGAAGAGCTTCGTATCAGCCTCCATGCCGAAGCAGTGGGCGCTTTTGCACGCATGAAAAGATGCTCCTACAAATCCAAGACGAACGAGAAATTAAAACAGGGCTTCCCTAAGCTCACTGCCCATATTTCAAATACAGTGTTTAGGGCCCACCTGTGCCAATAGACAAGTCAACCACTCGTCCACCGTGACGGCTGCATGTCTCCACCAAAGTCTGTATGAAAGTTGGGGATTTCTCCCAAGCACCTCTCCAAGGGACACCAGTCGACCTTTTCGTAGTTCGACCCGAGTCCACGTAATTGAAGATTACATCATCCTCCACAGGCTCACAGGTGGGGTCAATGTGATCTGCAAGGTCCCTCAACTGGAACTCAGCAATACCAGGAGGAAGAGTGTCCTTCCGCACGCTCACCAGGCACAAAGCTTCGAACACCTGATAGCCAGGGTGGCACGGTGTGGTCGGGTGGCCGACCTTGGTAGGTACCAGCGTTTATATCAATAATCATGAAGAGAGCATGAGGCAAAAGACATAACCTACTTTTGACATTTACTAAAGAACCACGAAACTTTAATTCAAACGAACCACCTCACTTTCTGCCCCGGGAACTCGCCCTTTGTAAGAGGCAGAGTGTTGATGCATGTCCAAGTTTTGATGACACGAAACCCGGAAGCTTTCATGTAGCTGAAAAAAGTTCTCCGTGTCGACATGTCCTTTGACTGCATATATGAGAAGAAGAGCCCCCGAGTCAGAAAGGAATTTGTTGCTGAATGAGAAAACCCACTGCCAGTAACGAGAATCCGATTTGTTCCAAGTGGGGGTTGAATTGGAAGGCAACACATCAGGGACAGGAAAACCGTCAGGAATGCCCAGCACCACAAGATCAGTCGCATATGCCTGCTGAACTCCATTCACCCAATCTGGCCTTTTTGTGACCTACAGCAAAAAACAGGAGACAGTGTCACAAGCCCAATGCAAATCCAACACAAAATCAATCCCGTTGACAAGCCAGAACGAGTTGCCAAAACAAAATTATTCATACCACAGTTAAGACATATGTGCTTACCTGAGTGAGAAACAAAACAAGCATGTCCCATGATTTCAAGGGTACTGCCAGTGTCCACTGACGCAGGTCTCTATCGCTGGTGTGACTCCCAGTGTTCTCAGTAGCTACTTGAGCTGCCAATCTCAAACAAGCCGAAAAACACTCCTGAAATCCCCTTCAAGAAAAGTGAGGTCTTTTTCTCTTGCTTCCAGTAACCGTCCAACATCCCAAAAATGGTTCAATTAATATCAATAAAGTTACACCCAACTAAGGGACAATTTATGTGAATAATGAGAGGAAGAGATACTTACTGATCCTTCTTTGGCTGTGAGGGCGCAGTCATCAGAAGGATTTATAGCGAGATGCTCAATAGTTGCGCAAAGAGTTGGGATTTTCCTTTCCTCGAATGCAAGTTTTGGGATAAAGTAAGCATATAGGAATGATGCCTGTCAAGTTTGCCGGGCCCCTATTCATTAGAGGATGGTCCAGGAATTAAAAAGGATGTCCCAGCCGGGGATAGTCATGAATGCAAGAAAGTTCGCGAGGGCGGAGCTCCGCCCTCCTACCGTTCTCGCCGCTAAAGTTAGTGACCATGTTCTATTCTCTAGGGTTCCGCTATCTTTTTAGCTACTTGGTGTTATTCCTCCTCCTCATCTGTCGGCTCCGCTATTCCTACCTCGACTACCTCTTCAGCTGCACTCACCTCCGCCGCCATGGCTTGGCTCTGCAGCTCTCTCCATACAACAAGGACCCGCTCCGCGGGTGGAGTTCTTCCATCCACCCCCTCTGTATCAGGACCGGATCCATGCTGCAATGCGCTTTCGAGCAACTACTCATCACCTACTTTGGCTCACCCCGCCAAGCGGCACTGCTAAGGACAAGTTCGGGTCGTCCCGTGAGCTCCCACTCTTCTGCGATAGTACAACGGCTACCTCTATGAGTAAAGCCTTCACTACCACGCCCTCTTTGTATATTTCATGCGATCTTGAGGTTTATTGTGCGAGATACTCTGGAATGTCTAGAACCATGCAGTACGACCGTACCTCAGCTTGCTGCTCGCCAGCCTCTATGAAAGGTTCTAAAAACCACACTCGCATGGAGGTCTACCCGCGTGATTTTTCCTACATGTTCTGGAGGCTTCGCTTCACGCTAGGCACTACCCCTTTCTGGAGCTAGGCCATAGGTATACCCAAGGTGTTTACTTAATGTTGAGAAGTTGAGCATTGACAAAAAGAAAAGTGTGAAGAGAACATTATCAAGAAGCGAAGAAAGAACATAGGGAAGTAACTATGCAACAAGAAGCAAAAAGGAGGTCATTCATGACCTGTACCAAAACTTGGAAATGCATAGAAGAGCCAAGGGCAAGAGAACAGGATAAACTTATCTTGTAGAAGGGGCGGCTGCTCAAACAGGGGATGTACTGCAGAAAATCAAGAAGATGCAAATTGCACAGGCAAGAAGTGATTTGCCATTTATAGGAATGGTGCGAACCAGGGCTGCCAAGAGGAATGATCAAACTGAAAGGCAGGAAGAGGAAGAAATCAGTGTCAGAGAAGGCTGTGAAGTCAGCCTGAATGAAAACAAGACAAGCAGGTGGCAAAACTCATATGTGACGCCGGAGGAGCAGAAACGAACCTTGCTGCTGATGGCAACTAAGTCGAATTCACCTGGGAGAGAAGAAAGCACTAAGCACTGATACTGACATATGCAACAAGGAGGAACATCATGATCAGGAGGAATATTGCAAGATATGCCAATGGATAGTTGCTGGCCAGGTAAAGCAGCATGCGGAGAATGTGCAAGAAGATCTACCTCGAGTCAACACGGTGCAGTTGGACATGGTGCACACAAGATCTGAGAAGCATAAATGGAAGGTGCATTCGGAGGAGCAGCACAACTTCCTGACCAGTGAAGAGGCTGGTTACACGAGGGCAGAACACGCGATGAAGAGGGCTGCGCAATTCTGCATGGAAGAGCAGTGCCTGTATAGTTGTGGAGTCCCAAGCTGTACATTGACAGACAGAAGCAGTTGGCAAGATCTGCATTTGCAGGATTCGGCAAACAAATGGTGGACACGACTAAGAAGGGAGCAGAAGGTCCTCCTGACAGTAGTACTAGGCACATGAGAGGGCAGCCAGCGGATCAGCCCTGTGGGACCCAGCGGATGTTGGTTCAGATATCCGCCGTGACCATTCACATGGGCGGATGAAATCCCACGACTCATCTGCTAGGTGAACCCGGGCAAGAATTCACCGTAGCCAAACCGGTCGTCTCTCTCCTCGGGACGTCTCCCCTCTCGACGGCACATAGGCCAATACTCCTAGTAGTGAAAATACCACGTGAGGGTAGCATAAATTTAGCACAAAATCCCAAAGGTGGAGAATCCTATCAGGTTTCCAAAATGATATCACAAACCCATTATGCATGAAATCCCAACATTTTACAAGCCCAAAGGGGAAGACAGGTCACAACATGAAGAAAAATAAAGTATTTCAAGATGGGCCTCAGTTTTATGGGGATAACTTCTTGTGGTCTTACTTGATTTATGTGAAACACATCCCACACCTGGAGAATCCAACCAGCTTTCCAACAAGATATCGCACACACTTATCCCATAAAACCTCAACATTCTACAAGCGCAAATGTCAATGTAGGTCATATTTTCAATGAAAACCATAGAACTTGAAGCGGCACCTCTGTTTTTTGAGCATATCTACTTGTGTACTCACTCAATTGGCATGAAAAAACATCACACAACTGGGGAATTTAGGTAGCTTTACAACAAGCCATCACACATCCTTGTAGCCTAAATTCTCTACATGCTACAACCGTCAATGGAGGTCAAATTGTGAAGAAAAACAGAGTACTTGAAGCTCCACCTCTGTTTTTTGGGCATAACTACTTGTGTTCTCACTCAATTGGCATGAAACAACATCCCGCAGATAGGGAATTTAGCTAGCTCTCCAATAAGCCATCATACATTCTTTTAGCCTTAATACTCTACATGCTACAACCCCAAATGTCAAAGAATGTCATATTTTGAAGAAATACAAAGTACTTGAAGCTCTATCTCTATTATTTGGGTATAACTACATGTGTACTCACTCAATCGGCATGAAACAACATCCCCCAACTCACAGTATCCAACTACATTTCCAACAAGTCATCACACATCCATGTAGCATAAATTCTCATCATTCTACAACCCAACATATTATTGCAGGTCACAGTATGGAGAACCACAAAGTGTTTCAAGTTCAATCTATTTATTTCTGGTGCTAACTTCATGTTTGTGCTCATTGTCACTAAACACACTCATGAACGACAATGAACTAAGCAAATCAAGTGCTACCACCCACGGACGATGCGTCTGAGCCATTGTTTGGCTTTAACACATCTGTAAACAAAACGGCCCTCTGAAGCTGGGTTTGCATTGCCAACTCGCGACTTTTCACTCGCTTTGAAGAGTTTGTGAGGTGATTCTCTCGGTCATAGCCATCTGTAGGGTCTCCATCTCTTTGATCCCCTCCTCGAAGCACTTGCAGTGGCAGTAGATCCCCCAGACAAACGTCATTTCTTTGAATTTGGACGTCCTTGCACACCTGGGAATTTGCAAAGTGCCGTCCTATGAGTGTTAGGTGCAGCGGAAGGGTTGCCAAGTGTGGTGTCTGCCTTGACATCTGGTGTTGTGACAAAAGCAGCACCTCCATAAAAAACAAGAGCCTATCGTATAGGGCTGGACTGCGTATCAAACTGTGTATCATCATCATCAATGGTGGAGGATTGTTGCGCACTCCATGGTCAATACCTCCAAGGATCCCATTGACCTTTGCTGTGCCCTTGAGAATGCCATCAAATTTTTCGTACCACGGCCACTCAGAAGGAGGAGCACATGTTGCATCACATTTTCCATTTTCTTCTCAATACGCATCCTTAAGCTTGTCGACCTTGTCGCGACATTGCTTCCAAGAACGATGGAGCGCATTGGGAAACCCTGCATTCAGTCTTTCAGCAACGTATGTCCAGTCTTTTGCTCGCAGAGGTCCAGGCCCATAGTCCCGGTATTTTTCCTCCCAAAGATCCAGCAACAATAGTGTTGTATCGTTTGTCACCTCGTGCAACTCTCCTCTTTTCAACCTGAAGTGGTCTTCTCACATCGCAATCATCGGCAACTGACTGCATTGTATTGAACAATCACTCTCAGGACCTTCCAAAAGATTCCCTCTCCATGCTTAAGGTAGGGAAGCTTATTTATCTTCATGCACTTCCAGACTGCTTAGTATGATGTGTACACGGCAAAGATGGAGCTAACATTTGTTTTAACACTTTTATTTTTCATCTAAAAGGTTGTTTTCTTTCATCTACTTTTATCCGGCCGGATCAGCTTTGTGGCTGAGCGATCGCGCTGGGCGAATATTCGCTATCAGCGTGGGGAAGCGGTGTCAAGGGCGGATCAGCCCCGTTTTTTGGTCATGTGCGCAGGACTAGTGAAGTGAATGAGATACCCACACGAGGACGCGGGTAGCAAAAAGAGGGAGATCTCTACAGCTATATGGCAAAAATGCGGGACAAGTATGTTCGCTCTTCGGACATGGATTCGGTCAGAATACTTGTCGAGTGACGGGGTCGGGATACTTGTCGAGTGACGGGGTCGGGATACTTGTCGGGTGACGGAGACGAAGCAGATGGATAATGGATGGAGTGTGGAGTGCGTAAGAAACAATTCATTAAAACATGGATGATCGATGGGTGGATGAAGTAATGAATTCATTCATTGATAAGTACATGAAGTGGATGGATGAATGGGCGACCAGTAACATTCTCTGTCACAGTTCATCCATGTGTTAGCGCAAGTTAGCTGGCAGATTAGGTAGTGAGCAGGAACTAGAATAAGGCATTTGTCGTATCGATGCAAGTGAGAGGGGTAGGAATACCTCACTACAAGAAATCGCAGCTTTTATGACTGCGTATTTTTGGTAGTCATAGGCAGATCTGACTCAAAACACGGCACAAAGTCATAAAAACCGCGATCTGCGAACTTCTCACTGCATGAAGTCATATATATGACTATATGACTCCGCAATTTATGGAAATGCAGTCAAACATGGCTGACCGCGGGAAGAAATATGTTTGACCGTATGTACCAAGATATATAGACCACTGCGAAGTCAAAAAATTGTCATTTGAAGTGTATAATATATTGTTATATTACAACTAAAACACCATTAGAAATCATCAAGCAACGTTGGGTGCATTGGTTATCACGTAGTGAACTATAAGTCTTATAATAAAGAGGTCTTGCATTCAACTTTTTCCAAGTACAATGAGATGGATATGAGGGTCATAGCGGTAGAACGCGGTAGCAGCCCTAAATTATGCCATGTGGCAGCTAATTATTATTTTTAAGTATTAAAGTAGACCATGTCACGTGGCACAACGCGGGACGACATCTAGCATGATTTTGAATTGCGCCTCCCCACGTGGCACGGCGCAGATATACGTATCATACGTACGTGCCATGTAAGCAAATATATACTCGACTGGCATATATGACTAGCGCGGCGGTTATGACTGATGTCCGAGATGACATGGTTTTTACGTCAACACGAACTGCAGTCACAAAATGGAAGATCCTGACTACCTAACAGTCATAAATGCCAGTCATAAAAGCCGCAATCTGTTGTTGTGGGCCTACTTGCAGCTTGTCATAAAATGTGGAAGTAATTAGTCATATGGCATCAGTATAGGAGTGAGAGAGGTCAGCATACTTCCCGGGGTTGGAAAAGTTGCTGAAGGGATATTTAGAGGAGAAGCACGAAGGAAAGGGCTCTCTTGGTTCACGATTTTTGGGAGAAAGAGATGGAGAGAAGCAGAATTGTGAAGGAGAAGTAAAGATGCCCAGTTGATCATACCTTGCTTGGAAATGTGTTTGAATGATGCAATGGAGATTGAATGGATAGACCTCTGTTAGTTTCTTTCTTTGCAAGTTTTAGTGATGTAAGCTGAAGTACTTGGGAAGTCTAATAGTTATAGTATGCATGTCATAGCCTGGAAGCAAGCTGAAGGCAAGGTGAACAAATGGAATCATAATGGCTGTGACTAATGTCATGCAACACCACCTACACTCATTTCAAGGGAAGTGGCCAATATTGCTCAAGAAGGAAGAACCTGCTCTGTATTATTCAATCCAACATGCCCTACTCGACAATCTTTTCTTTCATTAATCAAGAGATATTTTCTCTTCAAATACAATATGATGGATGAGAAGAATATTTGCATCACACATTTGGCCATGTTGGACATTAACCCTTAAACGTCCACCGGTGATTGTTGACTTTTTCCCAAAAACTGACCCATGCGTAGAAATCCAGCCATAACTTTTTGGGAAAAACCAAATTTGCAATTCTGACGGGAGATCTTGTGCATACCTACATGGCAGGGTTACTGGCAAAATTTCAGACCAATCGGCGTGGACCTGGCGAAATGCCACCATTGCAAATTTAGGCAAATTGACATTTTTTTTTTGGTCTTTTTTACTGCCAACGATGTTTTCTTAGTTTTTCAATGTCGGGATGATATCCAAATGGGCTGAGATGAGTATTTCATCCTCCCTAGACAACCGCTCCAACGAGCTATATATCATTGGATTTGGATGGAATCTCAAATAGGAGAAATGGTCAAAGCAATGGGGGTATGTGTGAACAATGCAACAGGTTCACTCCAATACCTCCAATACATACAATGAGTGCCCACATTGAAGCCCACCATGATTTTCAGGATAGAGAAGGGTTGTTGGCCGTGCATTCAAAAGCAAGAATTGTCCTAGCCACTTTAGAGCATCACACAAGCATGTAGGAAAGCTAGTGGGTCACTTTTGTTTGTATGTACGTCCTACAACAATGGACTGGCCTACTACTACACTGAACCTACAGCCACACTGAATCCTAAAGGTTGCAAGAGTGGGATTTGAACCCAACTGAGTCTGCCCCATTGGCAGCCCTTGCATGAACCCAATGAGGGGGCAGCCCCCGCGCCCCCCTTTGAGTGCACCCCCCCCTTGGCAAGGGGACTATGACCATATATGACTCCCTAATGTAAGCTTTCTATATATCTCCAAAACAAGCAAAGCTAACATGACATACAACAAAACTATTGGTGCAACATGCCCATATCCTACACATACATACGTATGTTTGGATCCTCCACTTGCAACTGACTTGAAATAATATGGGGCTAATTACCATTGCTGGATACATACAAGGCCATAATCATTTAGCAACATTTGAAGTACAAGACATAGCATGCACTATATGATCTATATGCACTAATGTCACTATATGTTGGCTTACTTTCATTCGATACCTGCAAGACCACACTCATTTGCAAACAAACCTAGGGTAAACAAGATTCCTGCCTTACTACAAAATAAAGAAAACTGCCAAATTTTCCTAACTGATTTTGGAACCAATTTTCCTAACTCATTTCTTGACTTAAATATTATGGACTTTACACTAGAAGCATTCGTGTCATTTACCACTGGGGTAACGACTCATTTTGAGTCGTAAAAGTCAAAAAATTGGGATCGACTGGAAGTTACAAACGACTAGTTACAACAGACGTGGTAGTTGGGTTGGACATCCAATGATTGGAGTGGTAAAGGACACAGACGCGCGAACAACTGCTCATCGATTAATGCGATTAATGTTGAAGAACCACGTGGCGCAACCAAGTGGGTCGCCCGTGTGTCTGACCTTTTGGGCTGACTTTGACTTTTCCCTCCAGATGAGAGGACCGACTCACCGGAGCGCGGTGACACATGGACACGGACGTGGACGACAATGTGGACGCCGACGTGGCGGCGCCACGACGAGCAGCACTGCTGCCATGTGGCAGGGGCCCGGGGTGCCACGTGGTAGTAGACCACATAACTTGCAGTGCTACATGCCCAGTGGCAATTGCGACTGCGGAAGTTGGCGCAACCACTACTTTACTACTTTAAATGAAGTGCTCAAAATTACTTGAACAATCATTCATAGTGATTCATGCTTTTAAGTTTTGGTGTTTGTGGTGGGTCGACTAGTACATACACATGTAATGCCATACAAGAGAACTAATCATGCATTAGAAATGCACAAACGATGAAAGACATGCCATGAAACAAAATGAAATGAAAATGAATGAAATGAAACAAAATGGTACTTTATTACATCTACGGAAAGCTCAAAGAGTTTATGGGACAAAATGAAAGAAACAAAGTAAAAAAGCAGCCCAAAAGCTACTACTGCTCTGGGGATCGCCTAAGGGTCAAGGCCTCGTGCAAATAAGCTGCCAAGCAGTTCTGATCCTCATAATGCAAGACTTCAGTGAGTTCCACGGAATATACCATCTACCCATGGAGGTTTCTTGTAGTTATTGATCCACAGGGAATCATAGGTAATCTTGTGCTTGAAATTTGAGGATGAATCTGGACCCACACTCTATCCCTGCTCCTTCAGCTATCCATGCCCCTGCACAAATCATGCATTCATCTTTGCCTTGCTGCTAGAAGCTAACAATGACAGCCTAGATTTGTTCAGCTAGGAAACACCCAACTCAGCTTATCACACTAGTTCATATGCTCAATTGTGTCTGCTACTCTCTGAAATGTAGCAGGCATTCATTTTTTTGCCTCGGTTGTCCCATCATTGACTGGGGGCAGAAAAGTATTCATTCCACAGCTTCTCCTCATGTCTGTTACTTGTTTTTTGATACTTTCATGTTGTCACATAGCAGTATCATGTCAAAGTCACTCCAAACTAGATTCACTCAACCAGCTAACTTGCAGAATTCAACATGGAAATTTTGGGCCGATTCTGATAAGAGGGAAAAACAGGGTGAAATGTGCTGAAGAAGATGCCTTGATTAACAATGTCTGATTTTATCAATTGTGTCGTTGCTGCCAGTTGACCATCTACCCATGCAGGTTTCTTGTAGCTTCATAGTTAATCTGGAGCTTGAAGTCCGGCCCTCTTGGGTGAATCTGCACCCACACTCTATCCCTGCTCCTTCAGCTATCCATGCCTCGCACGAATCATGCATACAACCTTGAAAGTTGCTAGCAGTTGACGATGACATCCTAGACTTGTTCTAGGAAGCACCCAACTCAACTTATCACACTAGTTCCTACGCTCAATTGCATCTGTTACTCTCTATAATCCAACAAACATTCACCTTCTTGCCTCGATTGTCCCACCATTGACTGGGGTCAGAAAAGTATTCATTCCACAACTTCTCTCGTCTGTGTTACCTATTTCTGATACTTTCATGTTGTCACATTGGCAGAATCATGTCAAAGTCACTCCAAACTATCAAAGCTTCACTCAACCAGCTAACTTGTAGAATTCAGACATGAATAATTAGGGGCGATTCTGATAAGAGGGGAAAACAAGGTGAAATTGAAGAAGGTGCCTTCATTAGCAGTCATTAGCACATAACTATGAAAGCTATTAAAACGTAACTGTTCTAAAGCCAGACATTTTAACACACGTTTATGGATGAAACTCATGAAAAGCACTTTGCAAAACTACAAAACTTACAAAACACCTCTCAAACCAACCCAGTTCCAAACAACAAGAACCATTCTAGATGATACACACTTTGTTTGCCATATCCAACGCATCATAATTAGTTGTCAGCCTTACATAAGCCTTCTCCAGTCCATCAGGCCTGATGCACAAAATTGCAAGCCCAGAGGTAAGAATACATGTAATAAGCACCCAAAGGGGAATAGTCCCTGCTCTACCAAGCCAGCCTTGAGGTTCCATTCTAAGCTTGAGATTGCGACTTGACACAGCTAACAGCAAGCATATCAGCTGATTGAGTGTTCCTGAAGATCTTGAAAATAATCAATCATGGTAATCTCAGGTTGTCGCCCACACAATAAGAGAGGGTGTGATGGTAACTCAGGCAGGGCTACTCCAACCCTACATGACAAGTGGATTCTGTTTTCAGAGTGAAAAGGATAGCGTAGCATTCTGGCAGGCAAAGAATTGGTATGCTCTTGAGAAAACGACCGGTATACTTTGTGAGGGGACTGCTTCTCATCCAAAGGCACTACAGCTTGTGGATGTACCATCATGCCTACCATGACAAAGAGGTGAGAATCTGTGAAAAGCCTCACGTCAGCCATGAAGACAACATATTCAGTCCAGATCATATCGTATCAAGTGTTAATCTTCTTTGTCTGGATGTCGATCGTACATCTTCTTCACTTGAAATCCGGCCCTCTTATGAATCTGGACCCATGCTCTATCCTTGGTCCTTCAACTATCCATGTCTGTGTACAAACCATGAATACATCTTCAGCCTTGCTGCTAGCAGCTGACACTGACGGCGTGAAGTTCTTCGAGGAAACACCCCAACCCTACCTACAGTAACATGTCAAAATCACTACAAAACCACCATAGATTCACCAACGAGCTTCTCCACATCTACATCATCTGTTTTTGGATAATTCCTGTTGCCACATTGGCAATAACTCCAGGTTAGGCTTCAGGGCAGTGTTCAGGCTGACATCTAGTACATTTCCAGCTTTGACTATGTCACCATGAACCAGTAAACAGATGCAAAGAGCAAAGGAGAATGTAATTGCCCGATGTCTAGGCATCGCAGCTCCATGCATGTAAGCCCCCAAGCATTTCTGATCCTTGTAATGGGAGTAGACCTAGAGGGGGTTGTGTCCAAAACTGTAGAGGTTTGGTGCCCAAAGACTGTCCTTGAAAATGAGGTTAGACATAAACTACCCTAGACTTGTTTTCAATCTATGACAAGAGCAAAGACCGATCTCATGATCTCAGCAAACACCCCTTTATAATGTCACCATGGACCTTATAATTGTCCTTTTCTAGGGCTGCCAAGCTTGCACATACAATGCGCATTGTAAACACAAAGAAACCTAATGTGGTCAATGGGCTCAACACGCCTTAATTCATGCACCATTTGCTTAGAGGTCTTCAAGGACTCCATCCCATTGTACATATCCTGCAATCATGGGCTCCATGATCATACCACATTTCGTTCAGCCATATTGTTGAACACTCCCTTTGCATCCTTGATGCACCCACATTTGGCATACATGTCTATGTAAGGGTACTATTCAGAATGACATATGGTACAATTCCAGCTTTGACGATGTCACCATGGACCTCTTTGCCCTCTTGGCCTCGACCCAGCCAGGCTGCACTCCTTCCCGCAACATTTGCTCATATGTCTCCAATTCCTCTTTGAGCTTGGCATACTCTCCACAAGAGTATTGTTCAGAATGAAATCTGCCACAATTCCAGCTTTGATGATGCAACCATGGATCTCTTTGCCCTTCTCCAGCAGGCTCGCACATGCACTACAAACACAAACAAACGTAATTTGTGGTCGGACTTCACCCCCTCCCAAACCATTTGCCATAGGTGTCCAAAACCTGCAATCCCCGCCCCTGTTGTGCATGTCCTACGATCAGCACGTTCCACGACACCACATTTTGCTCAGCCATATTGTTGAACACTCCCTGTCCACAAGGGTATTGTTCAGAATGAAATCTGCCACAATTCCAGCTTTGACAATGCAACCATGGACCTCTTTGCCCTTCCCCAGTAGGCTCGCACATGCACTACAAACGCAAACAAAACTGGTTGTGGCAAACTGGGAGCAATATGTGGCAGAAGAAACCACTGATACAAATCTACAGCTTACAAGCTGTCTCTATCCTCAAAATTGGCAGCACATTACCCGCTGCTATGACATATATTGCCCTAGATACACATTGCCCTAACTGCCATCCCCCAAGATGCTACCCCCACCAGACTTCTCTCACTTGGGTCCTTGCAAGGCTGACTTCCAGCTCTGACTCTGTGCGTGGGGCCTATCGGACAACATACACTAGCAAGCCCTCCCTATCTTCCATCAACTCATCTCAGTCTTATCAAGGTGTCATCACAGATGGACACCCTGGAAAATGCCTCTGCCCAGGAGATGAAGAACATTAGGCAACTAGAAACGTGGGGGGCTGCATATGCTCTGCAATTAACTTGGCTTGTTGAATGCTTGCATAAGAGATGAGGGGTTGCTGTCAGTACACGGCATTGAGTTCATCAAATCCTACAACAGCCCACCATCGCTGCCCACTGCTTACAAACTGCCACAAAAACAGTTTCACGGGACTTACAGATGATTGGTGGAAGGCAAGACCCCTCGCCATGGGCCAGATTAATTGTATGTTGCAGCCCAGAACAACGACGGGAAGTCATCTAGGGCAACAAACCCCATCTTGGCAGCGTCTTTTGTGTGAGAGAAGTCCAGCTGAACCTGCTCATCATATCGAGTGGGATGGACCAGATGTAAAGCTGCCAAGCCAACCATACTCATATTCGCACTCAAGCATCATAAGCTGGAGCCATTTTCAGATTAGGAGTACCCGTGTTTTAAGAATACTCCTTCTTCAACTTGCGGTGAACGGGCATAAAACTTCACAATGTGCTGTAGATTAATGGACCAAGATGCGGAGCTGAATTGGGTATCCAGTTGGGCAATGCTGGTTTCAAAACCCCGTTCCGTCCCTGCGTTTCGAAGATCTGGCTTGAATAGGCACACTCCGGCAGTGGAAGGCTCACGGAGTAATGAGTTTGGGCTGATATGCATGCTGACATGCCATGCCGGTGCAAAGAACAGCGCTCTGAGTGGTGATTGTGATCTCAAAATCTGCCCCTGCATTCAAGCTGATTTCTCTCTCGAGCAGAGCCGCCTTGTGGATGTTCCAGCCAGTGTCCAAAAACAGCGTAAGACAACAACATCAGCAAGGCATGGTTAGCTAAGCAAGGTCATGGTGGAGAGGCATTTGAACTCTCTAAACGTAATGTGGTCGGACTTCATCCCCTCCCACATCAACTGCTCATAGGTCTCCAAAACCTGCAATCCCCGCCCCTGTTGTGCATGTCCTGCGATCATCACTTTCCACGACACCACATTTCGCTCAGCCATATTGTTGAACACTCCCTATCCAGAAGGGTATTGTTCAGAATGACATCTACCACAATTCCAGCTTTGACGATGCAACCATGGACCTCTTTGCCCTTCTCCAGCAGCTCGCACATGCACTACAAACACAAACAAACGTAATGTGCTCGGGCTTCACCCCCTAGACCTACATCATTTGCTCATAGGTCTCCAAAACCCGCAATCCCCGACCATGTTTGTGCATGTCCTGCGATCATCACGTTCCACCACACCACATTTCGCTCAGCCATATTGTTGAACACTCCTTGTCCACAAGGGAATGCTCCCACGTTTGGCATACATGTCGACGAGGTATTGTTACATCTGGTACAGTTCCAGCTTTGACGATGTCACGATGGACCTCTTTGCCCTTTACCAGGTCTCCAAGTCTCCAGGGCTGCCAGGTTTGCACATACATTGCAAACACAAATGAACGTGACCCGGTCAGGCTGCACCCCTTCCCGCAACATTTGCTCATATGTCTCCAATGCCCTCATCCCGCACACATGCTGGCCATATCTTGCGACATTCAGCTTGTTCCATGAGACAACATCTCATTCAGCCATGTTATCAAACTCTCCCTTCGCAACTTCATAGGTCTCCAAAGCCTCCATCCCACGTCCCTGCTATGCATACCCTGCAAGCATCGCACTCCACGACACTACATCTCGGCAAAACAGGCTGAAATAGATCGAAGAAGAAGGTGCCCTCACCACATTGTCCTCTACCTTGTGTCATGACCCATTGCGGATTAGACTGACCTTGAACCCAAGAAGACCTCTTGTGCGTGCTGCTTGTATCTGTAGTCAGGTAATGTGGGATGGGTCCGTAAGAACCACCACGGTGCAGTTGAGTGGGCAAAGATTAAAATATGGGCTGCTAAGACAAAGCTGATTCCCCCAAGAACCTTGTGATCATTAGGAAGAATACCAAATCATGGTACAAAGGGGAGCCAAGAGCCCACATTTGCACATAATGCGCCCCTGACGCCATAAACGCTTGCAACAACAGGACATGGGCCTCGATTTGGTCTTCGTCCTTCTCGCATCACTTGCTCGTCTCTCTCCCAAGCCTCCGTCCCTCTCCCAACACTTAGACAAATTCAGGCAAAGGACAAAGTTACTCTTTCACCCTTAGATCATTTTACATCCGACGATTAGAACAATCTCTACGAGCCACACAAGCCCTAAAATACATTAAAATATTCCACGTCATGAGCCATGTGGAGCACTTATAAAAATTCCATTTTTGAATAGGGTGTGCAATGAATGCCTAGTTGTTAAGAGTCGTTCTCTAGTGCTTAAAACCACTTGTAATTGTTGTTTAAAAAAAGAACAATTTACGTAATTGAATTAAATCGCCGCGAATATTGCGCCGACTGCGGAGTCATTGATGCAACTTCTATCCGCCATTAGAAATGTGAATTTATCCGTTATGACTATGCAGTAGTAACAAACATCTCAAAGTTATTCCCTCAGTGGTTTTGGACATGCAGTCGATTCGGAAAAGACACGAATGCTTCTAGTGTTAATTTGATGACTGTGAAGTTCTGCAGAACATATGTGTTATGAGTGATCGTGAGGAATCTGTGAGTGAGAGTTATATGGCAGGAAATCCCAAGCGCAGGAATGTGCAGATGGTAGCACGTGTAGAGAGAGTGGGATTGATTGATGAGTTGATGACACCTGTGGAACACGAGCCATACCTCGAGCAGCCAAGGGTGGCTACAAACAGCGAATTGGGCAGGATATAGCATTGGACTGCCTTCCGTTAACATGATTGATACAGGGTGGCATGAACAAAGGGGCTGGACAGATGTTGTGGGGCACGTTTCGGATGGTGCAAGTGCACCTGTTGCAGCAGCAATCAGCTTTGATGTGGGTTGTACACTGGAGGAGCAATCTGAGTTAAATGGGGTGCAACCAGTTGCTGACTTGAGGTATGCACCAGAGTTCCAGGAAGTGAATGCATGCGCTGAAGGGGTATTTGACCACACACAACACAGTGTTACCAACGTGGATGAGGTTATGAGCTTGGGTTGCATGATGTCATCCTACAATGGCTGGATACCAGCAAGTGTGATGACCAAGGGCAAGGGAAGACACCAGGCCCATCTGACAGGCAGCACCAGGCCAAAATGGACGAGAGACCATGCTTAAGGAACGAATCAGGGATGAGTCGCCGACTCTGCAAACACTGCAGCAGTGAAAGAGGGAATATCCGTGAAACTGTTCATTGCCACTATTGGGCCATGTTACCAGCTTTGAGTCATGGATGGAGTCTATGCATCGGGGGCGTCAAGATCTAAGAAAGGGTTCAGTACATGGAGAACATCAGTGCCTCGAGGATGATGGAAACATGGCAGGAGTACCTTTTTCGGCATATCAGGTGAATCAGACAGGAGCTCCTAAAAAATGATATGGACGGTCTTTTTCGGCACATGATGGTGGACTGTAGTGTGAAAAGAAGGGGGCATAAATCCCCTTCTGTCTAATTCGAATCTAGTTCTTAGTGAAAGATCTTGTTGTTATTCTGGTTTTCCCACATAGGTTGGCTACATCCATGATGTTTATGATCAGAGTTCATAAAGTCCTCATCCACGCCGCAGCGGAAGAGAAGACATGGATGGGACAAATGAAAGTGTTTCTTGCATAGTACAACAGGCCTGACTAGGGTTCTGTCTTGCACCAGCTAAGTTTTCATGCTGATACAGTCACTCAAACTACCTTCCAGAGGGTTAATGACAGCCTATGAGTTTACCACTTGCATGTAGCATCTACCTGAACCCCCTTTGTTGTCATACAATCACCAAAAATGCAAGGCAACATGGATCTACCATACAGTGCAGGTCTGATATTTCTAATGCAACTCATGGTCTTTCCTTTATCTCTCAACTGCCCTTCCTTCATCATTCTTTTGCTGAACAGATCTCTCTTTTTCCCAATGTTTTCTCTCCCTTTCTGATGCAAGTGCCCTGGTTTTCCTTTATCAGACCAGACAGCCCCTCTACATGCAATGCAGATATACCAAGGCACACATCCAGTGGAGACCCTTTGCAGAAATCCTCCTTGGAATCATAAGTACACACCACATTCTCTCTTAGCTTTTCTCTCCTCCCAAACAGAATCTCTCCTCATTCTCCCACCCTGATGCTGACCATTGCAGAACCTATCCCTCATTTCTACCCTGTAACCAATGCAATAATTCCCTTGGTGAATCTCCCTATACTGTTCATTTTGCAGATTTGCTTAACTCTAAACACTAATGCACAGTTTGCTCCAGATTCAGTGGCTGAACCATACAATCAAAAGCAAGACAAACACTATGCACTCATTGATTGTAGGTGGGCTGCATCTGCCTTCTATCACCATTCCCAAGGACATATGCATCATCTCTCATCCTCTCTACACCATTCTGGTTTGAAGTCCAGACCACCAATCCATTCCATTTTTCAAAACATTCTGATACTCCCTCTCTGCTAACTCCAAGGCCCTAAATCATTTCAACGACATTTATCTAAGTAGAAGAAGAGAAAAACCTTCGCACTTAACTGATATATACCCATGTTCAAGCGGTGGGTGAAAGCTCGCATTCCCAAGTCCAGTTCTCAACTGTGCCACCAAAGCCACTCTAACCTGCTCTTGACTGGTCCTCTTCCCAATCGTGCTTGCTCATGCATGTACACAATCTGAAACCATCAAGGTGCTCTAGAATTACCTGCAGCATGGTGCTTTCATCTCTGAAGCTGAAGATCGAATGCCAAGGTCTACCACCTCGTAACCCACATCGCCTCCGCTTCTAACAACCAAGAGCTCCACGGTGCTCCTTGCATAACAACCTGGTTTCTCTCACTCTCAAGCAAAAACCACAAGTGCTACAACTGACTCGTATCTAGCACTCACAGATACGAGCTGATTTCTCGAGTGATAAAGAAGAAGAATACAAGCACAAGCTCATGCGAGCTCACAAAGCTGAAGCATAAACTCATGCATATATAAACTCATCACTCAAATACAAGTCAAGCTAAGTGCACCCCACGCCATGGGGAATCCACACTACGGCGCCATAACTAGGCGCGGTGAGGCTCAACTCGAGAAAGATGAGCCTCCCGCGCTTGCCGTGAAGATAACCACTCCAGGGCCTAAATCTGCCTTGACCCCTGGATTGACACTTGGGCCAATCCCGAATGTCAATATGTAAAAGCTAGCTATTTCCTAGCTAGTTTCACACTAGTGGTAAAATAACTTGACATGCGGAATTTTGTCAAATTAGGGTTTACATATGGTGTCTTTTGCTTTTCGTTTGGACCACCACAAAAATAACGGTTCCCATCTCCCTCCATTTTGACCTTCAAATTATCCAACTACACCTCCCAGCCTTATGCCCTATTACCCTCATACATCTATATATGTCTTTGATTGCCCCTCCCGTCAAGACACTGGCTATTTGGAGCCACCCCGACTCTTCCGCTCATAACTCTTCCAATTTCTTGTTCTTGTTTCTTGGAGGGAACCACCTGCATGAAATTCTCGCTCCTGATTGGCTGTTGCCTCCTTAGGTAACTTCTTAATTTTACCCCCCTCAGTGGACATTCCCACCTGGAATGTCCACTAGGACAGCACATATGGCAAAAGTCCCCCTTTTCTGTACTCGTAAAGGGTTCCGATACTTTTGCCCTGAATGCATTAATGGGCCCACAAATAGTTTTGGTTGTTGTACCGCTTAGGTACTTTGACGGCCCAGTTTGTCCTCTTGCATGATGACACCCACTTTTGCAATATATGCACCGCGGTGTGCTTCGCCCTAGTGACCACGTGTTCGTTCTTAGACATGCCTCCGTCTTCCCCTGTCAGCGTGGCACATTCTCCGAGTTTGACTTCCAAGCTGTCCTTTCACCCGCCGGCCACTTTTCTGACGTTAACCCGCATCCACCTGTCACTAACCCTATGGACTATGCAACCCGCGCGGACTGTGTTAGGCTGTGACAGGCTATGTCAGACTGTGACGAGCTGTGATAGGCTGTGTGACACTGTGGTGGGTTGTGATAGCTATGTGAACACCTGTACTTCCTGCCCTGACAATACATGCTCCGTTGGTATCACCGGCGTAGCCCGTGACTATGTTTGTGTTTCAACGTGCAAATCGTGCTGCAATGGTTTGTCATGGATACCACTGTATCCCTTCAACTTATTGGCATTGACTCTTCCCAGCATTTCTTTGTTAATGGTTTGTAACATGGCGGTGTTATTATCAAACATCTTATGTATGACATAAGGTCCCTTCCATGGTGATTTAAGCTTAGAAGCTTTAATCTTTCCCTTCTTCTGCAACCACAGTACCAAATCTCCCGTCTTAAAAGTCTTTAATTTACCTTCATCAAACTGATCCTTCCTCTTCATCTGAATTTTGGTCATGTTATCCGCTGCATCAGCACGTACTTATTCCACATGGTATAATTCATGTTTCCTGACCTTAATTGAATCTTCCAATTCCATTCTCTTTCCCCATTCAGTTCTCATGGTAGGTAACAAGAATTCCACTGGAAGTAAAGCTTCCATACCATAAACTAATTGGAATGGTGTATACTTAGTGGTGACTTAATATGAAGTCCTGTATGACCACAAAGCTGTCAGCAGCTTTGTATCCCAATCTGTTCTGTTCGCATTGACTATCTTAGCCAAGATAGTACATAGTATTTTGTTGGTGGCTTCTGCCTGCCCATTACCCTATGGGTAATAGGTTGTACTCTTCCTATGCACAATCATGAACTCTTTAGTCAATAGTTCTATGGTCTCATTAATGAAGTGACTTCCCTGGTCACTGATAAATTCCAGGGGACAGCCAAATCTTGTAAGTATGTTCTCGAATAGGAACCTTGCTGTGGACTTAGCTGTGTTGTCCCTCAGAGCTTTAGCTTCCACCCACTTTGTAGTATAATCAGTGGCTGTACTTGTTCTGTGTATTTATGGCTGGTGGGTTAATTGGTCCAACAAAGTCTAGTCCCCATTTCTGAAATGGTTCAGTAGGCATCGTAGGATACAAAGCCATCTTCCCAGATCTCTGCAATGGTCCTAGCCTCTGATACTCATCACAACTTTTGCAATACTTGTGTACATCCTTGAACAATGTAGGCCACCAGTAACCTGTAAGTAGTATCTTTCTACTGGTAGTCTCTTCTCCAAAATGACCTCCTGCCACTCCTTTATGAACTTCCTCCAAAACTTTATTTACTTCATGGTGGTACAAGCATCGTTTAAGTACTCCATCAGGTCCTAGCTTATACATTCTGTAACCTATCATAGTGTAAGGTAAATCCTTGATAGCTATTCTCTTCCTCTGCTCCTTCCCATAACTAGGTGGGCATTGACCATGAGTAAGGTAGTATCTGATTGGCCACTGCCAATCTAACCAATCATCTGCACTTCCCTGCACCTCCACTGCAAATAAACTCGCATGAGGTAGTTGGTCGTCTACTCCTGTGGCGGGCTCTCCTGTTGATAGGCGTGACAAGTGATCTGCCACAAGATGCAAACGGCCAGGCTTGTAAACAACTTCGAACTCAAACTCGTGCAAGATTATTAACCATCTTGCTATCCTTCCACTTATCAAAGGCTTGTTCACCAGATAAATCAGAGCCCGATGATCCACATAAAACATAAACTTCCTTCCCAATAGGTAGTGCCTGAATTTCTTGACTGCATAAATCATTGCCAATGCTTCTCTTTCAGTTGTGCTATAGTTCCTTTCAGCACTGTTCATCAACCTGCTAACATAATACACAGGTGAATCTATGTTTCTTGTAACATTTTGGGCTAATCTGCTCCCAATGCTTCTCCTTAGGCATCACAGTGAACATGAAATACTACATGCCAGTGAGGGTGAATCAGCACAGGTGTAGTTGTTACTGACAACGTAAGTTCCTCAAAACCTGTTGACATTCAGCTGTCCATGCAAACACTGCATCTTTCTTCAGAAGCTTGCTCAATGGTGCTGCTATCTGTGCATACCGTCTGACAAATCTTCTGTAATAACTGGTTTGTCCAAGGAATCTCCTTAGACTCTTAACATTTACTGGTGGTGGTGAGGCTTTAATGGCCTCTGTCTTCCTGGGATCCACAAGAAGTCCCCTCTTACACACAATGTGTCCCAAAAGCACCCCTGAGTTCACACAGAAAGTACACTTCTCTGGATTCAGGCCCAGACCTCTCATTCTGCATCTAGCCAAACATAACTCCAATTTATGCAAGTGCTCATTTTTAGAGCTGTACACACTGAAATCATCCAAGAACACCTGCATGAAATCATCCAGATACTCATGAAAAGATTCACTTATCACTCTCTGAAAGGTTGCTGGTGCATTACAAAGTCCAAAAGGCATGACTTTGTATGCATAAGCACCCCAGTCTGTGATGAAAGCTGTCTTTCCCTGGTCTTCTTCTGCCACTTGCACTTGGTTATACCCACTGAAGCCATCCATGAATGAGTACATCTCATGGCCTGCCACAGTGTCCAGTACCGCTTCTGTGAATGACAAAGGGAAAGGATCTTTCTTTGTACAAGCATTCAACTTCTTATAGTTCACGTTTACCATTCTTCTTGGGAACTATCACTATGGGTGACAACCAAGTTGTATACTCTATCGGGTACATAAACTTAGCCTCAGCCAACTTCTTGATCTCTTCCCCAACCTTCTGTGCATAGTTGGGATTCATTCTGTACCTCGCATGTTTGATTGGTACTGACCCTGGTTCCAATTCAATCTTATGCTGACAAATCTCAGGTGGTATCCCTTTTAGATCCTCATAGCTCCAAGCAAATACATCTTTGTATTTTATGAACAGACTCTTAGCTTCCTCAAAGAATTTTGGCTCCAAGTCAGCCCCTACTTTCACCATTCTCGGTTCCTCCTCTGTTTCCACATTCACTTCTCTCACCTGCTCATCAGCTGTGATTGTCCAACCAGTCACTACTTCATCTTGCAAACTCACAGTGGCTGGTTCTTCTAGGATTTTCATTTCTCCCTCTCTTTCTTCATAGAAATTTGATGGGTAACTGCTTGTTTCACCCTCAATTGGTGTTGATGTCACTACACCACAGCAGATACCTTTTAAACAACTTAGGCCCTCCAGTTGCATTTCTGCAATCTGCTCCCACTCTGGGTGTGCAGCGAACAGGGTAGCTTCCTGCTCCTCATCAAGTCCTCTCCTCCAGTCATACTCTCTAACTCCCCGAGGTCTTCTCGTAGCAGGTAGTCTACTAGATTTCTTTGTGGTGATTTGTATCTTGTGCTTCCCATCATGCACAGTTAGTAACTGGGAATTCCAGTCATGGAATACCCTGGCCTGTTTCAGCCATGGTCGACCCAGCAATAAGGAGTAAGCTTCCATGACATCCATTTTCAACACAGTCACTGTGATCTTAAAGATCATCTTTTGAATCTGTATCTTAACTCCTCTTATCAAACCTAATGGCTGAACACTTCTTTGATCTGCCATTGTTACTGTGAATGGGGCTGGTTTCATGTTACTTAGACCAAGCTTCTGCCTTAATTGGTCTATTATGATATTCACTCCAGAGCCTCCATCTATCAGTACATCAGTCAGATTTGTGCTTCCAATTCTCAATTGGATTACTGGCATAGAATCATCAAAGTCCATGACTGTTTCTCGCCCTTCCGGCTTCACATTATAACTGGTCACCTTGCTATTCATGCCTGTGTTCTCTATCTCATGGGTAACCTGATTGATTGCTTGATACAGCCTGTGCCTACAATGAGGTGCCACAGCCAATAACTGTCCAATGGTAATCTCCGCTTTGGACTGGCATATTACTTCAGCCAAAGTCCCTTCATTACTCTGCACTTCTGCAGCTTCTTTCTTTCCTTCATCCTCACTCTCTTCATCTTCCCTTCCAGAATCAGAGGAATCTGCCATAGGGATATCAGTACTCTTCTGCATTTCCCTTATGGTATCTGCCACTTCCCTATGCAGTTCCTTCTCATCTCTCCAAGCCTCATCATCTTCAGGCACATCACTGCCATCTTCATTATCATCATCTTCCTCATCTACTGGAGGTATTAATTTAGCTTTGCTTCTGGTTACTATCATTGTACTTACTTCTGGTACAACACATGGCCTAACCATGTGAGCTGCCACGACTGGGCCCTCATTCACAGGAGCTCTCATCTCATTCTGGTGTCTAATCCAGAATGAACAGTCTACCTTGCGATGTCCTGCCTGATTACAATAGTAACACAGTTCTTCACCATTGGGTCCTCGCCTTTGGTCTGCTCTGGAATTATTTCTATAATCCTGATTCCCTGGCTGGTAATTCCCCCTTGGATTACCTTGATAGTTGCCTTTGGGATTTCCTTGGTAATTCCCTCTTGGATTACCTCTCCCTTCCATACTATTGTTATAACCACCAGGCCTGCCATAGTGGTCCTGATCACTGTTTCTGAAGTCTTGGCTGGGGCTGCACTTGATGCACCTTTACTTGCCTACGTTCTCTTGCAGCTGTCCTTCTTTTGTAATAACAATTCTCAGTAGAATGGTTATCCATTTTATAGATAGTACAGTGTTTCTCCTTCATGTGGCATTCAGTGGTGGTATGGCCTTCATTCTGGCATTTTGCACACCAAACACCCTTCCTCCAATGTGTTGCAGCCTCTGTGGCATACTTCTTCCAGATTTCTTCTAATCTTTTCTCATAGTTATCCCTCTTCAACTTTTCCTTCTTCTTACTCTTCCTCTTGAGCTCTTGCTCTTCTTCCTTATCTGACTCATCCTCAGAGTCCTCATCATCCCTTTTCTCTCTCCTGAGCATTCCCAATTGCTCAATTCTGTTAGCTGTTTCAAATGCTTGGACCTCCACCTTATTATGGGGTAGCATATCCACTTTCTTTTGCAACTCTGGTCTTAGTCCACTCACAAACCAAGTCTTCTGTAATCCTGGTGCTGGTACATTGAGTTCTTGAGAGATTACTTTGATAATAGGTCCGATTTTCACATGTGCCAACCCAAGCTGCTAGCAGTGGCAGATGTTTTAGAAAGTCTCATGATGAGATTGACAACAGATCTCCACCACCCTAAACTCAAAGAGAAGTTGAGGAGAGAGAATGTGAGATTTTACCCTTTTTCTATGCCTTTTTAGTGCATCTCCTATATGGCTTTGCTTTGGCATTACATAGAAAAGAAGGATTGATCCGTGAGCCCACAATTTGTTAAGCAAGTGGAGGTTCTCAATTATTGTTTGAGTTGGGCATAATTTCTCTATGTTGAGGACCTTACAAGAGGGTATGACGTTGGATCTTTTGATTACCCAACTTTAGGGCATGAGATGCGTAAGGAGCTCATCTTGTATCTCACAGATTTATATTTGAAGGATGCTAGGAACACATCTACCCACATCTTCGGCAAATTCATAGAGAATTCTGTTATCGGAGGTGGTGTGGCATCGGCACCAAAAGTTCAGGAGCTTCTGGATTACCCTGCAGCAGGGATCCTCCTTTCTCCAAAGTTGAAACATGATTTACTAAAGATGCTCACCAACCTCAGCAACCAGCAGAAACTACCCTGCGGCAGGGCTCCTCCTTTCTCCAACGTTGAAACATGATTTACTAAAGATGCTCACCAACCTCAGCAACCAGCAGAAACTACCCTCGGGGATGGTAGGAATGATACACTCGTTTTCTACGCAAATCTTTTTCCTGAGAGATATTCTTACAAAGAAAACCTGGGGAGCTGACAGGGTTGACGGGGGAGCTAACGATGAAGCATCAACATCATCGGGCTTTAATGGAGATGATCTGCCTGGTGAAGTACTTTCGAAAATTTCTAGTAGGTAGTCATTATCATTCATGATGTAGGCTGGGTGATTTAAACCTTCTAAGTCTTATTCTGTCTTGATTTATTTCCTTGTGTAGTAGTTCTTGATGTTGACATTACTTGATAGCTCTGAGGATGATTCTCTGTTTTTGTAGAGCTCTGGCATCGGGAGTACTTTGTCTCTCCGTATGAAAATTTTGTTTAATCTTTGTTTTTGAAGCTGAAGCTTCAAGGCCTCTTTGGGTGAAGTATTAGGATTTGATGCGCTGTGAAGGCAAGGCAATATATGTAGATGGATTTGCAATATTTTGATAGTCGACCGTGTTCTGGAATTGCAGCTGTTGACGCGTATCACATGATACATCCAAAGTGGTTATTCGTAAAGAACATGTTGCCACTTAATTGGTTTTTAGTATAATCTTTTTTAAATTGTATTGGCCGTGAAGCCTTAATTACGTTATTAGTCATTTATTCTGCACAAAATATACCTTATTTGACATGATTCTTATTCAATTGTATCCCAATACCTCAATTCAATTGGATCTAAGATGGAATTCTCTATGTTTGATGTTTTCCAATTTGCCACATGTATTGCTAAACAGTTGCCCCTGTTTCTTGAACAAAACATCCGCCTACAGTATGTCATCCTAGTTAGAACCCACAAAGATGGGCTGAGAAAGGAAAATTATATTGCAGGGAAGTATGCATGACTATAGACACTTAATAAATGAAGAACACTCGAGCCCACTAACACCTTTCCCATGCATGTGTTCCAAACTTCATAGATATGACAGTGGTCACTAAATACTCGACTGCCATCACGAGAGACTTGCAAATAAAAATTAACAATTTTTTTAATAAAATTCTTATAACATGCGTGAAGAGGTGAGAAACCCCATATAAGCTGAGTTGGTTGTACTTTGTAAGCTATCAATCAAACTTTGTTACTCATGCATAAACTAATTATTGAATATAATTGCATGCTCTAAAATTTGAGAAATACACTTGTTGAAACCATGATTCGGCACAAGTCCGATCTAGGAAATATTATTCTGATTGTTGCATTCTCAACAGTTGCAAGTTTCAGGAGGATCATCTACTTTACATTCAATAGGGATAATCATATTTGTGTATATTGGGTCTCCTTTGTGAGCAATAAGCACCTCATCTTGGTGTTGAATCTACTTCGAGGCAGGACATGTAATGAGACTCCGTCTAGAGGTAGATCGGACTTTGATAGCCGTGGCATACTCGATGTGGAGTGCAATGACAAAAGCTACCACAACCAATATCCATATAATTCCATTGAGGCGCTCCATGCTTTCGGGGCAAAATCTCAAGTGAATGAGGTCTTTTGTTTCTCAAAGCAAATGAAGAGACAATAACAATAGATGGGATGGGAGAAGACGAGATATATACTCTCAATAAACTATTATTGTATACTATTGGACTTATTACATATATAGAAAGTTTGTTTTTGTTTTTGTTTTATTGAACAACCATCAACTAGGACAAAAAGGTTGGCAGGTCATAATAGCCTGAAATTAGCTTCACCGGATTTTTTTACTTGCTAATATATGATAAAAATAACGCCATGCATTTAGTTCAAAACACAATGTTATGACCAAGTTTAACCCTTAACTTCTCACCATGTACGTTTTGTCACTCCCAAAAACTACTACCCCTTAGAAGAAAGGTGGGACTGCCCACCTACCAACATTCATTCACAAAAATTGACCATACACGTACATACCTACCTGGCCTCTACACCATCTCTCCAAATTTTAGGAAAATTCACCGTTGAATTTGAGAGATTATAGTGTTTTTTTTTAGCATTTTGTTTTGTTTTGTTTGGTTTGGAAAAAGTGTTTATTTGCGTTGACCAAGCATGTTGAGGGATGTTTTTGAATTTTCCAAAAGGGTATCCCAAACTTTCATAATGTATGGTACAAAGGCTAAGTGTATGCCAAATTTCTCATCAAACCAACATTTTATGCTGCTTTGCATGTGTTCTGGTGAGGGTTGACATAATTACCATCCCTAAGAAGCACAATCAGACCTGAAGCTTTCGTCCAAAACATGCCATCCTAAAAACCATATTGCACATACCCATAAGCAGTAGGTACAATCAATTTTGTTAGGATCTATCGAAAAAAATCAAAATTCAAATAGATTGAAGTCACTGGCCAGAGAATGGGTTACTCCAGTAGACACTTCAAGCAACAAACAAAAGGGTCAGACTATCCTTTACCCACAACTTTGAAACTTGCCCTAAGTAGGAGCTAAAGTACACATCGCACGAGATATGGATGTGTGCAGCGTACACACCCTTGCAGTTTTGGGGGACGGATGTGGCCCAATGAAGTGTTTCAACTTTCCAATCAACTCCCCTCCACCCAACAAATTTCTGACCCCTGTCCCTTTAGAAAAATGTGGAGGTCGCATGCCTGCTCCAAACGATATGCAAGCAATTGGAACACGTGTGCCACCACATGCACTATGAATGCCCAAAAGGAATGAATGTCATCTGCAAAAGTTAGGATGGTTCCTCCAAACTGCACGACCCGAAATGGGTTGCGTAGGAAATTACGGGTTAAGTATCTACCACAATGATTGTAGGAAAACCAACAATTTCAAATTTCATCATTTAAAAAAAAAAAAAGTACGATTTTGCCAGTAATATAACATTTGATAAGATTACACAATTTTTTTCTTCTTAAAGTCTCATGCAAACAATCAAAACTTAAAGCAATTGTTATTATTAGTTTAGTATGCACAGATGAGTGTATCATATTTGTTCTTTCTCTCTCAAATTCTACTACACTCTCTAGACTTATGCTAGAAAATTATCTTATGTATGGGACATTGTACTCTAAATCTTTGGGATATCTTTGTAGCAAAATAGAACGGAAGACGAAAGATTCTTGCTTAATATACATCTTAATATTATTGTTATAATAATAATAAATCTTAACATTCCATCATATTGTGGTGTCGTACTAGGTGTTTTGTCTCCAAAAACTCTTGGCATAAATTTAGTTACCGTTGCAAGTGCGCTTCCACCATGTTTGTGTGTGTGTGAGAGAGATAGCGGACTCTGGCTAAAGCCGATGTAACCAATAAAGTCTTTTGGAGGTGGGCCCATGTTTCTCGAATTATATGTATGTATCGCTTCTTCGAATCCAACATGTGAAAACTCAATTATACAATCACTACAACAGATCCCGGCTTTTACGTCTGCTATTTTCCAGTCGTATCAGCCTTTTATGACTGCATGACTGCCCAGTCAGATAAACCCAGTCAGTTGTGACAAATGAGTCGTAAGCGCCATAGAGTCGTATCAGCCAGTTGTGGAGCTCACTGTTGACGTGGCAACATGGACGCCTAATCATAGTCATTGATAAGACCGTAGTAAATGACTGCAAATCCATGTCAGCTTCACGTGGAACGAAAGGGATATGTCACGTGTCACATCAAAGGGAAGGCGACAGGGTCTTCACGACTGGCATATACGACTTCCGCGGATTAACCCCAGGACAGCACATGGAGAATATCGGGAACGACACGTGGCATGACAGGGTGACTTCTACAGATTAACCCCAAGACAACACGTGGATTAGACTGGACATGACACGTGGCATGACAATATGGAGCGGGAGGGTCTTTCGTGACTGACATATATGACTTCGGACGTTTAATCCCAGGTCCACACATGGAGTCAAATTATGTAGGGTGGGGGTGGGGTGATCGTTATGACTGGAACATATGACTTCCATGGTGCACTCTGGATACTGCACGTGGCACGAGTATGGGCGAATACGAGGGGTGAAAGTGGCACGTGGCGGAGGCTCTGTGGATGGGAGGTAGTCGTGTACATGACCGTAGCATTGAAACACGAAAGCACCATTGAAAGCATACGAAAACACCATTGAAACATAAAAGCACATTTGAAATTGGAACATCGATTCAAATACAACGTGACTTAATGTTCAGAGATCCGTTCCATAATCTAATCCGGTGCTGTTACAAAAATGCACAAAGCTGCAAAGTCTAAGTAGACTTCCAAATGCCTGAGCAGAAGATGCATACACTGGTTTAGTTGGACTTGGTCACCCACCTTCAATTGCCATCCAGCCCGAAAACGGCAGAAGATACATGAGCAAGCTTTCAGGTAATATAGCAACAACAACATTGACATCAATCCCTCCGATCTAGGGCACATGGATGTTTGGCGGATGGATGTCTTCATCCAATGAGTCATAATTCATCCATCATTGCTATTCATCCAACTACTTAAATGTTGTAAAATCTTAAGTACTTAGCCCATCGAACAGCTGCAAAATAACCACATATTCACACTACATATGTGGTGTGGCTCACTTTTTTTAAGTGACAACGTCCACGTTGTCCCTTTTTTTTTCATAGTTATTTCCTGCTCAGATAGGTTCAACCTTGGGCAGTTGCTTTGCTCTGTCCCTCCTTCTTCATCCTCAGGATTTGAATTCACCACCCTGAGTTCTCCTTGCTCAGTTTCCAATGTACCAGGAACAGTACCATGTACCCCAAGGAGTTGCAGACTTAGAATTGATTCCAACATCTGTTCCTCCATCATTGCCTTAGTTGTTCCATCGCTGCCGTCCTGGTTGCTGATACCCGTGCCCTCATACTGCAGGAACAAATGATACTTGATCACTGAGAGGCAAGGGTGTTCACCATACACCCATATTAATTTTTTACCCCCATCATGAGAGCTCATGTACAACAAACCTCCTTCATGACCCCCAGACATGGTAACCCACATGCAATACCTTCCCCCACACACACACAAGCAACTAGCTCCACTAGTACCCACTATGCTAACACCAACTCTACCCCCCTCATACACTTTCTCCACAACTCCCCACGCACCCCCACCCCTCACCCTCTCAAAATCCAACTTATAACCCACTGCCCACATGGACGATATCACCAGAGACCCCTTGCATCCAAACACTCCTCTCACCATCCACCATCCCAAGTCGTCCTATCTACTTGCCTATGAAACGCTTACACTACTTCGCTGCGGCGACATTCACCCAAACCCAGGCCCCTATACCATCACTAGCATCATCAACAAACTTTCAAAGGATCATAAAGACAGATATGAATTATATTTCCAAACAGACACTGTCACGCTCGTGCATACATATCAACACCTTAGTGACCACTTCTCTCCCTTTCTTCCTAACCCTCCTACCAATAACCATAAACCCATGCACCCAATTGCAACCTTTGGGCTCCCTACCTGCGAACACCCATCCCTAGTCACTGCCACCCATAAACTTTGCACATACTCCCCACAACACCTACTACTCTCACTAAACATTGTCATCTTTCCAATCCCCTCAATATGCAATGACTACTTTAGAACCCAACCAGACATACACATACGTTTGCTACTACAACAACTGCATGAGTTACCCACACTACCTCACAGATACCTAGCACCCCCACACTACCTACACAATCTCCACGAATCCCTTGACCTACTACAAGCCAAGCCCGGAGTAGTTCACAAGATTCTTGGCGAACACCTAGCGCACCCAGCTGTTACCATACACGAGCTAGATACTCTCACCAACAAATTCCCATTCCTTTCCAAAAATATTCTCACTGCAACCCTCCACACCAAGTATCCCTGGATATCAACCCCCTCCCATGATACTGCCACCAGTCATCACACCTTGCTTGCCCAGCCACACCAATGAATCTCCAACACCCCCTAGACCCAACAGTCCCCCACATGCCCCCTCCTCCCAGCAAGCACACGCACTCAACATACTCACCTGGAATGTAGGGTCACTTGCTACTAGCATTCAAAGCCTTATCCATCTAACGGACTCTACACCCTCGCATATCATTCTATTACAAGAAACTAAACTCAACACACACGGCCCTAACAGCTCCTACATCAACAATCTCCTCCCAGCATACTATTTGCTATATGGCAGTTCCTTCACAGCCGTACAATGCCTACTTAGACGCTCCGCGCCATATCATCGCACTTGGGGCGGACTGGCTTTTGGTATCCTTCGTACACATCATTCCCCTAGCACCACGATCAAAATACCTGTTGCTCTCTCCAAATCATCAAGCTACACCTCCCCGCTATCCCTCTCATTATCCTTATCCACTTGTACATGCCCTCACATGCCGAAGATCTCCCCCTGATCCCTGATATCCTACTCACCATCTCTAACATACTCACACAACCCTCCAACCAATCCCAGCACTACATCCTAGCAGGCGATTTCAACAGGGACGTTGCCCTCATGGGCCACACATACAATGGTGTTCACAAACCTTCATTCCCCGTTGACCATAAATGGGCAAAATTCACTCACTCACACCACCTCTGTTATATACCGGCCGATCACCATTACTCTAGACAAGGTGGACTTAACTACTCATCCCTCAGTCTTCTTGATGGTTTCTACTTCAAGACACAAAATGACATCCCCTCATACTCATATACACATTAATAGTTTATGCAACTCAGACCATTATCCCGTCTCAGTCACCATCCCAGTATCCATCATCCCCTTTCGACCTATCCCATCCATACATGTTCCACCGCCGCAATCTAGAATCTTATCCCCACTTCCCCACAATAATATAATCGTCTTTCTAAAACACTTCCAACCAACATCCTTACACCGCATGCTAAGACTCTCTGATATACTCTCCGAAGCAAACCTCGCGCAGTCCCCTGACAAAGCATGGAATGACGCCGAGACCATACTCACAACTTCAATACAAGAAATGACCAAAAGTGTGATTGTCACCTGCTCTGCCCCCCCTGAAATCCCACAAACTCCACGCTCAAAACAAAATGGTGGCTACCTTACTCGGACTCAAAAACGTATATGGACATCACATCTTAACACATACCACACGATGAGGCGTGCCCTCGCTATTATACCCACCACTACCCCCATTCACCAGGGGAACAACTGGACATCGGATCCACGTATCACCTGCCTAAATACCTTAACAACGTGTCAAGCACTAATGCCACCACCTGTCAATCCCCAAGATATTCCAAAATGGACAACTGCTCTCTCCAAAGTTGGCAGAGATGCCAAAAAAGCCGCTTACAATATTACCAAACAAAAAGCCGTCAACAATCACACAAAAAATCGTCTCCTCTTTTAACCAATTGCTACGCGACCACCCCAAAACAGCTCACAAAGCCATCTTTAGCCCTGCCCTCAACCCACCCATTGACTGTCTCAAACACAGACAATGCCACTTGCTAACCAATCCAGCGGACATCAACCAAGAAATATGGTCACAAGCATCCTCAACATACACACCTGCAGTTCCAAACTGCTTACATCCCCGTCTCCACTCTGCCAATTGCATGTGTAAAGCTAAACACTATCCGTGGCATGATATAGATGGCTTCTAGATTGACAATAGAGGATCCCCCACGGATCGCATCATAGACCTATTCACAATTGATCTTTACGAATCATGTCTCAAAAAACTATCAAAATCTAAAGCCCCGGGCCCCGATCTTATACCCAATGCTATATTTCAAGCATTAAACCCTCAACTTCACTACCTCCTTTTTAAATTTTTTCAACTCTATTACAAACTAAAACGAATCCCACACTCCTGGAAACACAGCCGGACCATTCTACTCTTCAAAAAAGGCGATCCTACAGATTTCAGTAATTACTGACCCATAACACTGGCCAACACCATATACAAGCTATTCACCAGTATGTTCACCACAATGCTATCAAGATATGGCAAGCAACACCAAATTCTCAGTGACCCCCAAGAAGGATTCCGAGCTACACGTAGTACAACACGACAAATACAATATTTTCTCTCCGCACTTGAAGATGCTAAACTTACAAAGCAAGACATCTATCTTCTATATATCGATTTTAAAAATGTCTTCGGCTCCCTAGACCATGCCAGATTACTTGCTATCATGCTTGATCTTGGGTACCCCACTGATGCCGTCCAACTAATATGAAACATCTACACAAACAGCACTACTGAATACTTTGGCACATACTATGGCTCCACCCCACCTATCCTCATCCTTCGTGGAACTATCCAGGGTGACACCTTAAGCCCCTACCTATTCATTATCTTCCTAGAACCCCTACTTCGATGGCTAGCTCAAGGCAAGCTGGGCTATCACTACAAAACCTCCTCAAGTGACATCTCAGCTGCAGCATATGCAGACGACCTAGCCATCCTGGCACATAAACCACAACACCTCAACCGACAAGTTAATAAACTACTCAGATTCAACCTATGGTCAGGCATGGAACTCAGCTTACACAAGTGCGCCATCACAGCCGCCACACATCATAGTCGGCTCACCAAAACTGCCATAGCCTCACATTGTAAACTCTATGTACACTACCAAAACACACCCTTCCCCTTCCTAGGACCAGACGAGCCATACAATTACTTAGGCATACAACTCGTTCCCTCCCTTACTTGGCATATCCAAAAAGAATCTACATCAACCAAACTCACTACCAAAAGTATTGCCCTGCTCAAATCCCCAATTGTCATTCGACCAAAACTATCAATCATTCAATCAGTACTACAAACACAAATTCAATACCCATTCCATGCCGCACCCTTCTCCTTATCAGACATCAAAAAACTTGATAAAAGTATTATCCAGCTAACAAAACGTGTATGCGATCTACCAACTAGCACCCCCAATGCCCTCACACAACTACCTACGGACCACTACGACATTGGTTTGAGCCCATTAATCATCTCATATGCTCGCACATTAGGCACCCAATTAAAAGAAGCACTCAACGATCCTGGGCGTCTAGGTATAATTTATCAGGGACTTCTCAAATACCTTGCATCTAAATACAATGGCCTATACTCATTATCATCCCTGCACCCACAAGCCTGCCTACACTCCCCCACTGCACGCACACTACTCACCCTACGCCAAATGAAAATTAGCATACAAACTGATATGCCTGACTATCCTAACACCTCATCACCCTTAGAACGCGCATGGTTTACAAGCCTTTCTCTACCACAATTTGACATTTCTTATCCCAAACAAAAGGTCCTCATCCTCACATATTTCAAAGAACGACACATCACCACCCTCACCCAACTTACTACCGCCACAGGCCATAGACTTTTAAAACCTAGCGAATTCACTCTTAAATTCTCCCGAGCCACGACCAAAACCAATCGCTACCTACATCATCTTCGTACCCTCTTCTGCCATCCCTTGACCGCCTGCACTCTACAATGTGACCTCCCATGCCTCTACTATCCGCATACGGCTCAAGACCTGCTCCCCCAGTACCGTTCTATCCCTACTACCTCCATCTATCAAACATTCAAAACGGCATATGCCACCAATACCCAAACAGACATAGAATCTGATTTCCCCTCTCAAGTAACTAACACACAACACCCTGAACCTATCCGTCACTTGCATACGCCATCCAATCCCTCACCTACTAGGCAAGGATCCCAGACCCCCCTAACCACCGCACCATCCCCCCCACCCTCACCACAATACGACGACAATAACAATGCTTACATCATTGAAGCTATACTAGGAGTTAAAACCCAAACGTCCATTGATGCCTTTGGAGCCACCTGCATTGATACATACTATCACTGTCAATGGGCTGGGTACTCTTCCACAGACAACACATGGCAGATAGAAGACGGCCTCTTCGGCCTACATGACGATTGCGACCCCGAACACAATCTTGCCCTCCTCACCACCTTCCATAAACAAACCAACACCAACTATCTAACACACATGCACCAACAACACACCACTCCCGCCCAACCTAAAGATAACAAATATATACACCAACCACTCTATGCCCCAACGTGCACATCTGCATAACTGAATGTAATCCTGACAAAGATGTCAAGCATGATCAACCTCTAATCCACATGGGCCCCCGCCTTTCCAACATTTACGCTCAACATGGCCGCTTCATTGGCCTCATCCCAATACAAGACTAACGTGGCTCTGGGAGAAATACTCTACTACTACCTCATCCCCACAATCGCTACAACCCCCGAAACAAGACTTTGCTACTGAATTATATTGGCTGGTTGATCGCTACCTCAAAGACACTCCCCCCAAGAAACCGCGGTCCCTCACTAAATTGGAAACAACGTGTGCGCACCATACTATATCCCAAGATATTCTCTCCCTACTTATCAATTCATACCAGCTTACTCACTCATATTACTCCAACCCACTGACATGCCCTATGGCATTGCCCACATTCTCTAGCCCGCACCACAGAGACTGTATCTTTGGAGCCACTGGTACTGCCACCCAGCACACCTGGGAAGGCCAGGGCCTAGCCCACCCTCCACCTGGTTCTCCTTCCCACGAAGCTCTTCAATGGGCAAAACTTGTTGCGCACTCCTCTCCTACTGCATCCACAATCCTCATCCTCACACAACAAAACACTCCTAATATCTCTCACCCTCTTCTACAACTCCCAGAAGGGGTCAATCTACTCGTCACAATTGACCCAAACCAGCTTAAGTATATTCACACCCCTGCTCTTCCCAAATATCTCAAACGGTCCAAGGAACCCACCCTAACCCTGATTCTACACATCCAAAACCCCCGTCATACAGCCATACCGCCATCTTTCTTTTCTCAGCTCGAACAATTGCTCACCATCACTCATAAAATAAAGGCCACCATCCATTATCCAACCATCCTCTCCCACACCCATACACCCACCACATTGTCCCGGATCAAAACCAACAAAGCTTGGAACATTGCGACACCACGTCCTTCCCAGGTCGCGCCAACAACACCTCTACCCCCAATCCCTGCAATATATCACCAAAACACCATCCCCAAATACCCACTGGCCAATTCACATTACATCGACGGATCCCTCACTAAACCCAACGCAGGGTATGGAATCTATCACGCCGGCACCAGTCAAGGCGTTGCCCTCAGGCTCCCTGGCCCTGCCACTATCCTCCGGGCTGAACTCATGGCCATTTATGACGCCCTCTCTCTACTTGATACCCCCCCACACTACATCTTCACCGATAGCCTTACCTCTCTATTCCTCATTCGTAACCACATCTCCCACCCCTCTGCCCATCATCATCACCCCGACCGCAACCTCATTGCCGCTATTGTCCAGAGGGCCATCTCCCTAGGCCACCCAGTCCATATACTCAAAGTCCGTTTGCATACTGGCATCCATGGTAATGAAAAAGCAAACCTACTCGCCCAACTCGGCGCCTCCCAACCCATAGTTGAACCCTTGAACGACCCTATTCACATTGCCCACACCTATCCCTTCTGGTTCATACACCCCGTTCCGGACCCCCCTGCACCCAGACCAATCCGAAACCTCCTGACCACTCTGACCAGAGAAGCAAATAAACAAGCGGCAGCCTCCATCAGCCATATCAAAGTACACATCCAAAAATGGACTCAATCCAAAATATTCCACCATAAACTCTCCAATCATTTCTGGCTAACCAAAGCCACCACCGACGCACAAATCCGACAAACGCTCAAATTCCGATATGCCCAATACATGGGCCACCAGCGCAAACACATCTTCTGGCCACATTTGTTCCCATCTCCATACTGCCCGTTATGTGCAACCACCCACCAAGCTCGTGACACTTGGCCACATCTCCTCAACCAATGTACACACCCAGTTATACATGGCTTGCATATCACGCGTCATAACCAAGCAGTCTGGCACCTCCACAAGCTCTTTCTAAAACGTGCTAAAACCCGTTGGTTCTCACTCATGAATGCAGGCACCTACCAGGGACGGCCACCCGACCACACAGTACCACCGTGGCTACTACCATGCATATGTACCCGATCACTATGCTCATGCCCCGCTCGACTATGCCCGGACATACTCCTCGTCCAAGGTCTACCTATCAACACTTTACCCCCCACCTCACCATCCCCACCACTCACCATCCATTTCATTGAATTCACATTTTGCCATGATCCTTATCCAAACGATTCAATCTTAGAAAAACGTCAAAAATATGCCCCGCTTATCCTTGCACTCCGAAGGCGTGGCTGGAAAACCGGCCCGTTAACTGTCATCACAGCCGGCACTCGAGGTGGCATTCATAACGCTAGTATCACGGACATACACGATAACTTCCAAATTCCCATTCTTCCCATCCACCAATGTTTCAAAGAAATCCATCTCACGACACTCCGTTCACTCACAGCTATTATCACCAACAAACGCCAACTGGAATCCGGCACTTCAAACGCACCTTAGGCCCCCCAAGATACCCCTGGGTACCCAGGGGTACCCTCGCCCCCTCTATTCTTAGCGGTCACCTGGTGTCCCCGTGGACACTTTTTTTTATAGGGCCCACCCCCGAAAGGGGGCAGTAGCCGCAAGGCGAAGTGGCTCTTAGTTACGCCGGCCTTGGCTGGAGTCTTCTCTCTCTCTCTGGGTTCTTCCCTTGGGACAATATGCAGCTATGTGACCCTCTTCATGACAGGTATTACAGAGGCGAATGCGAGGTGGTGTTCTAGATCCCGAGCTCTCTCCTATGACCGGTCCTCTTTCGAAATACTTTTTGCAGGGTGGTGTTTAGCTGATCAAGTCTTCGATCCATAGGGCTGACAAACACAATTGACTCATCTGTGTCTTCTCCATCCAAGGGTTCTAGAGGTATCTCCCCTAGCTTTCCCAAACCCCTCTCAATCTCAATGGCTGTCTCAAGCGCTTCCTCTACATCAGAAAAGTGCCTGCCCAACATTACTCTTGCTATCTCTGGTCTCAGACCCCCTATGAATCTACGTCTCTGCTCCAAATCAGACGCCTCACTTCTCATAAACAGGCGGTTTAACCTATCAAAATAGGTCTGAACCCTCTGTCTATTTTCCTGTTTGATGACATCCATCCTTAATCTGATTTCTGCCATATCAATGACCACAAATTTTGCAGCTATGGCTACCCTGAAATCCTCCTAGTTGCTTGGTCTAGGGTTTTGTTTACGGTACCATTCATCAGCCTTGGCTCACAGATTAAGCCTTGCCACCTTGAAGGTTTTGTCTTCATTCAAATCCATGACATCTGCCCCCATTTGTATTCTCTCCAACCAGTCATTTACATCTTCGCTATTCCTACCATGATAAGGTACGTCTATGCTAGTTGGACTGGTCATCTTACCTCTCCTTGACTGAATTCTAAACTGGTCTGACACCTAAAGTGTTCTAACTCTTCCTACAGATGCCCTAATGTTGACCTCTATACCACTCCCACTGTCCATTTCTCAACATCTCAACTCTACCTCCCCATATCACCTCCCGTGCCATGGTATTTATCTTTTCCCATCTTCCTACTTCACATATCCACAGTACAATAGTAGTTCTCCCACCAGCATGTATCACCCTAAGACAGAAGTCACCATCAACTATTCTCCACGCAGGGTTAAAGAAATACAAACGTGGCTTTGCATAGGCATTCGTTGAGCGGCGGCTAAAGCAAATCAAAAATCCCCAATGCTTGGCTCATTAGGAATCAGGGTGTGGTCTCTGCCTGCCATCAATCCAGCACCAGTTCCAATCAAAATATCCTAACTAAACAGTTCAGATTCAGCGAAGCTCTGATACCAAAAGAAGGGGGCATAAATCCCCTTCTGTCTAATTCGAATCTAGTTCTTAGTAATCTTAAGAGTTCATCAAGGCCTGACAGTTCTGCTCGCTCCTAGCAGCCCCCTTACCATCTTGTCAGACAACTCTTGTTTCTCCCCTCATAACCGCTATCTTACCCTAAGATGAGATCTACAATTTTGACAACGAGCTACTGTGGCCATAGCCCTTATGCATATCTACAGTTGTTCCCCCCACAACTCTCCTCATCTCTCAGCAGGCCTAGATCTATATCCCTTCAAGGCAGCGACGGCACTGCCCTTCCTTTCTGTCAACAACACATAGTGTCAAAGTGCTCATTCCACCGTAGGCCTATCCTCCAGCGATCCCCACTCCTTAAAGTAGCTAAATGATGATGGCACCGCCTCCCTTCACCTGGCACGAGCACATTTCACCACGCTGTTTCCTTGTAGGCTTATCCTCCAGCAAGCTCGACGTCAAGAATTCATCAAGACAGAAGCGGCACCGCTTCTCCTTCTGGATGGTGCACAGATTACCACGCTACCCTTTTGTTTCCCCAATACTACTCATCAGGCTTCAAGGTAAATCCAGCCAGCACAACAGGGTTAGTCACCCTTGACAAAACAGCTCTGCTAATCCATTGCAGCACCTACGCATCTTCCCGCAATCCGTTCCCTCGTCATCTTCCCCGTGAATCTAGGGCAACATCAGATGAATGACGTCCCCAACGAATGAAAAATACAAGGGGTTCACATCCTTCAAACATAAATGACTTAGGAAAATTCAACTCTAGGCCTCAGATTTCTTCCCTGCATACCCATAAAATTCAGTGTGAGTGGAAAACACACCCCCACTGGTTTCACACTACAGGACATTGCAGGTCCAGTCCCAGCAACAAGGCAAGGAAAAAGGTTTATGTTTGTGGCTGTTGATCCCCATTCAGGCAGTGTGGAGACTAGCCCGCTGGCAGAACGCATCCCAGCTTGCATCAATCGTTGCCTCAGAGAGGTAATGATCTTGCGTTACGGATGCCCTGAAGCGATTCTCTCCAATGACGATGAAGAGTGGGGCGAGAGTTTTACCAACACATGCAGGCTGTACGGAATTCAGCACAAGCGCATAACACCCGTGTTCAACTACAAACAGACAAAGATGGCCAAGCGGCTGCAGATGGCATTTGAGGCTTTGGAAGATTTGGGGAAAATAAATGGGATGTAGAGAGTATATAATTAACTAGAGTGGGGGAGAGAGGATAAGTGGACGACATCCATGGATGGATGAGATCGGGCAGTGGGGCGGATGAAGAGTCCTGTGATTGGGTGAGGTGGCGATTATGGGTAAAGGGGATGTGAAGGCGGGTGGTATGATTGGGGGAACACGGATGAAAGTAGTAATGAAGATTTTTGTAAGAGCAAATTGTTGCACGCACAGAGAGTCTCTGGTGCGGTGGGATTTGTGATAGAATGTAATTGATAGAAGATGGATGATATGCCTCCCAAAGGACCATAGTGATGGCAATGGATTTTGTAAAAATCATTGTATGAGAACAGAGTGAAGATCACGGTGTAGAATTATTTTGAATGAGAACAGAGAGTGAAGATCATGGTGTAGAATTGTTTTGAGTGAGAACAGAGGGTAAAGATCATGGTGTAAAATTGTTTGGAAATAGTATGGATAGCACTAGAGTGAGGTAGCATTTTCCCGAGGTAGCATTTTCCAGAGGTAACATTTTCCCGAGGTAACATTTTCCGAAGGTAGCATTTTCCAAAGGTAGCATTTTCCTGACGTAGCCAGTAGCTCCGAATATCAAAAAGAGAGTGGTAGTGTATTGAGTGGCAGTCATCCGAGAAATAACATTTATGAGAATTGAGTAGGAGCATGGAGTAAAAATCAATGTGTACAATTGTGTGGGGAGAGTAACAAGTGTGTAAAATTGTTTGGAATCGAGAGAGCCAGTGTACCCAAGTAGCTTGGGGAGAGAAGACCAAGAGTGCTGAGTGGTCCACGCTTGGAAAATAGCCTGCTTGAGAGTTGTACTTTCCTCGAGTTAAATTCTCAGGAATGCTCATTCTATGCAATTGTGCCTGCAGGAGGTTGGAACGCCACATGTGATTAGTGAGTAGTCCATAGCACAACAACTGCAAATCATGGAGGGAACTTATCGGATATGGATTCAGAGGACAGCTGACCAGAAAGAAAGAAGGGAGCGACCACAAAGATGATATGAGGTGAGAGGGTTCCCTGTAAGTCAGAGGACGCTGGGGTAGCGGGAAATTCATTTGCTGTTTATGGGAGGACGCCAAGGTGGTGGGGTAGGTAGGAGCGGCGCTGGGCAAAGCCGCCATACCACGTCCCTGCCATGCAAAACCTACAAGCATCGCATTCCACGACACCCCATCTCGTTCAGCCAGGGTGTCAAACACGCCCTTTGCATCCTCGATGCACTCACGTTTTGCAGACATGTCCACCAGGGCATTGTTCAGAATGACAGTTGGTACAATTCCAGCTCTGAGGATGTCGCCATGGACCTCTTTGCCCTTTTCCAGATCTGCCAATGCAATGTGCACAGTGATATTTGGTACAACTACAGCAATGCCTGCAGGCAGTGCATTCCACAACACCAAGTCTCGTTCAACCATAGTGTCAAACACTTCCTTTGCATCCTCGATGCGCCCATATTTTGCATACATGTCCACCAGGGTATTGTTCAAAGTGACAGCTGGTACAATTCCAGCTCTGAAGATATCGCCATGGACCTCGTTGCCCTTATCCAGATCTGCCGGGGCAGTGTGCAGAATGGCATTTGGTACAGAGACATCAAAACATTTTGCATACATGTCCACCAAGATATTGTTCAAGATGATAGTTGGTACGGTTCCAGCTCTGGAGATGTCGCCTTGGGCCTCTTTGCCCTTTTCCAGATGTGCCAGGGCAGTGTGCAGAATGACATTAGGTACAGCTACAACAGAACCTGCAAGCATCGCATTCCATGACATCATATCTCGTTCAGCCATAGTGTCAAACACTCCCTTTGCATCCTCGATGCACCCACATTTTGCATACATGTCCACCATGGTATTGTTCAGAGTGACAGTTGGTACAATTGTAGCTCTGAAGATGTCGCCATGGACCACTTTGCCCTTTCCCAGATCTGCCAGGGCAGTGTGTAGAGTGACATTTGGAACAACTACAGCACCCCCTGCAGGAGCTGCCCACTCCTCTGCAGCCTTGGCATAGTTCCATAGTACCACAAGCTCATCGCTATCTTGGTAGTTGAGCTGATCCACAATGCGGCGCTGCTTGAGAGAGAAATCAGCTCGAATGTGGGGGCAGATTTTGAGATCACAATAACCACTCAGATCGTTGTTCTTTGCAAGATTAGGGGGAATGGGACGGTGTGAAGGCATGATACTGGAGGTGATGTCTTCCACATTCCTGCGCAGCATGAGAGAGAGATCCTCTCGAGAGTGGGGGCTGGTTTTGATGCCACAATCACCACATGTATCCCTGTTTGTTACACCTGCAAGACATGCCCCCATGCAGAGCTGCCTATGCTTATTTCTCCAAGGGCCATCTACCTCAGGAGTGTGCCCATTCATAACAAGAATTCGAGATGCAGGGGTGGGGTGTTCACCACCAAGAGCTGCAGCAAAATACCCGAGTCTGTCTAGAACATCAGGCCTAGTTGGTGTATTGAGTGAGTGATCGCCCGTGTTGAAGTTTTTTGGATGCTGGCTTGGGCGGTGCGTACTTGAACACAGGGGACAGTCAAGCCCATCAGCTAGGGAATCTGCATTGCTCTGGAGCAGCATCCAATTGACATCTACGGAATTTGCTCGACCACCAGATTTTGCTTGACCACTATGAAACCACCACTGTGGAGAATCTGAGCAAGGCTGACCCAACCAGAGCTGATTGTTGCTGGCTTGATCGTTTTTGTCATGATCAGATGGTTCACTTGGACGGCGGGCAATTAGGTGCGGTGTCTCTTGTACTCGTAACGACCGCTGGAATTGAAGCCATTGTGGCTGCTGCAGGTTGTGCCATTGCTGCTCACCTTGTAACTGCTGCCCTGGTAATGGCTGCACGGCTGATTGCTGCCCGGAGGAATATGACAGGGCTGATTTGGGGCTGTTGCTCTCCGCAGGTCAAGGCACGTTGCGTTTCAACCAAACAAGAACCCAGCAAGTAACTGTTTCCCTCCACGGGCTTACACGGATCATCTGCTAAGTACACGGGTAGCCTAGCAACAAAGAAGCCAGCAGGTGTGGAATTCGGAATCGCCCTCGCATTGAAATGTTCGAGATGCTTGTGAGGGGGGCGTGTACTTGAGCAAATAGACGGGCATGAGTGATTCAGCTGAAAGATCTTTGCTTATAGTAAGCCGGATGGTGAGAGATAGCCGGCGAGGATACTGCATCTGCACCATAGCGTTGTAATACTGAGTCGATTTCTTGGCCTCTTTCGCTGGGAACAGGGTCCAGCCGAGCATACAGATTGTGTACTCCTTTTCTGTTTCTACAAGGACGCCCACCAATTCGATGCTCATTTGCAAGAAACCAGGGGCCATCCAAACGCGGGGGTGAATGCCCCCTTCATAGAGAATGCTTCTTTGGGATGTGATCGTCAGCTGATTTTGCAATGACAAGTACGCTGGGGCTATGGAAGTCTCGTTACCTTGCTGAGTTCTGTCTGTTGTGGAAGCCTGACATGATGGTAAAGTAGTGTCTAAGGAGGGTGGGGGAGTGGAACTTATGCACTTGAGAGAACTTTGGAGAGTGTAGTGCGGGAATCTCTGCAGCAAAGAAGTCTTCGCAGCGCCAAGTAGAGTCTCGGGCGGGGGCCATCCCGGCAAGACGATAGAGGTTGTTGGGGTTGCAGAGACCGGGGACCTTCTCTTCACAATGGTGAGCCCGTACTCAGGGCAGCAGCAACGATGGCGGGGGGGGGGGGGGGGGTAGAGTCGACCACCACGGGCAGCTATGCGTGGCGGGGAGCCCAGTCATGACATGTAGTCGTGTAGTCCACTGTACCATATGGAGATGAATACATGTCAAATCCCAAGGATTGCAAGTGCGGTAGTCGAGGTGTGAATAGCGGAGCTGACAAGCGAGGAGGAGAAAGTACACAGAATAGCTAAACAAATATCGGAACCCTAGAAGATTAGTCATGACTACGGAGTTTAGCTACGGTGGCGGCGGGAGGCGGCGGGAGGGCGGAGCTCCGCCCTCCTTCATCGACATCGGTGTGTTCCGACGGCACAAAAAACTCGAGAAACGGAGTATCTATGGGGAAGAACCCAAGTTAAGTGTGACAAATGTCACCGATTTGGGCATTCCACGGAAATGTGTGGTGTGAGATGCAACTTCTGAAAGGTACTAGGGCATAGTGAGAGTGAGTGCAGTAGAAAACTTGAGCAAACTGTGATGGGAGCTCCGGGAACTAACTATGTAGACGTGCTCTGTGATGATGAGGACGATATGTTTGCAGAAATGACAACTCTGATGGCACAGAACAGTGTCAACGAGGTTAGACTTCCAAGAAACCGTATCCTGTCCACAATCCTGTTGTTCAGCCTACAGAATTACCAGAGAGGAGTGGTGAGAGTAGTGAACAGCCAAGTAAGGCCAGAGGTGAGATTTACCCAAAGAACAATTTCAAGGCTGCTATAGAAGGAGGAACTAAGTCCAGAATTTTAAATCACTTCTACAAGGGGAGAATTTCATTGTCTCCCATGGCCCTTATCATGACCGTGCTTGGAGAGTTAGACAAACTGAAAGGCTTGGTCAAAGTGGTAGAGAGGGCAATTGTGCAGCAGAAGGAGGCAACTCACAGTGTAGCAGCTATGAGGGATGTTCCAAAGCCACTGTATTCTGCAACTGCTGAGCCCACCATATCCTATGCTTACACTGGTAAGGTCAAAGGCAATGATCACAGTGGGAGATTACCAAGTTTTAGGCCAGATTGATACGAGTGCAATGCTTTCACTGGTATCTGCAAGTACTGTCAGGGATCTTGGCTTGATGGGATCTGTTGTTACTGATAAGGATGTAAATTATAGAGTAGCATCAGGTGCTCTTGAGACTGCAATGGGCAGACTAGAGGATCTCAAGGTCAAGGTGGGAGAACTAACAAACCGCCTGTCCTTCATGGTGGTGAACACGGATACATATCACATGCTTCTTGGGCTGGACTTTTTGAAAAAGTTTGGGGCTGTGGTAGACACCGAAGCCGAGACAATTCGCATATGCTACGGTCCAGGCAAGGATTTTGCCCATTTCCCTGTACACACCATAAATTATGTAGGACCTGCTGCCACCAAACCAGAGTGCCAGAGAGGATCTGCAAGGGAAGAGAGGCCAGCAAACTCTGTAGCAGTTTGTAGTGTACTGTCCCTGTCCACAGATGAGCAATATTTGGGCTTGTGGGAGGAAGAGAGGGAGCCTAAGGAAGAATTTATGGACACGGAGGAAGAAACTCCAAATTCGGACAATTCTGAATCTGACAAAGATGAAGAAATGGAAGAATCTGATCAGAGTGAGGGGATAGATTCAGCTCTAAGAGATGTTGAGAGTATCATTGATGAGGATAACCTAGAGGAAGACGTGTTCGAGGACCAAAGGATGTCTGCACTACTTCGGGAACAGACTCATCGGAGCATGGCTGCTTCTATCATACAAGAAGCATGTCAGAAAGCTTGGGACGGGGAATTAGGAAACAACAACGTTGAAATTGAGGATGATTTCCATGACTGGAATCAGATCGTTACACAGGAGGAAGGGATGAGGGTAGCTAGCTCTTTGCACAGTGTAGAGGGAGAGGGTTGGGATCCCAGCCATGAAGAAAAAATGGAGAGTCGCTGGAGAAGCCTAAAGGCTAGACCTAGCTCAGGAACATAGATTGGAATTGGAACAAGAATTGCGAGAAAACCAGGAATGCTTTGCTCTCAGCAAGGCTGACTTGGGTTATTGCAGTGAAGTGGAACACACGATTGACACCCAAGGGTTTCCTCCATGCAAAAGCCGTCCCAGTCGTCTGTCAGAGTGGGAGGAAAATGAAGTGCAAGGGCAAATTGAGACTTTGATCTTGCAAGGCAAGATGAGAGAGAGTAGTTCAGAGTGGTCATGTCCAGTCACCCTTCCACCCAAGAAGGATGGGTCCAAACGCTTTTGTGGTGATTTTAGGCCTGTGAACCGCCTGACTAGGAGGGACTCGTACCCTATGCCACTGATACAAGATGTTTTGAACCAATTGGGAAAATCCAAGTGGTTTTCTGCACTGGATCTGCAATCTGGTTTCTGGCAGATCAAAATGGTTGACCATGACATAAGCAAAACTGCTATAATTACAAAGAAGGGATTGTATGAATGGCTTGTCATGCCATTTGGACTGAAAAATGCCACTACCACTTTTCAGAGGGCAATGAACATGGTACTTAAGGAAGAGATCAAAGACTGTGCTAAGGTCTTTGTAGATGACGTTAACATACATAGCAAGGATTGGGCAGATCACATGGGGCACATAAAAAAGGTACTGAAAAAACTGAAGAGGGCCAATCTTAGGCTCAACCCTGACAAGTGTACCTTTGCCAATCTGCAGTTGGTATTTCTTGGTCATGTGGTTTTTGAAGAGGGTACCTGGCCTGACCCAGATAAGATAGCTGCAATTGAAAGATTTCCCCTGCCTAAGAACGATATTGCAGTCAAGTGTTATCTAGGGATGACGGGGTATTATAGGCCCCATGTCAAGGGGTATGCTGGAGTGGCAGTGCCTTTGTTCACTCTGACCAAGAAGGATGTAAAGTTCAGCTGGAATGCAGAGGCACAAAACGCTTTTTCTGCCCTGCAAGTAAAGCTGGTCACTGCACCCATTCTGGCCAGGCCAGATTTCTCAAAACCATTCATCCTAGACGTAGACTGGTCCATCAAAGGGGTGGGGGCAGTTTTGTCAGAAAAGGAGTGTAAGAAGGAGAGGGTAATTGCTTATGCCAGTAAAGTATTATCTGATGCTCAGCGCAAATATCACCCTATGGAGGGAGAATGCTATGCCTTAGTGTGGGGAGTTTTACAATTCAGGCAGGATCTGTATGGAACCCCCTTTGTGATCAGAACTGATCATAAACCACTTGAGTGGTTGGCAACAGTAAGTGACGCCTATGGACGCAGGGGTAGATGGATCATGATGTTGCAAGACTTTGAGTTCAAAATTGTTCATAGGGCGAGTGCTAGGCATGCTAACGTAGATGCACTAAGCAAGTATCCAGTGGGACCAGCAGAGGAGACTGAGGAACGCGAGGTATACTCTACGTCTCTCCACAGTCAAAAAAGGGAGGGGAGAAAGAGGGATGGGGCCTATCTCCTTAAGCTAGAGTGGGAAAAGGGTGCCATTATAGCTTCTATGTTTCAGTATGAAGACGGCAGGGAAGAGTTGAGAGAACAGGCTCGTATGCAAGTTGGCTACAGCAATGAGAGAGGGGAAATGCTCTGCAAAAGAGAAGAGTATTATGCATGTGTATGGGGTCTTTGGCATTTCAAGGAGAGACTGTTGGGGAGTCATTTTTCTTTGGAAACGGATTTGGGTAGCTATGTTTAGAATACCATAGTGGCACAGACTTGCTGGGTGACTTTTCATTTGAGTTTGTTCCTATGGTAGATAGGTTCTCCAAAGGGAGCATGTTGACCAAGGGTTATGCTCATGGTATCCTGAAAAGGGGGCCAGAGCCAGGCATCATGCTAGACAGGGAAGAAAGGAAAGTAACTTTTGCAGCCATAAAACAACGAGAAGGCATTGGCCAAGTATCTATTAATCTGGTTGGGGGAAGTATCTGGAAAAATGTGGGTGCAGGAAAAGAGGTTGTTATTGCAACCAAGGGCACGGACGAGACTGAGTTGATGTTCTCATGTCCCACCATCAATGTGGTGACCACACGAGGATCTCATACTCGAGACCATGAACCAGCCAGGGAGCAGCCAACTAATGTACATGAGGAGGAAGGATCACAAAACGAAGAGGGAGACTCTGAAGAAACTGCTTCTCTTCAACACAGTTCAAGAGAGGAGACAAAAGGGAGGATTCATGTAACCACATCATCAGAGTGCCCAGCTAGAGGCCATATGAGGGGTGAGTGCTCCACCAAGATATTTTACTCTTCAGACACTAGTGAGGGGACCAATCACTCAGGACAAGGTTCTCCATACTGCAAGGAGGCCTTCAAGAAGGGTTGGTTGCAATGTAGTACACCTACCAAGGCTGTTCAGATGTCATTATTACATGCAGCCGAGAAGTGGGGGGAGGAATCACTAGTGAGCTCAGACAACCAAGGAACAGCAGCTGGTAAGGAAGAGAGAGAACTTGACATACTTGAGGATGTGGAAGTCATGCATCTTTTATGCTTTGGAGAGGTCAATGATTATCTTACAAAAGCAGAAAAGAAGAGAACCAGGTAGCGAACAAAACAATACTCCTATCTGAAAGGGGAAGTTTACTTTGAGGGTAAGGTAGTTCCACCAAAGAAGGACAGAGAGGCACTAATCAAGGAGGTTCATAAGGCCAGTCACTTTGGGATTCGCAGAACGCAAGAGGAGGTATGTAGGCGATTATTCTGGCATGATAGTACTCATCAGACAAGTGCTCAAGAGCTGTGTTGAGTGTCAGTCGACCAAGTAGAATGGAGTGTTGCGATCGGGAAGCTCAAGACTCCACAACATTCCAGTAGTGGATCTATTTTTCAAAGTTGCAATTGACACTGCTGGACCATTACCTGTCAGTGCCAGAGGTAATCAATACTTTCTTGTGGCGATAGATCACTTCTCAAAATGGGTAGAGGCTGCGCCAGTAGCAGATCACACTGCAGCCCTCACTGCCCGCTTTCTGGTGGAGGAAGTGATAGACAGATACAGTTGCCCCCACACGTTGCTTACTGACAATGGAATGGAGTGGGAAGGGGAATTCGAAGAGCCGTGCTAGAAATACGGGATAAAGAGGGAGCACAGTGCACCCTATTGGCCCCAGTGCAATGGCATGGTGGAAAGGGTGATTAAATCCCTCAAGCAAAGTATTACAACGTTGGGGGTTGGAAACGACACTGAGTGGGACGAAAATCTATGCAAAGCCTTGTTTGGATACAGGATGGGAGTACATGCTACGACAGGATTCTCACCTTATCAGGTGCTGACTAGTAGAACTCCACGACTGGGAATGGACAACAGATTGAGCTATATCTCTGCAGCGGTAAACTTTGATGGATCTATTGCTGAGGTCACACTTATGATGCAAGAGAAGATTCAACTTCTTACAGCAATGAAGGCTGAGCTGAAAAGAAGTGTGAAGAAGGGGCAGCGTCAGCAAACAAGGGATTATGAAAAAAGACACCGAGCAGGCCACAACTACTGTACACTGTTGGAAAACAGTAAAGTGATGATGTTAAGACCTGGAAAGCAATCTGCGATGACCTCCCCATGGGAAGAGCCCTATGACTTCATGGGCTACAAAGATGTAGAAAGCACAACAAAGACAGGAGAGGCTGGAAGACGGTGCAGACTGAAAGATGGGGCAGGAAGGGAATGGATAAGAAGCCGACGAGACCTAAAACCATTTGTGCCAAGTCTGGACACTCAGCCAGAGGGCATGGTCAGAGAGGACCCTGACATTTAAAAATGGAGACACACTACATATGTAGTGTGAAACCAGTGGGGGTGTGTTTTCCACTCACACTGAATTTTATGGATATGCAGGGAAGAAATCTGAGGCCTAGAGTTGAATTTTCCTAAGTCATTTATGTTTGAAGGATGTGAACCCCTTGTATTTTTCATTCGTTAAGGGGATGTCATTCATATGATGTTGCCCTAGATTCACGGGGAAGATGACGAGGGAAAGGATTGCGGGAAGATGCGCAGGTGCTGCAATGGATTAGCAGAGCTGTTTTGTCAAGGGTGACTAACCCTGTTATGCTGGCTGGATTTACCTTGAAGCCTGATGAGCAGTAATGGGGAAACGAAAGGGCAGCGTGGTAATCTGTGCACCATCCAGAAGGAGAAGCGATGCCGCTTATGTCTTGATGAATTCTTGACGTCGAGCTTGCTGGAGGATAAGCCTACAAGGAAACAACATGGTGAAATGTGCTCGTGCCAGGTGAAGGGAGGCGGTGCCATCATCATTTAGCTCCTTTAAGGAGTGGGGATCGCTGGAGGATAGGCCTACGATGGAATGAGCACTTTGACACTATGTGTTGTTGACAGAAAGGAAGGGCAGTGCCGTCGCTGCCTTGAAGGGATATAGATCTAGGCCTGCTGAGAGATGAGGAGAGTTGTGGGGGGAACGACTGTAGATATGCATAAGGGCTATGGCCACAGTAGCTCGTTGTCAAAGTTGTAGATCTCATCTTAGGGTAAGATAGCGGTTATGAGGGGAGAAACAAGAGTTGTCTGACAAGATGGTAAGGGGGCTGCCAGGAGCGAGCAGAACTGTCAGGCCTTGATGAACTCTTAAGATTAGGGATTAATGTAGATTGGGGTGCTGCGACAATGAAGAATTTAGAATGCGAAATCTTCATTTTGGAGAAGCGTTGGCAGATGCAAGTGACAGCAAACATTAGGGCGGCTGATGACAGGGAGGGTGAAGTGCCAGATTGCAAGACCAAGCGAAAGGGCTGATTTGGCTTGGAGCAAATCAGTGCACTTTGTGGAATATGTTGAGATTGGGTTTCAATCTCGAGCTTCAGCATTGAGAGGGCTCTTGTCATGGCAAGAGCAGGGCTAGAACATGAACTAAGAGGTGCGGCAAGGCCATGGAATGTGCACCTAGGGTTTCAGAGCTTGGAAGAAGAGCTTTTGCACCACAAGAGGAGTGTATTGTGGCTGATATGTAAGCCTTAGGGTTTCAGGAGCTTGGCAAAGGCTGTGGAGTGCTTAGTCTTGTCTTAGAGAGCATCAAGGAGCCAAGGAGCCAAGATAGGGGGCTGATACCTCTTGTGTGTAGGGGTTGCATGTGTGGAGCATGTATTCAGCTCATTGAAGCTTCCATCTTCAAGCTTGGAGGGCAAGCAAGGAAGATGGAAGGGCTGACTTCCCTTATGTGAGGGCAATGCATGTGTGGAGCATGTTTTCAGCCTGTTGAAGGCTTGTATTTTTAGGTTTAGGAGTGCAAGAAAGGAAGGAAGGGGCTGGTTTCCCTGTAGGGCATGTGTGGAGCATGCTTTCAGCCCGCTGAAGCTTGTATTTCCAGGTTTGTGGGTGCAAGAAATGAAGCGAAGGAGCTGATTCTCTTATGGTGAGAGTGGGGCATGTGTGGAGCATGCCTTCAGCCCATTGAGGCTCTTGTTTTCAAGCTTTAGAGAGCTAGAACGGAAGGGCTAGGGCTGGTTTCCACTTGGGGTGAAATAAAAGCACTTGTAGGGCATATGTGAGTTGGGGTTTCAACTTCAAGCTTGAAGGGAGCACAACTCTTGAAGCAGCAGGTGCAGGGGCTAGATTAGGTGCGAAGGGCATGCTATGGTCAAGAAAAGCACGTGAATGAGTGCCTACAAGGGCTGGAAGTCAGCCATGTTTGGTTAGCCGCCATAGGGATCAATGGCGCTGTTTTGTGAGTTAAAAAGAAGCTTGTGCACTTAGTTTCGGTTGCAAACATCTTCCTTTGGAATTAGAGCTACTATTGGTGGTATGTGGGGTCCATAAAAAACAAGAATACCTTGTTGATTTCCTCGCAGCCGCCATAGCTCGGTGCAAAGAAGCCTAGAGTCCAAGAGACACAAACCCTAGCTTGGCGTGGCTAAACCCCTTGGAGAAATGGCTAAACTGCCATGAGTGGCCATGGATGGGGCTGTGAGGGGCTGTGATGGGTTGTGCCCTTATCGCGCGGCTTTTACTCATCCATCCCTTCGCTATCCGAGGCGGGAACTCCAAGATAGAAGAGTTGGAAATCTCTAAGCACTCAGCCCGCTCAGAACAATCAGTCATGACCTACAGCTAGTGTATCATAGGGGTGTTTCCTATTTGTTTTCCTTCCCGCATTCATGTTAGCTAGTTACCTTACTATTGGTATTTAAGTATCAGTTTGCTTCAGCAATCTATCGGATTCCATCAACTCATCCATTCATTCCACAGCTTCACTCAGATCTCTCTACACAGTGTGAGTATGAAGTATGTATCAGATTAATATCTATCAAGTATCAGGCTGAAGCCATGGTATCTCTATTCTGCTCTACATTACAACTCTACTTCTTGCATTCAGTAAGTATCAACAGATCGTTCTCCTCCTACTCCGTGCTCTCCCTCTTTCTGCTCAGAGATGCGCTCTCCGCTTCATTTCCAAGTTCTGATTTCCCCCGAAGTGATCCTCCTCCAGTCCCCGCTCCTCGCTTTATCTTCCTTTCCGTGGTTCTAACCGTTTCCCTCACTAACCGTCATCCGTGAACTAACATGTTCCATTCGCAGATGTTGTTCCCCACAGTCGTTCCATGTCCTGCTATCCGTTCCCTATGGTCGTGACAGCTGTGTCAAGTTGTGACTGGCTGTGTGAAACTGTGACTGGCTGTGCGATTGTGTTGGGCTGTGTCGGGCTGTGTCGAACTGTGACTGGCTGTGGCGGCTGTGTCGGCTGTGTCGGACTGTGACGGGCTGTGTCGGCTGTGACGGGCTGTGTCAGACTGTGACGGGCTGTGTAACCCCCCCTAAAGTACGTGAAAGAGAATGTACTCTCAACCCGTCCGTCCTTGTGCCACTGCGTAAGAAGTAAAGTGAGCATATAATCTGTAATATCCGCCATAGCTACAAAGCTATATCATTTTAATATTAAAATATAATATGTGGGAGATAGTGTCCATTATTTCCGGAATGAGGGATATCTGTGTTTTGGTTAACAAGTGATTATTTGGAGTGTATTGAATGTTTATAAATGTATAGATAGACCAAATAGTTTATCGTATTGGTGCAGTCCAGTTTTTTTTTACCTGGAAAAAAATCGCCAGATTTCGACCTGGAAAATGGGTCAGCTACTTTTACTAAGGAATAATGGGAATAAATATCAAGAAAATTCCCAGAAAGCGCCAAAGGTTAAATACCAGGAGCCAGATTTGTCCTACGTGGACCTGTTAAAATATTTGTCCTATGTGGACCTGTTCTTCCAAGAGGAGCCGGTCGGAACACACTCTTTGAAAGTACCCGCCGACTCTTCCCTATGAGATTCATTGGTGAATTGTACCTATTTACAACATGTACCTATTCCTTTGTGTCCTTCATTGAGGCCTCGATGGGGGCTCTAATAAAAGTACTAATAGTGACACCCTCTCCACGTTGACAGTAAATATTGAGTCTGTCGATAGCTACATCTTGGGCATGGCTCACATCACTTTGATGAGACCAAAATATATATATATATATATATATATATATATATGACGCCTCCCGAAGGGAGCGTAACTTATGGTGTCACTTCACCACAAGGGCTACTGCCTTCTAGCTGAAAGGTGGACACCTTCATGACACACCAGACCGTGGTTTGAACCCACAACCACATCCAACGTGGTATGTGCCCATTACCACTGGGCTACATGTTGGTTGTCTTTGATGAGACACAATAAGCCTGCAACTCTCCAATCTACCTCCGCATCAATTCTATCTCCTCCTTCAAAGTGACAAGATGAGACTTCTCAACCTTGCTTTCCAAGAAGAGTCTTGAGTCCGCTTCTCTTGAAAAACATCTTGGGTTCCAATCTGCCCACCAATTACCGAAATTACCATGTATCCTCTTCTCCTCAATTAGATTGACAATTGTACACTGTTTAATTGAACCTTCACCACCATCCCTAGGAAGCTTTCCCACTGCATCAAATTGCGACCCTATGGTAAATTTGTCACGTCGTAGTAAACTGCATTGAAAAAGGTTGGATCAACAACTTAGTTCCCAACCTCTTATTTCTTGGATTTTGCTTATTGTAACAATGGACATTTGTACCAATGCACCAATTTAAGGTCTTTATCAGGGTTGTCTACATAGACGGACGGGGACATATTTTGTTGCCTAATGGACGTGACGGACGGACGGTCTATTAGTCGTAGACGTTTCTATCGGGCATTTGCGTTGAAGGCGACGTGTATTTCCATGTTGGCAAAGTTAAAAAATAGAGTAAGTTTAACCTAACATCTAAGCAAACAAGGTAGATTCATAAAATCATAGAGAACCTGTTTAGATGATCCTCTAGATGATCCACCAGAAGCCATGCTTGTAATCTTCAGAACCACCACATATAATAGAACATCAATCTCCTTGATAAGCACAAATATATGAGCAATCTGCAATCTCTGTGAAAAACAATGCTCACTACAATCATATATTGATGCACTTGGACTTAGATGACACTGGACGCTTGGGCCAACGGCACAAACTACCCTAGACGTCACATTTGGACCTCGACATAGGAGACGCACTTGGGATTGCACTTGGACTTAGATGACATTTGGGACACTTGGGCCAACGACACAAGCTACCCTAGTATTGATATGAAGGAAGCCAATTTGTTTGTTTGTTTTGTTTTGTTTTGTCACGTTGATATGTCCCGAGCTACAAGGGCCTAGCGCTGGTGCTTGGTACCGTTGGAAAGCCCTCAATGAGGAAGGGTGCACCGGCTTGGTCTCAAGATTTTTGGACCTACGGTGTGGGAGATGTGGAATTTCAAGTACTTTTGGTTGCTGGAAATTCGTGAAAATAGCAACGTGGGCTTTCCTGGGACAATGATTGGAGCCTCGATAAGAGATATATCACTAATGATTGGATATATTACTACTCAATAAATTCATGGAAAAAAATAAATGGGCCTCGACAAGGAGACGTACAAGTTGGATACATAGGAGATTGCACTTGGGCTTAGATGACACTTGGGCAAACGACACGGACCTCCTCGCACTTGGACCTCCACATAGGAGAGGCACTTGGATATATAGAAGATTGCACTTGGGCTTAGATGACACTGGACACTTGGGCCAACGGCACAGGTTACCCTAGTATGCATTTAAAAGGGCCTCCCTCCCATTTCCTTAAAATAAAAATAAACAAATAAAAAACATGCATGGTGGCATCAAGCCATGGACTCATCCCGGTAGGAGCATGGCAGTGCTACATAAGATGGGGGACCCATGAATGCAAATGGGCATGGGAGTAGCAATGAGGCATGAGCAGAGCAGTGGAGGCAGAAGGCAGACAATGGAGCCCATACACTATTACAAGTGTGTTGTCAGTTGGGATGCTTGCAAGGGAGGGAGAGGGGGAGGGAGAGAGAGGCAATGGAGAATTTGAGCATATGGTTGCTGCTGGTCGGGTTCTTGCGTTTGTCGGCGGTCTGGTTCGGGTTTTTCGATGTGTGGGCACTGCGTATGGCTGTGTTTTCTAAGCTTGAAACCAGTAAGTACCGTGGTGTTGCCTGTCTCCTCTCCTTCTGCCTGTGTGTGTATGTCATTACGGGTGCGACATGTTTATAATGTTGTATCTCTGACCACGTTTTGTTTGGGAAAACCAGTGGCAGATGTGCATGGTCGGACATTTGGAGTGTGGACGCTGCTTACGTGTACACTGTGTGTCCTGTGTGCGTTCAACCTTCAGAATCGTGCCCTCTACCAAGCCACCTTCCTCTCGTTTGTGTATGCGCTGGGCTACTTTCTAATCGAGTGTTTCGTCTATGGTACAATGGCGGTCAAAAACGTTCTGAGTTTGTTCATTTTTGCAGGTTTGCATTTATCTCCTATTTACCTCCCTCACCCCTTCCTTGAGACCAAGTATTTATGTCCACAAGGGTAACAGTTTGCAGTTACATTTGGGTTAGAACCTTCAGCTTGAAATGATAGCATTCGGGAACTGCAGCACGGGGATGGCTCCTGCATGTTAGCTATCTTCGGTAACCCTAGACACCGTGTCCACACATGCCTTTTGGGAGTGTAATGCTGATTCGGGCTGTGAACTTGCCGTTGCTGAATGCACGCAGGTGGGTCAATAATCTGGATGTCGTTGGAGTGGAACAAGCACAAACCTCAAAAAGCTGGAAAGCAGGGCAGACCAGGGCCTGCTGGCTTTCCACTGATCTTGTGACGTTCATCTTTGTGCATCAGAGTGTGGTGACCGCTTTGCTGACTCTAATGTAGGTACTAGATCAAGCGCACTGGAGTAGATACTAAGCGCACCTTTCAAGGATGCGGGCCCATGCAAGTAGTATGGCCTCCGATGTGTACAAGGGCATGCAGGCTTAACCTTTCCAATAGAGGTCTTTGCTGTCACATGGGGGGGTCACTGACTTTGATACATTGTCGGGTTGAACTTCTCTAAAACCTAGAGTACTCCAACCTTGCTCGAAAGGTGATCTCACACCGAGATGATTTGGTGGGCTACACCTACCGCATCATTTTACCTGTTTGAGCTTGTCAAAGTGCCACTTGAATTGATTGCGCCTTACACTTATTTGTCAATCTGCCAGTCTTCTGTCTGTAGATCAAAATCTAGCTAGCTTTGTCAACATACTAGTACAGGGAGGTTGAGGGCAAGGAGTCCCAACGATAGTAGAAGGACCAGTTCTGTGAATGTTTGAGAGGTGAAATGGGCACTATCCCACGTTCATACAGTAGTATGGTCTGTTTAGTGCTTCACTTGCTTCACTATCCATTCCATCCCGTCTTGCAATCCTTCCCCTGTCTTGGCTGCACACAATAGCGGCGCCCCACCCCCATGGCCTTATTCATTCCAATACACCGACTCATGTCACTCCTGCTATGTCAATATGTTGAAAACAGATTGCCTCTGAGCGTCAACTACTGTTTTCTTGTTGATGTATAGCTACTCAAATATTCATTCCTTGAACCTTGACAAAAAGTAAGAGAGTTACCAGAGCAGCCTTGAATTTGCCAAGCACGATCCCGGATTGAAACAAGGTTCAATCCAAGGGCCACCTGATCCACGTAAGCTTAGTTATGTGAAAACTGTGAGGCATGGTTTCATCTTCCAATATTGATGGATTACAAGTAGGTACTGACCATGGCTACTCGCGAGTAGATTCTCTAGTTACTGACCTTGTATGGCAGGACGGCCCCTGGAATTGAGAACTGTGTTCAAGACCCACACCACCAATTGAGCATGCCAATGACCTAGCCCTTGGAACCAAGGGAAGTTTTTCCTGAGGGAAGCTTAACAAAAGGTTGTAGTGTAGCTTTCAGATTCTACGAATAATTTGAATTTCATAATCACTCACTCAGGTTAGTGGCCACAATATGCCGATCTCGATGCAGTGACATTTGTTGAGCATCAGAGAATCGTGAGAGGCACTACATCCGAATTAACCCTCCTATACCTTCCCGAGTGTGGACACTCAGCATTGGTGAGAAATGAGGATGTCCTGGGAGAAATTGGCCAAGTAATGTTTTGAAAGCATATCTATATGTACAACTTGCTTGAGGGTTCCAGTCTGACGAGATTAAGTGATGGATCCATGATGAACAGCTGGTGTGTGCAAGAGAGTTCTCTTATAAAGCAATATGTGCAGGATAAGAAATGAAATTATGATCCTAAAAGTCTCTTGTAGAGCTTGGGAACTACACCTCATCAGCAGGGAGTGCATGAGTGAGATCTTGTTTGTTGGCCAAAACCAGGAGTGGAACATTTGCCATCTTCTCTTCCTCCAGCAATTGGCTGAGTTCATCACCTTCCCTCCCAAGTACCCCATCTTATTTTCTCAGGAAAAAGAAAGTACTGATCTGTTGTCTTGTGCCACTCTCCCCCCTTCCAAGATGAAGATAAGGAGCTGTTCATTAATTTGGTGATACACTTACAAGTCAGACAATGGAAGGACGATGGCAAACGACTCCTAAAGCAACTGCTGATGGCATGGATGCTTCCTACATCTCCTTGGGAACTATGTTAGGTCTCCTCCCCACCTTTTTCTATCTTACTCACACATGTGGGTGTTGGACCCCATGATCTTTGAACTATTGAGTTGTTTGACTGGAAATCCTTGTGATCATCAGAGGAACGAGCTGATCATTTTAGATGAAAGTCGGGCGATGTGTACAACCTGACTTGGCATGGTTGTCAAGCTCCAAGTTGTTATGTTTTGCATAGTCTAAATGGTAGGGCTAAAAGATGCCAGGCTCTCTAGTGAAGCTTGTGTGCAATGTCCCAGATATGTCTGTGCTCTTCTTCTTGTCGTATTCCTTCTTTGTTTCTTCTCCCTCAGCCAGCATATCTATATGCATTGAGAGGTTCATGTTGTGGTTCTTAAAGTTTGTATGGATGATCTCAACCCTTGCATAAAGTTCAAGTGTTGATTAGAAGAAAGGAGGAGTTGTGAACTTGTGCAGCTTTTCAGTGGCGGAAAAGAGTTGGTGGTGGTAATACCAGTTTCTTCAAGGCGGCGCCTATCAGCACAATCAATGACATAAACCTGCACCACATATCCGAGTCACTTCTGCAACTGAAACCAAGCTTGTTGATGTTTGAGATTATGATTTGTCATTGTCCATATATTGGTGGATCTGTCTCCCTTCCTAATTTGTACACAAAAGAGAGGAAAGAATAGGGACACCATCAAGATTTGATCCAGTCACACTGGCTATCAAAAGGAATTTATCTGTATGCTAAAAGCATTCAATGGTATTGTGAAGAAGTTCCTACCATAGCGTCAGTCTGTGAAAAATAATTGCGCCAGTAAGGCCGGATTGCGCGTTGGCCTGAAAACAATGGACTTGAGATTCACATCATTAATTTTTCCATGGTCTAGCAACTCATAGAAATCTCAATGGTAATCTGCAAAACCTTTGAAGACCTCTCCCTGATTGCTGGAGCTCCATTTTGTGGAGAGACCTTCAATTATGGATGAGCCAGACAGGACTATATAGAAGCTCTCCAAGAAAGAGTGTGCAAGTATTAGTCAGCTAACCATGCAACTCAAGATTAGTTATTTCCACTGATAACATTAATCATTAAGAAATGATGTAGCATTGCACAAAAAGGGAGTTGCACCAGCCCTCTAGACAGAACAAAGCCAATTCATCTAACCAAGTTTACATTTATATCCATGGGTGTACCTAAGCCCCTGTGGAAGACCTCCTTGTGATCCCAAACACCACTGCCTTGAACAAATACAAACCTGAGAATTCTTGGAATTTGAAAAACACGAGAATAAAACATTAAAGAAGGCTTTGGAAACTTGCCGCCTATGTCCCACACATTGAGTTTGAAACCGTCATGGACTAACGACTTTATGTTGAAGCCCTGCAAATTGACAGACGCCAGACTCGTGACCCTCAGGTAATATCGGAGGTTTACTAATAAGACCAAGGATCCCCAACAGATAATTTTGTCTCTCAGGTTTTGGGCATTTGTCCATTGTTCAAGTATGGACAACGCACTGTCTACTTAAAACCGGATTGCATGCCCCATTGCACTATTGTACAGCAAAATGATTGAAACTGTGCACAATAGAACAAGAAAAACATTGTCAGTCGATAATTCAAGATTGATCCTAATCACCCTTGCATGCCACGCCAGAGAAGGTTCCATGGCTGCACTGGTTAAAGAACGGGGGAGCAGCAAGGAAGCTCTGTTCACAGTAGCTTCTGTAATCCGAACCCATGAGGTGTATCCGGTGTTTAAATTTTTCCCGCATGTAGTAGTCTTATGATTTTCACCCACAACAGAAGGCAAGAAAGCAAAAGATGGAACTTGGCAGATAAGTAAATGAAATGCATGCACCTGTGTAGGCGTCACAGTGGTTATATCCTCATCTGACAGGCTTTTAAGAACAGTGGTCTTCCCTGCATTGTCCAACCCTAGCACTAGTATTCGTGCCTCCTGCAGATGAGAGAGGATATACACATTAGTAGCAAGTAAATTTCTCGTAACAAACGCATTCGCCTCTCTTGATCGCTTTCATCTCTTCATCCCATGCGGCCCCACCTTAGACAGGTCGTCCCTGAATCTCCTAAAAACTTCCTTACAAGACATATAAGTCTCATGCAGACACATACTGAGGTGAATCATGTGAGGGAGAAATGAAGTTAAGGACAAACAGTAGCCTGTGATTTGTAAAGCCTCCTCAACAAGGCCAGCAAGCCCTGCAATTGCAATCCAGTGTGATATGTTAGCAAGATGCGTAAACATTGTTGTATTGATTGCATAGGGGACACATTGATATACACTTATACATTGATGAGGTTCGACAGTGTCCAATTAAGTTACGACAGAAAAGTGCTAGCATCTGTTGTATCTGCATTTTATTTTCTCTCTAACTCCAACCTCAGGGTCAGATGTTCTGGTCAGAGGTCTAGTCTGAAATGCACAGGAGGGAACATATCTTGGAAACTACTTTTCAACTTTTATATATTCTGGGAAGGAAAGGAGAACCCCTCCATTGCATCATCTACAATATGTAAAATGGGCCTGGTTCAAAATGGGCCTGCAGGCAGAGAAGAAGCAGGCGGTTTCTTCCATTGATCTACAACTTGTGGAATCCTGTGTTATATTCTGGCCTGCATAACAGCAACACAATTCCAAGTGCAATATCTATCAGAACACAAACTACGAGAATGCCGGAGAGAAACCATGGCCACGGACTTGTGTATCGCAGAGCTGCTCGAAGATCCAACAGATTCTAGTTCACACTGCGAGAGAATAAAAAGTCTTGTTTTAGTGAGATGAATTACTGCAAACTTACTGAGAATACTTGACGAATGAATGAAGATGGATGAATGAATGACCCAGTGCTTTCATCGACGAGTCGGCTTCCATCCACGTTCGGAATGTTCTTCCGTATTCTCTCATCCGCTTAGCGCTCTCTCTCTCTCTCCCCCTCGCCTCGGGAGGAGAGAATGGGATTCTTTGAACTCTGCTGTTGAGAAGGAATGTTAAACTGCAGTTTGCTTACTTACGTGCATGGGAACTTGTTTTGGGTTTTCTGGCCCATACTACTTTTTCTTTTTCATGGGTCAATTTGTTCATCATAAACTCTACACTTTTAGGACCTGCAGTGTAACTGGCATGCCTTGGCAGCTGAATGCACACAGTTCTCTCCAAGGACTAAAACCCACAAGATGTGAGTTTTAAGAGACTGTGCGGAAAAAAGAAAGCTTGGTTGGAAGACATTTGCATGCGTATACAAATAGCAATGTGGAGAGATGAACTGCCATTAGAGCTAGAAATTAACAGTACTGGTCAGAAAGTTAACCAACTCTAATCTTGCCCACACACACTAAGTTTATAGACAGCTTTTGAAAAACGAATCACTTTAACCACGCCATGAGGCGCCAAGCACAAGGCCCATGGGAGCTCAACAAGCAGGGAAGGGGATGAAGAAGCTTTCCCAGTCTCAAGGAAATTTATTACAAACTTACAATGATTGTCGTGATGGACTGGAACGTGTTCTACGAGACAATAAAAGAAAAGCTTATCTAGACTTTTGCACCTGAACTAAGACCCCCGCTCACCAAACACATGTCTAGCCTAGTAACTGGTAACTGAGGCGGAAAGAAATCCTGGGGGGATGTCCATGTGTCTTGCTTCATGTCATATATTCTAACTACTTGTGGGTTTGCAGAACACATTCCCTTGCTCCAAAAGAATAAGAGATTGTCCTGGCTCACCACTTTCAACCAGAAGGCGCCCCAGTGGAAAATAGTGTTTGTAATCTCCAGCCACTCTGGAGCCGTTGTAGAACCTTTGAACTCCCACACACCGGTGATGGGTGAGATGGGCGAGGTAGAGAAGCCTTCATATCCAACTAGCAATAGGCGCCCGCCATTCTCTACAAGGAATGGACCAGCTACAGTGTAACCACCTCCACGACAATTAGGCATCTGTGTAGCAACTGTAGTCCACACACCGCTTCCTTGTAGCTGTTGGTGTATCTATTCACCATCAGATTTACACTTTGCACGTCCAAATGTGTTCGATTGTGAGGCGGGGTAGGCAATTGTCTCGAACTGAGGATTGTATACTATCCATGATAATTCATCATCGCCCTCATCGACGCTCTCCTCTGTTATGCAAAATAAGCCCCCATCTGCAGCACGAGGTGTGCATAGTGAATTATCCTCGGGGAATTTGAGGCCGATCTTGTGCCACCGTCGAGTTGTGAGGGCATACAACATGCAACCTAGCTGTCTGTCCAATGAGAAGACGTAGGACTCTTCGTGAAGAGGGAGCTGCTGACAAAGTTGCTGGAAACTAGCAGTAGATGGGAGGGCATTCCACAACTTACAAACCGACTTAAAGCGGACAAGACTTCGATATGGCACACAGCCAAACACTACCGTGATTAACTCCAAAGGGATCCTGCCCCAAATCTCCTCCTCCATATTGCAAAACCATGTGGAGTGTAGAGGGTTGCGGTTGTAGTGCCCTTTTGAATACTTATCTGCAAGGGCCTAGTGTGGTTCTGGAAGAGAGAAAATGAAAGTTGGCAGCTGTGTCACCTTTTGAGTCAGTGAGGTTGTTTTTTTCGTGATGTTTGCTCAAGACCAAGGAGCTTACCCTCCCAAGTCAGACAGCTTGGTCATGTGCAAGCCTACAACAGTTCAGAGGGGATCAGAAGGCCTGGACTTCATAGAGTGTCATTCTTCTTTCTTCAGTACCAAGGAGGCTATTGGGAGGCAAGGTAGGAAGGACCTTGGGAAAGCTTCCTTGATATATTTGGACCAGATTTAGGTTGTGAGAAGCAAAACAACAATTGAAGAGGAGGGTTAAAGGAGGCCCTCTTCATATTAGAGTGCTAATCCCTTGGCCCAATGTTTCAACTGTATGCTGGATATCTCAACCGATCCTACAGGTATGCATCGCTGAATAGAAATGAAAGCAATGACGTTTGAAATGTCTGAGAACTGCAAGAAAAGCTGGCTTGCAGTATGATGGTATTTCTCACAGGTATTCCTCACAAAATCTCAGAGATATCACATCAAGCGTAGATCTCAATTGCTCAGACACTACCCAGATGGAAAAACACCAATCACCCTCCAACCAAAGAGTACGTAGATTATTGTGGTAGGTTGGGTGGGTGCGAGTTTCGACAATTTGACTTCAGAGTAAAGTATGTCGTGACAATTAGGCAGAATGAGAGAATGTAGTTTTGATGGTTCAGCATGTCTAAAACTGCCTGTCAACTTTGGGCCTAGCAGAATGATAACCAAACTATCCCATGGTGCTCCAGCAGTCATCCAGGCCTCCATGCAATCGTTTCCTAATGACTACACGATCGCTCACCAATATCTCCAACTTCCACTACACGGAAGATGCGCACCAGGATAATAAACTCTGTGGCGTTGGTGAGCTCAAACACACAAACATCTCCTTCCTCCAGACAGTGATTGAGTGCAAATTGTGCCCAGTCTTCACATCTGAAATTCCGACCATACGGGTGATCACCTAAACACATAGGCTTCCACATTTTTCCATTGCAATCCATCAGGCAAATTTTAATCTCCTGTGATGGCATTTGTGACTTCGTGACAAACTCAAACGGTAAGTTCTGCACAAGCAAGCAAAGAAGGGTCAGAAAACACTGTTCATTTGTCGACAAAGTTGTTCTTAGCTTTGAAAAACAATCACAAAATGGTTGTGTGCAAGACATCAGTCCTCATATCTGGAACATTTGATAGGACTCTTTTACTATGACTTTTCCCGTCAGGGCAAGTAAGGTAGGGGATGGCTGCTTTTGAGGCCTAGGAGGACAGAAGTTGAATCTTACAAGATGAAACCCATGATAGACATGAGATTCTCGCATTATCATCATGAAGTTTGGATTCTCGATCAATTGTACATAAACCCTGCCCATCTTCACAACTTTATCCCTCTCTTCTGCTGTGACAGCCCCTCTTCGTGGATGAACAGACACTCTTGAAGCTGAAGTCCTGCCACCAAATGACAAAGCTTTCGTATATGACAAATTCTCAGTGCCCTCAATAACCTGTGCATAATGATTGACCATGTTCAAAGCCTCAGAACAACTGCTACGATAAATCGTCATAAATCTCATTGCCATCCTTGCAGCTCTGCGACGCCTTGGTATTGTCAAAGGATCATTTTTCAGAGATTGGAACAGTACTCCCGCATCAACTTGATTGGCACTGTCAGGAACCCATGAGTGCAGCTTTCCATCTAGGGTTGAAAGCCCATCTGCCAGTTTCCCTGCATCAACTTGATCGGCACTGTCAGGAACCCATGAGTGCAGATTCCCATTTACGGTTGAATGCTTATCTGGCAATATCCCTGCATCAACTTGATTGGCACTGTCAGGAACCAGTGAGTGCAGATTTCCATCTAGGGTTGAATGCTCATCTGGCAGTATCTCCGCATCAACTTGATTGGCACTGTCAAGAACCTGAGAGTGCAGATTTCCATCTTGGGTTGAATGCTCATCTGGACTGGCACTGTCTGGAACCAGTGGGTGTAGATTTCCTTCTAGGGGTGTATTCTCATCTTGATTGGCACAATTAGGAATCTGTGACTGTAAATTTCCATCTAGGGTTGCACATTCAGAATAATCAGATCTGTGCAAGGTGTTTTCCAGTTTGAAAGGGTTTACTGCGTGAAAGTTGTCCACTTCGTTGCTGAAGCAACAGGCACTGACTACACCTGCCGTGGTCAACTGTTCCTCTCTATCAGGAGCTTGCGAGGGCAGTGGCCTTTTCATTGGTAAGTTCCCGGGATAATTTGCAGCTCCACTCTTAGTGCCAAGTTTACCCCCATAGAACACTTGGACTTCAAAGTGCGATGGTGGAAATATAGTGAAAATGAGTATATCCCGCACCTGTAAGCTGTGGTCGATGGAAAACTGCCTCCATCCACGTTTTATGGAAACGGCACCGCCCTTGAACCAGACCAATTCCGCACTCCATATCAGGCCATTTGGACCCTGGAGAGTGATTTCTTCGATGTCCTGAGAGATATTGTTGGCCCTCACAAAGTCCAGAGGGACACGCTGTCGTTGAATCAAGCAAAGATATTAGATTCGTACGTTACATGGATACAAAATCTCAGATGCCTACACTAGCTTCTCAAGCGGCAACTCTTCTGTTATGGCCAAGTGCACTATGCATGCACGTTGAGTTATGCAAAGATCTACGCTCGCTCATGTCCTTTATCACACACTGTATGACCAACCTGTTGGTGAAGAAAGGAAACCCGCTCACCACAGGTATGCATGATTCCCAAACCCTAAACCCCTGATCACCTCTGGTCCTTGAAGTTCTGCGGCGTCTACGATGCCTTTTGGCAGCTAACACCTTCACACTCCAGAAAACACCCGTTAAGCGCACTGAACGGGTACAATACGAAGAATCAGGATTTCACATACCACGGATGCGCGGAGGTTGCTTTGATTTACGACCGTAATGAAGAAGGAGCCGCACGTAATATATCTTTTCCGACGCGCCCTGAAGAGATTTTCGGGAGGTAAGTCTTTCGCAGAGTCTCTACCAGTTTCCGAATCACTGGCCTCGTCCATCTCCATCATCCCCTGCAATCTGTGAGCTACACAAGGCTCACAATTGCAATTCCTCCGGCTACTGCGACTAGTCTGCGTGTGAATTCCAAAGCACGGCAGACTTTCCAAATATCAAAGTTATAATGCCACTCGTAACATCATTCAGAATGTTTCAAATAAAACTAGCAGGACAATTGCTTCTAACTTAGTCTCAAGTTGAAGCCAAATCCGCTCGGGAAAACTTAGTAACTGAATGAGGATGGAGGGTTGGCCCTCCACCCACCAGTTGAAGCACCATCATCATTCTCCAGCTGCATCACCTGCATTGTAAGAAGACATTCCTAGGGTCCGGATAAACTTGTCTAATGTTATACCAAAAAAAATCCTGCGGGTCTAGTTTCTAGTACTCCGGCTAGTCTCAGTGACGGACAAGCCCCGCACCATTCCTCATCGACTAATTCATCTCGTGTCCATGTCAGAAAGAAACATCAGAATGTCTGCTGGAAGCGAGCGCAGTGAAAGACTGATGAGAGAAAGCAAGTGCGGGGAAGGAGATGACTGCTGACCCTCACACTTCTTTTTTTTTGTTTTTGTTTTGCATATTTCACTCGAAATCCTTGCCAAAAATCACTGGACAGCCACGTGTGCCACGTCGGCTCGTCTAGCCAGCCACAACGATACGCGTGGCAAAAGGTGACCAAGCTGACACTTGCCAGCTGGGCTGTGAGGCTCTGAATGTTTGCCAGGCCATCTGAGAACTCGACTTTGGGCGATGGAGCGTGTGCTTGTGGGCTGCAGACAGAGCTGCTTGCGTTGATCGCATGCAGAGCAGGTGTGGTGTTCATACTTCATACCTGCTGTCAATGTTTGCGAGTCCTCGCATCTTTTCTTGGAAGTAGTTTGTTCTAATTAGGAGTAAAGTTGGATGTAAAGAGAGAGGAAAGATACGTGCATTGGCACCCTGAGTGTTACAGGAAAGGATAGTATTCTACTTTTTTTCTGGGGAATTGAGTCGATGGCTGGCTTATGAATCTCAGAAGTTTGATTTCATCTGATTTTGTTCCGGTGACGTTACAGGATTTGAGCCCCTGGTTTTTTCTCCGTGAGTCAGCTGCGCTTCACCTTCGGCTATTAGTTGTCTGTAATTGATTAGAGTGAGATGGATTACCACGGAGATGCTCAGATTGTTTGCTTACCCAGATGTCTCCTGGGATCTTAGTGATGCCTGTGAACATTATTTCCTTGCCCAGCTAAAAACTTGATCTTAGTTTATGGTATGTTATGGTATTGTATTGTATTGTAGGCTTGGTGGCTTGAGCAGTTCATTGAATCAAATAGAGACTTACTTGGCGTAGCTTGTGCCCAAAAGCCCGCGTCGGGTGGCAGGAGCAGAATGGCAGGGGAGAATAGTCTGGTGGAATAGGGGCATAAGATTCTTGCCCTTTCGAGTGAGATATAGGGTTGGCTGGGGATAGGAAGGAAAGGTGGGGCTAAACTCAGACGGTATGGAGGGGATCACTCACCGTAACATCCACATGCGCAACAATGGCCTCTCCATACATATCGCAGAGCAAGGCTCTGGTCAGTTGTCTCCCTTTCGTTCATGTGATGTACGACGCATTAACTCTTACCTCCAGTTTACTCTCCTTGTTTGACCTCCTGTTATGTCAATAAGGTTCAACACACACCATCATCGGTCGTTCCTCCTACGTAGTAAATGGGCTTTCCTTGCGGAGTCAATGGACCTTTCAAATTGGAGGTGACTGTCTGTTGGTTCGTGTTCGGAGAATTCTCTGGACAAATTGGTCAAAGTTTCTCAATCTTTTGTCATTTTTTTAAACAGGTCCTGTAGTTCTGCTCCTGCATGGATTCCCTGAGGTTTGGACCTCGTGGCGCCACCAAATTTCTGTTCTTGCGGAGGCTGGCTTCCACGTCATTGCTCCCGACATGCGGGGGTATGGCCGAAGTGATGCACCCACCAGCGCCGATGAGTACACCAGCTTACACATTGTGGGTGACTTCATCGGTCTCCTCGATGCTCTTAGCGAAAAAGAAGTACGAATCCCTGTGCTCAGAGCACCCGCCTCCCTCTCTCTATCCATTCAGATTGGATACTCTGTCTAGGGCACAGGGTTATTGCAAACATTGTCTTATTCTCTCTTCCCCTCCCCTCCTTGTATGTGTTTCCAAAAGATCACTTGCTACTTAGCAGCAAATAGGTGGTAATTAGTGTAAAATGTGCTGTACACATCAATGCACTGAGACTCCCCTTTCTGATGAAATCACCCTGAGCTCGGATGATGAGAGGTCTACTCTGTAACTCACTAAAGCAAGCAAACAAGAATCAATCAGCATGCTGAAGCTCTGGCAAATATCCAAGAGGCAGATGGGGATTTGGTAATGCAGGCATTTGTTGTAGGGCATGACTGGGGTGCCCTCATCGGGTGGGACCTGTGCTTGCTACGGCCTGATCGGGTCAAAGCATATGTGGCTGTCAGTGTCCCCTTCTTCACACGCATGCCAGATCAGAGCTTTTATCAGACCTATCTCGATGAGCTTGGTGAAGGGTTCTACATACACAGATTCCAGGTAAGCCATAAGTTGAGGATTTGAGCAAATTAATCTTACTCAAGATGGTACTGAGCTAATAACTAGAAAACCAGGGGTTGGTTACTGCTTGAAGACAGGGTAACTTGTGAAGGTCCGGCTTCTAATAAAATTCACTCTTTCTTTCTATCATCTTTTCTCCATGTCTCTGTCTCGCACTGTTTGACCTTAACAGAAGAAAGGGGCGAGGCCCCAGTCAAGCTTTAGTCTTCATGAGAGACTTCTCACAATTCACCTCCAGAGCCAAACGCTCGAACATGGTTGCAAAGAAAACGACATAACCAAATCTACTTGGATGGCATGACGATGACCAAAAACTCCTCGATCTACACACGCAGATTTCCTTCCATTTTTTATACCAAGAGTTGTGTGGATTCTGGACTGGACAGTGAGATTGATCGATGTTGTATAGGTATGTCCTGCATTTTCTAATTCAGTATGTAGCATGTGGTTTTAGTTGGCATGGATCACATCTGGTTTCCAGAACAGGAGATGTTGGGCACAGTCCTCATCTACTATGGTTGCTGTGCCTCTGCAGGCACCAGGAAGAGCTGAGAATGAATTTGCCAGTGTTGGAACATCAGAAGTCCTCAGAAAGAGAATTGCATCTTCCCATCGGCGTTCACTGGCGGCACCTGAAGGGAAGGAGAATACGACATTGCCAAAGGTTGATGCACTACCATTGTGGTTCACACAAGAGGATCTTGATTACCTCACAGAACAATTTGAGAACACAGGATTCACTGGCAGTCTCAATTATTACCGGGCCATTGACAGGTGCAAGGTCTACTAACTTTGAGTGGCCCTTCTCTGTTTTTCTGTTTTCCTTTGTTCGTTGCAAGGAAAGAGGGGGACACCCCAGATCACACTTACTAGACCAGCAACCTCAATCACCACCTTGGAAGGCCAAGAAATGCCCTTTCTAGAAGGGCCAGCAGGCAAAGAAATACATCTAGTGCAATAGAAAGAAATCTAATTAAAGATTCTGGTGAATGCTATAAACTATTTTCCTTTCTTCTTGCTCCGAAGTGTGACTGAATCAATGCGTATACACCTGTGTTAAGATAGAGCTACAGTAGCACTGTAGAAATCGACAGTATGCCAGCTAATGCCAGCCCTTGAATTATCACTTGATCCGCTTTGATTGGTCATCAGCTGAGCAATAGTGTGTAGTCGAAGTCCTCAGGAGGGTTGGTATCTCAAGCAGCTCTACATCCTCAAGGGTCAGTGATAGCCAGCTTTCAGAGGTACTACCCTCGTTGCACCAGGTGAGTGGAAAATCTAAGGATTCTGGGGCTTTGTACCCTGCAGAAATTCCCGTGAGGTTGTGGGTGAAACTTAAATGAGAGAAAGGCAGAAGACTATGGCTGAAGCCAATGGAAGTAAGAGCCATTTCTCATAGCAAGCTAGGGTAGCTCTATGAAACTTAAATGAAATATCCAGCGGTATAACTTGCAGCTCTTATAATGGGGATAACATTTGTTCAGGACATGGGAACTGAAGGCCCCATGGACAAATATGGGAGTGAAGACACCTTGTTTGTTCATTGCTGGTGATAGAGACCAAGTTCTGGAGTTACCGGGGCTTAAGGACTACATCCATGGTGGGGACTTCACGAACCTGGTGCCCAATCTGAAGGATGTCATTGTGCTCAAAGGTGGTCATTTTATACATGAGGAGCAGAGCGCAAAATTCAACGAGTTAGTGATCAACTTTTTTAAAGATTGCCAACCAGAGCTGTGACTACTAATAACTCTTCTCCTGCACACTGGTTCTTGCCATCTTAAACAGTAGTCATTTTAAGAGAGCAGACATTGACTTGAACTTTGACACAGTGTGTGCAATCTCGAAATGAGAAACCTAGAAGTGCACATGCTGAAAGGCATTTCTATTTGTAAAATTATTTGATTTCAATCAGATTGGATGGGAGGGCAAGATTGACTATGTACTTAACCAGTCTGCTGCTCTAGACGAAATGCGTAGTTGATTTTGGTAGTCAACCCAAAACCATCAAACACACTATTGAATCCATCGCTCACATGCTAGGACATCTCACGACGATTCAGGTGGTTGGGTTACTGGACCACTCTTGATGTCACCCTAGTGTGATACGGACACTTGATTTCAGCTGTGATATCATACCAACCCCCATAATGGTTTGTGAAGATATTCGCATTGAGCCATCAAAATTTGGAACAGAAATTGCTAACTCACAGCTTTTACCTCTTAGACCCTCAAGCTAGCTATTCCACTGGTCAAGAGCTTGTTCTATAATCCATACATAGCTTATGATACTTTTGCCAGGTATATGTAAAAGTAAGGGTACACTGGTGCGGCAGACAAATGGCAATCTTGTCATATTGTTACAAAACTCCCTGTGGGGGGGACTCACACTGAAAAATCTCAATTTTTGGCATGGAGCCTGTCTGTATGGAGGATCTCAACTGTAGAGGGCCTTTCTGCTAAGTCACTAAAGCTGACAGGAAACTACCTGTGCGAACAAGACAGTGATCATTGAACCCGATTGTAGAAGGGAGTAAACATGTCCTACCTAACTGACTTCTCATCCACGCTTGCTGAAGCATCTTCTCAAAGTGGGTGCGTGCACCCACAACTTGTGGCATTGCTTGTATGTAAAGTAACTGTCCTGTGCATTCCTCCTGGCACTAACCACAGCTTGTGCTGCTATACATTTGACCAGTGGGACTGGTGCCTATTCTTTCTCTAAACATTTTCTCTTACTAGGTGGACAGAGGTAATGAATGGGGGTGTGAGGCTAATTATGTTGCGAAGGAAAGAGGGCTAGCTAACCTGAATTCAGCTGTAACACTACAAGACCCCCATCGCATGTTAAAACTAAGTCGAAAGCTGTTGAATGTACGGGTGCAACAATTTAGCGATCAGCAAGCACGGAGTCACTCCAGGACAGCACGAAATCACGGGTAGCGCTCGGGATCCCTGCACACACTCACAAAGCGAGTACTGAGCGACCAGCCAAAACTAGCCCAAGCTGTCTCTGAACTGGAAAATCACCTTTGAGCTATGAGTAGGCCTGACATGGAAGGAGTCATACCTTGCACCAAATCCGTCACCACAGTTGCTGAATCGAAGTCTCCTTGTACCAGCCTATATATATCCAGCACCTGTAACCCAGAGCCCCATGCCCGAATGAGAAAGATATGACATGACAGGTCACTATCCACAATAAGTCAAAAGTTAACGTACATTGAAGGTCTGAAAACATATCTTTACTTCCTTGTCAACAGAAGGATAGGTTTTTTGGTGATACTTTAGAATGAACCTCGAGCCTAGTCTTCAAAAGGCCTATGATCTGGATTTCGTGGTCCAACAACTAAGCCAAATTGATGCTTGTGTGGTATTACACCCAAGGCAAATTGGGGTAATTATCTGTGGACTACCTGTCTCATAGAACCACAAGACCAACACAAGACCAACGTGACATGAAGCTACTATTTCTTAGTTGCTGTAAAAGATGGAAATATGTTGTCAAACCTCCCGAAGGTGCAATCGTGAGTCCTCTGTGAATGCCATAAGAAGCTGCCGACGCAAGCTGGCATCAGTGGCCACCACTCGAGCGCCATCTTTTATGGTGTCTGTCAAATCTAGCTTCCCACCAACCGGCGTTCTATTCCTTGCAGGGCTGCCTCTGAACATCCAATCAGATCGAAGTCCACATGAAAGAGTTGTAGAAACACCATGCTTGCATGTGTCCTGCTAAATGTAAAAATTTCACAGGAAGATAGAGTGATAATCCCATATACCTGCTACTAGACGATGAGAGAGCATTCTGTAACGGGGTATTGCAATTCATCAGAGTGACTTGCTCTCTAGCCAAAACAATCAAATTCTCCAGTCTCTTCCACTGAAATGAGCCATCCTTGAACAGCACCTGCTCATAAGACTGCCTCATTAGCCAGTTTACATGTATAAAGGAAGAAGCACAACCCCTATATCTGTCTTCATTCCTGCCCAAATCTCTTAGTCATGTCATTAACAATTATGCAGAAGCTAAACACACTGGGAACTTGAACCAAAACATGACCAGCTAGCCTTTGTTGGATGAATCTTGCCTGAAGAAGTCGTTCTCGCAAAGCCGGATCTGGATCTGTCAACAGACGCTTTGCCACATAGGGATAGGCTACCTGCACATCAGATGTAAGAATTAGATACTGGCGTTTCAAAGGACAACACAGGATTTTAGATTTGGCATAATCAAACCAGTTCCAGCAAAAATTCTTACGACAAGGAAAGTCAAAATATCTGGCAAAACACAGTGAGATATGTACCTCAAGAAACTTGAAATCGGGCAGAAGAGAGAGACAGATTCCTTCCTGAGTTAGCAAAGATCGAATCACTAAAGAGAATCTCTCCGGAATCCGAATAGGGTACTCATACACAAGCTGATTGAACTTGCCTGCACCAGACCGAATTTCAGATTGTATCTAGAGGGAAGGAGAGAGAAAATGACAATCATGTGGTACAGTACATACAATGTGCCAGAAGAGAAAACTCAAAATAACTGAATACATTCAAGCCTATTGTTCTGAACAAAACATCCAAATGCAAAATAAAGTAAACTCGACATGTAGGTACGACCTAGGTGATACTTCTTTCAGACACCCTTACTCCCATGAGTCATTTATGGGGGAGAGAAGTAAGAGATCGAGACTGGCAAGCTCACCAGTGACAGTGCGGAAGTTAAAATCCGCGAGGCCTTTGCCAGTGGAGTTTTGCCAAATTGCTTCAAGAGCAGGAACAATGGGAGTAACGTTGGTACCAGGAGCAAGAAAGCCAAGCCTGGTAAGATCTCCCGCCATTTCCACATAGTCTTCATTTACCGCATGGACAACTGCATCTATCAAAATTTGCTTGTTTCGCTGCACAAAATAAACAACGTATATCAAAAAAATTGGCTGGAGTTCAACCAATGAGAATTTGGCAATGATGGGTATCCAACCCCCAACTCATGCACAGAATTCATTCGGAAATATGTACAGCAATGTGCAGGATCTGAACATCATTAGCACTGCAGCTCTCTAACTGGGATGCTAGTAACCAACACATTCGTGAAAATCATTCAACAAGAGTTAGACTGGCAACAAGTTTTCACGTTACAACTTACTTCAAATTGCCACCCGGAAGTTCTAGAACTTTCGCAGTTCACCATTATTCAGCTCTCTCTACTCCAGTGATCTAATGCTGCGTCCTTACACAATTTCATGTTTCTTACACAACCAAGTCATAAATCTATCCAGCTTACCTGACTTAGCTCCGCAACATTTCCAAAATCCACATAGGCAACACGACCATCGCGCATGGCAAATATGTTACCAGGATGCGGATCACCATGGAAGAGTCCAAACTCCAGTAACTGCCGCAATGCAGCACTGACCCCCACTGTTATGAAAGCCTCAACATCAATACCTGCCTCCTTGATTCCCTGCACTTACCCATAGCTGCCAGGTCAAGCTTCATGTCTGCTTGAGGCTTGTATGCAAATGCTTTATATATTGGTTTTCTACGTCCAAGTCTGTTCCATTTGATTCCATGTAACAATCATCACATGAACATAGAGAAGGTGGGAAACTTCAGGCAGAAGCTTCCAACAGAGGGGGAAATTAATTTACTACGTCCAGGGATATGGTCTAGCTAACTATCCTTGAAAAAGTTTTTCAGGTTGAACAGAAGTTGAAGAAATAACTGGGGTCCGGTTACTGAGTTAGAAAAGGTAACCCACCTGGGGGTCAGTGCAGCGAATTCCGTCAATCCATTCCATTACAAGCACTTGTGCGCCACTTAGGTTTTTGTATGCACGAGGTATTTTCACAGTTGGGTCACTTTGAAAATTCTTGTAGAAGTCCTCAATGTTGCGCGCCTCCTGCAAGTCACATTGCTGCTTCAGTGCTACGTTCACAACAGGAACCACAATCGTACAGGTACCCAGGCAAGTGAGTGGAAATAGAGCAGAGCAAGAGAGAACCTACAAGAGTATAGTCCAGTTCTTCAAGCAGCTTTTCACCAAATTCATCCACAATGAGCTCCGCATTGCAGCCCAACTTCTTCATACTGATGCCATTCAGGAATGATGCCAAAGTCCTGAACAAAAATAGATCCCTGTAGATAATTGGCTCAATACCTGGCCTTTGCACCTGCCAAACCAGCAACAAGTTCCAGCGCACTTTGAGAGGTCAAATCTTTAAGGAACTCCTCCTCTAACAGAGGCATTATTTACTCGACAACTCTTAACTTTCCGTGCACAGGTTGGCCCACCAGCATAGCACAGCACTGGCGAGGTTCAAAGCTGACAACAAGTCAATCAGATAGCATTCCTACCAAAATCTTGCTCCAGGCCTTGCACTCCTGGTTGAAGGTGGCCTTTCATACGACATGGATAGGAGGAAGAAGAATCCAACAGACCTTGCTTGTACCAGCCTTCTGGCAGTAGACCCTGCCAGCCAGTTTGAGCTGAACACAGAGAGAGAGAGAGAAACAGACATCCAGACTACAATGAACATGGAAAGTCCTAAAATGCAGATGAACCCACCTTTATAGCAACTTCATCGCTTGAATCACGGAGTGTACCTCGGTAGACTTGACCGAGACTTGCAGCAGCCACTGGGGCAGCTGACAGCTTGCTAAATATCTGCTCTAGGGGCGCACCCATTTCCTCCTCTATAATCCTAAGAGCCTCCTGCATACATACGCAACTCAATCCTTCAGGGTTCTACAGCACCTTACCTGACTGTGCATGACTGCTCAGCACATCCACTAGTAAAACATTATCCGTGAGGCCTATGGCCTTCAGAATGAGGTCATAATCAGCTGGCAAGGATGAAATGCTTGAAATGAACGCATTGCAGAGGAGCCACCAGCCAGAGCAAGAATATTGAAATGCTTCAGGGAGTGTTTGTCATCAACTTCTGCGCAGTAGAAATGTAGCAGCAAACCTTATTAGGGAAGGCGGGAACATCATCCTGCAGGATACAAAGCTCATTCATGTAGTCTTCACGAATGATATCAGGCCTATTCGCCAGCACCTGCACATGAACCAAGAAGGGATAATGACTCCCAATCCATTCCAAATACTTCAGCACCCCCATCATCCAAAGTGCAAGTTTTTACAGCTAAAACGCCACCAGGATACAACAGCAAAATTGAAAAAGAAATCAAGTGGTAAACAATGAGCCGCCATCTGTGTAGCATTACCTGGCCAGCTTTGATGAAGGAGGGCCCTAAGTTGCAGAGAAGAGTTCTAAGCTGCTTAGCACGCAAAGGCACCATCTCCTCACCACGCCCCACAAGGCAGTCATACGAGAGGGAAGCCCAATAAAATCCTAATGAAAAAAGGATTTCGGACCCTCGGCCAATTACTGAAAGGAATGCACTTGGTGACTGTAACACTCTTTGTCGCACCTGCGCATTTGGCAATTGAGTACCCCGGCTCAGAAACAGTAAGCAGCAAATTCACAAACAACTCAGTGCCGGTACTGCAACACTCACTTTTGATTTCCTTTTGTCCCCACCTCGAAGAATGCGAAGAGAAACAACTCACCGCTTCAGGAGTGTATCTTCTGAAGGGATTGCAGACACCACGTTCAAGTTCTAATTCCTCCATCGCACCAGAGCTATTCTTCGCTGTGTCTTGCGCCATTCTGCCGAGCAAAAAGCCGCCAGGCCCAAGACCCTCCTGCCTATCGACTCCATATGCACCTGCTACGGATGCTAGAATAATCGCCCTGCACCGGCCATGGTGGCGCAAACGCTTGACCACAGGCGGACATAAACTATGCTGATAGAATTCTGTTCCTAAACGTGGATGCCAACGGCGCATCACTGGTGAAGTCCCAACTGCGAATCCTTGCATACACACGCTGGACATTGCAGCCAGCTTACCATCATAAACAACTGCCATCACTACTGGGTGCCTCCGCAGCCCCCTTCCAGCTCCCAATCCACCACCACACTGTCGCTCACACAAATCGGAAAGCGCAAGGCACCCGACCCCAAATTCCCTACAAGCAACACATACACCCACCGCCTAATCCCCACTGGATAGCACACAGTATGCCCGCCTCCCTCCCGCTCACACGTTGCTCTCACTGTCTGACCGCATGCTCACGTGGCCCTCCACTGTGAGGATATACTAAGTGCTCCGTAGTTCACCTGCCAGCTACCTAAAACATCAACTCAGTCTGCATAGTTGCTGAACACTTGCAGCTTCTTACAAACTGGAGAGGGGACCTAAGGTGGTTATATCGTTACATGTTATGTGTGTTGGAAAGAAAGTATAGAGAGTACAGCTTGGTAAGCAAGCTGTAGCTTATATATAGAATGCAGCACAATTACGGTTGTGGTTGCTAACTTATCTGCCATGTAAAACAGGTGGAAATCAGAATTGTTGTTCCCCATTGTATACTTTCAACACTTGAAATTGAAGAGTTGAACATAACCATTGGGAAGAACACTCGGCAACTTCTACACACAAAAGTATCATTATGCAGGGTTGGTATCGTGTGGGCACATCGGTGAGCATGCTCACGCACGGGTGAGCACAACCCACGGTCGTGGGAGTTTTATGATTTTTTAACCTCGGTCATAGGACTTGCATGTTTTCAGAATGGAATAAAATTATAAGCAGATATAGAGGACCGATGCATTTATACGGTATATCTGCACCAATCGAGTGAGGCGAAACCTTCAATAGTGTAGCCAGAAACCCTAAACCTATAGCGGCGGCGGCGAGTTTCGCATTGAGAAATACTTGGTGATATGGGCACAAACCTAAGCAACGGTGGTTTTCGCATTGAGGAAAGAGAGCCTTAAAAGAAAAATATCGCAACAATTTCAAGGAACGAAAATGAAATAGTTGTAGTTGATACAAAATACAATTCTAATGCTATTGAAATGTGATGCTAAATAGAACTCGGAAAATGTATTTGTTCCCTGGTCCAAAAATAACACCAAACACACAATAAGCAGAAAATATAGCAATGTTGATTGAAATGATTTACATGACAATACAAATAGAATAACAAATGATGATACTTTCGCTTACTGAAATTTCCTGTAGGAACGAAGTTAACATGTACATCTGTCATTTAGATCATCAATAAAACCAGGATATTCCTTCTTGTGCCATGAATTTTATCACAGAAATCTGAGAGATTTGAGATTGTTTCGCTTTGATAACATCAATGTCGACAATTTTTAGTAATGAATTCAAAGATTGAAAAAAAATTCTCAATACGAAACTCTTGTCTGTCAGTGAATTTGTTCAAAGCACTACATGCATTTGAACAAATATGGAGGGATATGAACTAAAAGATTTGAAATACTTCGTCGTAACAAAAGAGTTTCTGACACGAAATTTTTATCCGACTGTGGTTGTGTATAAAAACCTGCTTTTGAAACAATATGGATGGATACGAACTGAGGGATTTGAACTCCTTTGCCATAAAAAAAGAGTTTTTCAATATGAAACTCTTGTCTGACAGTGTTATGGTTTAAGAATCTGCATGCTTTAGATGGATGGATATGAACTGCTAGTTCGGCATAGCAAAAGAGTTTATCAACAAGAAACTCTTCTCTAACCGTGTTTTTGTTCAAAAACCTGCATGCATTTGAAACAATAAGGAATGATACTAACCGAGGGATTTGAACTATTTCGCCTTGACAAAAGAGTTTCTCAGTACGAAACTCTCGTCTAACATTGTTTTGGTTCAATATGCATAAAACAATGCATGCTTTTGAACCAATATGGATGGATATTAACTGAGGGATGTAAACTTATTCACCTGTACAAGAGTTTCTCAACACGAAACTCTTCTCTGGCAGTGTTTTTGTTCAAAAACCTGCATGTTTTTTAACCAATATGGAGGGACATGGACTGAGAGATTTGAATTGCTTTGCCAAAACAAAAGAGTTTCTCAACACAAAACTCTTTTTAAACAATGTTTTGGTTCAAAAACCTGCATGTTTTGAACAAATATGGAAAGATCTGGACTGAGAGATTTGAATGTTTCGCCATAACAAAAGAGTTTCTCAACACGAAACTCTTCTATGACAGTGTTTTTGTGCAAAAACATGCATGTTTTTGAACCAATATGGAGGGACGTGGACTAAGAGATTTGAATTGCTTCGCCATAACAAAAAAGTTTATCAACACGAAACTCTTATCTGATAGTGTTTTTGTTCAAAAACTTGCATGTTTTTGAACCAATATGGAGGGGAATGGACTGAGGGATTTGAATTGCTTCACCATAACAAAAGAGTTTCTATACGAAACTCTTCTCGGACAGTGTTTTTGTTCAAAAACCAGCATGCTTTTGAACCAATATGGATGGACGTGGACCGAGAGATTTGAATTGCTTCGCCAAAACAAAAGAGTTTATCAACACGAAACTCTTCTCAGACAGTATTTTTGTTCAAAAATCCGCAACCAATATGGAGGGACGTAGATTAAGAGAATTGAATTGTTTCGCCATAACAAAAAAATTTCTCAACACGAAACTTTTCTCGAGCAGTGTTTTTGTTCAAAAACCTGCATGTTTTGGACCAATATGGAGGGACGTGGACTGAGAGATTTGAATTGCTTCGCCATAACAAAAGAGTTTCTCAACACGAAACTCTTCTCGGACAATATTTTTGTTAAAAAACTTGCATGTTTTTGAACCAATATGGAGGGACGTGGACTGAGAGATTTTAATTGCTTCCCAAAACAAAAGAGTTTGAGAGATTTGAAGATTTGAGAGATTTGAGATTTGAATTGCTTCGTCATAACAAAATAGTTTCTCAACACGAAACTCTTCTCTAATTATTGTTTTTGTTCAAATCCTGCATGCTTTCAAACAAATATGGAGGGATATGGACTGAGGGACTTGAACTATTTGCCGTGATAAAACAGTTTCCCAATACAAAACTCTTGTCTGACAGGGGTTTTGTTCAAAAATCTGCATCATTTCCTCAACACGAAACTCTTCTCTAATTATTGTTTTTGTTCAAATCCTGCATGCTTTCAAACAAATATGGAGGGATATGGACTGAGGGACTTGAACTATTTGCCGTGATAAAACAGTTTCCCAATACAAAACTCTTGTCTGACAGGGGTTTTGTTCAAAAATCTGCATCATTTCCTCAACACGAAACTCTTGTCTGAAAATGTTTTCGGAAGGATATAAACTAAGGAGTTTGAACTGCTTGGTCGTAACAAAAGAATATTTCAACACGAAATTCTTGTCTGATAGTGTATTTGTTCAAAAATCAGTATGTTTGAGACAATATGGAGGGATATGAATCGAGGGAATTGAACTGCTTTCCTATAACAAAAAAGTTTCTCAACAAGAAACTCATGTCTGACATTGTTCTTGTTTGAAAACTTGCATGCTGTTGAACCAATATTGAGATATATCAATTGAGGGATTTGAACTGCTTCGTCGTTACAAAAGAGTTTTTCAACACGAAACTCTTGTCTGACAGTGTATTTGTTCAAAAATATGTGCGATTTTCTCTGGGCATCTCAAGAATGTTTTTCATTTTTGTGAGCATCATAACTGCACGCTACCCAACTTCACTTCAGAGATCAGAGTTTCGCACTGCAAATCTCAATATATAATTATACTAGTTGTTAGGGGAGAGAGTTTCGCTCTGCAAAAATATACATAGGTAGGGCCTTTAAAAGTGACATATTCATCATTTCAGCTCCAGTGTGATTTCTTCTTAGGTTGGTTGGTACAGAGTTTTGTCGTGCGAAATTATCCATGGGTGATGATCTTAAATTTAAGGTTAGGCCTCACTACCCATTCTTTAAAAGACCTGATATCGTGTGAGCACAACGTGAGAAAAAACCACGCTTATAGGGTAACATGTTCATCGGGTACAGGGGCTACTTGTTCTTTAGGTGTTAGTTTCGCAAAATTATCAGTTTCACGAATTCCGTTTCGCTGGAAAATTCTCGGAAATTTGGAGAATATGCCCTTGTTCTCACGTGCTACCTAACCTCCATTATGCAAAGGAGTGAAGGAGGGTGGCACTCTAACTAGTCTTAGCAGAGGCAAGAATAGGCTCTCTTTCTCTAGGGCGCCAATTTTGGAGCTATGTATGTCAAATCCGCGCAATTGCATTATATGCGCGGCAGGTGTGTGGAATGGAGGGTTTGGGGATGTGCGTATACCATGTACTGTGTTGTGCATGTCCTCAGTGGTAGCGATCAGATGTGTTGGCTTCAATGCTCCGCCCTTAGAATGTTGGTGAGCTGGATGTGCCTACCTTGATTTTTTATATGTGGGGTGCAGGAGTTGGGCATTACATCAGACGAGGGTCTGAGACTGGATGACCTCCCCAAGAAAGTGGTGTTGTCGGTGGAGGGTATGTATCTGCTCTGTCTATGGACTCTCTACCCAATTTGGCATCACAAGCCAGGGACATTTACAGGTGTCAAAACTGCACACCATCTACTACGAGGTCTTTGGGAATCCTCAAGGGAAGCCTGCCGTTTGTAAGTTTGTGCTTCAAAATTGGGTCTGTGTTTCTGTCCTTCTCTTCTTGGACGAATTTGCGATCCTATTTTTTTTCTGTATTTTATCCTACCACACAATTGTTGATCTGGCTGTCTATATCTTATTCTTATTCTCATCTATGGTGGTGTAAGGTGGTGCTATTACTGTACACACTCTGCACAAAGCACCCTTTATGTCTGTTGCACTGTGAAAAATGTGAGATTATATGCAGAAGGTAACACGTTGTTCTATGCACTTGTGGAACAGTCCTTCATGGAGGTCCAGGGTGCTGGATGCTCAGACAGGCATGCTCGCCTGTTCGATCCACAACATTATCGAATTGTGCTATTTGATCAGAGAGCGTGTGGGAAGTCCAGCCCACATGGGTGTCTCGAGGAGAACACAACTTGGGATCTTGTGGCTGACATAGAGAAACTCAGACTGCACCTAGGACTAACCAAGTAATCTTTCGTTCTCTCTCTCTCTCTCTCTCTCTCTCCAAAAGGCACATAGGGTCTTGTCAAGATATACCAAAGCAGCACTGGATGGACTGATCTTTTCTAGTATGATGTTGTTGCCAGCCCTTGATTGACTTCTACAAGAACTGTATTGGCACTACTTCCAAGCAGATTTCATACCCTAGTGGGTGAAAATTGCATGACCAGCTCAGATGAGTTACTATTTTGTGAGGATTGTCCTCATGGGTTTTTCATGCCCGACTTTCACAGGGAACACTCAATGCATGTTCCTCTATCTCTCCTCCCTCCAGCACCTGCCTCTCTCTCCCCCTTCAAGTACTGAATAATGAATATTGCTTTATATTTGGACACGGGCACAACATCTGCCAAACATGTCCTACGGCATGTAGTATGAAGGCTTAGTCGAGTCTTAAAATTGTAGCAAGTCTGTTGTCAAACTTGTTGTACTACAAGTTGGTATAGAGGGCTTAGCCAACTCTTGAATTTGTAGCATGTCTGCTGCTCACGGATTATTGTTGGGAAGCCATGGGATGGGCTTGAATGGAGTACTGCTGGATTGCTGGAGAGCATGCAGGAACCTATGCTCTGCAAATAAGTGTTTCTGATAGAGTGCACCCGTTAGCTGTTCCTGTGTCTTCATTCAACATGGCCAAAATGTGGCTGCATGGTGTCCAATAAAGGTGTTGGAGATTGGGATCAAGATAGGAGCTCACTTGGTCTTGCATGGCACATTATTTCACATGAAGGTTAACAGTATGTGCTCCTTACCAACAGTTTGTGTGGAGGAGAACCCTGATCTGAACGGTGAGATGAATGCAGATGGATGGTGATGGGAGGATCCTGGGGAGTGACACTGGCACTATCATATACTCAAGCCCACCCAGATGCAGTGGCTGCCCTAATTTTACGAGGCGTATGCTTGCTACGACCACGAGAGATTGATTGGTTCTATATGCAGGTCACTCCTCTGTAATCCAATCGGAGTGAGAGGAGAGAGGGACAATCTAGCTGGTTTTCCAGTCAGCCAGCGAGCAGCTAGGTAGGTTCCGATGATGGGTAGTTGGAGTAGGCTGAGGAGACCAAAAAGTTGTGGGGTGATGGTCACTAGCTGACAATTCTTTCAAAGAGGTTGCAACATGTTTTTCGTGTGTGAAGAATCATGTGGGTCAGCTATGCAAGTCATTTTGTCCAGTAATATGGCGTGGTGGGGATGGTGGCATGTTTGGGCAGGGTGCAAATGCACTGTATCCATTTGGGTGGGAACAGCTGTTGTCTGTTCTAGATCCATCTGAGCAGCAGAATGTTTTCTCTGCATTTTACCAGCGCCTAACATCTACAGACTCTTCAACCCAACAACAAGCTGTATGTCCCATCACATTTCACATGAGCTTGTTCTTCCTTGTACAACAATTTGACACACAAAATTGCTAACTCTCTTTCTTGAAAAGATGCAGAGAGGAGAGGGAGATTGTCAAGCCCATTTTCTGATACAATGTCCGGGGTATTCCCATCAGAGAGCGACCCGTGTCAGGACCATCAAGAATACAGTCCCTGCACCTCTGTTCACCATCTTTCAAAATCTCGAGGCTGAGCCTAAAGCGGCCCTGTTGGGCTGGGTCACACACAGCAGATTGATGCTTGTGTGAAGGGCTTTCTAGAGATATCTGGAAAGCGCGAAGCAATTGCTTATACCAAGGTAGTTCCCACTACTGGAGTAGGTCCCTCACAAAGGTTTGCTCTTGTTCCGCCCAGACTGGGGGGACGGCCACAAGGCTATGGCAAACAATGTCTCATGAGTACATTCTCTTTCCCACACACAAGCCAGATGGGTTATTTGTAATTTATAAGTGTTACAATGTCCTAGAAGGAGGTGGTGGCATGCAGGCGCAAGCGTGGCTGCGATGGGAGATGGGGTTGAGCTTTTTCTCATCATCACCCTCCGTGGTCAGCTGGGATGGCCACCAGTACCTTACCATCCCCTCCCTGGTATGGCGTTGTTACCTCACGTGCCATTAATTTTTGACAGCACAATGTTAAAGATAACATTTTTGGATGCAGGTTTCTAGTGAGTCCAATATTGGATGTGATGTTTTGTGCTTTTCAGTAAGTATCCTAGACGTTGATGTTTGTCAGCAGCCATGGATGACAGTTACATAGGTCTGGCTTATGTGTATGTATGCTGGAGACTGACTCACTAAGTTTAAAGGCTGCAGTGAAATTGTTCTCTGCTTTTGTTAATCGCTGTTTAGTGCTACCCTATAAGGTTCGTCTGTGTCTTTTCATTGATCATGTATTGTGATCTATTTTCCCTATCATCAGTTACCTTTAGATTGTGTGTGGAGTCTTCCTTGCACTTATATGATTATATTGTCTGTTTGTAGCAGAAAGTGTATGCTTTTGTTTGAAATCTATAAAACACATGTCACATATAAGTGTATTTCGTACCCTGCGGTACAATCTTCAGTACGTAGCTCAGTATGTAGCTTGTCCTGATTTCCTAGCTGCTGTTGAGGCTTCCATTGAGAGGGGGAGCAAAGTCACAACAGGAAAGGGGAGACCCAGAAGACACTTGCAGGTAGTGGGATCGTACCCTCTTTCACTCGCGCCTCGGGATAAAAGTTACCTATGGCTGACCAAAACAGTAGGGTTGACACCTAGTCATAGGTGCAGGCACCTCCAGCTGCAGCAGGCAGCCAATCTTCTGAATAAAGAGATTTTACGAAGCCAATGCCTCAAGCAGCTGCTGTATGTTGTAAGTTGCAGTGCATGGGTATGATTAGCAAATGGTGATGGCCAAATTGTTCATAGTTAAATCACGGAGGAAATGAAGAGCAGTTCTGTTCATTAAGTTGTGGCTCCTGTGAAATGGAGGAAGGTGTTGGATGCAGCAGTTCCATCTTTTCCTATTCTGAAGCTGAATGATGGAGGGATTGATATGGTGGTGTGTGGAATAGGTACATCGCTGTAGAGTTTGCGGGTATCTATAATGGCATGGGAGCTGAGGTGGACTTGTTCTACAGGAAGCCTCTTCCTTTGACGTAAGTGGAGAGATTGATTTTGTATTTTGTAGCTATAAGTGTCCCTGTCTGTGTGATCAGGGTTGGAGGTGACTTGCAAGGTCCTGTCTGTGTTGGTGAACTTCAGCTAGCAACGCTTGATCCTTCCATGCTGGAGTGGACAATGCACGCAAGGGACTCACGGATGAATTGGTCGTTTGAATTGATAACCCTGTAAGTGACTTCTGTGCAGGGGTTTTGACGAGGAAATGAGATCTGTTGTAGCTCGCAACTTGGAGGGCCGAGGCATCAAATGTCACCCCGGTGTAAATATTACAAAGGTCGGAATTTATCTTCTTTTGTTTGCCAGTCTTACTCGTGCATGAATCCACAAACCCAGGTGAGAGGATGTGTGACCTGAGGATGTGTGACCATGGGGTTAACCTGAGGAAACTACTGGGTTAGCTCAGCATTTAGGGGTTATGTTGGGGCTTTTATAGTGGGTGTCAGATGAAGGGATTGTCCATTTAGTTTGCTTTTAACGGAATTTATTATTTTCCCATGCCTTACCCTTAGGGACACATTATTGGACCCAAATCACACTAAAGACAACAACGTTTGATAGCCTTTTGTCCACTATCTTTCTTCTAATACTTACCTCTGGCCCTTGCACAGTGATGCTTGTTTGCAGTACTGTTGATACTGGCTACATTAGTGGAGAAGAGGAACTTGAGACCATTGCTTTTGTGGTTATTATGTTCAGCTTGAAAAAGTGGAAGGTGGCATCAAGGCGTATACTGACAAAGGTGACGAATTTGTAGCAGATGCAGTCTTGTTTGCAAGGTAAGATTTTCTTTCAAGAATTTGGGTATCCCATGTTTTATTATGGATGCACATAATCTCATCCTAGGTTGGATTTTGGTATGAATGCAGGCAGGAAGCCCAACACAAAGTTTCTCAATTTAGAGGCTGTTGGTGTTGAGCTTGACAAACAAGGTGCAGTAGTGAGTGCCCTTGAAGAGCACTTGCACAGTTGTTATGTAAACTGACTATTTGTAGATACTTCAAAGCTTCCCTCTGGAAGCTAAAAGCCCTAACCATGTGTCTGTGCTACCTTTAGACTAGATTTACTTCCACTTTGCAGCATCTTTCGCTAATTCATATGTTCCTAAAGCTCAAAGTAGCTGGTGTACATATATTGATCAGTAGGCCTATTTGATTTATCTTGATTTTCTTAAAATAAGACAGTAATAGCTTATTGTTTTTTAATATGATACAACGATGTTAGTGGTGAGGACCTTTGCCCAAATCACAAACGGGGAAGCCTCAGCCTTGGACTGATTTGCCTTGTGAACTGGCATGGAAGTTAATGTAGGGTTGCCAAGAGAATGTTGTAAAAATGTTGTTTTGGAGACATCAGTGTTGCCCTTAGTGTTCTAGTACACAACAATTTGGATAGATGCTTAGTTGTAATTGAGTCCTGATCAGTTGCTTGAGTCGTGGGTGATGCAAACATCATGTTAGATGGTATTTGTAGCGCCAATATGGTTGGTTCGGGCATCATAAAGTTCAATGTACATTGCACATTGTCCAGCTTGTGGAGATATATATGCACTGCAAATTTCCTAGGCAATAGACTAAGCTGGTTGGGGGCGGTGCTAATTCTTGTGGACCCAAAAATCCTATCAAAATTCGTTTCACGCTGCGCCACGTACCCCAGAGGAAAGCCAAAAATCAAATGCAAGATGAAACTCGTTTTACTCTACTTTTGGTGCTATTTTGAGTTTGGTCCTATCCTTTGTTTTGCTTGTATTTTAACCCCTAAAGGACTAACCCCAATTTTTGGGTCCACCCCCAAAAACTTGACCCTTCCCCACTAAACAATTTATATCTTGAGATTTCCTCAGGTCCTGTAAACCTGACCGTTGTAATATGTTCCTACCTACCCCAGCTATGACCAAAACAAGTCCGAACTGCCGGATTGCAAGATTATAATGTGGAAAGTTGGGCAAAAAACAAATTTCTTATTTACAATGGGGTAAAAAACACTGCTTTTCTTATCGAATTTCCCAGTTGTGAAGTTTTTTGACATGACACAAACCAGAATCTTGTACCCTGCCAGGGAAGACACATGCCCTGAAAATTTCAGATTTTTCTGACATGATTTCAGATTTTTCTAATTTTGGAACAACTTGGGGTACATATTAGAGTTATGCCTTAAGTGGAGGAGATGAAGGGTGATACCATGGCCACACTGGACGCAGCCAACGTTGCAGGTCGACGGACGCAGTGTCGCGGCCACACTAGCCAACGTCACGGTTTGTGTTCTCTACGTGGCCTATGGAAGGGTGGTCGAGATCGTGGCCCATCCAACGGCCCGCGTCTTTATTAATCTGGAAAAGACTTTATCTTCTCATGATCTCGTATGCACCGCAGGCCCGGGACGTGCGTTCGGACGGACGTGAAGCTTGACGCCACTTCGAAATGCGTCAAGCGGACGTTGTGGCAAGCGTCTCGGGACGCTCTGGCACCGCTATGCGCCGAGGCCCCGCAATGCTAGAGGTGCGTCCGGAGGACGTTTGCATCCAGTGTGGCCGGGCTATGAGTTAGGCCAATATGCCACCACAACCCCCCCCCCCCCCAACCCAACCGCCCCATCTCCCACCACGTATTGATCCCCATCGTCGATCCCCACCTCTTCGAAACGCCAGATCCCCCCTATATCGACCCCCTCGCCTAGCAGGGACTGCTCCCCTAACCCCCCTACGTGCCCACATTCACCGAGACCCGATCGCCGAGACCCTACGTGAAGGCCCCCATCGATCCCCCATCGATCCCCCATCTCATCCACGGGTTCATCCCCCGCGCCTCCGCTTCCTCCTACGTTGATCCCCCCTCCCATACAGGGACTGATCCCCCAGCCCAGGGGATTCTGCCACGTGCTCCCCCGCGCCATCCACGTCCCCTCCGTTGATACCCGCCTGCAATGGGGATGGATGAGGATAGGATGAACGACAGATGACACCAAAGGGCCACGTGGCGGTCCCCTAACTGTTGATTCCCCACTCCCATCAACGGCGCAATGCCCCTCCCCTCCGCTTCCCTCTCGGTTGATCCCCCTCCGGTCATTCGCCACCATGTGGTGGTCCCCCAAACCCTTGATCCCTGCACATCTATCCAACCTTTAAAAACAATTAATGATGTGGTCATCCGCCCCTCATCCCCCGTCATCCTCCCCACGCAAGGGATGGATGACGGTCCGATGAAGGGCGGATGACACCGCATGGCCACGTGGCGGTCCCCTTGCTGTCAAACCCTCCCCCCATCAACGGCGCAATTGCCCGCCTAGGGACTAATCCCCCTAATTGGCCATCTTCAACGCCTTGTGGCCGTTCCCTTGCCGCCAACACTACATCAGATCGCGGTAGTTATGACTGCCAAACCGTGGTAGTCATGGTTTTCATGACTTTGACCATGACTGCACCATGTTTTTATATGAAATTGACCTCCCGCAGTCGTTCATACGACTGTAGTCATATGAACGACTATCTAAATAGTCGTCTGTATGACTACATGGCTCCGGAATGGGCGGAAGACTGATCAACGTAATTTGGTGTGTATAATACAATTAAAACACCATATAATTATATGAATGACTAATGGGTGTATTGGTTAACAGGTAGTGAACTATAATTCTTATAGTAAAGAGGTTACAGGTTCAACCTCCTCTAAGTGCAATCAAATGGATAAGATGGTCATAGGGTTAGTAGGCGAGCTAGGGATAGCACGTGGTACTCTAGATGGACTGCCACGTGGTTTTTTCATTATTATAAAATGCATTTATGCCACGTGGCACAATGCGGTGCGACGCGGCGTTTTACATATGTTTTTAGTTTTTTAGTTTTTTTTAATTTAATTTAATTTAATTTAATTTAATTTAATTTTTTAAATCAATTGCGCCTCGCCACGTGGCGCGGCAACGGCGGCTGTAGTATGGTATATATGACTGCAGTGAGAGATATCACTTGGTTCATATGACTGTAGTCATCCGGACCGTACCATCCTGTACTCATTGTATTGACTTGGTTTGTACGACTTATAGTCATAGAAGTCATATGTACCGTTTATGACTGCAGAATAGTCATATATACAGTCATAAATACCGCGATCTGTTGTAGTGCAATCATGCCTCTTGATCGCCCACTGCGTGGCATTGATGAAGAAGTTTCCTCCAAATGAAGCTTCATGAGCAGTTTCCCAAGTTACTCTTGGTAATTTGGTAAACTCCCGGTAATTTGGTAAGTAATGGTAAATCACGATAGATCATGGTAAATCACGATAAGTCATGATAACTTCTGGTAACTTGGTAACTTCTGGTATTTACTCCTGATAAGTCCTCTGGGCTATGTCCGTGACATCACCCCCTCCTTTAGCGCTGAGTTCCTCGAGGAGCCGTAAAATCTTGGACTTGCTTAGAGTTGGAGAAAATCCAAAATCCGGCGAATGGTACTTGTCAAGTATTCGACTCTTCGTTCTTGACTCAAATGATTTATAGGTCCCTACAACCATCGATAGTGTTCAACACCTTGAACTTGGGACCACGCAGTGATTTGAGCATTCTGATTTTCGAAGCTGCCTTCAAACATGATTTCGTTGTCATCTGGGTCCGAAGCCTCAACCTCCAATAGAATTATCAGACTTCGAGTAGGCTCCACTTGCCGTCGTACGGGGTCCAGACGAGGAAGTACGCGTCGCATTGGTGGCCCATCGTCTCGAGAGCGTCGACGTGATGTTGAAGGCCGTGAGAGTCGGAACGGTTGATCTGGTAGCTGGGTAAGCGACAATTCCAATGTATCTAGTTCCTGTGACTCCATACTGCCAATACAAGATGCAAGAGTGCTTGAAGTGTAGCTATATATACTGATGTGTGGTGCTCCTCCCTCCTTAGCATGTCTCAGGTATATTGAATGTAAAGTCTTCATCTTGAAGCTAACTTGGCTGACATCATCGTTGTGACGTCTTATTGACGTGTAGCTCGGGGCTTAGCCGGATATCGTTGATGAAACTCTTGGACTTTGTCAGATACATTAGCGAGGTTGGATGAAGGTTCCCAAGTTCGTTCGCTGATGTCGTAGCGTTCCCAATGTACGAAATACTCAAGATGTTTATACTTGATGCGAGAGTCTAGGACTTCGTCGACTTCATACTCAATTTCCTGATTGACTTCGATTGGTGGAGGTGGTACGGAGACTCTTCCTGGAATATTCGATGGATGATACAACTCTAATAATGAAACATGAAAGACTGGATGGATGCGCATACTTCGTGGGAGTTCAAGCCGAAAACTCACTGAATTTTTTTGTCGAGTAATTTTGAATGGTCCCAGGCGTTGATAATCCAACTTCTTTGATAGTCGCGAGGTTTGTATGTCCCATTGAAGAAGCCATACACGATCTCCGACCTTGAACTGGGGTTGGAGTTGGCGACGTTGATCTGCATACTCCTTGTATTGTTTTTGAGCTTCTGCGAGGTGGAATGTAAGCTCCTTGTGAATCATAGCAAGATGAGTAGCAAGGTTTTCTACAGCAGGGCTTACAGTCTTCATGTAGAAAGGGTTTGATCGAGGATGATGACCATCACTATGAGTTACAACATGAAGCTAAGTATACAAAGAAACTACATAAATTAATACCATTACGGCGTCTGAGCAGGCATTCTGCAACTGGGAGAACGCTGAAGAAGACTTTCAATAATCTCCAGTTTGGCGTGTCTGCCAAAAATGTTGTTGTGTCATCTATGAAGCGTTATCTATGAAGCATTATGGTTCTATTTATTTGGAAATAGGTGATGTATTGGGGGTGGAGCTGAAGAAGAAATTGACGTATCAAACACTACGTCAAGCTGAGGTTCAGTTCTATTTGTGGGCTGACACATCTGTTTACCTTTACGTTCAATTGAATTGGAATGGGGTACTGAAGTAGTATTTTTTTGCAAGAAGGGTGAGTTATTCACCTCAAATGTGAATTCAATATTGGGTTCTTTTGAATAACATGTTGCTATTAATCCCTAAACAACGACGCGACCTGTCACGGACATAGCCCAGAGGTTACCAGAAGTAAATACCAAAAGTTATCAAGTTACCATGTTACCAGAAGTTACCATGACTTACCGTGATCTATCATGATCTACCATTACTTACCAAGTTACCGGAAGTTTATCAAATTACCAAGAGTAACTTGGGAAACTGCTCAGGAAGCTTCATTTGAAAGAAACTTCTCCATCAAGATACCTCTTTTATTTAAGGAAGCTTCTCCATCAAGAAACCTTTGTTTAATCTTGGAAACTTCTCCAGCAAGCAACCTCTATAGGGGAAGCTTCTTAGTAGCCAGTATATATAGGAGGCGAGATTGGACACTCTTCAGTCTCGCCAACACCAGTTCAAGCTACTCTTGTTTCCAGTTTCCAGTACTCCAGTCCAGTTTCCAGCATTCCAGTATTCAAGTCGTATTCCAATATCTTGTACTCTTGTTCATTGTTATAAAAATCGTCTTGATTCATATTTACTCATCGTGCATACGGCCGCGCCGACCTTGACTTCTTGTCTAGTCTTGTACCTCTAGTCTGATCTCTTATTTGTGTTCAGTCATGTTCTTGTCCAGGACAGTTTGGCGAGACTAAAGTTTGTTCTTTAGTTAGTTAAGATGGAAGGCACATTTGCGGAAATAGTCGTCACATTGCAGAGTCTTCACCTCCAGATGCAAGAACTTTGTGCATCTACTGCCCAACTACAAGTTGATCAGTCTCAAGATCTTGGCAACGCTCTCAACAATTTGCAACAACAAATTTCAGAGTTGAAGGAGTCGAACAATGAATCTTTTACCTTACGAGTCCCTACTACAACAAATCATATTGCAACGGTTCTTCCAAATCTTCAACAGATTACAAGGGAACCAAAGGTCAGCATGCCCGAAAAATTTGATGGGACGAGATCAAGATTTCGCGGTTTTGTTCAATAAGTACGATTGTTCCTACGACTACATCCATAACGTTGTCCTGATGAAGGTATTCAAGTGGGATTCGTGGGCACCTTTCTATCAGGCACTGTCCTATCTTGGTTTGCACCTTTATTAGAGGAAAAAATCGCATTTACTATACAATTTTGAAGCGTTCATGTCCGAGTTCACTGCAACGTTTAAGGAGAATGATAGAGAGAAAATTGCAGAGACAAAGATGCGAAATCTTCGACAAGGAGCACGTCCAGCTTCTGTTTATGCTGCCGAATTTCGACAACTTGTGTGCGACCTCGACTGGAATGAGAAGAGCCTCATTAGTCAGTTTCGATGTGGCCTAAAAGAGGATGTAAAAGATTTATTGCTGACAATGCCAAACGTGAGTACACTGAGCGAATTCATCACCCAAGTCATTGCATGCGATAATCGTTTGTTTGAAAGACGTCAAGAGAAACGATCTGGATGGTCGACGACGCACCATGCCGCTGCTACTATGGCACCAAACACAACGATCCATCAGACATCCGGTAATGATTCTATGCAGATTGATGCTGTCCGATTCAAGCCATTGACGCCACAAGAAAAACAAAGAGGGCGCTCGAATGGATTATGCCTTTATTGCGGAGAAGATGATCATATAACATTACCCTAACAAGATAAGATTCAAAGCTCGGGGCACAACTCAAGTGTTCGATACGAGGAGGTCGGAAAACGAAGCTGTCCAGTCACAGTAGGGACCATGTGGCTGGACACCCCAAATTCCTCACCAAAAAAATGTCTCTTTCTACCTCCAGACCATGTACCTTGCTTCACAGTTCCAGTAAAAATCAGGATGCAAAATCGAAATATCTCCGTAGAAGCGCTTTTGGATTCGGGCGCTTCAACTTGTTTTATTGACAAAGACTTTGCGAAACTCGACCCCTTGAAGTGAAGCTTAAAAATCAAGCATCACATATTGTTTTCAATGTCATCCAGTCTCCAACGAATCCTGTGATCTTTGGACTTCTCTGGTTTGTACTTCATAATCCTGATATCGACTGACGATCACGAAAAATTTCGGCAAGACAAAACTGCAAAAGTACTTGTGTGTGGACTATCGTGGGTTCAACAAAGTCACTATAAAAAATCGTTACCCATTACCGTTGATTTCCGGACTCCTCAAACAACTTGGACGAGCAAATTTTTTCACAAAGATCGACTTGAGAGGAGCTTACAACCTTGTACGAATAAGAGAAAGAGACGAATGGAATACTGCTTTTCGCATAAGGTACGAACATTTCGAATACAGTGTTATGCCTTTCGGTCTTACAAATGCTCCAGCAATTTTTCAACACATGATGAATGACATCTTTCGAGAATTTTTAGATGACTTTGTAGTCATCTATTTGGACGACATTTTGATATTTTCACAGAATGAAGAAGAACATGATCGTCATGTACGCCTTGTCCTTGATGAAAATGAGGGAAAAAAGACTATATGCAAGGTTGGAAAAATGTCTTTTCCACCAATCTGAAGTCGAATTTTTGGGCTACATTATTTCCGACAAATGAGTCTTTATGGATCAGAAAAAAATACAAACCATCATCGAGTGGATGAAACCAACTTCGATCCGAGATGTACAATGTTTTCTAGGATTTGCAAATTTCTATAGAATCTTCATCAAGGACTACTCCAAAATTGCTGCACCATTGACACGACTCATAGGGAAGGACAAATTTGTATGGGACGAGAAGGCTGACCAAGCATTTGAAAGGCTGAAGCAGCATTTATAACGGCTCCAATACTGGTACATGCAGACCCATCTAAACCATTCTTTTTGGAAGCAGATGCATCGGACTTTGCACTTGGCGCGGTATTCTTTCAACACGATGCAGATGGCCAACTTCACCCTGTTGGTTTTCGTTCTCGCAAATTTTCCGCTGCGGAGATCAATTATGAAATCCATGACAAAGAACTTCTAGCGATTATCGATGCTTTTGAGGAGTGGCGTCATTTATTGGAGGGAGCTAAACATCATGTCACTGTCTATACCGATCACAAAAACCTTGTGTATTTTATGAGTGCTCGTGTTTTAAATCGACGTCAAGCGAGATGGAGTATGTTACTAGCAAGGTTTGATTTTGTTATTACCTACCGTCCCGGACATCTTCAAAGAAAACCAGATGCTCTTTCTCGACGTATATCTCGCGTTAAAAGAAGGGGATGCAGCTTTTGACCAACAGAAATCCATCATCTTGAAACCAGAAAATCTCCAATTGAATATGTTATCTATGTCCACCTATAACGATGTAGAGATCATAAAGGAGATTCAGGAAGCACTGAAGTGCGATCAATTTGCCACGACACTACGAAGTCAACTAAATCGACCTCGAGACAACCCACATGTTACAAACGATTTCGAATTCAAAGATGACTTACTGTATTTCAAGGGACTTCCCTATGTACCTCCAGGACCTATACGACTTCGAATTCTTCAAACATGTCATGATCTTCCGGCTGCAGGACATTTCGGCTTCAACAAAACAATGGAATTGATATCCAGGGACTATTGGTGGCCGCACATGTGGAAACTCGTGAAAGAATTTATAAAATCTTGCGACACGTGTGCTAGAGCAAAGGGACCACGACATCGACCTTACGGCCTTCTTCAACCATTACCCATTCCCAAGGGGCCCATGGTCGTCCGTGTCTATGGACTTTATTACGGACCTTCCAATTTCCAAGACCACCGATTCAATCCTTGTTATTGTAGATCGTTTTACGAAGATGACACATTTCATTCAATGTAATAAGACGGTTACCGGCGAGGAAACTGCAAGACTCTTCCTCAATAATACCTACCGCATTTATGGACTCCCGAAGGACATCGTATCTGATCGAGGACCACAGTTCATATCAAATTTCTGGAGGGGATTATTTCATGTATTGGATACTAAGATCAACCTCTCTATAGCTAATCATCCACAGACTGATGGTCAAACCGAACGTGTAAACCAGATTTTGGAGCAGTATCTTCGTTGTACAATAAATTATCACCAAGATAATTGGACGGACCTTCTATCATTGGCTGAGTTTGCCTACAACAATAACACTATATATTCTTCGACCAAGCAACCCAGGTAGGCGAAGGCACCCCAGTGTATCTTCTCTTTCGACTCTACATCATCGTCAGCCAACCCTCATTGACAATCTTAATCTCTCCTGCCGAATCAGCACGGGAAGGGTGTGGCCTGGCATCGAACACGCACTGAATTGTGCGGGTATACCTTCCAGCAGTGAAGTCCTTCTCACTCTCCTTTTCCTTCTCCCTCTCCTTTTCTTTCTCCTTCCCCTTGTCATTTTCCTTCTCCTTGTCCTTGGACTTATCTTTGTCCTTTGGCTTTGCTGGTGACATGGCTATGACATCAGGAGCCTTGTCTTTTGGTTTGCGCCCCGCCTTCTTGCCCTTCTGCGTCGTTTCTTGAGCATCAGGATCCTTGGCAGCCAATGTTGTTATGTTTCTTTGGTACTCATCATCGTCCCGAGGACCCAGCATCTCAGCATTATTGTTCAAATATTTCATGTGCTGCTCTTGAAAGGTCGTGTGCTCAGGTGGGCAGTCTAGGTACCAACCACAGTCTCTGAAGTGAGAAGGACTCCAGTCCTTCAATATCCCTGCAGTGCACATGGTTGGATCGTTTGCAGGGTCCGACCACATGTCAAGATAGTCTGGAATACCGCTGAGGTGATTTCCATCCATAAGCACATATTTCGTGTACCTATGAGACAAGAGACAAAACCCAACCCACCAAAGCGCGAAGTGAGTTAGATGCCAGTAGCATAGAATGAAAAAAACGAGGAAGGAAATGGAGCTCAAAACAGCTCTAAGGAGCTCTAAGGAGCTCACAACAGCTGTGGATATGAATGTCGTCAACGACATTCACAAAATTCCATTCAAGGACACTGCAAACACACCCTAAGTTCCTAATCCAGGTGAATGCAATCTCTAGCTTTGGAAGGACACAGACATAGAAGTGAATGTCGGCAACGACATTCACGTTGGATCTGTGATTACACTGCTAACAGAGCCTAACAATTTCTCACAAGAGGCAACAACATTGCAAGGAAAGTGAATGTCGGTAACGACATTCAGAAAACTAGAGTGAGGAACGCTCACTAAAAAGTCAATGGAACATATAAAACGTACATTAAATCTCAGGACCTCACAACAGCTCTGGATGTGAATGTCGTCAATGACATTCAGAAAACTAGAGTGAGGAACGCTCACTAAAAAGTCAATGGAACATACAAAATGTACATTAAATCTCAAGACCTCACAACATGTCGCGCACCTCACTTCGGTAAGCTCCCCTTCAAGTCATAGTTACTCGCTTTGATGCGCGCGCCTGACTCCCAACCTGGCCGCCCGGGCCAACTTGGAGCTTCGGCTGCTCACCGGGACATAACGGTCCCCCCTTCGCTTCCCACTGAACCCTCCACCTAATTGGGACTAGGAGAATTCCCTTTGGTAGATGGCAGTCCCGAACAGCTCCCCACTCTTTGGTCGCTTTCCGGCTCGCTCGCTTACTCACTAGTTTTTGGTCACCAACGGGCTTGCACCGTTCTCGGGGTTACTACTCCCTATATATACTTCTGTAGCTATCCGCGGGGGTTTCACAACCAGCCATGCCATTTTATGGCGAACCACCACAAAGACCCTCGATTCCCGGTGGTGAGTCGCGGTGAGTCTTGGCCCACTCACCGCGGCCCCAATGGACCGTGATGAGTCCCAAGACTCCCCCGACTCCCACCTCGAGGTCTCCACCCCATGGTGAGTCCTATGCCACCCCCACTAAGTCCCGCTAAGCTACCACCACCCCTTGTGGAGCCACCCCCACCGCAACCCGGTGTGCGGGGCTCCACCTAGTGAGCGCCTCCGCCTCCTTGAGTGCCTTGGGCACTCAAGGGTGCTTTAGCCCCCGTACCTATCGCTGCTACTGTCCCTACCACAGGGGCAGCCCCTCTTGTGTCCCGACCTCCCTGCCCTCAAGGCAAAGGGCCGCGACACACACCCCTACCAACAGGGAGTCGATGTCCTCATCGACTTGTCCATTTTGTAGAAACAAACATCCAAGTTGTGGCGTCCCACATCAAGGAGTTTGTTTCCGTACCATGGCGTCACATGGCAAAGAACCAAACCCCATACTTGACTATACTCTCCACTAGCTAGTTCGGCCGACTTCCTCCAAGTCCCGGCCAAGGGTGGAGCCTCTCCAGCTCCTCCCAGTGCACTCTTCTTGGCCTACTTCAAGGCCAAGGAACGATCCTCCCCGAGGATCGAATCGCCTTACTGCAACAACATTGCTTGCGATCGCTCATGATGCCGCTTTTGGCATCACCTTGAGCAAGGGTTCACCTGGAACCCTCTTTGACTAGGAAGATAACCTTGAACCAACCGTGCGCCCTAATCACTACAATTGGGTCCGCCTTGGAATGCTGGCCTGAGGTACGGGAACACGCCGAAGCCGCACTACGACTTCGTCCCGAGGCTACACGATTATAGTACGTGAACGGAAGCACGTAGCTCCCGCGTTAGCCCGCACTACAAGGCAACCCCCTCGGTAGCGCAGTTATAGTACGCGCACGCGCCAGGTGCGCACTAGCACGTGAACTCCCAAAGAAGGCGCAAGTTTCCTTGCCCCTTGGATGGGAGTCACCCGATTTCGGCACTGCGCAAACACACGATTAACCCAATTTACCTCTCCCACTTTTGTAAGCTAGCATGCATTCTACACACTAGCCAACCACACCATGCATCACCATTCCAAACACAATAGGACGCACAACATTTGGAACCCATTTCCTTTATAACAAATTTTGTACAATACAAGTTTTTGCAATCGGATTCCTGAGCTAGCTAAACCGGGCTAAGCATGCATTTCCTCCCCCACGCTCCAAGGTTGATGTCCCCATCAACGCTTCTTCCGCTTTTGAGGTCGCCCTTTGAAAGCTGCAACCGCCTCGGATGCGTTTCCCATTTCTGAGGCACGCACCCAAGATGCCTCCACATGATGATAGCCCTTCCATTTGACGAGATACTCCGTTTCTCGGTTCCTGAACCTCCTCAACTTAAGTATTGCCTCCACCTCGTACTCAGGTTCATTTTCATGATCCAACAGCATAGGTGGCGGACGCAACACTTGATGCCGATTCGGACGCGCTTCATCTTTGAAGTAAGGTTTCAAAAGGGAGACATGGAATATTGGGTGCACCTTGCTGTTTGCCGGCAGCTCCAATTCATACACATCCTCATTCATAACCTTCCGAATGCGAAAGGGTCCCGCATACGGAGGTACGAACTTCGGACTCACTTCCGGAGGTAGTCGGAAATTCATGATGTTCAACCATACCTCTGTGCCTGCCTCAAACTTCACTTCCCTCCGCTTCCGATTCGCCTGCCTTTCATACCATTTCCTAGCTTTGGCAATATTGTACTTTGCGAGCTTCAACAAACGCTCGCGTTCTTCCAGTACCGCCGCTACTGCCGGTTCCTCAACGTCCTGGGCGGCCCAACTTGTCGGCACCAGAGGTGCTTTTCCATAGACCAATACGAAAGGGGAAGGATTCGATGCAATCATGGTGGTGGTGGATAGGTTCAGTAAAATGGGCCATTTCATCCCCACCAAGGAGACGGCAACGGCGCAGGAGATAGGGCGACTTTAAAACATCATGGAGTCTCGAAGGATATTGTCTCGGATCGCGATCCAAAGTTTACGAGTAAATTTTGGAGAAGGATGATATTAGATAACATCCTTTTGGCTCTGGAAGGCTCCTTACATCATGCTTATGAAGCTGATCAGCCATTGGCCTTGCTTATGTTACACTTTGAAAAGGCTTTTGACAATATAGATTGGGACTTCCTCCTTGGTGCTACTCAAAAGCTTGGAATTTCGGGGAGCTTTCTTCAGTGGATCAAGATCTTGCTTTCATCCACCTCAAGTAAAGTTCTGGTAAATGGAGTTCTCTCTCCTGCCTTCCGTTTGCATCGTTCTATTCGTCAAGGGTGCCCTTTGGCCCCTTTTCTATTTTTACTGGTGGTATATTGCCTTGGGCACCTGTTCGACTCTCGTTCGCATATACAGGGCCTTAAGATTCCCCAATCCTTGCCTGCTCTAGCGTCGATCAAAACTTCACTCTACGCAGATGACACAATCTTGTTATTGGATAATGCTTCAACATCTAACATCTCGGCCTCGCTTCAGGCTCTCCATCTTTTTTTGCTCCGTTGCGGAGTGTTCTGTGTTATTATAACAGAACTCTGCCGCGTCTAAGTGTTCCATCCAGTCTGATTGGTCTGCCGACACGTAATTCCGCAAGAATTGCCTTTTTCAGGAGTGGTTGGATGACTTTGTGATCGTGTACATCGACGACATCTTGGTGTACTCGAAAACAAAGGAGGAGCACCTGGAGCACCTCAAAAGGGTGTTCCAAAAATTGCGAGAAGGGAAGCTGTATGCCAAAGCTTCAAAGTGCGAATTCGGGGTCACGAAAGTGGAGTTCTTGGGGCATGTGATTACACAGGATGGGATCAAAATGGATGATAGAAAGGTGAGGGCGATCTTGGACTGGGAGCCTCCGACTTCGGTCCCGGGAGTGCGATCCTTCCTAGGACTCGCCTCCTATTACCGGAAGTATGTGAAAAATTTCGCCAAGATTGCGGGGCCGCTGTCAGACCTTCTGTGTAAATCTAAAGTCTGGGCATGGAACACCTTTTGTGGCCAAGCTTTTGCTGAATTGAAGCAGCGGATGGCGGAAGCTCCAGTCTTGAAAATCCCGGAGTTCGATCGTCCATTTGAGAGTCATACAGATGCGTCGCGATTGGGGGTGTACTTATGCAAGATGGACGTCCAGTGGCTTACGAAAGTAAGAAACTGAATGAAGTGGAGCGACGGTGGCCGACGCACGAAAAAGAGATGAAGGCGGTGGTGCATTGCCTTGAGCTTTGGCGCCACTATGTTGGTTCCAACCCAGTGAAGGTGTTCACAGACAATGTCACAGTGAAGTATTTTGCCACACAGCCCAAGTTGTCCCCAAAACAACTTAGGTGACAAGATACTTTGGCGGTGTTCGACGTGGATATCCAGTACAAACCGGGACGGGACAATGTGGTGGCCGATGCTTTAAGTAGAAAGCAGCAGCTCTTGTTGGTGTACAAGGGCGAGACGGCGCTCCAAAGGAAGATCCGGAAGGCTTGCCGGAAGGATGAGCTGGCAAAGTCCGTGATGCAGGACTTGAGAATGGGGGTTAAATCGCAATTCCACTTGCAAAATGGGTTGCTCCGGTATAAGCAAAAGCGTCTCTACGTGCCGAAGGGAGGGATCAGAGATAGCCTCTTGAGAGAATGCCATGATAGCCCGCTTGCGGGCCACGGCAGAGCCAAGCGCACTGCGGCACTCCTGAAGAAAGAGTATTTCTGGCCCAAACTGAGGGAGGAGGCAGAGTATGTCAAGACATGCACCACATGCCAACAAAACCGGAGCGAGTACAAAAAGCAAGCGGGGCTGTTACAACCCTTGCCGATTCCAGAGGGGACTTGGGAAAGCGTCTCGATGGATTTCATGACTGATATGCCGTTGTCTGTTCATCAGCGTGCTAAATGTCGCTGGTGCATTGGTGAGCCCAAAAGGCATCACCAAGAACTCATATGAACCATACCTTGTCATGCACGCGGTCTTCTCCTCATCTCCTTCCGCCACCCGAATTTGGTGATAGCCGGAGCGCAAGTCGATCCGGCTAAAATACTTCGCTCCTGCCAACCGATCGAAGAGGTCGTCGATCCTTGGCAAAGGGTACCGGTTTTTGATAGTCACCTTATTCAGAGCCCTGTAATCGACACACATCCGCAGCGTCCCATCCTTCTTGTCTGCAAATAGCACCGGGGCTCCGTAAGGTGACTTACTCGGCCGGATGTACCCCTTTGACATTAGATCCTTGAGCTGAGTCTTCAGCTCGACCAACTCTTTGTGGCTCAACCGGTAGGGTGCCTTGGCAGGCGGTTCCGATCCCGGTATCACCTCAATCTTGTGGTCAACTCCTCTTCGCGGTGGCAAGCCGCTTGGTAAATCCTCCGGCATCACATCCTGGTATTTCTCCAAAATCCCCTGGATCCAATCTGGGCTCGGCTCCCCATCGCCTTCTCCTTTCACTTCTCTAATGTAAAGCAAAAACTGGGGCTCGTGTGCCTCCTCCACGGCCCACTCCTTTGCTGACAGAAGGTTTATTCGCCCTCCCACGGATTTGGGCGTTTCAGACACTCGTAAAACCTCGCCACCATTCCCACATGGCAGCGTGACTACTCTCTTGCGGCCATCTATGACCGCTCCGGATTTGCTCAAAAAGGTCATCCCCAAAATGAGATCCACTCCTTCGATCTTGCAGATGGTGAAGTTCTCACGTCCCTCCCAACTCCCCAGTTGAAGAGGAACATCAATCGCCAACCTTGTCACCAACTATGGTTCTCCTTTGGCAGAGCGCACCTCAATAGAGGCCCCCACGTCACTTGTCGGGAGTCCCAGCTTTTGTGCCGTTGCCGGTGTCATGAAGGAGTGCGACGCTCCTGTGTCCACCAACAACGACACATTAGTTCCTGATATTATCCCATCCACGAACAACAACTGACTCCCTTTTCGTAAGGCGCCGGTTTCCTGATACAACTCACAAGAAAATTTGCCTACCTTGCAAGTCCTGTCGACCACCGCTTCCACCAAGCGACTGATGGTATCTTCCGACAGCTCCGTGGTCGCCCGAGTCATGTTCAATTGCCGGGGCTTCGTGCACTTCTTGGCCATGTGCCCGGGCTCCCCGCAATTGAAACACACTCCATCAAAGGTCGCCTTCTGTCCGCCATAAGCCGCTCCACCCGCTTTTCTTTTCGAAGCACCGGGTGCCGCCTTGACGTGTGAAGGCCCTCCCTTCGATTTCCACGTGCCATTTTCGCCGCGTGGCCTATCCATCTTCTTTTCCGGTCGGAAGGAGTCACCTTCCCGCCGAATCTTCTTGTGGTTCAGCTCCGTACGGCCTTGTCTTTCACCCCTAGGGACATTTGAGAAACATTCAGCCCTCTCAATAGCCTCGTTCAAAGTCTTGGGTGGCTTCTCCTCCAACTTCCGCCTCGCCCATGGGGCCAGTCCTGCCACAAAGTTGAAGACCATTTCTGGTTCTGCCATGTCCGCGACTTCGAGCAACAGCACATTGAAAGCCTGGACATACCCCCGAATGTCATCTGTTTGCTTCAAATTCCTCATCTTATCCCGGGCAAGCCAGGACGCGTTGAGGGGCACAAACTGTCTTTTCATCAATTCCTTGAACCCACTCCAGTTCAAGGTTTCCGGGCTTGGACCTCGGTCGTGAAGGCGTTTCTGCCACCATTGTTGAGCATAGCCCCTCAAATAGGTGGGAGCCACTTCCACCCGATCCTCGTCACTCAACTTGGCCGCCCGGAAGTACTGCTCTAGCTCCAAGAGCCAGGTGTTGAGTGCCTTCCGATTTCGGACGCCCTCGAAGGTGCCGGGTTCCTTAGGCTTCACCTTAAACTTTGCCTTAGCGGAAGTGGCATTAGCCGCCTTCAACACGTCTTTCAACGTCCTGCCAAACTGCGCCAACAACCCTTCCCAAAAGGCTGCCGGCATGGGAGGCATCTCTTGGTTTGTCGGAGCTCTCAAGGATTCCTCGGGCTCCGACTCCTCGGATTCCTCCCGCTCTTGGGCGGCCTCGTTTTCGGAAACATGCATCACTTCCTCAAACGGCCGCCTCGGTGACACGACGCCCCCATCAGGCTCACCGGGATCATCATCTTTTGGACCGTTCCGCTTTCGCTTCGGCTTGCCCGACCCCATGATGAGGCCAATCCCAAGGACGATCACGTACTGAACTCTAAGCTCTGATACCAAGTGTCGCGCACCTCACTTCGGTAAGCTCCCCTTCAAGTCATAGTTACTCGCTTTGATGCGCGCGCCTGACTCCCAACCTGGCCACCCGGGCCAACTTGGAGCTTCGGCTGCTCACCGGGACATAACGGTCCCCCCTTCGCTTCCCACTGAACCCTCCACCTAATTGGGACTAGGAGAATTCCCTTTGGTAGATGGCAGTCCCGAACAGCTCCCCACTCTTTGGTCGCTTTCCGGCTCGCTCGCTTACTCACTAGTTTTTGGTCACCAATGGGCTTGCACCGTTCTCGGGGTTACTACTCCCTATATATACTTCTGTAGCTGTCCGCGGGGGTTTCACAACCAGCCATGCCATTTTATGGCGAACCACCACGAAGACCCTCGATTCCCGGTGGTGAGTCGCGGTGAGTCTTGGCCCACTCACCGCGGCCCCAATGGACCGTGATGAGTCCCAAGACTCCCCACGACTCCCACCTCGAGGTCTCCACCCCATGGTGAGTCCTATGCCACCCCCACTAAGTCCCGCTAAGCTACCACCACCCCTTGTGGAGCCACCCCCACCGCAACCCGGTGTGCGGGGCTCCACCTAGTGAGCGCCTCCGCCTCCTTGAGTGCCTTGGGCACTCAAGGGTGCTTTAGCCCCCGTACCTATCGCTGCTACTGTCCCCACCACAGGGGCAGCCCCTCTTGTGTCCCGACCTCCCTGCCCTCAAGGCAAAGGGCCGCAACACAACAGCTCTGGATGTGAATGTTGTCAACGACATTCAGAAAATTCCATTCAAGGACACTGCAAACACACCCTAAGTTCCTAATCCAGGTGAATGCAATCTCTAGCTTTGGAAGGACACAGATATAGAAGTGAATGTCGGCACCGACATTCACTTTGGATCTATGATTACACTGCTTACAAAGCCTAACGATTTCTCACCAGAGGCAACACAGTTTCCAGTAGGACATTCAATATACAAAACGTACAATAAATCTCGGGAGCTCACAACAGCTTTGGATGTGAATGTGGTCAACGCCATTCACAAAATATCATTCAAGGACACTGCAAACACACCCTTAGTTCCTAATCCAGGTGAATGCAATCTCTAGCTTTGGAAGGACACAGACATAGAAGTAAATGTCGGCACCGACATTCCCTTTGGATCTGTGATTACACTGCTAACAAAGCCTAACGATTTCTCACAAGAGGCAACATAGTTTACAGTAGGACATTGCACCTGTACACAATTCGCATCATGGCCCACTCTCCCCCAACCTGACTGTCAAAGTCGTTGGACCCTAAAATATTACCATCCTTGGAGAACTCGCGGAAAAAACAGGATCTCCAGGTGAGACCTCTCCACTTCCTTATGTATGCCTCCAATGTCATTTGAGGCGGGGAAACAATAGAAATGTTCAAGTCCTTCAAAGTTTGCTTGAGCACAATGATGATGCATTTCTCCAGCTGCAAATGGTACATTTGTCACCCTTTGATGTCCTAAGTTCCTCTGTTGTAGTGCGGTAGTATTCGGATTTCCCCTTCTCAGCTGCGTCTGCCAGTTCTTGCTGCATTGATCAAAATAGGGATGAGTACAAAACGAAATACAAACATGTATTCAGAAAGACAAGTGAGTACAGGCTCGGCCTTACCGCATACATGTACTCCAGAAATGCCTCTCGAGTCAAAGAATACCAAGTGTCTGCAGTTCTTCCTGTTTTGCACTTCTTGATTATATCGGGGTGGAGTACTGTGCGAAAATCATCTAGCTTCATCAGACCAATCCTCTGAATTCGGAATAGTGTGTGGACCAAGCTTGTTGTCACATGCGATTTCTCTGTCAATCTGCAAAAAGATTGGAAAACAATGCATTGGTAAACATCGTTTTTTGGTGGGATTAACAAGACATTGGAGAGGCAATGGAGTCTCTGGGATGATTTACTTGTTCACATTGTGCATAGCTGTAAGAAGCCTAGCGATGTCGTTTCCAGGATCCAAAACCATTGCCTCTACCGCAACATGTTTGTCTTTGTCTTTCGCATGATGTTTCTGAATGTATCCCATCCATGCCAGCAATCGGTGGTTGCCGTCCCAGACGTAGAACATGTGGTTGCAGAATTGCTGGGTGTTTCTTCCCATCATGAGACCCAGCTCGAACTCCTCATTAACATCCTTCCAGCACTCATCCCAGGTATCTGTGATCTCAGGAGACACTAATGTGCTTTTCCCATTTGTATCCGTCAGTGACACATAAAAAAACTTGTGCACCAAGTTTGTATCCATGCACGAAATCAGTTTCCAATTTTGTAATGTCATGGGAAAGAGGAGGACGCACAACAGGCATAGATATCATCCGGCATAGTGGGATGTCCAGACGCCCTCCAGAGATGAGCATGTCCCTAATAACCTCCTGAGAGTTTACCTTCTGGAATGACATGAGTTCTTTCACCTTGTCAAGGTAGTGCACTTTAGGTTCATCTGCTTCATCGCTATTCTCAGAGCTCGTGGCAAACTCGTCCCCATCTCCAGAACCTTTTGCCTCTGTTCCTGTCTGCTTGGACTTCACAGTTTTCTACATGATGCCATGCCAATCAGATAGTGAGTAATGTGCAAATAGTGAACGTCGGTACCGACCATCAGTCTATCTCGTCTCAAATAACAGTGAATGGCGGCATCAACATTCACAACCATCTACACAAGCAAAGCTGATCCAGACGAATGCAATCCAAAACAATATGACTACATAGTGATGGTCGGTACTGACAATCACTATGTTTCTGGGCAAACAGGTACAGAGAGGTTTTGAGCATTAGCGAACGGCGTTAACGACAATAAAAAAACATTGCATTTGAAGGACCTACTGGATCGGTTTGGTGCAATGAAATATATGTCTTAGTGATTGGCGGCACCGACACTCACTCTAGTTTAGGGCAAAAAGTGAGTGCAGATAAGTCAGAGAGACTCCATTGTGATGATCGTCACAAACAATCATTGTTTCTTGTCTGTCTCGAACATACTTTGCAATCGATACTCTACATGAATCTACAGTATGGTCTCAAAAAAAATGATTGGCGGTACCGCCATTCCACTTCCCTAATCTGTTCAACCTAAGACAGAGAAACTGCCATGCAAGACTATATGACTGAATATACCGACCATCACTCTCTCTCCACGCATACAGGTACAGGAAGCTCATGAGGAGAATCGAATAGCGTTAACAACACTCGCACTAAGTCAAAACTGGATCATAGTTACTTTCGGCACCGACACTCACTTTCTGTTGTATCAGAATGAGAGTTTTGAAAAGAAAGAGAATGAGCCGACAATCACAAGTTCCTGCTACAGAATGAAAGAGAAGGAGTGCTTGAAAGGCAATCAAACAGACTCTATGATCTGAAGAACAGTGAATGGTGGTACCGCCAGTCACAAATTGCTAGTGTGGAAAACCATAAACAGAGGAGTACAAAGCAAATCAACATGGCTTCATAGTGATGGTCGGTACCGACCATCACTTTCTAGGACATTGCACTCACTCTCTTCGTAGATCTGTAAACAGGAAATGGAAGGTAGAGAACACTTACTGGCGCCTTCTTAGGTTTTGAATTTGGATCCCCTTCTGTAGCTTTCCTCTTCCCTCTCACATCTGCTGGAGTTTCTGTCTGCTCTAGGGTTTGTAGACCTTCTCCCGGTTCAGCGTTCCCGGACTTCCACCTCCTTCAGTTTCCCTGCGAATCAGCTCTGCTTCCACAGTCTGGTTTCCAACGCTCATTGTTCTCTTTGACTGTGTGACAGCTGCAGCCTCATTCTCGGTCTGCTCTTGCGTTGCAGTCTCCGCGTTCACCTGCTGCCTTGGCCCTGTGTTCTCCAACAAACGACGCCTCGTCATTTGTTCTCTTGCTCTGAGTCTCTCTCTAAGGGAAGTTAAATAAAAAGAACTTCCTTCTCTTTCGTATCGTAGAAGGAACCCTCTCCAGCTTGACTACCTTTCTCCCTCTAAGTGCGGAAACTAGAAAGACAAAGTGACTCTCGATTTCTTGCGGAGTTGCGTGCGTTGGGGATTGTCTCTAGAAGCATCGGATTCCCTCTCACGTGACCGTTACACAAATGTCGTTCCCTTATTAGTGCACCTGCCAACCATTAGTGGACAGTTGTTCGTCTGCAATGTAGTTATCGATGTCTGACGTGTGTCGCCCAAAATGAACGACGTGTTGTTTATTTGAACGGTTTCAATAATTGAAAATAACAGTGACAGATATTATAGATGAATGCCACATTGCATATAAACAATTAGCTGGTCTGGCTGCTCAGCCTCAGACAATGCCTATGCCATCAGAACCTTGGCACCGTGGAATAAAAAATATGGGGCCATCTGGCGCACAATCTCAGACAATGCGATATTCTCTGTTCATTCTTCAACAGTGTTCTGGAGACCTCAATCAACAGATTTCACTGAAGAGCTGCGATAGCAAGGCATCTTCGTACAAGAGGAGGGGAGATGGCTTCCTCTGAAGCGGAGTTCTTCTCTGACGACAAACCAGTGTCGTTCTCCAAGGAAGCCCTTGACAATGGATTCGCAATTGTTCTGGAACATGTCTTGGCTACCCGGTTCGAGCTTCAGAATGGCTCCATCTTTTTGGAAAAAGAGGTGTACGATTTGGAAGTGAAGTTGTTGAAATACTATTTCCAAAACCGTGATGAGACGGCTCATATCAGCCAGTGGAGAGTGCGCCCTGGTCGATACAGAGTACTTGGAGAGCCTCGGCAAAAAGTCCCTTGGATCATATGTGACGCCCGAGACTGCTGCTTCGGTCGTTGAAGACAAGAGGGAGGTGGTGGTGAGAAAAGAACATACGTCCTCCACTCCAATCGTTGAGCTTTCGGATTTGTCCAATGATGACATAAGTGAAATTCCAAATCCAGTCCTTCCTACTGTAGTTGGAGAAGCGGATGAAAAAGAGATTTGTAGTGTCATTCCAAAACTACGGACGATGGGATGAATGACAAGTTTCAAAAGTGAGTTGTGAGGAATGGATTGGGAATCTTTGAAGCGGGTGCCTGTGAAGTTCCTGCCAGAGACTTTTGATGGCGATATCCTATTCGAGCTGCCTCCTCCTCCGCGAGTTGGAGGTGTAACAATCATGATGCATAGAATGGACAAGAAACACGACGGGCACCCGTGGTGCAGAACAAAATACTGTTCATGACAGGGCCTACGACATCACGGTTTCCAATTTCCCCAATTGCACATGTCCTGATTTTGTGAATATGCTATCAACCAATTTGGGCAAGAGAGGTAAATTCATACCCTGCAAACATTTGTATTTCATATTTTTGAAGAGGATGGTTTGCGATCCCAAACGTGACAACTTCATTCACCAGGCCACTCTGAGTTTCAACGAGGTCGATACTCTATTGCAGCGGGATACAACACATGGGTGGCATCAACTATGCAATGTGGTATGTGGACGACCATGCTATGAAATGTGAAATTCAAATCAATTCGTTTGCAACATCGTCGGCAATGCAATGATATGGCGTCCTTTATCCCTCCATTATGCTTCCAACTATACTGAGTGAGCTCTGAGTGACAACTTTTAAAAGCACATGCATCATTGCACCGTTCGAAGTCTACATGTCTTCCTGTCGCTATGCACTGCAATCAACTTTTGAAGATGATCTTAATTCTCATTGTTATTTGGGGAGGGAGCAAGGTCTTCACGTGGCAGCCTCTATGGCGCACACTTTGTAAGGATATTTTTTCGTCCTCGTAATTGTAAAAGTGAAACAAACATTTGTAATTGCACAATGTTGGATGCTACAATTGTAGGCATCATGGTAGTCTTGATTGTATTCAGCCAAGGATTCCCTGCATTAATCCCACGGTCATAGGACCATCCTCGGTTCTAGGCGACGCATGTTAATGCTGACGTGGCAGATGACGGCGCAGTCCCACATCATCATTTGCCGCCACATCAGCCTGGTGACATGACACTCACGCCACGTCAGCTGGCGTGAGCGTACGCTCGCGCACTCAAAATATTGCATCGATTTTCAATGCGAATGCCACCCCCCCAGAACATGACGTCGGAGGCCTTTGCCGTTGGGAAGATAGCGGTACGAATAAATGGCAGCGCTCATTATGATCAAAGTATGTCCAGGACCAATTTACGGGAGGTTGTTGGCATTCAATGCTACAAAGGTTGTACGACAACAACAAGAATGAGAGAGTCACATTAGCCCATGTAGTACTTCGGTTTATGGGCAAGCCATTTAATTGGCCTGAGCCGAAAGACGTATATAGGATGGAGTAGACCATAGTCTCGTAGATATGAGATTTCTGGCGGTACAATGCTTCTTTTATGAAGACATAACTCAATTTTGATCGTGCATGTAATAAATAAAGTCCCATTGTAAATACTACATTGCATATGCTCGACCCTAGCACCTGTCATCGCAACATAAATGGTTTGTGTACTGGCTCACTGTTTATATTTGTAATGTTCCAAGGTTTCGGATAGGGTTATGAGAAAACGATGTATTAGTTTCGTAGGAGTTAGACAACAAACGTCTCCTCTCATTCAACTGTGCGACACTACCATGAGAGGCATGGATCGGAAAGTAATAGGTGCACATGCGACCTCCGAACGTTTGATACTAGGTCTCTACTTAAACGTGCGGAGGTCACATGTACACCTATTACTTTTTTATCCATGCCACTTATGGTAGTGTCGCACAGTTGAATGAGATATGGAACGTTTGTTGTCTAACTCCTATGGATCCAATATATCATTTTCTCAGTACCTTGTCAGAAACATTGAAATATTCGCAGTTACAAACAATGCCACAATACACGGCCGGTTTTGTTGAAATGACATTTGTGAGGTTCGAGCGTATGCAATTTATTATTTACAACAGAATTTTATTTACTCGGGGGACCAGTACTGCTGTTGGAGCGCAACTGATGGTGCGAGTTCTCTATTGATTGGAGTTGTCACAACCAATGTTAACAATAATATTTACGGTAAGGTGTTTCATGCTATTGTTGTTCCTCTAGCTAAATTCTGTAGAACTCTTTTTGCTATTCCCATGCCAACGTCCTCTGAGACTGTCATGTTCAAACGGACGTATCAGCCACCCCAGCCAGCTTGCAGGCTGCAGCCATTGCCCACCATAAATTGAATGAATTGGAGATTTTGTGTAAAGTTCCTGGTTTCATGTCCGTGGTGGCTGATACGGAATTTGGAATATGGCAGTCGCAGTGGACCTGATGTTGTTGGCATGGGAGTAGCAAAACGATTCCTAAATAATTCAGCTACATGGTACAGCCTGACAGGGAGGCTTTTCTTGACTACATGTACATGGTAAGCTTTTTGACATCTGTTTGTTTGTTGCTAGTGTAAATTCTATCAAGAAACGCCAGTGTTTGATTCTTTCTCCCTGTAATGTATGCAGCAAGAAATAGCAGAAACTGGTTTGAAGGCGAAAGCAGAGTACTATGCTTCCCACACAGAAGAGCAGAGGTTTGCAACTAGGCTTGAGGACATTATGAGATTCGAGATGAACAATCAAAGGAAGAACCTCATGAGTGCGTTCGACAAACAAATCCGCATAACAGATCCAAGTCTTGGCACGGAATTTCTGGAGCAGGTGAAAGTACATTATGACAAGTATGGCTCCAAGCCAGAAATGACCCAAGAGAAATTGCATCGCCTTTCCATTTCAATGGTGGACAATGCAACCAAAATCAGGTGGTTGGAGATCTGGAATTCGGATCCACTTGTGAGAAACACCAACATGTTCCCAACTCCTGAGAGGGACTCGAAGACACAAGCAATAAAAGTTGTTAGCAACCACACATTCGACCAGTGGCTACACAAAGCAACCTTCTGGAGCCAGGTAAGGTTTTCACAAAACCATTTTCAAATGCTTGTGCACATCCGTACTCTCTCCCAAATTCTTATGATCTTTCTTACTGGAGGCCTAAATCAGGAGATGGAAGTTCGCTGTCTAGAACAACTGCTTCTTCAGGGAGTTTGAGAGAGACAAAGGAATCTCCAGGTCCTACGAATTCAAAAACCAATACAACATCGAGCAAGCAATGAAACGAGTGTTGTACATGTGTGAAGAAACAAATCTGGTTCTAGAAGTGTATGTTTATGTATTCTTGTGTCGTTTTTTCCATGTAGAATTGCGAATTTGAAGGTTTTGAGGGAGCTCTGAGGGCTCTGGACGTGCAGTCGAGCAACATTGCGTTAACGCAAGCTTGTATCCCATTGTTTTGGTTTCACTTTCCTGTACCTGGGTATCCAATGACGTCGTTTTCTGCATGTGAAAGGGCAAAAACTGACAGGCAAATCAACCTTGCGTCAACGCAAGGTTGATGAAGGGCCAAGCTATGTAGGTTTTCCTATGTTCTTGGGCTGTTGTTTGCTGTCGTTTCCAGTTCCAATGCTGCCAGGATGAACATAAAGTCTGTTTGGAGTCTGTTTGAAATGTTGTTTAGAGCTTACACTGTACCAACAAACAGCCTTGCGTTGATGCGACATTGTTTGACGGTATGGATTGCTAGAAATGTCCCGCAGAAATACCCCGATTTCCATACAATTGTAGGAAAGTTAAGGTTATCAAATACCATGGACAGGTGTTTCAGCAGAGGAATTCAACCTCGCGTCAACGCAAGGTTGAATATCCATACCAGCAGATCTTCGGATGGTTGTTTTCAAGCACTGTTTTCCATTTCCTCTGTTAATGAAAACAACCTTGTGTTGACGCAATGTTAAATTCCGCTTGTCAATCACTGTCTCTTTCAATGCAACATTATCATATGTGTATCCGCCAATCTACTTTGCGTCAACGCAAGGTTGATTGGGATTCCATGTTGTGCATGCGATGGTTTAGGATAATGGGCTTTCCCTCTCGTAAGTGCTCGTTGAAAGTACAGTTTTTCACATTTGGTGTTTTCCATTTCAGCTCAAATCAACATTGCGTCAACGCAAGGTTGATTTGGGTTGGCAAAAGTTGGTTTCTCAGTGTTACTGACTTGCATTCCAATACCCTTTTCGTGATGTGTGATCTGTGTCCTGTTCAGATCGAATGACTGTCTGGATTTTGGGTGTGTGTGATTCAGGTACATGTATCATGTCCTCATACCGGGAAAGTACCTTAGCGATGACCCAGACTTCATCTACTCATGGGCTGACCCCTCCAATGACAAGACAATGTACACGACTGGTATTGCCAGAGACTGGAGCAGGGCGCACTTCAAAGACTGTGGGTGGTACCTCGATATGCCAAAACATGACACACCATTCCATGAAGTTGTTTTGAGAAACCATAACGACAACGCCGCGGCACTTGCCTCGCTGGCTGACAAAGACATTCAGGACAAAATCATTGTTGTTCTGGCTTCGAGAGAGCCTGAGAAATCTGCTACTCCAAAACGGAAGGGGAAGATTGTCGGGGATCCGAAGGGGAAAGAGAAGAGTGCAGCTCCGCACGAACAGGGCCCGTCAGAGGTCGCTGAAAGATAGCCTTCTCCAACTAGGAGGGATATGAGAACAGCCAAGGTTGCACATGTCAGTGACATCACGTCACGTCGGACCTGACGCTGACGTGACCAACGTCACGTCAGTTTTGCTGAAAATTCAGTAAAACATGAGTTAGGTAAAAAATATGCCACGTAGGTGGACACGTTGTATTCCAAACGACACCTTGGGAAGTGAATGAATTGTTTTATAAATTACTCCATCCGCCAGTATTTGAGGTAAATTTTAAATCATTATTGTTAAATTGGTGCGACCTCCAAATGGTGGTGGTCGCATAATTTATCTTATAGTTGCGACCACCAGCAGAGGGGTTATCACATCATTTTTGTTTTTTAAAAATAGATGCGACCACCAGCAGTGGTGGTTGCATTTTTTTTTTTTTTTAGACAGTTGCGACCACCGCTACTGGTGGTCGCACAATTTTCATTTTATTTGTAATAGGTGCGACCACCATTAGGGGGGTGGTTGCAACATTTTTCTATTTTTTAATATCTGCGACCACCAGCATGGGGGTGGTCACAGCATTTTTCTGTTCTTTTAATAGGTGCGACCACCAGCAGGGGGGGTGGTCGCAGCATTTTTTTTTCCCCCCCCTTTAAAATAATCTCTGTGACCACGAGCATGGGGTGGTCGCACCATTTTTTATTTTTTTTAATAGGTGCGACCACCAGCAGGGGGTGGTCGCAACAATTTTCTGTTTTTTAATATCTGCGACCACCAGCATGAGGGTGATCGCAGCAGTTTAAAAAAAAAATAACATGCGACTTCCTCGCACCCAATTTAAAAAAAAGAAAAAATGTGCCACCACCCTCTGCTTGTGGTCGCACCCATTTAAAAAATAAGAAAAAATGTGCGACCACCCCCTCCTAGTGGTCACACCTATTTTTATTTTTATTTTTAAATTGTCCGACCAACCGTTGTTGACGGTCGCATGATTGACAATATAAATCACAATATATGAATTTTACTGATAAATAATGAAGTCCACGTAATGAGGCCACATCGGTTGCCACGTCGATTCTCATAGTAAATAGTCAATAGTAAAGTAAAAAAATAAACATATTTATGCACAATAACGTCCGTTTAGGACGTGACGCGACGCACGTCCGTCGCTGATGTCGAACATGACGCTGACGCGTCAACGCCACGTCACGTCCAAATTTGCAACTAAGAGAACAGCAAAGTCGAGGGAGCAGCCTTTCGATGCGAGAGAACATCCATCCAGGGTTTTGGGCCAGTTCCATCGTAAGGTGGTGAATGAAAGTTTTCTGGCAATGATGGAATCCAAGTTGAAACTATGCATAGTTGTTTCATACATGCTCCCAAATCTGGTCTCCAACTGTAGCAATTGTGTTCTGAAGTCGGTGGCCTCTCTCCCCCAACCTTGAACTTCAACATGCACAAACCGATGTTATAGTGTGAGGGAGTCAAGTGGCATCAATCAATAACAACATACCCAAATACCCTTACAGTCACTATATGAACTTTCAAGCAGCCACCATGGGATTGGATCTTGGTGGGTTAAGGACAATATTCATGCAAGTTCCTCAAGGGCTCCATCCAAAGCCACACCACAAGAAACAAACAAACATGTGCAAATTTTTGATGCTGAACAAACTTGTGCACAGGGCTGCCCCTCTAATCAAGCTCATCAGTATTCGCACTCTGATTTCCATCCACTGTCACCAAAGTCAGTCCAATATCACCCCTTCAGTCAAGTGCAATTATGGGCTGACTTCCCACCTATGCCGGGTAGACCCCACTATCAATTCCCGTGGATATGCCACAGGAAATGCACTCAACAGTACATCATGGCCAATACTCTCAGGAAATGGTGGATGATCTGAGTAGCTACACAGATCAATGAATGAAGCAAGACCTTGCATCTTTCCAAGAAAACATCCTTTCACCAGTAATCGCCACAAGAACAAATCCCATCTTCAAAGTGGTGAAAGCGGTTAGCGTCCCGTACAACAATTGCTCGGCCAACAACCTTTGAGATGAATTTGGTGGAGGTGTGGCAGTCACCACACACTCGAAGATTCTTGATGAGACGGAGAGGCGTCCTAGGGGTCGTGCTGATCAGCCCAAAACCAATGGCCAGCTTCTCACTGTGGTGGCAAAGAGAAAATTCCTTTTCCCCCTCCCCCACATCATGCAATACAAAGCGGGTGTCAGGCACATACCCCGCCTCCTTCATCTGCCCAGACAATCTTCTCAGCTCAGCATGGATTTCCTTAATTCTGGGATGCAACTTGTCATCTACAACGAAGGTGTGCACCCTGTTGCCAACCTCAATGCAGCAGCGACCTGGCTCCTTTCTAACCCCTTTGACCTTCATCATTCTTCTCACCTTTGCAGTATCATCCCACCTGCCAGCTGCAGCATAGATGTTTGAGAGCAACACATAAGTCGCGGCATCCTGTTCAGCCCCCGTGAGGATAGATGTTGCTGCACGTTCAGCCATCTCAACATTGCCATGGATTCTGCAGGCACCAAGCAAGGCCTTCCATACCACAGCACCTGGATTTATGGGCATTTTATTAATCAGGTCCACTGCCTCATCCAGTTGTCCCGCACGTCCAAGAAGGTCCACCATGCAGCCAAAGTGCTTTACTGTCGGAGTGACACCATGATCTTGACTCAGGGAATCAAAGTAGTGTCTTCCTTCATTCAGTAGGCCAGCGTGGCTGCATGCAGATAGAACACATATAAAGGTGGCACTGCTCGGCTTCAAGCCGTTCTTTTGCATTCCTTCAAATAGTTGCACGACCTCCCTATGACAACCATGCTGTGCATATCCGGCGATCATCGCACTCCACGACACCACATCTCGTTCAGCCATATTGTCGAACACTCCCTTTGCATCCTCCATGCACCCACATTTGGCATACATGTCCACCAGGGCAGTGTTCAGGATCACATCTGGTACAATTCCAGCTCTGACGATGTCGCCATGCACCTCTTTGCCCTTTTCCAGGGCTGCCAGGCTTGCACACGCACTGCAAACGCACACAAACGTGATGTGGTCGGGCTTCACCCCTTCGCACATCATTTGCTCATACGTCTCCAAAGCCTCCATCCCGCGCCCCTGCTGTGCATACCCTGCAAGCATCGCGTTCCACGACACCACATTTCGTTCAGCCATATTGTCGAACACTCCCTTTGCATCCTGGATGCTCCCACATTTGGCATACATGTCCACGAGGGTATTGTTCAGAATCACATTTGGTACAATTCCAGCTCTGACGATGTCGCCATGCACCTCTTTGCCCTTTTCCAGGGCTGCCAGGCTTGCACACGCATTGCAAACGCACACAAATGTGATGGGGTCGGGCTTCACCCCTTCCCCCATCATTTGCTCATACGTCTCCAAAGCCTCCCTCCCGCGCCCCTGCTGTGCATACCCTGCAAGCATTGCGTTCCACGACACCACATTTCGTTCAGCCATATTGTTGAACACTCCCTTTGCATCCTCGATGCTCCCACATTTGGCATACATGTCCACCAGGGCAGTGTTCAGGATCACATCTGGTACAATTCCAGCTCTGAAGATGTCGCCATGCACCTCTTTGCCCTTTTCCAGGGCTGCCAGGCTTGCACACGCATTGCAAACGCACACAAACGTGATGTGGTCGGGCTTCACTCCTTCCCCCATCATTTGCTCATAGGTCTCCAAAGCATTCCTACCACACCCATGCTTGGTAAATCCTGCCAACATTATATTCCACGTGAACAAAGATCGTTGAGGCATTCTGTTGAACACTTGGTGAGCATCCATGATGCTCCCGCACTTAACATACATGTTGACAAGGGTGTTGAGGAGAAAAACATTTGGCGTGAATCCACTTTGGATAATGTGAGTGTGCACCTGCTTTCCAGCTTCTAGGCCTTTCACCTTGATGCACTTATGCAAGAGACAGACATACATTTCTGAATCTGCTGAAATGCCTCCTTGGTTTAAAGTCTGTAGAGCCTCTTTCAGTCTGCCTGCCTCACAAAGCATCTTCACATGCCCAGAAGTGCCAGAAGAGGCATTGTGGACTCCCTCTCTTGATCCTCTTCCAGAAACTGTGGTCATGGTTGAGATGCCTGATTTTATCAACTGTGCCGCAGCAGCTGCTGCCTTTAGTTGACCATCTACCCATGCAGGTTTCTTGTAGCTATTGATCCACAGGGAATCATAGGTAATCTTGTGCTTGAAATCTGGCCCTCTTGGATGAATCTGTACCCACACTCTACCCCTGCTCCTTCAGCTATCCATGCCTCTGCACAAATCATGCATTCATCCTTGCCTTGCTGCTAGCAGCTGACAAATGACAGCCTAGATTTGTTCTGGGAAACACCCAACGCAACTTATCACACTAGTTCCTAAGCTCAATTGCATGTGCTACTCTCTGTAATCCAACAGGCATTCACCTTTTTGCCTCTTTGCCTCGATTGTCCCACCATTGACTGGGGTCAGAAAAGTATTCATTCCACAGCTTCTCCTCGTCTCTGTTACCTGTTTCTGGATACTTTCCTGTTGTCACATTGGCAGTATCATGTCAAAGTCACTCCAAACTATCAAAGGTTCACTCAACCAGCTAACTTGCAGAATTCAACATGAAAATTTAGGGCCGATTCAAACAGGGTGAAATGTGTTGAAGAAGGTGCCTTCATGAGCAGTGCCTGATTTTATCAATTGTGCCGATGCTGCTGTGGCTTCCAGTTGACCATCTACCCATGCAGGTTTCTTGTAGCTATCCTTCCACAGGGAGTTATAGGTAATCTGGAGCTTGAAATCTGGCCCTCTTGGATGAATCTGGACCCACACTCCATCCCTGCTCCTTCAGCTATCCATGCCTCTGCACAAATCATGCATACATCCTTGCCTTGCTGCTAGCAACAGACAATGACAGCCTAGAATTCTTCCAGCAAACACCCCAACCATACTTGCCACACTAGTTCCTATGCTGACTTGCCTCTGCTTCCAACAGGCATTCACCTTTTTCTCTCCATTGTCCCACCATTGACTGGGGTCGGAGAAGTGTTCATTCCAAAGCTTCTCCTCATCTCTGTCATCTGTTTTTGGATACTTTCCTGCTGCCACATCGGCACTAACTTGTCAAAGTCATTCCAAACCACCACAGATCCACTGAAACATATGGCAAATGAAAGGCTACAACTTGGATGCAGACACCATATTCAATATGCAAATTCAGGGCCGAGTCTGATGAGAGCGCAAAATAGGCTGAAATAGGTCGAAGAAGAAGGTGCCCTCACCACATTGTCCTTGACCTTGTGTCATGACCCATGGAGGATTTGACCGACCATCAACCCAAAAGGACCTCTTGTGTGTGCTGCTTGTGTCTGTAGTCAGGTAATGTCGGATTGGCCTGTGAGAACCACCACGATGCAGATGAGCAGGCAGAGATTGAAACACGGCCTGCTAAGACCAAGCTGACTCTCCCAAGAACCTTGTAAACATCAGGAAGAATACCAAACATGGTACTAACAGGAGCCAAGAGCCCACATTTGCAGGATGGACAAACTTCTTCACATCGTACATTAAGAAAAAGCCACACCTTGCGATTGCGGTTGTACCACCATCGTGAAGGATCTTTAAAAAACTCATGCCAGCTCTGCTCCGTGCTCCAAGGTAGACGTTTGTGATCGAAAATCCGACAGTCAACATTTTGACAAGGTCCTTTACTGAGGGGTGCTAGTGAGCTTTCAACAAGTTGTTTTGGGCTCCATTGAGCTCTACACGATGAGGACCAACGAACTCCAAACTCTGCTCAAGAAACGTGTGCTTTTACCGAACTTTCAACAAGGATATTACTGTGCTCTTCCAAGGTGGCAGGGGTCAGGGGCCCTGCATCTCGCCGTTCTGATGGCGTAGCGGTTAGCGCTTGCATGCAGCCACCAAATGGCCCCACATGCTTGGAGCTCGTGGACTGACGAACATTGGTTGTGAAACGGCTGCTTGAAGGCTTGGGGGTTTAGAGGACCTGTAGATATCAAGGGTCAGCATTTCTATTAACTTAGCAGGAGTGTTGTCTTAGGCCTATTCGAGATCAGCTTAATTATTTTTATCTTGTGTTGACTGCAGTGCGTGCTTTTGGCATAACTTGAATCTGTAAGTTTGTGGGGTTTCCCAGTGAGTGGGGGAAGTTGCTTAAGAACTTGGGGGTCAGGGAAGCCTGTAGGTGACATATTGCTAAGGTTCATCCTGTCTAAGTTGGAGCTGCAGCCTTTCAATATAATGTTACCAGAAAAAAGGGTACTATTGAGGTCTCCCTCCATATATGACCCTAGATAGTTGTTCGTGGAGTCACCAGCTTAGCTGGTTTCAATCTGCTTTGAGTACAGTTATAGACGTGGGTCTATAACGCGATGGGTCTCTGAGAAGATGTTTGTCGCGTCTTGCAGTGAAGCTGGAAGTGGGTCATTTGCCTACATGGCACCTACATGGCACAAGTTTTGGCGTTGGCGCCAACTTCTTGGGCCGGACTAAGAAAAAGTAACCCTCCTAGAATGGAGACCCAACTCTGAGTTCTTGGGCCCAAGAAGTTTGGTATTAAAATAGACTAGGTAGAAGCACTCTTCATGGCGCAGGAAAATGGGTAAATGTAATAACTTTCTGTGCTTTTAACCTATGAGATCATGTAATACCTTAACAGAAAGCTCTTAAGATAACACAACTTTTCTTAGTTGAAAGTTAAACAAGATTTTGACTTTATCTGCTATTAAAAGTGGATAGAAGTAGAGGATGTCAATGTCAGCCTATGGCGCACCTTGTTCCTATCATGACTCATTAGATGTCCTCTAATGAAAATTGCTCCAACTACAAAAAGATGGGCCACATTAAGCGCTTTCCAATGTATTTTTGGTTTTTTTCTTGGTTACCATCTCAGGTAGAAAAGATATTAATGAGATTGCTTGGCCCTAGTGTAAAGCGGCCCTTATTTTTATCTTGCTTTGTCTGCAGTGCGGGCTTTTGGCATGACATGGGCCTGGAATGGGTTGGGATTGATTGATATTTGTGGGGCTTCTCAGCAAGCGGTAGAAGCTGCATTGCGGGGCAGTACTGGCAACCGAACTGGAGGCAAGGGGTTGGTAAGATGATCTTTCCAAAGTATTTATAAACATATTTCAGTGAGGGTAGCAAGCCTTGCGAGCATTTTGCATTCTGTAGTTTGGGTCTGGCATTTATAGCACTGGTAACTGGGTAGTATGCTGCTGGTATGCTTGTGGGCTTTGGGTTGAGAACTTAGTATACTCAATATGCCAATATCATTGGCATCTACCGGTCAACAGCCCTTCGTGTATATTTTCCCATCCTTGGGATTATACAGACCTTCTGCAAAATACACGGGGCGGATTTTCAACAGAAAACCCAGCTGGTGTAATCTTCACCTGGGCTCCCACTTTGAAATATTCTGGTTGCTTGCTTGGGCTGCGTGCACTTGAGCGAGGATTCGCTTCGCTTTTAAGGGCATCATCCATTGTCCCTCTGGAACAATAGTAGAATTACTCTCTTCCCTCCAGTTTATTGTCCCATGGTCCTCAAGTGCAATCACATCTATGATATTGAACAACTTATGAGAAATAAATGGATGAATTTTCAAGTTTATTATGAGCGAAAGCAGATTTCATTATTCACAAAGAGGAGCCATAAGTGACCAGCCACTTGTTTTTCCCTTGGTTTAAAGTGATCGTGATATCCCCATTGTAAGCCTGTTGGGGAAGGTAATAGGAATGAGGTAAGAACCAAGAACTTAATGCGAGCCAGATAGCCTTGGTGGTTATCTTTCCCACCGTTTATGATGCATTTCTGACTGTCACTGCCTTCACTGCCTTCCGGCCACCAAAAAAAACCAGAACAAAACTTTGGTCTGTGTCCCTTTCTCCAAGTAATAAAGAAACTCAAGTCCGGCCAACAACCAAACCAAACAAGCCTCAAACGGCAATTGGCTCTCTTGCTTTGCTTTGGCACAACATAAGAGGAAGGTAAGACTAGGGAGCATGACTCAGCACAACACACCATTCAGCGCCTTGACACGGTGTAAGGTACTTTGACCACATTTTCTCCATTGACTTGCATGTCACCTGCATGTCTCCGCAAGGTGCAAGGTCTCTCTCTACAAGAGAGCCAAACAACATCTATGGACCTTATTTATTACGATCTCTGCCAACCCTCTGTACAATCTCCTGATCCATGGCTTTGAACACCACCACAATTGGCATTTGTGCCCACCTCTACAACCACACACTTGGGAGAGATGAGAGACATGCTAGCAGTGAAGGAGTTTGCCAGAGTCCCTGACAAGGTGATCAATGATTTTTTTTCAGACAGATTCCAATCCACTACGTAGGCAAGGAAAAACTACCAAGTCCCAGAGCCCTCTACATGCGACCCAGCAACCCTAACCAACTTTAATAACCTTATCTATTGAACCCAACTGAATCTGTTGTATGATATGTAAGAATTATGGGATGGCTTCCTCTGTTTCAAAGACAGGTGACTTCTTAGAGTTGAAAGCAGAGATTTCTCACAATCTAGCACTTCAGCACCTTGGCACTTGCAGGTTGACCATGCACACCCCCCAAAGAATAGCTGGATTTGGAATATATTTTTGCTTTGGTGTGTTTTCTGTGGGGTTAGTGCAAAGGTTTGAAGAGTTGTGGGCGGATCATGGCGTATCACCTATGCCTGCTGTTGGCAGGGTGAGCGGAAGAGAGGGACTACTTGGTGCTAACAAATTGTCTTAAGAAAAAGAATGCCCTTGGCAGATCCCTAACTCAGATCCCCAGCCACACTCCTAGGAGAATCCCTTCTTTGCAGATTATGGAAGACAAGGATGTCATTGTCTGCCTGGCACTACGGACCTCCACCGTCAATATTTTGTGTTGTCAATTATTGTGATTCAACTGGGTCTTCCAATATTCAAATACCTCCTCCCCTACCAATCAAGGTTGAAGCAAGACACTAACCATGTAGAGTTCGCCCTCCACAGCTAGATTATAAGCTGTTAATTGAAGTCTGATGGAGATGCAATCAATCCATGCCGAATCAGAGATCTGCGGACTGAAAACATTCAAGATTAAATCAGAAACCACACCAGGAGCACAGGCAAATGGATGACAACCTTCGCTTATAGAACACACCATCTTGTTACAATTTTGTACAAATGTAAAAGTACAGATACCATCAAACAATTGGTAACATATACCTGATTAAGACCATCTCCACCGTAGATTAGGGGCGGAAATGACATGCCCTGAAGCCCATGCCTTGGCCGTCTATGCCTTGTAGTCCTGATCAGACCCACTTCGTAACATGCTGCGTGTCCCTGAAGAAACCATCTGTACAATATGATTACAGTATAAAAAGGAAAGTGTCCAGCTCCAATCTAGTGCAAAAACGTGCTTGAAATTCACAGCCTTTCAAAGCGATTCACAGCATCAAACACACACTCAGCTAACTAGTCTTTCCGTCCTAACAGATGACACCTTTACACCTGATCCCACTCACATTTCTTGGTGGCCCTCTGGCTGCCATATGGAGTATGGCAGTAATTTGCTGAATTCAACTCACATGTTAGGATTTTCCACATAAGTTGGACGTATTTACTTTGGCTCACCTTCCCAAACTTGATCTTCTATACTAGGTGATAGTTGCACACGATAGAAGAAAGAGAATAGAGACTTACTTATAAAGTGGGCCATCACTGTGCACTTCTTCTCCTGCAGTGGGAGTGGGGGCATGTGCACAGCCTTCTTATTATGGCAGGCAGCCAGAATCCTCCAGACCTTTCTGACCCTCATGCTTGAAAAAGAGCACTTCCTTTCATGCATGTTACTTGGTTTACCAGTAATCCCCACAAGAACAAACTCCATCTTCGAAATGGTGAAACCGGTTGGCATCCCGTACAACAATTGATCGCCCAACAATCTTTGAAATGAGCTTGGTGGCCGTGTGGCACTCACAACACACCCGTAGGTTCTTGATGATGCGAAGAGGCGTCCCAGGGGGTGTACTTATGAGCCCAAAAGCCATGGCCAGTTTCTCACTGTGGTGACAAAGAGACAATTCCTTTTGCTCCTCCTCCATCTCATGCAATACAAAGCGCGTGTCAGCCACATACCCAGAATCTTTCATCTGACCAGACAATCTCTTCAGCTTGGCATGGATTTCCTCAATTTGTGGGTGCAACTTGTCTCCTACAAGGAAGGTATGCACTTGGTCATCGACTACAATCCAGCTGCGCCCTGGCACCTTTCTGACACCTCTTTCCTTCATCATTTTTCTGACCTCTGCTTGATCATCCCACCTGCCAGCCGCAGCATAGATGTTTGATAGCAGCACATATGTTGCAGCGTCCTGTGGATCCAGTTTGAGAAGGCATTTTACTGCACGTTCTGCTAGCTCCACATTGCCGTGAATTCTGCAGGCACCAACCAAGGCCCGCCACATTGAACAACCTGGTTGCATTGGCATTTTGTTAATCAAGTCCTCTGCCTCATCCAATCGCCCCGCACGACCGAGAAGGTCCACCATGCAGCCAAAATGCTCTCTTGTATGAGTGAGGCCATGATCTTGACTCATGGAATCAAAGTAGTGAAGGCCTTCATCCACTAAGCCTGCATGACCGCATGCAGAGAGAAGGCATGTAAAGGTGATATTGTCTGGCGTCAAGCCTTCCCGTTGCATTTGTTGAAATAGTTGCAGGGTTTCCATACCACACCCATGCTGACCATACCCTGCAATCATAGTGTTCCAGGTGACCACATCTCGTTGAGCCATATTGTCAAACACTTGACGTGCATCCGTCATGCTCCCACATTTGGCATACATGTCCACCAGGGCCGTGTCCAGAACAATATCAGCCACAATTCCAGCTTTGACAATGTCAGCATGAACCTCTATGCCCTTTTCCAGTGCTGCCAGACTGGCACATGCATGGAGAATGGAAATGAATGTGACCTTGTTGGGTGTCACCCCTGCCTGTCTCATTTGCTCATAGACCTCAAAAGCTTCCCTACCACGCCCATGCTGAGCATATCCAGCGATCATCGCACTCCATGAGACCACATTTCGTTGAGCCATATTGTCGAATACTTGACGCGCATCCTTTATACTCCCACATTTTGCATACATGTCAACAAGGGTATTCTCCAGATTTATATATGGGGCTATTCCAGCTCTGATGATGTCAGCGTGGACCTCCTTACCCTTATCCAGGGCACCTAGGCTGGCACAAGCATTGAGAACGCAAATGAACGTGACCTTGTTAGGTGTTACGCCTGCCCTTCTCATTTCCACATAAATCTCCAAAGCTTCCCCGCCAAAACCATGTCGAGCATACCCTGAAATCATTGCACTCCATGAGACCACATTTCGTTGAGTCATGTCGTCGAACACCCGCCGAGCATCCTTTATGCTCCCACATTTGGCATACATGTCCACAAGGGCAGTCTGCACAATGATATCTGGCGCAATTCTAGCTTTACTAATGTAAGCATGGACCTCTATGCCCTTTTCCAGTGCTGCCAGGCTAGCACATGCACTGAGAACACAAATGAATGTAATTTTGTTGGGCGTCACCCCTTCCTCTGACATTTGTTCATATATCTCAAAAGCCTCCCTACCACACTCATGCTGAGCGTACCCAGCAATCATTGTATTCCATGAGACGACACTTCGTTGAGCCATATTATCAAACACTTGACGAGCATCCTTTGTACTCCCACACTTGGCATACATGTCAACAAGGGCATTCTCCAAATTTATATGTGACACAATTCCAGCTCTGATGATGTCCGCATGTACCTCTTTGCCCTTTTCCAGGACTCCTATGCTGGCACAAGCCTTGAGAACACTAATAAACGTGACGTTGTTAGGCATCACCCCTTCCCTTATCATTTGCTGGTAGAGCTTGAAAGCTTCCCTACCACACCCATGCTTTGCATATCCTGCTATCATGATATTCCATGTAAACATATCTCGTTCAGGCATTTTGTCAAACACTTGCCGTGCATCCATCACACTCCCACACTTGGCGTACATATTCACCAGGGTGTTGAATAGAAAGATCTTTGGCTTGAATCCACTTTGAATAATGTGGGCATGCACCTGCTGTCCCTCTGCTAAGCCTTTCATCTTGACACACTGCTGCAGGAGAGAGACATAAGTGGGGGAGTCTGCTGAAATGCACTGCTGGTTCAAAAGGTGCAGTGCATGTTTGAGTTGTCCTGCCTTACACAATGTCCTTACAGCCCCACATGTGCCAGAAGAACTCCTGTTGACTCCCTCTCTTGGTCCTCTTTCAAAAGCAGTGGATGTGATAGTGGCGACTGACCCAGAAAATTGTGCCTGATTCAACCCTGCCATCCTGTATGATTCAAAATTGTTTCGTTACAAGCCCTTACACTAAAACTCACATACGATCTCCAAATTATCTCCTACAGAAAAATCTATGAATGGGGATAGGCTCCTTTCTACAGATTAACAGGGATTCTCTGTTGGTTACCTTTCAAGATTAGAGCATGAGGATGTCCGCCCAAAAGTTATAACACCTCAGACACCAGCTACCATACCATTGCTGTAGCTTTCTGTAGTGACTAACAAAAAACACGTCCGGGGATTCTGTTTGCCTTCACCCTGATAATAAGGTAACAAAATGTTGAACACTTCCCCCCCCCCGCGCGGTAACCTCAGAATGACCGTTTCTAATCCATTTCGATCTAGAGGGACACTTCTCTCCTGTACAACGAGCCTTGCTCCTTGGGGCAGTGCTTCATCTCTCCACTCAGGAGGGCATACTGACTACTTTACGCCCACCAGAAAATTGCAGGAATATCAGTGTTTATGAATACCCTCGCATTGACCTCATAAGGGGTAAAAGATGAGATAGACTCTAGCACTCTAGCTTGGAACAGCCTCGACACATGGGAATGTCTTTGTGCAGGCAGTTGTAGGGAATTAAGTGTTGGTTAACGCACCGGTATTGCCTTCATACTGGAAGTCATTAAGGTTGATCCAGCACTGCTCCAGTAGCCCTATAACATGCAGGGGAGGCAAGACAGGGAGCATGCTTCCTGTCGGAGCTTAGATGCTTCTGCCTCTCCAACAATTTCTCGCTGCTGATTAGTGAATGATTTAGGGTTTTAGTAAAACCCTGATTGATTAGTGGCAGTACTAAGATAGACACAGAGACCGTTTACTTCAAAAGTGGGCAGGAGATTGTATTGGGCACTCCGGTCAACGACGCTCTCAATTGGGCGGTCCGACACCCAGCTTGTCACGCTTGAGACGAGAGTGTACGTTACAAGTGTTTGTGTTGCGGAACGAGGCTTAGCTATTCTAGTTTATCATTTAGCACTGCAGGGCAAAGGGGGAGACAAGGGGAAGGAAGCTCGTATGCAAGAGTTTTAGGTCAGGTGTTTGTGTGAGAGACAGGGGTTCTAACAATCCTGCTTCTGTTTGGAGAACGGAAGTGGCACAGGGGGCATAGAGAGGAAAGTTCGGGCTGCAACTTTGCAATGGAGGCCGTCGACACAGTGGTGAGGCCCATAAAGGAGTTTGCAAAGGACAGCATCCGCCTCGTCAAGCGATGCCATAAGCCCGATCGTCGGGGTATTACTCACCTTCCCTCCTCTTCTCCCCTTCGACCCTCGTTGTTCATCCAAGTGTTAAGCGTCCCGTCTGGTTCCTCTGCCTAATGTCAGCTCCTATTACTACGATTTAACTTTTGAGACACAGATGAAGTCTCAATTGACAATGTCACGAGGTCTTCCGGGTCTGTGTGCGAGTGCTCTGGCAACTTTGGCCGGAGTTTGATCTCCCGGTGCGTGGCTAGTGACTACCTCTGAACTGGCTTCAGGACTGGTAGAGTCCACTTTGAACAAGGCCGTAGCCCTCTTCAAAGGGAACAGACAAGGAGTGTATCTGGCTCTGTTTCTTTGCAGCGATCTTTATTAGCTCTTCAGCCATTCTTTCATTTGGTTGAATGCTACACCGATCTTGCAGCATAGGTGTTATGGTCGAGCTTCAGTGAGGCCTGTGTCTGTCACCTAGTTTTGTCTTGTCTGCAAAAAGATGCCTAGTTTAGGTGGCCAAGTAGCTGGAAGTCAACAGCTAACATTTAACAATAGTCACAACTGCCAAGCAAGCATTTTTTGACCATATCATCAACAGAACTGTTAAGATTTGGTACTGCAGCTCCCAACTGTTGCTAATTGTAGACCTGTTAAGACTTGAGCAATTTTTGCGAGAAGTAGTGCACTCACAGGTAGGTACCTTCCGGCCTACCAACTCCTGCTGCGCAGGTACAACATTTCAGTGTGTGCAATTACTTGTGCACAAAATGCCATGGCAGGAGGTGTTGTCAAAATATAAGACCAAACACCCATAGGATTACTTAATGTAATTGAGTAATCCAATGTAATTACATTAATGTTACATTAATGTAATTGACCTGTGCAGCCAACTTAGCAATTCATGCTAAGCTACTAACTGGCAGGTGTGACCAGGGCCCTACTAGAAGGATACCAATGTATGGAACAGGTAATGTCTTGTGTTGTGAAGATTGAGTTGGTGTTTGAACGTGTTGCAGAGTTTTCAAAGGTGGCCATAAGAACAGCCCTTGGATTTGTTGTGATGGGCTTCATTGGGTTTTTCGTCAAATTGATTTTCATACCCATCAACAACATCATTGTTGGATCAGGATAGGTGAGGTATTATCAACTCTTCTCCTCGATACTAAGATAAATATCAACTCTTATTTGTACAGTTCATCACAAGGGTGTCTCTTGGATTGTGATGCCCCATGCCTGGAGGTTTCACAGATAGAAAAGTTGAGTTGTGACATGGAGATCTTTTGAATGTGTTCAGTCTACACATTGTCATAGATACCAGTGAAGTGTTGCAAAGGATCTTGGGAGAAGTGATAATCTGATGAGGGATTGGATATGAGATGCAAGCATTGGGCTCTTTGAATATCTCCAAATGTCAAACCAGCTAGGGACATGACCTGGGGGAGATGAAAAGTCCAAACCTTTGGTGGCTGGTGAAGAGATGATATGCACACTGTGTTCCTATGTGCTTACTCAACCCTTGTGGCATCCTCTGCAAAATTTGGATGGAGAAGGTGAGCAGACAGAGTAATTGTCAGATGTACCTGGAAGCAACTAGGGTTTGGAGTGTTGGTAACAAGTAGGTGAGTGTGGAAGTGAGTGACAAATCAAGCCTTGCCATTTCTTTGTATGTATGCAGGGGCACAATGTGGTCATATATGGCTGGCAGATCAATGACAGCCATCTAATTTTTTGCTGTGTACTAGTAGGGAGAGTTCATTTTCGCCAGTTCAAGTGTTTGCTCAAACTCTGGAACAGGCTTGCCATTTTGAAGGGTTGTGCTTGCACAGTGGGAGCAAGAGAAGGGAGTATGGTTCCTATCTGCACTTAGTATGCTGAGTTAGTGGAACTGCCCCTCTTGTAACAAAAGAGAGTGTGCCTTGTTGGAACTGCCAAGAAAGGCAGGTATCAGTAATTGTCCATTTGTGGAAAGGTAGTTTTAAACCTCATATCACGGGGTGGGTGGCTGCGAATGATGGGAAACATGTTTCCATGGCTTCCCACATTACATCAATTGTGAGATGATGCTTTGAGGCTGCTTCAGCTCTTAATGTCCACATGTGTGTTGTCCTTACTAAGTTATAACCAGCACAGCGAAGAATTGTGTGTGCAGATCTCCAAAAAATCTGCCATGTATTAGTTTGTTTCTGTCGAGTTGAGAATGTGGGCCTTGTTGCCTGGTAAATGAAGCCAGACACTTCCATTTTGTTAGCTATGATTTTCCAGATCAGCTCTACCACAGTCTCTTGACACAACAGCCCCTAGAAAGGTCAGCACCATAGGGACTGTCTTCTGGGAATTGTATAATCACAGAGACCATGGTATATATATGGTACCTGTCAAAGGAACATGCATAATGGATTGCTATTTTTGTAAATCTACACAATGTCCCACTCGCATAGGATTGAAACAGTGATATTACAACACTCCCATCCCATCTGATGAGAGCCGGATTGTACAATCATCATATCTCTGCAGCTCATCGGTTTAAGGAGGGCTCTAGTTTCAACTTGATCTGGAAGTCTGCTCGAACTCTGCTAGACCCCTCGGGGCACTTCTCCCTTGGTATCGTTACTAAATATTTAACCCGCATTTGCAAACTCTTACCCAGTTATACAATTTAGCTGAATGAGCACTTTTTATTAATAGACGTCCGATACAATCGTTAATCTCAAAACTGGTAATCTAAGAACTAGTAAATTATTTCAAAGGGGAGGGATCCTGGCTGACCCTTGACCGCAATACCACCTCATGTGGATGCAACACTAAAGCTGCACGGTACACGAGCTTATTGTCCAATCTTTCCGCCATTACTCGCTTTCAGAGACATACAGATCTATAGAGAAGAAAAGCTTGCTTGTTGGACATTGCGACTGTTGAGATAAACTGTACTAGTTAGGACTGCAAGAAGGTCGCAATGCGCGATCCACCTGACCTTATTTGTTCGTCTGCTCAAGAGACAGTAGGCTTAGTATCCATGTCCTTCGCTGTGTTGAGGACCCCACAGGAAATAAGCGGTCCACTCGTTTATATCGTACCCTGTGCCGCGTACGATGGTTTCGGTAACGATATAGCCCTTGACCAGGTTCAGGAAGTCGCCGGTGCCACCATTGATGGCCAGAGTGCTTGATTTAGCAAAGACATCGATGATACCTTGGATGTTGAACGTCCCATTGTAGGGGGTGGTGAATTTAGCAGTGGCGACTATCAAGACTCTGAAGGTGGCGGACTGGAAGTGATACGTTGAGGTCCCAACCATTACACCGTACAATGTGGAATTCACGTCTTGTGTCGCAGTCGCATACTCTTCAAACACAGACAATCTTCCTAAGGTTGAATTTGTAAGCTCCACAATGCTGTCATTCAATTCCAACCCATAAAATTCTTTCTGGTACCAAGTGAGATTCGTGGTCTTGAAGGCGGATTCAAATTCATGTTGGCCCATCACAGGCGTACCCAGCATCAAAATCGCCAGAAATCCCACTACCACAAGAGGCCCCATGGCTTCCTGCAGTTTGGCCATCGCCCAACGTGCCCAAAGTGGATGCCCCTCGCACACTTACTCTACTCCTCTCTTTCTCCCTCCTCCTTAGATCAATTGAGCTGCTGTACTTGGATCATTCAGAGAAAAAATCGCCCTCTCTCTCTATATATTCTACCTCCCAAGCCTCTCGCTCTTAGGACTGTAGATCTCTTTCAAGTTTAATCAACTCGCAGGTATGTAGAGTACAGATTGCATGAAGAAGAAGGGAAGGCCCTTTTATGCAACGGCGAGCGATCGTGTATATTCGCTTATTCAATCTATCCGAATCTATTCATATATTCATTCACTTGTATTCACTTCAACATTCACTTCAATTATATTCGGATATATTCATTTTGTGATCATTAGTTTTAGTTGCCTAATTTGAAAAAATTACACATCCAAGATGCCTAATTTTAAGAAAATCTCAAAAGTGCCTAACTGCCAAATGGCCCCAAAAATAATTAGTAGGCAGGCAAGTGCCTAACCAGATATCCCACTACGGTATACGCTTACCGTATCTCCGGGAGTGACTTTTTTCGCACAGTGTCTGCAGCATTTTCTCTCTCGTGTCGTAACGTCGTGACCGCAACCATTTTGACTTGCACTCTCGGTCAACTTGATGATCCCATCTCCGTGATCCTTTGCGCAATATAACAGCGATGAGTCATACGCAAAGAGTTTTTTTTTCTCATGAATTAAAGGGTAGTTGCAACTAAGAGTGGACCAAAAAGTTGAAGATGTGGCCTACATAAAAGTACATAAGATAAAAATAACAAAAATCGTGAAAAAAAACCAAAACATGGATTCACTTGCACTATATCATGTGGAACGTCTATTGTTGGGATACTGTCATTTCAAATGGGAAAAAAAAAGATGTTATGGAGGATATATGCCGTCACGTGTCGTCGATGACGTAATCCAAACTTAACCATAATCACAAAAGTACATGTTTTTGAAAATTTGACCTTGGGCCATCCTTCATCTATAATAAATAGTTGTATTTAATGAAGACAACTCATGGGGTGTTTTGGTTTTCATATTGTAAAGGACTTTATGAAAATGGCTGTTATTGATAGGTTGATAAAGTACATAAAATTTAGTTTAATGAGTAAAAATGTTAAAAAACTCTCACACTAGATTCTTTATCATAATAGCAAGGGAGGGCCAAGTCCCTTATTCCAATTATGTTACAAAATCTAACATATAATGAGTCCATAACAAGTTTTGTATGGACTGTAACAAAAGCTTATGGACTTTTCATAAAGTCCATCACTTCTAGAGATAACGGTTTTTGGGGGCAAGTCCGAGAAGGTAGATACTACATGTAGATAGGTACAATGTTGTGAGTCCCTTTTAAGAAATTTCATAGAAATATAAGATTGTAGATCAAAACCAACAATCTATGTACAGGAAAATTGACGCATTTACGTCATAAAATGGACACTGTAGGTTGCAATCACCCTAAAAGGGAAACACCCCGAGCGACCACTCACAAATCAGGCTGCCCCTTCCTTACTCATAGTGAGAGGAGAAATTTTGGCCTCTCTGTCAACCTAACCCCGCCATGACCGAGTCCGAAGTTGTTAACCTTCGAAATTCTTGTATAGTACACAAGTTTATGATGACATCGTGATCGAGAAGAATTTGAAGAGTGTGAGGAGGGTTACCGGGGGTGCATGCATGTACGTTGAATAGTGTTGTACAGCGGCGGTGTCCAGCACAGTTTACCGAATTCCAGTACCGTAGTATTTGTTTAGTATTTTCAGTAATCAGTAATGTTTGTATTAGTATTATGATGGTTGGTGGGCGTTCCTTGAAAAAAAAATCACGTTGCACGTATAGATGCTTGATGGGCTTTCGTTGAAAAAAAACCACGTTGCACGTATAGATGGAGGAAAGCAGCTTCTGTATATAAAATTAAAAGTGGGTGAAACACCAATACAAAGTTGTACTATGTACAACAAAAAAAAACACTTGGATAATCTAATACGCTTCGTGCAACAAGCGAGTCTTGACCTTCAAATTCTACGCAACAATGTTGGGTACTTATTTGATAGTGACATAGGTACTCATGTACAGAAAATATATACATGGGTTCTTTCAAAGGGGCTGAGTAATGTTTTGAGTTGGCCATGATGATCAAAGCCTGCCATGTACAATGTACTTTTCCTGGATTGTGAATTGGTTATCTTAGGTCTATGCACATCTCTTGCTTCTAGACCGTGACAAATGAACCATACCAGCGCTTGCAAACAACCGGCCATAAACAGGCGTCAGATTGGGAGGCCCCACTATTATACCTACTATGGGTGTGTTGTGAGCAGTGTGGATCAAGTCTCTCAAGTGATATATACCTAGTGGTTTTTGCTCAGTTTTTGGAAACATGGGGACAACAACCGTCATAACTGGTTGCCGTGAACGCCATCAACAAGCTTAAATAAGCGTCCAAGTTGCTGTCCTCTGATCTCCCACTGCACGTTGGAAGTGTGCTTGCCTACTTACATATGATATGAAACCATGAATTGCACTATGTAGTCTCAATTATCCTTGTCTGATTGGGTAGGTCTACGTCCATATTTCAACCCTACAAGTCAGCTGTCCCTTCCATAAACAGCCCGTAATTGATTTTGCTTACTGATTCTGTCGAATTTGAAGATGGCCAGCTCAATCCACTCTGATTTGGGGTGGGCCTCGTTGCCGCTATTGTGGGTCAGGGGCAGCGAGTACACCTGCGCGCCATTGAGGTGGGTTGAGAGGCAGGCTCCAACTTAAGCGAACTAACGAACTCGACACTATGTACAATGAATCCCAACCTCTCGACAATATCAACAATATAAACTCTAAATGTTGTTGCCCACATTGGCAGGCAGCTTCAAGACATTTTTCTGCATCCCTTTTTTCTTGTCTATGTAAGTGATGACAGTGAATCTGCGAGTACATCCATGAATGGATTAGTACCAAAAAGTATTCAAATTTTGCTAGTATGCTCTACATACCCTTTGATAGGTCCTACACAAGTATGGGATCAATCGAAATTGATTGTCAAAAGGACGAACTAATGGTTCCCCATCCAAATGGTTTTTGCTTGGTTTCAAACTTTGCTAGTATGTTCTACATACCATCTGACAGGTCTTAGACAAGTATGACATGAATCAAAATTGATTGAAATGGCAAACAAATGCTTTCTCATCCAGCTCCCCTAGCAGAAGCTAAGCAGGAGGTTTCTCAAGTGGCGTGAGGGTCCTTGCTAGGCTTGCTAGGAATAATCTTCGAGTTCTGGAAGTTACCCATAGATCTCTAAGTTTCTTCACACGCACGGGCGGGGTGCCCCACGGGATGGGACGATGGGACCTATTGTCCGATCCGGCAAAAACGGGCGGAACCTGTACGTTGCGATTACAGATGAGATGGTCCGGGCTGTTTCGCAACAAACAAGGTACCGAGACTTCCTGAGGGGACGGGGAGCTGGCAAAGGTCCAGACATGCAGTTTTGGCAAACAAGAATTCATCACACATTCCACAAGATTGCGGCCAACTCTAGCTGGCTTCAAGCAGGGACATTAAGAGGGACATCTCTGCAAAAAGGTGAGAGCAATAGAATTCCAGAAAAATGCGTTTGTTGTACCACCTGCTTCTGCCATATGTTTCCCCTTGAAGAACAATGCTTAAGACCACCAGCTCTGATATCCAATAGCCACCAGAATGTTGCACTCCCTGAGACCACATTTCGCTGAAACATTTTGTCAAACACTTGAGGTGCATCCGTCTTGCTCCCACATTTGACATACATGTCCGCAAGGGCAGTCTCCACATATATATTCGGCACGATTCCAGATTTAATGATGTTAGCATGAATCTGCTTACCTCTCTTCCAAGACTCCTAGGCGGCCACAAGCATTGAGCACACAAATAAATGTGACCTTGGTAGCCATCACCCCTCACAAGCTCTCTGGCTATGGCATTCTGTCTGCCACTCACAAGGTTTTCCCAGTTCTGATGGATAAACCAAATTGATGTGCCAATGTCGGCCCAGTGCCCACAGGTTATGAGTTTGGAATAGCAGCACAATCCACTATATTGATGAGTTAGCATGTGGTCTTGGACTTTTTAGTGCGACTATTTCAAGCTTATATTTAAGTGAGTGGGTCCATTGTTACATTCTATGGTATACAAGAAATCTCCGCGCCCGCTGTATATTTGATGAGCGCATGCTCATGGACAGAATGGGCAGGTGAGCATAGTGGAATATTCTGGAAAATACTCCCATAATATCCTGGGATAATGCCATTACAAAACAAAATCTGCTCACAACAGTTAAAAAAAACATTTTCACAAAGCTATTTTTATGATATCCTATTGGATAAAAAGGAACCATGGTTGGATAATAATCATCATACTGATGATGGTCGTCAAAATGGTGGAATAATCTCGCCATGGAAATGTGCAAGTGGGGTAACTAATTTCTGAAAGTTTGACAATTGAACGTTGTCTTGTGACTTGTCCAAGGGCAGTCAAACAGAAAAGCTGCCAATATCAGATGTGTAAATGTTTAACATTTGCATTGATTTGATGACTGAAGGGAAGAAAACCTGGATGGTCATGTGTGCAGCTCTACCCCAGGCTTCACAACGCAAGCATCACAGGTCCTCAAGACATTTGACAATTCCTAGGCCAATGGCGACTACATTGCCACCAACATTTCTGAGTCACTCGTTCCATGGAAAAATGCAATCCTTCATGAATGGAGCTTCTTTTTTTTTTTTTTTTCCTTAAACAGGGCAAGGGCACTGGAAATGAATCAAGAGGACATGGAAAAATTAACCATGTGGGGCCATGAAGGCTTACAATGGGATACCACCCTGAACCTTCTTTTGTTGAGAGTGAGGAAGGGGATTTTAATTGGTGTGACTCTAGATCTAAGGACTCTTAAAATAAAGGACCTCACGTTAACATCTATGTTCAGGTCGCGTCCCTTTAGGGGTTAATGTTGAGGTCATTCATTATAAATCACTTCAGAGACCTAAAAAATGACCTGAATGTAGTTTCTCTCACTTTTGTGGTGACTTCTCGATTCTCGACCTCCTTCTTCGTCTTGGTCTGCTCTACGGGCTGCGCAGCTGCTTACTTGTCTCATTTCTGGACACCCTCCTACAGAATTTCAAACTTTTCAGCTGGGGGTTGCTTTGTCTGTCTTTACAGAGAGGTCAGGAAAAAATAAAAAATAAAAAATAAAAAATTGGGCAGACCCAAAATACTATCATAAAAAATACTATCAGAAATATATAAAAGCAAATTACTAAATTCAGGGTCCGAGTTTTTCTTACCTTGTGTGCTACTCGGTCTGCCCACTGTTTTGTGTTGCACCACCCGGTGAAACATAGGCTGCAACCCGGGGTCTGCATGGCCCATAGATGCTTGACTGCGAGTGTTCATCGGAAGACTAGGTCCAAGATCCCTTGGGACTCGGGAGGGACCGCCAAAGTAGGGACTAATAAACCGGCCCTAACTATAACCCTCACCAGTTAGGGCCGGTTAGGGCTAAGTTAAGGGTTAAGATAATACTTATTAGTGAACAATAGAGACAGTGCCCTCAAGAAACGGAGAGCAGGAAGATGGAGGAGGAGAGGGGAGAAGGAATAAGGCAGCCATGGCGATGGTTGCAGAGCGATCCAGGCCGTGGTTGGTGTGGCTGCAGTGAGAGAGAAGGGAGGGGATGTGAGGAGGTAATGGTTTGTCGCAAATGATGAAGTTTTCTTTCAGGAAATCTGCGTCCAAGTCCAAGCGAGAGAGTAGGCAGGGGGGAGAGGGGGCAAGTTCGTCGGGGCGGGGAGTGAAGGCGAGCCTGCAGTTGAGGTTGCTGTCGGGGTTGAAGTGGGAGGCCAATGCTCCCAAGGCGGTCACGGTCGGACGGGGCGAGAAAGCGGAGAAAGGTGTTGTGAAGGTTCGGCCCTCAAATGTGACGCCTCTCTGGCCAGATCTGGACACTCTTCAAGGATGTACGGATTTTCTGAAGTCCAGTGGTTTGAACGTGCATGCTTTGGGGCATGCTGCATCCATGGTGGATCATTTCAAGGGATCGTATCAGATGGGAGACTCGTCGCTTCCTGACGAACTGCGGCTGGAGGCTTGGAAGGGGACGTTACGCCGGATTGTGAAGACGCTGGTGGATCAGCTTCTGGTATGCAATCCTAGACTCGAGTGTTGTGTGGAAAATGAGGAGCAAATGAAACAGCTGTGGAGCGCATGCGAGGCCTGGGTGCTTGGAGCTGCGTATGACAAGATCATGGGGGCATGCAAGCAAATGTTTGGCCAAAGTGACAAACTGCTGGATCAGACCCTCGGGAAACTCGACAATGTCGATCCTTTAGTTCTCGGCGTGAGAGGAGAATTCAAGGACTTCGTGTTGGGAGATGCACTTTTGCAGTTCCGCTCGATTAACAGGCTTCGGACGCCTCGGGAAAAAGCTGTCTGTTTGCGCAAGACTATCAATTGCATAATGGAGGGCATTCAGAGTGTGATCACTTCTTGCAAGGGAACGGCGGCAGATACAGATGGATTGCTGCCATGTACAGATGACCTTCTTTCTTTCATGCTACTCCTCATGGCCAGAGCAAGAGTGACGAATTTGCAGGCGAATGCATGCTACATGGAGAACTTTCTCTCTCTGCGTAGTCAAGAAGGGGAGGGAGGGGAGCTTTCTTACCATGTCACCAATTTTGTGGCTGCATGCAATTATCTGAATTCTGACGAGATCCAGAAACTGGTGGCGGGCCTGGCTGCATCTCCGATCCCTCAATCTAGTTCTCCTATCTCCAAAACTGCCTCGCCATCTGGACGAAGTGCATCTCCTGAAGGCGGTAGATACAGTTCTGTCGATTCCCCACCTGTCAGGCCAACAGGCAGAAGCTCAACTCTTCTTGATGAATTCCAGCATGTAAATATGAATGGCTCCTCCTCGGCAGCCTACAGCAGAAGCTACAGTTCTGAACCAAGTGTGCACACCATGAGCACTGGTGACATTCTCTCCATGAACCTGTTTGGACGTGATTTGACTGATAGTTATCCCTCGGAGATAGGGATTAAGGGGACAATTAAGGGGGATGTCCGAGCAGTTCCCGTAAGGAGGACTGTTTCAGATAAGACTTTGGGTTCTGGTAGGAGGGAAGAGATTGGCAAAGGTAGTTTTAGAGGGCATCTGGATTCTTTATGGCCTGCTGATGGGAAGCCTGGGATTGCCTTTCCAGGAGGTTCCCCAGAGTTTATTCTGGCCCCCACTTACCAATGAATCCAAACTTCAATTGTAAAACCTCTCCTTGCGGTCAGGTTTTGTTTTGTTGCTTGGAGACGCACAGTGAGTCACTTTGGTTTGACTAACTCGCTGGCCCATTCAGTCTATATGGAGCCCATTCTGCAAGAGTGAGCATGATCTTTTGGGGGAAGTAAAGCAGGAAATGGGAGATTTCACAAGAGATCTGAGGATTGATGTATACATTTTGCCCTTGTTGTGCAGGCTACTTCTGTTCTGAAATGTAGCTGGAACTTGTAAAGTCATCCTATTTAGTGGAGTCACACTAAGATCATTTCAGGGTTCTCTGGCCCAGCCTGTCTTGGTAATCATTTGCTTTTGTGATTTGTTCCACATGTCCGTCAGGGTTCCAAAATTTGGAACTTCAAAATAGGGTCTTGGTAATCATTTGCTTTTGTGATTTGTTCCACGTCCGTCAGGGTTCCAAAATTTGGAACTTCAAAATTTTTTTTTTCTGTTCTCCATCCACACTGGCCTAGAGCCCAGAGGCTGATCACATAAAACTCATAACTAGGTCTGTCATTGTAAACTCTGTTATTCTTTTCAAGTTAAATGAAACTGTCTTGGTGATCACCCTTGGGAGAGATAGCCCATCCCAATTCTCTTGAAACCAATGACCTTTATGAAAAGCAAAACACATTCTCTTTGAAGTAATGACAAGTCTCACTAGATCTCAATTATAGCACAAGTCCAATTCAACCCAGTTCTGAACCATACATGACACGAATCCAAGCCAATTCGATCTCATTCCCAGTCAACACTTTGTTTGCTTGAGTTACAAAGGTTGACTCTGTACAGAAAGGAAGCTCACGGTTTTGGTTCTTGACAGTATGGAAAACCAACAACTATCTCTAGTTCAACGACTTGATCTAACAGCACAGTTCCGGATACCACTTCCGGTCCACCCTACCACCACACCATGCTATCTATCTATATTTTCTGTACATATCATACGTCCACTTTATCCTGTAGGTCATCTCTTTATAAATCAGTGTGCATCTTCCTCAATTCCAGACTTGCCGAAAGAGTACTCACAACGCAGCCTTTTTCGTCATCATCCCTAGTTCTCCTTCTTCATCCCTCGCTTGAATCCCTAGCCCCCTGAGACTCACGAGCTTGCCCGATTTATCACCTGCAGCTACAGCTGTCCGTCAGTGGCTTGTCCGAAACTTCAGCGGTTGCCTTCGCTCTTGCGAACTGGTTCACAGTTCCAGGCTGAGCTTTGTTCGCACCTAACAAGCTCCCCTTCCCAAAGGCAGGTCATTGTCCTCAATGACAGAAAATGAAGGATAATTCAATGTCAATTCTGGAGCCCAAGTAGCCTCTGTCTCTAGGTAATGCAACTATTTAATCAAATGTTCTTTCCAAGATTGGTTGCGCAAGTGCTTCACTCGAGTTTTTAAAACCTTTTCAGATTCAGCCACAACTGTCCCTCGCTTATAGCTCGAGGCAATGTGGGCAAGATGTGTGACGGGTCTGACATATACTTCCGGAGAAGGTTGACATGGAAAACTTTGTCCACGTGGGAGGCAGATCTAATTCATAGGCCACTTTACCATGGCGTTTTAGGATTTTGAATAGGCCACAAAATCTTGGTGACAGCTTATAACACTTGCCAAGTGTCAAATTGCTTCTCTTAGGTGGAACCTTCAAGAAAAAGTTAAAAATATATATATATATATATGACGCCTCCCGAAGGGAGTGTAACTTATGGTGTGACTTCACCGCAAGGGCTACTGCCTTCCAGCTTAAAGATGGACACCTTCATGACACACCAGACCTTGGTTTGAACCCACAACCACATCCAACGTGGTATGTGCCCATTACCACTGGGTTACATATTGGTTGTCTAACCTTCAAGAATACCATATCATGACCAACAGAAAATTCACGAAAAGTTGTCCTATGCTTGTCAGCAAAGAACTTGGCCCATTCTTGTGCACCCTGCATACTACACTTCACCAGAGGTCTAGTACATAATGCATTTATTTGATTCTGTCATTTACACTCTACACATTTGATGGTGGTACAACAAGCGAAGCATGAGCTAAACAATCTCATCCATATAAGACTTCAAATGGACTCATGCCAATGGCACTATGAAAATGCTTGTTATAACATTTATCTGTTTGTGGATGGAATTGGGAATCTATCAGCATGGATTTCATTGTGGCTTTGCCCAGGACCAGAAAATGGCCATGACAGTATCATGGTGGTTGTAGATCTAGGCTGTCTAAGATAGCCCATTTGATGCCTACAAGGATGAGTGCTACGACATCTGATGTTGCATCCTTGTTCATGAAAGAGATATTCAAGATTCATGGTCTGCCTCGTGAAATTATTTGTGATAGAGATTTAATGTTTACAAGTCGCTTTTGGTCTGACTTGTTCAAGAAATTGGGAACCAATGTAAGGCTAAGTACAGCCTTTCACCCAAAAACAGATGTCTAACCAGAACGAACCAATCGTACAATTGAAGAGATATTAAGGATCATGTACGTTGGTGAGAGACAGTCCTCGTGGGAACATTGTCTGTATTTGGTGGGGGAGGTCTGACTATTTCCGACTTCGAAACCTGACAAAGGAAACATCTCTGCACATAATCTTTGATTTCTCTTTTCATACTTGGCCAAAAGTAGTGCTGTCGTATTGACCAGTAGGTCATCTGAATGCCCGGGTGTCCTGAGATTGGAACATTATGACTACCATGAATAATTCGCAATCTTAGGTCTGGGATCATGGGAACACACAACCGACCATTATAAAACAACGCCTCATAGGCTCTCAAGAGGTATGGCCGATGTTTCTCTTTCTCATTAGAAGTCCGAGCTGGTCATGAGACAAACTCTCAAATAGTTCTTTGAAAAATCTATCAATCTCATACTGAACTTTAACGTCCTGAAATATAGTGCTACTGATACATGAGACAGCATTAACTTGTAACAGTCTCCTAGAAAGTGCATCAACAATCACGTTTTCTCTTCCTTTGACATACTTCAGGTCATAATGGAACTGTTGAAGCACTGACTCAAATGGGGTTGCGTGGTCAAGTACTTCAAACTTTGATGGTCAGTTTCTATTATAAAATGAACAGAAAGAAGATAATGCCTCCATATCTTCAAAGCATGAACTATCGCCAACAATTCATTTTTCATGAATCGGGTAGTTTTTCTCCACTGGACTGATCTTCCGAGATTCATAGACAATTACTTGCCCATCTTGCATCAACATAGCTCAATCCATTTAGACTATAGACCAGGACCATTTTTCCCAAATATTTTTAAAACAGTGAATTCATCAGATGTGTGAACTTTGCTGGAGCATTTGTGAGCCCAAATAACATGACCAAGAATTCGTAATGCCCAAAGCAAGACCGAAATCCAGTCTTTGGTATGTCAGAATTTTTGATTTGTATCCCCGGTTGTCAGTGTCAGGTCCGACGGGACGCAATCTACGTTAGGTTTAGGCCTGACGCTAGTAAAAAAATTGAAGGGAAAAAATGTCACTAAGGCAACAGACACGGTGGCGGTGGCGGTGGCAGATAACTAATGGAAAAAAAAAAAAAAAAAAAAAAAAAAAAAAACGTTTAAATTTTTTTCTTATTTCAATCCGGAGTGACCGCCAATATTAACAATCGCTTGTATAGTCAAACCTGGATAAATGTTATCTTTTTTTTTGTTATATCATCCTAAATGTTATGGTTTTCTTACTTTGTAAAAATATACACTAAGAATGACAAAAAAAGTGTTATTTGTTATTTATTATCGAATTCCTAGGTACTCTCCTCTTTGTTAAAACACCTCTGTAATTGGTACATTCAATAAAATAATAATGGTACTAGTATTCAAATTCAAATTCAATATTGAAATGGTCATTTCAATATTGAGATGGGCATTTGAACTATTGAAATTGTCATTTCAATATTGAAATGGCCAGGAGAACCCTGTCGTGTGCATACATATCGCTACACAACTACATCGCTGTCCAAAACCACACAACACATGTGCACACCACACATTAGTATACCACTATCCACCACTAGTCCAACCACTAGGCTACAACTAGTCAGTCACTAGGCTGTCACTATGCTGCCCACTATGGCAGTCACTAGTCCACACAATGATAAAGAAGAAGAATACAAGCACAAGCTCATGCGAGCTCACAAAGCTGAAGCATAAACTCATGCATATATAACCTCATCACTCAAATACAAGTCAAGCTAAGTGCACCCCACGCCATGAGGAATCCACACTACGGCGCCATAGCTAGGCGCGGTGAGGCTTAACTCGAGAAAGATGAGCCTCCCGCGCTTGCCGTGAAGATAACCACTCTAGGGCCTAAATATGCCTTGACCCCTGGATTGACATTTGGGCCAATCCCAAATGTCAATATGTAAAAGCTAGTTATTTCCTAGCTAGTTTCACACTAGTGGTAAAATAACTTGACAGTTGTCGTGCGCATACATATCGCTACACAACTACATCGCTGTCCAAAACCACACAACACATGTGCACACCACACACTAGTATACCACTAGTCCACCACTAGTCCAGCCACTAGTCCAACCACTAGGCTACAACTAGTCAGTCACTAGGCTGCCGCTATGCTGCCCACTACGGCAGTCACTAGTCCACACAATCGTCCCCCTAGCTGGTGCTTAGGTCCCTCTAAGTCCAGGTAGCCACAAGATGTGATAATGACCATAGCCTCACTAAGTCCTCCACCACTATCCCTACTACACTCAGACTCGATAGATCAAGAGGCCGGGTGCAAGAGTTGCCCCATCGTTAGTCGTCGTCTTACAACCTGTGAACTTGAGCTTGGGATCTCATGTATTGATTCCTATGAGCTTGGCCTCCCATGTCTTGTTAGCTGCCTCCAGTCATGTCCACTGCCACTATCCCAAACAGTGTGGACACAACCAATCTCCATCAGGAACCTTCTCAAGAGGTGGTGTCAAGCATCCCATATGCCACCCCCTTGAGCATCGATCACACACCAGCGTGGCGGTTGCTCCTTTGGCAGACCCACAGAGCATGCACCTCAAACCTGCAGGTACCACTGCCAAGTTTGGGTCAACTCTGCCATCGACATTGGGAAGGTGACATGACGCATAATTACGCACATGGTCCTTCCAAGTCATGCCATCTCAACCCTCCAAGATCAGGACCCCTGAGGGCAACACCTCTCGAACCCTCAGAATAACACGCCCTGCAGTAACATCCAGAGTCGTAGGAGCAGTCTGCTGCAAATAAACATAGTCACCAGGGCTAAACCTCCGAACCCCATGACGATATCCTCCACCACGTATAGTGGCATACCTCAACGTATCATGATGCTGTGCAATGGCAAGGTTCTCAAAAGCCATGGGCATGAATTTCTTGAACAACTCTGCACGTTGATCACATGCACGTACCCACACGTCCGGATCGTCAAGGTTAAGGACTTGAGCAGTGTCCCTACGAATGGCTGCAGGCAAATCCGGCTCTCAGCCAAAGAGAAGGAAATATGGTGAGAAGGAGGCAAGTGATGCTTGTTTGCTGAACCTGTAGCCCATGACTAACCAAGGAACCTGAAGATCCCAATCTCCTAGGTGTCCCTTCTGCATGCCATACTTACGCAAACCCCTCTTCACCGTCTGAACAACTCTCTCTGCTAAGCCATCGGCCTCAGGATGATCCCGAGAAGTGGTGCGGTGGTTTATCAAGGCTTTATCACACAAAGCCTGAAACTCCCCCAAGAACTCTTTCCCTTGGTCCATGAGTACCTCAGCTGGAGCACCAAATCGGCTAAGCACACGATCCAAGAATGCATACGCAGCCCCCTCACTAGCCTTGTCAGGCAATGGAACCAACACAATCCACTTGGAGAAGTGCTCCACCATCACCAACACATATCTGTGGTGGCGCATAGTCAGTGGCAACGGTCCTGCGAAGTCAAAACTCCACCTGTTGCCCAATCCCATGATTGGTAAATGATACAACTGTGATGTAGGGGTGTTGAATGAAGCACACACCCTGTCACACACCCTGTCACACACCATGCACCTAGCCACAAACTGTTGCACCTCTGTATGCATACCACGCCACCAATACTGCCCTTGAAGTAAACTGTGAGTGCGTCGCACTTCAAAATGCCCCAACTCCTCATAGGCATGCCGCACTAACCGTGCACGCTGTGTGGGGTGAGGCACAATCCTCACCCGACCATCCTTCCACACTCGAAGTAGGTGTATCCTCTCCCACTTGAACCTCTTGGCTTGTTGCAGGATCCGATCCCTCTCCCTGGCAGTCATAGTGGCTGCCGTGTCTCCTGTGCGGAGGTAGTCCAACACAGCCAAATCCTCATGTATATCTCTGGCACCACCTGGCTCATCACTAGCCTCAGGGTCCTCAGACACTCCGTCTACAGTCATCCATGTTGTAGGTCCAACCTGACCTCCCGATGCCAAGATACACAAAAATGCAGATGCGTGCCATCCCGACACTATCTCCTCGTCCGTCTCACCATGCCACCGAGCTCTAGTGTCATCCTGCTGGCTCATGCATGGATTGCGACTCAATCCATCTGCATCCCGATTGACCAAACCCGGTCGATGCACAACCTGAAAGTCATACTCCTGGAGTATGAGTGCCCACCGTGCAAGCTTCCCCGTAAGCTTGTCTGACTCCATCAACCACTTGAGTGGCTGGTGATCCGTGACAAGGGTGAAAAGATTGCCGTATAGATAGCACCTGAAGTGTGCCACGGCCCACACTGCAGCTAGGCACTCTCCCTCATATGAGCTGTACTTAGCCTCTGCAGGGTTGTTCGAGCGGCTAGCATAAGCCACTACAAACTCTCTTCCCTCATCATCCACCTGTGTGAGCACCGCTCCAAGCCCCAGCATGCTCCAATCCGTATGCAGCTGAAAGGGACGCCCCCTGATAGGTCGTCTCAGGATAGGCGCCGAGGTCAACCTCGCCTTAAGCTCTTGAAAAGCTCGTTCCTGCTCATCTTCCCACTGCCACTCCTGGTCCACCTTGGTCAGCTTGGTTAGAGCCTTTGCAATGGTACTAAATCCCTTGACAAACCGTCTATAATAGTTTGCCAACCCCATGAAAGCTCAAACTCGGCTCACATCCGTGGGGCGTGGAATTTGTGCAATGGCCTCTACCTTAGTCTGCTGTACCCCCAATCCTCCAGGATATATCGTGTGACCCAGATACTCAATCTGGTTGTCGAAAAACTTGCACTTCCCCGGATGCAACTTCAATCCGTGCGCTCTCAAGCGCTCCAATACCACCTAAAGGTGTCTCTCATGCTCCTCCATTGTAACACTAAAGATGATGATGTCATCTATATAGCACCGAGCAAAGTCCACCCTGCTAGAATCCTATCCATGACTCTCTGAAACTCTGCAGGAGCATTCTTAAGCCCAAATGGTAAGAACCGCCACTGATATAGGCAATCCTTGCTGTGCTCATTGATCCCCCAGAATGTCGTCTTCTGCTTGTCCGCCTCCTTGATTGACAACTGATGATATCCAGATCGTAAATCCAAAGTGCTAAAGATCTTAGCATGCCCGATGGCATCAAAGATCTCCTCTGGTGTTGGCATGGCATACTTATCGGACTTGGTCTGACGATTTACAGGCCGGTAATCACCGCACATACGTCTCTCCGTCCAATTGCCATAAACATCCTTCTTGGCTGGCATCACTGTGGCTGAAGCATACTCTCCACCAGAGAGCTCCACCAAACCTGCCTCCCAGAGATCTTGAGTCCTCATCTGAATCAAAGACCTCTCCATGTCACTGTATCTATAGGGTCTCCGAAAGATTGGCGTGTCAGTGGCCAACTCAATACGGATCTCTTGACCCTTCAGTGCTCCCAAGTATTTCAAACTGAAGGCAAAGCAATTCCTGTAAGCCCTCAGGAACCGCCGTATACGTCGTCTGTCTCCTCCGGTAACAATGGGTCCAATGTCAGGCTCCCAATTGTCCTCCGTAACTGCAACCTTAAGTCCAGTGGGCTTAGAGGTAGAGGACGCGTCCAGTGGTTGCTATGTTACAACCTCTTGAGCAGTACTCCATACCTGCTCAGTCAGTGACAAGGCCTCATCCTGCCCTATCATCTCATCCTCAAGGACTTCCTCCACCCGAGAAAAATCCCCAACCTCATCTTTCATCACCACCTTGGCTGCCAACTCCCTCTGAACCTCGAGCACCTCCCACGTGTGCCATGGATGCCTACACCCCGTGGTCCTCACATGCTCGCCCCCACTCACTGCCTGTACCGTCTCGGTAGGCAGAGAGACCATCGAAGGAAGTGTACTCCGCACTCTGCGTTGCTTAGCCATAGCCAAGCTGATAATCCAGGTCAAGCAATTGAGATCCATTGCTTACCCCAGCACTTGACGACGTGATGCCTCAGAAAGAGACGACACTGCCGTGGTACCAGTGGTAAAACCCATTGCCCGCTCACGCTCATCAGCATTAGGCTCCACTAACTGCTGCAACTGAGCATCCCACAGGAGGCCAGGTCCACTATCCCGGAAAGCATGCGATCCTGGGAAGCTGAGCAGTGTAGGTAATGTTGCTCGTGGTTGACCCACCTTGTTGACCACTGCCAAAGGCGAACGGTCATCGTGTCTCACACGCTGAGACTGCCTCCCTATGTCCAGAATGCTATTCACTGTGAGATGTGCTAGCCGCTGCACCCCATCAAATGCACGCTTGAGCAGTGCGGGTGACATCAAGTTAGTCCACCATAGCCGTGGACGATGAGCCCGTGACCCCACTGTAGCTGCATCTAGTAACACTGCTGACCCAAGCCACGACCGGACTTGATGCACACTGGCCATCTCCCTGGCCCGAGAATCGCCCATCAGTGGCACATTCTCCAAGATGTATGCTGGAGATACAGCTTGATGAAGCTGCAAGTGGCGCAAAACCCGCACCATCTCCCAAAACAGACCCGACCTCGAGTCTCGCAATCCATTGTCATGCCCGGCTGATGAATGCCCTTGGCAGGGCCAACCTGCCACTACCAGATCAATGGAGCCAACCCGCTCTAAATCCTGCGCCCCCACCAACAAAATGTCTGCTGGCAAGACCTACTGATATCCACGAATTGCAGACACCGACAACAACTCAGGATACCGCTGCACCAACTGAGCAACATGGCGAAGTGAAACGCGTCGTGTAGTCTCATCCCTCTCCACATACACGTAACGCCAAACTCGTACACCTGCCTGTAACACAGCAGCCAATCCGGTGCTGATCCCGCCAAACAAGTCCAGAAGACAAATGCCTTCATCCGGATACTGCCACACAATAGGTGTGGTGTCCAATGGAGACAACTGAGGTGGTCTTGGTGCAATCCCCGCATTCTCCTCCTCTCCTGACGGTACAAAAGCCTCCACCCAGGCTTGTTGCACCCGTCAATCAGCATCCCGCTGCAAATCTTTGCTCGTGCCCCACAATGGAGTCTGAGCAACCATGGTAGGCAACTCCGCTATACCATACATGTCATCCTGCTACCCGGAGGTGGCACATCCTCTGAATGAGCATTGCCCTCAAGCAACTCTCTAGGCCAACTCACTGCCGCTGTGAATGCTGCTAGTGTCGGCATCTTGCCTCGCTGGGCAACCGTAACTCCTCCTATGAACGTCACAGGGAGCTACACACGCCGGCCCTCCCCTGACTGCCATGCAGGCCTATAGGAAGCTGACTCCTCCCAAAAATCCAGGGTGAAGCCCATGGGGTACAACACTGCCCCACCAACCAGGACATCGTATGAGACTGCGTCTGTCACAATGGCCTTGGCTCGCATCACTGAGGCATCTGAGGGTGATCCGGCTATAGTATGATAGCCTACTCACGCCGTGTCATGCCCCGAGCCTGCTCCGATCCTCCCAGAGACGTCTGTATCTGGAAAGGACAAGGCTCCATATCCACCTCCGTGAGGCCCAAGCCTACAATAGCAGCTCTGCCCAGCATTAATGGCTGAGCTCCCGAGTCCAACAAAACCCGCAGTGGCCGGTACCTCTTGCCTGCCGGTCCACTCAAACAGAAAATGCCATCCTGGTTGTCTAACATGACAACTCCAGGTGTCACCATGGCGCGCTCAATGGCTGGCCTAGCTGGCAGCTCCATCAACCTGGCAGCTGCAGCTTGCCATGGCGCCGCCGTGGCAGTCTTGACCCTCAAATCCGAGGATCCTTCCGGCACTACACCTCCCACTATCTCCGCAGAAGATAAAATAACCTCCCCACTCTCACAGAGTGTAGCTGCCAGCCTGAACACCTCAGCTGGTCTTACCCCCGGCGTCGCAATCATGGTAGCCGAGAACAATGGAGCCTGACACACAGATGTGGCCGCTCCTAGCTGCATACTAGCTGCCGTAGCATTGGCAACACTAGGTAGTGGTACTACCGTGTAGCTCTCCCCAATGGCATAGTAACCTCCGCCTCGGTAACAGTCGGGCGAGAACTAGGTGCCATGGATGGCGTCGACACTGTCTCCGCCAATGTAAATAACTGAGGAAGCCTAGCCTGACGGCTTGCCTCCCCACGCTGTGGATCCAACTCCACCTCTGCACCTCGTGGCTCAGGAAATCGTGCTGCTCCTCGAGTCACGGCTGCAGCAGACTCCACCTGCACTAGTGGTAGTGCTGCTCCACACATGAATCCCATGCCTACCATATCTCCTCCCCCAGGAACAGGAGGTGGACCATCCGGCCTTAGAGCCGGTACCACCTGAGCTGTAGCCATGGCAGCGAGCCTCTGCTCTAGCTGCTGAAGCCGGTTGGCCATGCCTTGGTCAACACCCTGACCTCCGCGTCCTTGGCCATGTTGAGCTTGCCCTTGGCCTGCACCTCGTGGCTGGCCACCTCGTCCTCTCTGGGCTGCTCCACCTCGCCCCCGGCCACCATTGTTCCCTTGGAACTGGCCTGGGCGCAACTCAGGATGCAAACCATAACACTGGGCCTCTCCATGCCCGTGCTTGCCACAATGCCCACACTGCAACTGTGCAGGCTGTGCATGTGCCGGCCCTTTGCCTCCCTCTGGGCAATCCTTCTTGACATGGGGTCCTCCACATGTCCAGCACACCACATCCGCCCGTTGTTGGCCAGCAAATGAAGGGAGAGACCCCTGCATCTGAGGTCCTCTCTCCCCTTCCCTGAGCTTCACCTGAGCCCCCTTGTTGCCTTGAGCACGTTGAGGTAGTGGTTGGCTAGGAGCACCACTACCCCATGGTGTCTCCTTAGCAAATCCCACCATGACTACTCGTTCCTCCACCATGTTGAGCTCTATCCGCTCTGCCAGCAGAAACACATTTGCTAAGGTGGGTTGGGCCGCTTGTAGGAGAGTTGCATCCCGCACCCTTCTCCTCAGCTCCTTGTCCAATATCCCATACCAGAATTGGACTGCCTGAGCTTCCGTAACCCCTTGGGTTACATTTATCAAGCGCCTCATGCGAGTGAAAGCCTCCCTCAAGCTCTCGGTCGGCTTCCGTTGGAACTCTTGCAAGCTCCGCAACTTCTCTGTCCTCACCCCTTGGTAGTTCCCTCTCAACTCTTTGAAGAACTCCACAACAGGGTTGAAGGCACGCACAGGTACTAGTGCTGGTGCGGTAGTGGCTTGGGTGGACGTCGTAGCTACTGTACCACCGCCCACTAGTCCCACTGCTACTTGCTGAAGCTGCCGGTGCAGCGGCAGGTGTAGCCACTGCCCTCGTGGCTCTAGTGCCCCTAGTGATGGAGACATAGTCGGGTGATCAATACATCCTCCACTCCTTGATCTCAACCTCATGCCCCCGCCTGAACTCATGATAATCATCCATAGGCAGCCCCTCAAGGTGCTGAAACAACCCCTTTCATGCCATGAAAGACGTAAATAGTTGTGGATTGCGCATTTTCTGCAAATCACACCAACTATCAAACTCTTGGATAAAATCATCCAACTCGATGGTGCCCACCGCCCCAGAGTACCTTCGTGGCCCCTTGGTAGCTCCATACATCTCCTCCATTGTGTCCCACAACAATGACAAAGAAACAACTTGCACCGCCGGTATGAGTCCTCCTGATTCACAATCTGAATCAGAACCTTCCGTAGAAGACACAGGAGGTGAAGGTGGCCTAAACCGCATACCTCGTCTCGTGTACCCACTAGTATCGCTAGTGCTCGAACCGGCACTGTCCCCAGCAACTAGTGGCACCTCTGTGTTGACACTCAACCGGTCATGAACATGTCCCTAACCCCCTCTCCACAAGGTAACCGGGTAGAGAACCGGGTGCGGCTTATGGTTTGGAATACTAAGTTCCTAACATAGCCTACACCTATACCTGCATCCACCACAAGCACTCCTATGGTTGGCTGGTCATCACCTCCAACCTCACCACATGAGAAACAATGATGGTCTGGCTGGTCATCACCCCAGCCTCACCATCGACAGCATGCTCTAGGACTGGCCAACGATCAAATCCGGACCAATCACCTATAAAAGCAAACGCCCACACAAAACTAGCATGGCGCACAAGCATGCAGGTATGGAGGGGATCCAAACACAAGAAATCGGAACGACAACTCCCCCACCCCAAAAACAACTCCATGGTGTTGCTCCTGCAAGGACACCCCAGCCCAAACCCGGACTAACTCTTGCCTCCACCTACAGAAAGGTCTTGGCCATTGAGAGGGTGGAAACTACGAGGAAGAGAAGCTAAAGCAATGCCTAACCCCAGCATGCCCTCATCCCAACACTCTTCCTCTCCTCTCTTCCCTCACTTGCATGACCATGGGAATATCATGGAGATACTCCTCAAACCGCCCTCCACGAGCTTCAAAATTCGGCCTTCAAGACCACATGCCAGTCCTTAGGCAGTCCACCAGTGCCTCCACGAGTCAGCACAGGCCGTCCACAGGTCAACACGGGCCACCACAGGCCAGCACAGCTCACTGGTCACAGCCGTCACAGCCCCACACAGGCCACAGCCTGTCACAGCCCTACACAGGTCACAGGGTCACAGCCCCACAGGCCGCAGCCTATCACAGCCCCAAAGGCCACATGTCACAGCCTGTCACAGCTCATCACAACCCCAAAGGCCACAAGCACAGCCTGTCACAGCCCTACAAAGGTCACATGGTCACAGCCCCAAAGGCCACAGCCTATCATAGCCCCTCACAGCCCCATAGGCCACAGGGCACAGCCCACCACAGCCTGTCACAGCCCATCACAGCCCCACAGGCCACAAGGCACAGCCTGTCACAGCCCCACAGGCCACGGGGCACAGCCTGTCACAGCCCCTCACAGCCCGTCACAGACCCACAGGCCACCGGGCACAGCCTGTCACAGCCCGCCACATCCCATCACAACCCATCACAGCCTGTCACAGCTCGCCACAGCCCATCACAGCCTGTCACATCCCGTCACAGCCCCACAGGCCACAGGGCACAGCTTGTCACAGCCCATCACAGCCTGTCACAGCCCACCACAGCCTGTCACAGTCCATCACAGCCTGTCTCAGCCCCACAAGCCACTCATGACAGTTTAGCCATTTCTCCAAGGGGTTTAGCCACGCCAAGCTAAGGTTTGTGTCTCTTAGACTCTAGGCTTCTTTGCACCGAGCTATGGTGGCTGTGAAGAAATCAGTAAGGTATTCTTACTCTTTCGGCTCCCACACACCACCAATAGTAGCCCTAAGCCATGAGGAAGATGGTTGCCACAAACCAAGCCTTCTTTCTCACTTAGACTCCCCAAACACGCCACTAAACTCAATGGCAACAACCAAGCATTGCTGGTTTCCAGTCCTTGTGAGCACTCATTCAAGCGTTTCCCTTGGCCATAACATGTGTCTTAGAGCCTATTCCAGCCCCCTACACCTGCCATTTCAAGAGCCATGCTCTATCTAGGCTTGAGGTTGAAACCCCAACTCAGAACACGCTCTATAAGTGTCGGACTGTCACATAACCTTACCTTCTCTTCTAGTTCTCTAAAGCTTGAAAACAAAAGCCCAATGGACTGAAGGCATGCTCCACACATGCCCCACTCTCACCACCAGAGAATCAGCCCCTTTGCTTTTTTTCTTGCACCCACCAACCTGAAAATACAAGCTTCAGCGGGCTGGAAGCATGCTCCACACATGCCTTACAGGGAAACCAGCCCCTTCCTTCCTTTCTTGCACTCCCAAACTTGAAAGTACAAGCCTTCAATAGGCCGAAAGCATGCTCCACACATGCATTGCCCTCACATAAGGGAAGTCAGCCCTTCTCTCTTCCTTGCTTGCCCTCCAAGCTTGAAGATGGAAGCTTCAATGAGCTGAATACATGCTCCACACATGCAACCTCTTCACACAAGAGGTATCAGCCCCCTATCTTGGCTCCTTGGCTCCTTGATGCTCTCTAAGCAAGACTAAGCACTCCACAGCCTTTGCCAAGCTCCTGAAATCCTAAGGCTTACATTTCCAGCCACAAGACACTCCTCTTGTGGTGCAAGAGCTCTTCTTCCAAGCTCTGAAACCCTAGGTGCACATTCTATGGTTTGCCGCACCTCTTAGCTCCTGTTCCAGCCCTGCAACATGGTGCTTTCATCTCTGAAGCTGAAGATCGAATGCCAAGGTCTATCACCTCGTAACCCACATCGCCTCCGCTTCTAATAACCAAGAGCTCCACAGTGCTCCTTGCATAACAACCTAGTTTCTCTCATTCTCAAGCAAAAACCACAAGTGCTACAATTAACTCGTATCTGGCACTCACAAATACGAGCTGATCTTTCTCGAGTGATAAAGAAGAAGAATACAAGCACAAGCTCATGTGAGCTCACAAAGCTGAAGCATAAACTTATGCATATATAACCTCATCACTCAAATACAAGTCAAGCCAAGTGTACCCCACGCCATGGGGAATCCACACTACGGCGCCATAGCTAGGTGCGGTGAGGCTCAACTCGAGAAAGATGAGCCTCCCTCGCTTGCCGTGAAGATAACCACTCCAGGGCCTAAATCTGCCTTGACCCCTGGATTGACACTTGGGCCAATCCGAAATGTCAATAATGTAAAAGCTAGCTATTTCCTAGCTAGTTTCACATTAGTGGTAAAATAACTTGACAACCCTAACCGCTGTCTGTTACGATTTGGGGGGCCTCCAGGGAACTCGAGAACCTCTTGGTAGGGTACAACGAATGTTTACGGGAACAGAGAACAGTAGGTTTTGGAGTACGCTCTGGAATACTTCGAGTTTGAAGATCAATTCAATTTGATTGAGCCATTGAGCCGACAAATGAGGAAATATGGGATATGGTTGAACCAAGTGAAGAAATCCATGATGACCATGAAGAAGAATTAATAGCCTCGGATGTACCTTCAATATCTTACTCTGAGGTCAAAAGAGCTATAAAAACGGTTCATTTGTATCTTGCACAACAAGCTTACGATACTGGTTTCAAAGTGTTTATCCATGGAGAAGGAATTGCATCTTTCTAAGCAAACGAACTACTACAGAAAGACATTACGTCATATTTTTTGTCCTCTCTCTCTAAATCTTATCTTGCATCTGAAGGACCCTGTTTTAATGTTAAATTTCTAATTGTTACCTTATGAAATTTCAACCTGTTTTACTGTTATATGATATAACTGTCTAATTGTTATAGAGTTCATACTCTTGGAGCATAACAATTACAGGTTTTACTGTATTTATTTATTTTTATAAATAAAACGACCCCCAATATTGGCGATCATTGTGTTTATTTTATTTTTAAAAAAAAACAACATCCAATGTTGGTGGTCATTTTGTTTTCATTTTATATAAAGCGACCTCCAATATTGGCGATATCTTGTATTTTATTATTTTTTAAAATGAAGTGACCGTCAATATTGGCGGTCACTTGTATTTATATATTTTGTTAAATGAAGTGACCGCCAATATCGGCGGTCGCTTTTATTTATTTAATTTTAAAAATGAAGCGACCGTCGATATTGGTGGTCGCTTTTATTTTTATATTTTTAAATGAAGTTTTCGCCAATATTGGCGGTCGCTTTATAGTTTTATTTTTTAAATGAAGCAACCGCCAATATTGGCAGTCGCTTTAATTTTTTGTTTCTGAAAATGAGGCGGTCGCTCTCATATTTTTATTTTTCCTAATGAAGCAGATGTTTTTTATTGGCAATTGCTGCATTTTCAAAAATAAAAAAATACAAACGGCCACCAATATTGACGGTCGCTTGCATTAAAAAATTTAAATCAAAATAATGAATTTTATTAATTTATTAAATTTATTTATAGGGAAAAAATGATTGCCAATATTGGCGGTCGCCTGGGAATTAAAAATAATCAATATGCAAGCGACTGCCCTATTTGGCAGTCATTTGTTTTTTCCCCTGAACAACATTGGCAGTCGCTTGTAATTTAAAAAACATAAGAATACAAAACGACCGTCAATATTGACGATCGCTTGTATTAATAATTTAAAATCAAATTCATGATTTTTTTTAATAATGTTGACGGTCGCCTGGGAATTAAATAAATCAAAATGCAAACGATCGCCCAATTTGGCAGTCGTTATTATTATTATTATTATTATTATTATTATTATTTCCGTGAATTATTTATTCAAAGTGACCGCCAGTAAGTCGATCATCTTCTTCACAAAATCTGAAGGATCTCATATTTGGTCAGGGCTAGTATGTAGGACCTCTTACCTAGGTATATACCAGTGTTGGACTGGTATCACGAAAATATGATACCAGTCTGGTCCTAGTATCACAAGGGCTCATATTTCCCAATACTGATATGGTCCCGGTATTGGGGTAAGGGGCCGGGTAGGATATATGATGGGTATCAATAGCGTAAAATTGTGGATGTATATCAGTAGGGTATCAATATTTGTTTTTTCCATCTCATATGGGGGAATATGAATATTGCCCCGGGTATGTATATGATATATTCAAGAAAATATTCAATAACCTGAGAAAAAGAATTGACCTTCATAATGGATGACAATTACAGCACAATGCATATACAAAATACATTGCTCATACACATGCACATGCAAAAATATACCATACCATACATGTATATTTGCACATTGCACATTGAGTATACAACAGATGTCATAAATGCCATAAATGCCCTTGAATATCCTTGCCCTAATTCCACATATACACCTACTGGGCCTTTGGAGGCTCACATAGCAGCAATACTGGTATCAATACCAATCTTATCCATCGTGAACAACTACGGTTCTGCATGATGATATTAAGGCTTGGTATCTTCCACGGACTTATACCCCATACCAGACATGTATGGTATATATCATAGTATGGAGCAAGGTATGTATTGCCCCAGGTATGGTATTGTCCGGGTATTGGCCACCTTACCTACCAGCCGGGTATGGTATTACCTGCCCGGATTGATACCCGGGTTGGACCTATATACTGGTCCAACACCGGTAATATACAATATACCCACAAAATTTGAGAAGGAGAAAAATTCACGTCGATGGGGAATGACTTGTTGACCGTACAAACAAATTTATGTTGATCTCATATTTGATCAGCACTTGTATCTAGGTATGTTCAACATACCTAGAAACTTTTAGAACCATCAAAACTTGTCTCAATGGGGAAAGAGTGGTTCACCCTCCAAACAAATTTCGTTCGATCCCATATTTGGCCAGCGGTTGTCTCCCGTTATTTTGAACATACCTACAAAGTATTAGAACGATCAAAATTTGTCTCGATGGCGAACTAGTGGTTCTTCCTCCAAACAGATTTCGTTTGATCCCATATTTTTTGCTAGCGGTTGTATCTCAGCATGTTGAACATACCTACAAAGTATCATAACGATCAAAAAATTTCTTGGAGGGGAGCGAGTGGTTCACCCTCCAAACAAATTTTGTTCTATCTCATATTTGGCCAACGGTTGTGTCTCGGCATATTCAACATACCGACAAAGTATCAGAATGATCAAAATTTGTCTCGATGGGGAACAAGTGATTTACCCTCCAAACAGATTTCGTTCAATCTCATATTTGGCCAACGGTTGTATACCAGTATGTTGAAAATACCTACAAAGTATCATAACGATCAAAAGTTGTCTCAATGGCGAACGAGTGGTGCACCCTCCAAACAAAATTCATTCAATCTCATATGTGGCCAACGGTTGTATCTCGGTATGTTCAACATACCCACAAAGTATTAGAACCATCAAAATTCATCTCGATGGGGAACGAGTGGTTTACCCTCCAAACGAATTTCATTCAATCTCATATTTGGCCAGCGATTGTATCTTGGTATGTTGAACATACCCGCAAAGTTTGGGAAGGATCTAAATTCGTATACCCACAAACAAATTTGCATATTCAACATACCCACAAAGTTAGAGGACAAAATTTGTGTCGAAGGGGAACGACTACCCTGAAACCAATTTTTGTTGATTTCATATTTGGCCAACGGTTGTATGTAGTTATATCCAACACACCCACAAAGTTTCAGAATGATCAAAATTCACGTCCATGGGGAACGGGTGGTTATGGTTATGGGTTTAGGGTTTACGTTGATGGAGAACGAGCAGTTCAGCCTCCAAGCGAATTTTGTTCATTGTCGTATTTGGTCATCAGCAACTGTATGTGGGTATGTTCAACACATCTACAAAGGTTCAGAAGGATCAAAATTCATGTCCATGGGGAATGACTGGATAGGGTTTACGGTTTACAGTCTAGGGTGTCCATGGGAACGGAGTGGTTCAGCATCCAAGCGAAGTTTTTTCGATGTCTTATTTGGTTAACTTGTATGTGGGTATGTTCAACACATTGACAAAGTTTCAGAACAATCAAAATTTGTGCCAATAGGGAACGAGTGGTTCACCCTCCAAGCGAGTTTCATTCGATCTCATATTTGGTCAGCACCTGTATGTGGGTATGTTCAACACACCAATAAAGTTTCAGAACGATCAAAATTCACGTCAATGGGGATTAAATAAGAGGTTCACCCTTCAAACATATTTTGTTCCCCCTTATATTTGGTCAGCGCTTGTATGTAGGTATGTTGAACATATCCACAAAGTTTGGAAAGGATCTAAATTTGTATCAATGAGAAACGAGTGGTTCACCCTCTAAGCTGTAGAATTTCGTTCAGAACACGGCAGAGTCTCCCACCACAAAGAAGTAACCATTAGCTCAACTGCATTTGGAAAAGGCCAAGTAGACTGATGAAAAAGACCCCGTGGGACCAATCTTGATTCATGTCACGTCTAGTCCATGACCTGTCATATGGTATGTAGAACATATTGGCCAGGTTTGAAAACATGCAAAAATCATTTTGATGAGAAACCGTTTGTTCGACCTTTCAATCAATTCTAATTGATCTCATACTTGTCCGGACCTATCATATGGTATGTAGAACATACTAGCAAAGTTTGAAAACAAACAAAAATCATTTGGATGAGAAACCATTTGTTCACCCTTTAGACCAATTTTGATTCATGTCATACTTGTCCAGGACCCGTCAAATGGTATGTAATACGAACAAAATTTGGAAAGAAGATAAAATCATTTGGATGTGGAACCATGCGTTTGCAAGCCCTTTGAATCAATTTTGATTGATCCCATACTTGTCCAGGACCTATCAAATGGTATATAGTACACCTTGACAAAGTTTGAAAACAAGCAAAAATCATTTGGATGGAGAACCATTAGTTCACCTTTTCAATCAATTTTGATTGATTTCATATAAATTATGTAGGACCCATCAAAAGGTATGTAGAGGATACTTGCAAAATTTAAATACAAAGCCGCACACTATTGCATGCATTTCACTTGTTTCACCAGTAATCTCCACAAGAACAAACCCCATCTTGAAAATGGTGCAAGCGGTTGGCATCCCCTACAAAAACTTCTCGCCTCTCAATCTTTGAGATGAACTTGATAGCGGTGTGACAATCACCACACACCCGAAGGTTCTTGATAACATGGATTGGTGTCCCAATGGGCATGCAGATCAGCCCAAAAGCAATGGCCAGCTTCTCACTGTGGTAGCCAAGAGAAGTTTCCTTTTGCTCCTCCTCCAAGCATTGCAATGCAAGCCATCTATCAGGCACATACCCCGCTTCTTTCATCAGCCGAAATAATCTCTTCAACTCAGTATGGATTTCCTCAATTTGTGGATGCATTTTGTCTTCAACAAGGAATGTATGCACCTGGTTGTCAACCTCAATGCAGCTGTGCCCTGAAACCTTTCTCACACCTCTTCCATCCATCATTTTACGAACTTTCACTTTATCGTCGGCCAGTCGCAGCATAGATATTTGATAACAGCACAAAAGCTCCAGGGTGCTGTGGATCACACTCAATAAGGCTTTTTGCTGCACGTTCTGCTATCAGCACATCGCCTTGAATTCTGCTGGCACCAAGCAAGGCCCTCCATACCCCACTATCTGGCTTGATTGGCATTCTACTAATGAAGTCCTCAGCCTCTTTCAATTGCCCTGCTCGGCCAAGAAGGTCCACCATGCAGCCAAAATGCTCGACTGTAGGAGTAAGGCCATGATCACGACTCATGGAATCAAAGCAGTGGTGGCCTTCATCCACAAGGCCCACATGGCTACACGCAAAGAGAAGAGCGATGAAGGTAATTCCATTCGGCTTCACACCTTCCTGTTGCATTTGCTGGAATAATCGGAGGGCCTCCCTACCTCCCCCATGCTGAGCATATCCTGTGATCATAGCATTCCATGAGACCACACTTCGTTTTGCCATTTTGTCAAACACTTGGCGTGCATCCTTTGTGCTTCCGCATTTCGCATACATATCAACAAGAGCAGTGTCCAGAATAATATCTGGCGAAATTCTACTTCTGCTTATGTTGGCATGAACCTGCTTGCCCTTTTCTAGGGCTCCTAAGCTGGCACACGCATTGAGAACACAAGTAAAGGTGACCATGTCAGGCAGTACCCCTTCCCCTCTCATTTGTTGATACATACCAAAAGCCTCCCTACCGAACCCACATTGAGTATATCCTGCAATCATTGCACTCCATGACACCACATTTCGCTGATGCATATTGTTGAACACTTCACTTGCATCCTTCATGCTCCCACATTTTGCATACATGTCAACAAGGGCTGTCTCCAGAACGATGTCTAGTGGAGTTCCAGCTTTCATGATGTCCTCATGGACCTCTTTACCTTTTTCCAAGACTCCTAGGCTGGCACAGGCATTGAGAATGCAAATAAATGTGACCCTGTTGGGTATCACCCCTTCCCGTCGCATTTGCTCATACATCTCAAAAGCCTCCCTAAAGTACCCGTGCTTGGCATATCCTGCTATCATTATATTCCACGTCAATAATCTTCTTTTCGTCATTTTGTCAAACACATGGCGTGCATCCACCAAACTCCCGCACTTGGCATACATGTTCACAAGAGTGTTGAGTAGAAAGATGTTTGGCTTATATCTGGTTTGGATGATATGGGCATGCACCTTCTTTCCCTCCCGCAAGTCTTTCATATTGATGCACTCCTGCAAGAGAGAGACATAAGTATCTGAGTCTGCTCGAATTCCTGGGTGGTTCAAAATGTGCAGGGCATCTTTCACTCGTCCTGTCTTACATAGTGTCCTTACATACCCAGAAGAGTTCTTGTTGACTTCCTCACTTGGTCCACTTTCAAAAGAGGTGCTTCCCCTGCTGCGACTCTGACGTCCAATCAACAGCAGTGCTTCATTTACCGCTGCAGTCCTGCATGACTCAAAACTCTTAGTAGGAGAACGTTTCAGTCAATAACAAAACATTTCACAGTCCCAAGGTACTTCAAAGGAAATTCCTACATAAGGATAGGCTTCTACTTCAACACAAATGTCGCAATTATAGTTTTGAAACATCATCCAAACAATACCTCTTGGATTCCTGGCCTAGAGACCCATGGTGTAAATGGGGATAAGCATCAGCAGATTGTGCTTCACATTGTATCATGGCTGTGAGGTCTGCTTTCACCCAAGGAGGGTTCAACCACTTCTGAATCCAAAGGATCTCCTTTCTCCACCCATGTCTTAAGTCTGGGGATATTGTATCTTTAACAACTGCCCCTGATCCAATCCTGCCATCCTGTCTGACTGGAACTGTTAGGTACCAACCTTCAGACTCAATCACATAATATACCTTCAAGCTCCTAGAGCATCACAGAGATCTCTTCATGAGGACAGGCTACACCCTCTGGTACAAAACTACTTGCGCGATCCATCAACTATACCCACTATACGTGTTTGAGGTGGAACCCTTGAATCAGTATACCTGTTGTATTCTCCACCTAGAGTAGACTATACATCGACAACAGAAGCATCGCCAGATTCTGCTGGACATTATATCCTGCCAGCTAGCTCTGCTGACACCCAAGGAGGCTCCAAGCAATTATTGATCCAAACGATCTCCTTTGTCCACTTGTGTCTGAAGTCTGGCAATCTCGGACGTTTCTGTGAAAACCATGAGTTTGCAGCTGAGAGTTTCACATAGAACAGAGTACCACCACAAACCAACAACAGGCCACATCTTTCAGCAAACCAACCACTTTGATAAAAACGAATAGTTGTTGAATATAAAGATGGAAAAAGCGCACGGTTGTGGTGATATGGACAATCAGCTGGTTGTAACCTAAAATAGTGGATTGCGATCCAGTAGGTTTCCATGAACGGGGCAGCCCAATGTGAGGTGAGAGGAATGACTTTCAAGAGTTGGAAATAGAGGCCATCCCTCCATATGAGCTGCAGGGAATGGCCATACAGGCTTGAGAGAAGGAGAGGCCACTTCTCTCCAACTAAATCCAATGCACTACCTTACCTGAAGCAATATGCTTCGGGTCAATCGAACAAAGGCAATGGGTCACAAGGCCGGCATTTTTTCACAGAGACATTTATGTCAAGTTACCCCATTGTAGGCTAGCTAGTGGGCATGGAGTAAAGAACATGAAGAGATACTCAGAGATAGAGAGATAAATGAAATGAGATGGTTTTACAACGTCCGCAGGAGCCCACGGGACAGGGTGCAACAAAGAAATGACCTTTCAGGATGTATGAAATGTACTTTATAATGTCCGAGATGGGACAAGAGAAAGAAAGCAACAAGAAAGAGAGGAGGCTGCCTCAACAAGCAGCCCAAAAACAACTATGCCCAAGCGATGGTCTAACAGTCAATGCCTGCATGCTACTAAGCATTTCGAGATGGAAGACCTCTGTGAGAGATCGGGTATCACAGAAGTACAATAGAATCTCCCACGGATGTCATAGAGAACGGACAATGAAAGAGGAAATGTTCTTCACGTTCGATTTCCCTCTTGTTCCGAGTGCAAGCGGGGCATAGGCGGTCATGTGTTGCAGGTTGTTCCACCTACCAGTTTCTATCCGCAAAGTGTGGGAGGCCATCTTAAACCTCCCTAATGCCCTCAGAAGAGAGAGAGATAGAGCTGGAGACAGGTAATGGGGTGCAAACTTCTATCGGCACGGAGGACCAAGAATGTCTCTCGTTAGAACTGGAGTTTTGCTGTAAGAGTTGGCTGGTTTCCATGACTGCCTGACGTGAAGTTCCCTAAGTTCTCGTCTGATGTATCTATGGTGGTACTGTAGAGCGGTTCGAATTTCACGTGAGTTTGGACCTTTGACTCTTGATTCTTATGGTGTCGCCAGTTTATGTACCGGGTGGAATTTCCACTCCGTCCGTATTTTGTGGCAGTAGGGAAGCAACGGGAGCCTGTTGCGCTCTAAAATGTTGGAGACCCGAGCATACCAGGAGCTCTTGAAACCCACGTTTTAAAACTTCGTTAATCTGTCCATAGCTGTTGATGGACACTGAAATTTGGATGAGTGGATAATCAGAGTCAGGTATGGGTATGATTTCACAACCTCAATCTCTTGCTGGTTGAAGAGGAATCTCCGATCAGCATGGCCCTTGAAAACCATTTTGCCTTTGCTGAGGTTGACCTGTAACCCATACTCTTTGGGAAGGTCTTCTAGGATGTGAAGGCGTCATTGTAGGAAGACAGGAGGTTGTGGCAGTAAAAACAGCATCATTGGTGTTGAGAAGTACTGATTGTGTTGGTCCCCCCATCCAAAGTCACCCCCACTCCATTATTCTTCGCATTTTTTCCTCCCAAATTCCAAATAGAGGTGGGAGAGAGGGCAGCCCTGTTTGACCCCAATACTGCTGAGCACCTCTGCTGAGAACTTACCCTGCAACCTTGAACATGCCAATGACAGTCTCCTGATGGCCCTTATGATCTCTGGAGGGCCCCTATCCTATGTAATCTGTCCAGAAGAAGGGCTCGAGGGACTGAATCGAAACCCTTTCAAAAGTCCTACACGAATCCCTGTTGAATCCAATCATCCCTTACTTTTCCAAGTATCCATCTCATCTCGGCCCAATATTCCAATTCCCACATTTGAATTGCAATGATCCTTTTGCTGCTCTGATATCCCAGACAGGCGGTGACCTTCCTAGACGCTCTCTATGATGCCTTAAACCCTGCAAAATCCTATATTCAGACAACGAGCTATCTACGACCCCAGCATGAGCACGGCAGAATGCTGCACCTAAACCATGAATTGCAGTACGATAGTGCCTCTCCTCATTCTTGCAAAATCCCTTTATCCCAAACGCAGCACATGGCACAGTTAAACTTTGTTCCAGGGCATCCAAAGATGGCAGGCAGTCCCCTCTACACAGTCATACTTAGCACCCGTAATGACATGCCTCTCTGCAGATCGATTCAGAGCCAGAGTCCACGCACAGGCTATGTCCAGAAGCAGCTCACATTCCTCCTATCTCTCTGGAAATTGAACTTTGGAGATTTGGAGTGGTCTGTGACAACGACCAGGGAGCAGCTGAGGAGCCAAAGTCTGAACCCTCTCAATTACCTTGCAAACTCCAGGGAAGACCTTGCACACCTACTTTCATGCCCTACTCGTTGCCCAGAGTACATACATTTATTCTGAATTGAGCAGAAGACAATTCCGAGCCTGGATCCTATAGCGACTTTCTAGGTGCATCGTTTGTGAAGATTGGCAGAGTAGTAGGAGTAGTAGATGCAGGATCATGGCGAAGGCAAAGAAACCAAGAGCTCCTGCCCTTGGGTCTGTGATCGAGGTGGCCAATCTTGCAAAAAAAAGCTCTGGGGTTCTGCGGATGTTTGTATGGAGATTGCTCATAGACTTAAAACGGTCTCTACAAGAGGATTGACACCGTCAGACATGGAGTTGAGTACCTTTATCAGATCAAGAACAAACTCTGTACCCATGAGCAGATGGAACTTATGGAATAACCAGGATTGAACTCTGTAGTAGGGAGACAAATGAGCTTGATTCAAAGAACATGTCTCTTGGATACAGCTCAAATTGGCTGCTTGCTGTTTTGGCAGATTGGATTTTTTCTGGGGCAGATGGCGCACACAGTGTCGCATCAGACTGCAGAGATGTTGGACAAGGTGTTGGGGGATGACGAAAAGGAGGAGTTCCCAATTTAACCCTTGAAAACTGTGATTTCCTGCATTTACCTGTGATTACCTGTATCGCAACACCGACCAAGAGGGGAAGACGATTGCAAAGGAAAGCACCTCATAACTCATATCATGTTCTGAGGGAGAGAAAGAAAGAGTTTGCAGCTTTTGATTCAACTTTCCAAGATGAAATCCATTCTCAAACACCACAAACCAAGTAGTGTATTCTTGTCCTAAACACTGCACTTCTCAAAAATCTGCGAGCCAATGGTGTATGGGAAAACGTGCAGGATTGGTGCCTCTGAGTATGTAGTCCCTCTGCAGCATGTACCAAATTCTCTCACTGGACCGTCTTATGGTTTAAGGCTTGCATGCTCTGGTGATCAATAGTCTTGGATCTACCTGAACTTCATTCGGACCACCTCATAAGGGTTTCTCACCACTGTGCATGTCTTTTTTGTTGAGGGTCCTCTTGTAGATACTCGGATCTGCCAGCTGTCGGAAGGTAGCTGCTTCTTGCAAAGTCTGTCCTCCAATAGAGACCTTCAGTGCGATGGCAAACCAAAGCTGCACCTAATTTCTCCTTCCACTAAGGGTTTGAATGAGGTGTTCTATTCTGAATGAGCTGAAGAATCGGATGTACCATGATGCAGATTCCCTTTTGCACCCACTACAAGGACATGGCTACAAATCTCCTAATTTCCCTTCCTCTAAAAGGTCTGGAGCAGTGTTCTGTTCAAAAGATAATCAGTTGTAGCATGACGCAAATCCCCCTGATCACAACTTGCTACCCTATTGCTACCCTATTCATCGTCCTCTGTACTGTCTCCTTCGGATTCATCTTCATCCTCGTCTGACGTGAGATCAACAGCCGTACCTGGCAGATGCTGGAAGGACATTGTGTTAGTGTGCACTACATCCTTTCCCTTTGTGTCCCTACCCTCCCGAGGTCTGACATGCCACTGTGCTAAAGGTATGTCATCTCTCCCGCTTCCAGCTTCGTCCATTTCTAAATCCACAGAGAGCCCCAACTCTCTTTCTCCATCTCCACCTGGAGGGCTGTCTGGAGGCATCACAGGACTTGCATCTTCACCCATGACTCTGGTCAATGCTTGTGGGCCAAAGCGAGAGAAAGAAAGTTCAGGTCGGAAATTCCTGCAAAGGTCTGCTCCAGGTAACTCCTGGATCAAGCGACACACCTCTGGATGGGACAGCCCAAACATCTCTGTGCCACTCACTGTCACCTGCAACACAACAGAGAAGGGTTAACAAAGATTTTCACAAGGCAACTACTATCTAATGGATGTGACACCAGTATAACGTTGTAACAGAGGGATGTTCCAGTCAAGTGTAATGCTTTGCCAGTATACAAAGGATAGAGCTCTACACCATTGTCCTCCTGGGTATGGTAGGACCAGTTATGTGGAAACTTCAGATATGCATACAGAAAATGTACTCATTATACGTTGTTTGCCATAGACTTGTGGCCATAGTCCCACGACTAGAGTGAGCCCCTCACAAAGGTAGTGTCTGTTCCCTCTTGCTCCCACCCAAACTGGGCACAGGGACTTACCTACAATCTGTTCAGGCTTTCCAGATTTCGTCTGAAAAGCCCTTCACACAACCATCATTCTGCTGTGAGGATCAAGCAGTTAAACCCCAACAGGGCCAGGCCTTTATGCTCAGCCTCGAGATTTTGAAGGTTGGTGAACAGAGGTGCATGTACTGTGGTCTTCATGGTCCTCAAGAGGGTTGCTCTCTGATGGTCATACCCCGAACATTGTATCAGAAAATGGATATTGTCTTCAGGCCCCCTGTACATTGGGCCTTTAATATCTCCCCTTCCTCTGTGCATCTGTTTTAGTTCACAGGAAGACTCCCCGCCCCGAGTTTAAATTGCAGTCTAGTTCTGCGAATAACATTCAAGTAATTCATAATCTCCTCTAGTAGAGAGAGAATGTACTCATACTAGCCTTGTACTCATACTAGACCTGCGCCCAGTGCGGGCAGAACAAGAGGGAACAGACACTACTTTCGGGCTTTCCAGATATCCTCTAGAAAGCCCTTCACACAAGCATCAATTCTGCTGTGTGTAAGTTGCCCAGCAAGTAGACACCAACAGGCAGGGCCGGGGCTTTAGTTTCAGCCTCGAGAATTTCAAAGTTAGCACAATGTCCTTGACGGAGATGAAGAGGGTCGCTATCTGGTGAGAAAACCCCGGACAATGTATGAGAGAGTGGATATTGTCTTCAGTCTGCCCACACATCGGGTGCTTACAATCTCCCTCTCCACTCATCATCTGTTAGTTGTTCAAAGGTAGGCCCCTTGCCGTGAGTTTTATTTTCAATCTAGTGCTGAGGGTAGATAGGCCCTTCAAATCATCCTTGAGAACCTCACCCACGTCACAGATTGGGAACAACTTCAGTGAAGTTTTATGCCTGACTTCATTTTCATCTGACAGTCATTGAGCAACCGACATGGCTTTAGACAGCCTCCAAGTCAAATTCAGCAACCACGCCCTGAACAACCTCGTTGTAGACCACGCTGACATGATCTCTTTGACCACCCCAACCTGAATGGATTCAGAGTTAACATGGTTGGAGTTGTCAACCCACATGGCAGATGTGTACTTCAAAGCAGGCCTAAGAACCTTGCAATGCATGGCCCTTTTAACTTCAGAGTTAATCCCTCTGCAGTGGAAAAATTTAGTGAGACCCAAAGCTTTGCTTTTAGCTGATTGAATCACTTTTTGTATAAGCGCATCCCAGTTGCAAGTGGAGGAAAAATCCACACCAAGGTATGTGTAGGAGGAAGGGGTCTCTTCCTTACCCCATCTCCATTTGAGATCCCCACCTGGTTATTGAAAGCCACCACTGCATGTTTATTCACATTAAATTTTAGCCTCCACAGGTCAAAAGGAGAGGTCTACTGGTGACAGAAACAAGTTACAAGTACTGGAAGTAACAATGCACAGGAGAGACAGGCACCTTCTCACGATCGATGCCTCGCACTCTATTGACAGCAGCGCAAACTACTACCCAGGCACCTGAGGCTGAATCTTTCTCAACTTGCATTTCAGGGGCATCATCTGGAGTAACACGAAAGAGTGGCCCAGGACCACCCCCATCGACAATTGTGCACGTATATTGAGTCTGCTCATTAGGATCCACCATGCTAGCATGATCACGCACAGTTGTAAAATCAACTGGGAAAATATGACGTTCAGTGTGAAACCCTGGCCGATCTGGCTCCACCGTTCCCTGTTATCCCCACATCAACACATGCACTTGAAGAATTATGTTGTAGACTTCACAACAATGTCCCTTGGCAGTAGCACAAAAACCTTCACTATCATGACAAGTCATCCCTAAGGCCCTTCAAACTATTGCAAATAACGAAGCATTAGCACCATGGCCGATCCAAAAGCTAGCTGTCACACCTTCCAGCTACCACTTGACATATGATCCAATACCGAATACCTCGCTGAGACCAGCATTTTGTCATTGTATGATACCAGAGATTACATGTGGAGGGGAAAGAAAGACAGCCAATCAAGTAGGTGGAAGTGAGATGCAAAGTGTTGATATGTTTACATTGTATAATTTCCCAGTAAACATGCTGGAATGTTGAGATGTAGCCAAGGTTGATTACTCAAAGATATTTACCATGGGAATATCAACCATAATGAAACCAGTAATGACTCACCCACTGCTTGCACTTACCAGATCCAGTAGGGAGAGACGGTCCGACAGGGTAATCGGAAGGATGGGCTTGCTTTCTGCATCCCTTGCAACCTCAACAGCTCGAACATGCTTGGAACGCTTTAGTTCCTTGGCATCCTTTCCTTCTTTCCCATCAGATGCTGGCCGTTTACGTCGTGGTTGCACCACCTGCATCAATCTTGACATCATGAATAGAGATCAAAATGATCACTGTTACCTAGCTGAAATGTAGGAAACATTGCAGCTGGGTAGACTAAGTTATGTCTCACAAGGTAGGCAACTGGCTGTGATTGCCACTATGCCACTTCTTTTCCCACTTTGGTTGTTCTCAGATCCTGAAATGGTGACCAAAAAAGGGACTTCTGTGTAGTTGGTGATGCCATGAGGGGGAATTTGCTACTTAATTGATGCAGGCCTCAGCACAGAGCAAATGTTGTCCTCAAATGTGATCCCCAATACCTGGTTTGTACATTAACTGGAAAAGGCTAGCAGCACGGCCTCTCATTTGATCAGGGCAGGTAGCTTGGGGTTGGTGACCCTGAACTGGGTGCACAACCCCAAATCTTCAAATTGTCAGACAACAGAGCAAATGACCCAGACTTTGGCATGGTTAGAGGGTGATGATGGAGCTGAAAGGGTTGGATATTGTAGCATGTGAACCGTTCAAACAGCCAACCAATGAGCTCTGGATCGCTGGTGGAAAAGTGGAGGTCATTCTTTTCCAATCAACCCAGTTTGAAATTTCAGCATCCAGAACCTACCTGGAACAAAGCTAACCAGTTGACAATCTGTCCTTCACCATTGCAGATGCTAAGAGGCCATCAATGCAAGAAAGCTGATGCACACGTTTAGATCAAAATAAGACCTACAAACTCAGATCCACAAGCACAAGATGACAGCATACCTTTTGCTTTCGCAGCTGACGCCGTAGGATATTGCCTATAAACTTGACCCTCTTCAAACATGCTTTGGGGGGTGGTTTCAAGGATGGAATAGCTCCTCCATTGATGTCACTTGCACCTGTCAAACCACAGGATTGATATGGGCTATGGTGGTTTTCCACCTGCTCTGAAGGACCCCCGAAACCGAGCAGGAGCCTGCAGGATTTCATGAGCTACAGCACACCAATTCTATTTCAAGTTGTCTGTACTGCTTACTCTCTTTTAAGCATGAAAGAAGAAAAAGAAGAAAGAGCTCGCTCTTAGAGAGGACGGGAGAGAACTAAAAGAGAGAATTTCTATTGCGGGTATGTTTCTGGTTTGTTTCTGGAGGGTGACATGTGCTTCAAGTTCCATGTGGAAGCTTGACCTGCCTAGATGATGGGGGTGGTGGATAGTGCTTCTAAATAAGTTTCCCGTTTACTTGAGGGCTTAGGAGGGCTTTGGGTATCTTTTGTTTCCTTTCTGACATGTACTCTTTGGCTTGTGCTGGGGTGTCAAGTGAAAATTCTTACTAAAGTTCAAATTGAGGTCTTGCCTTCCTCCTTTGCTTGACAAACAAAGAGGGAGAGGAGGCAGAGAAAGGGGGAGGGCAGTGGTGGGTCTAGCTGTGAGAACCTCTAGGGAAAGTACACTCACCTTGCTGGCCTAAAAATAGTTGCAGGTGAAACTTACCAATTGCCTCAGGAAACCCCAGGCTACTATCTCCAAAAATGTCGTCCCAACATCCAAACCCATGCTTTAGCACCCCCTGCATTTATGGCCAAGACGAACAGAAGTTAAAATGATTAGATCTTTGGATTTGGTCTTAGCACTCACCATTGTTAATTTCCCTCAAAATGCCTACTCTTCCTGGTGGTAGCCAGAAGAAGTTGCCAGCATTGTAGCCAGTACTGTGTAAGTTTGAACTGTATCCTGTTTACAGAGGTAGTATTAAGAAAGAGAATGTGGGTAGGTAGGAAATTGGCTTCACTCCAGATTATGAGTCAGGCAAACCTGCTGAACAGATTGGAGAAACTGCAGTTACACAGATGGGGCACCTTAATGAGCGCGTGGTCATGGACCCCAGCTTGCCACCAGGACGGCATATCATGACCGTGGTGTAATGCTAGTGTATTCCATTCCTCATCTAGCACACAGTCAAGCACCTGCCGCAATGTGTCCAGCAGCTCCAACCTCTCTTTCAACCTGGCCTGCCAACTTACACGATACAATTTGACAACAGTACAATGTGTGTGCATGCATTGACGCAGTCTTATTGATGGAAGTTCCAGATCTCTGAATCAAGGTATTAGAAGTTAAAGACAATGTGATACACCCTTTCAGATTGGGCAACCTTAAAATGGTCACAAAACATTTTCAAGACTAGCAGCATAGTATTGACAAGTTGCTGCAACTCCCCAGTCACCCCATTGGTTCCTAACAGTGGACGTGGATCTAATACAAACACATGCTCATAGGCCAGAGAAAGGAACTTACTGCATTTGTATCATTGAGGATGGGAGGTCCAACTGGTTCTTGAGACACATTAGTGTTGAATGCTGACTGTTCAAACACATTGACAGGGCCCTTTTTTGACACGGGCTTCTTCTTTTTCTGTATGAGGCCAGAGAAGGAGGAATCAACTGAAGTTATTAATCAGGTTCTTGAATTTAGAAGATGAAAAAAAGTTCAGTTGTCCCACCTGGGGTGGAGGATCCTGAAAGTCCAGGGCAAGTGCAGAACCTATCACACCCATTTGGGAAAGTGCACCCTTTGATCACCACAAATTTCAAGAAGTCCATGTTTGACTTGGCCTGAACTGGGTGTGCCCAAATTTACAGTGACCAGAGTTCGCACGGGGAATCTAGAGAGTTTTCTCATCTCTTCCTAAGAAAAGTACGGCACTAAATAGTGAACCATTATCAAATTGCAGGCAATGTGGTCAGAAGGAAAGCCGTGCAACGGACAAAAGGTTCGGTACAAGAGGTAGCTCTTAAATTACCTCGGCATTAGGTTTTACACTCACCGTCTCCAGTGGCACATCTGGACCACCGACTAGCTCCTTCATCTCTCTATATACATCACGGTAGCAGGACTCCACGCTTGCCTCACTTCTCTTCTTCACTGATGGGAAATTTGAGCGCTCAGTCAAGGCTTGCCATCGGACTTTCCCTCGTCCTTGAGTCTGACAACACAAAAATGACCAATTGGTTTAGAAAGGAAACATGTACACATTTAATGATAACTTAATCCAGGAGTGGCTTTGCCAACTCTGAACTACTGCCAGCCTCCAGTGTGGGTTCATTCATGCAACCCATTGGACAAAGACGTATCTCTTCTCCAACAGCCATCGACCCCATCCCCATAGAGGGTTCTTCAAGAAGTACTAAGCTTCTGTCTGTTTATGGTAAGTAATGAGCTTGCTGTCAGGTGGCTGGCATGAGGGGTAGAGTGGAAAGAAGGGTGCAAACATACCAGTGGGAGGCCCCATCGCATCAGGTTTCTCAGAAACTCTAGCTTGTCTCTCTTGCTCCATTTCATGGACCGAGCCCGTGGTGTCATATCAACCACCTTTAGTTTCTTGCCCACCTGCAATACACATATTCCATATTAAACCCCCACATCGGATGAAATACACATACCAACATGTGTAGGTGGCTGGCTCAGTCACAGTTGTCCTTGTCAACGGGACCATTATACCATCCATTTCTGTTCTACAAGCAAATTCTCCCCAATCACAGATTTGAGTATACAGAACTACTCTTTCAGACTAACGTTTTTAGCTCAATCCAGCATTACCCCATCCTTGCCACTGGAAGTCACCAAGAAGATTTCCTCCAAGTTGGAGAGACCATTAGCAGATATTCTACAACATCAGGTGTTTGCAGTAGAATAATTCAGTTCAATCAGAGTGGACTGCAGAACACATTGGAATTCTGGACTGTGTTTTCCTGATTGGTACATACATGAACTGGCTGTAGGGGCACAGTAGTTACCTATCCCCTGAGACACTCTACAATACTGTAATAGGAGGTGTGGAGCTCAATATTACGAAACACTGCCTGCTTGACACATGTGATGAGGCATGAGCTGTGAAAAACTTGAGATTGTCCACCAGCATTCATTTGCTGCTTGTCTTAACCAAACTGTGCACTGAACAATACATAGATGCAGCCACAAAATAAGGGCAAGGGAGAGTATACCTGCTGACCCACTCGACTAACATGTTCCACCACGCGCTTCAGCCTGCGTGTTAGAGTATTGGCCTCGGGCCACTCAACTGCTCCATCCCTGCACCATGACAAAACCCACAAAATAACTCAGCAAAGTTTAAATACGTGTGAGACAGCTACTGTCACCAAGTGCAAAACTCTGCTTTACCTAATTCAGAATGCAATCAATCATATGGAGGTATATCACACAGTCCAAGATAGCACTGCGTACAAGGTATACTCTTTGGACAGCAGAAAATACATTGGCCCACAAAGAGAAAGAGAGAGAACATGAGATTGGGGTCAGGACACCTTGAATGCCCTCAATACTTCATTTCACAGATGCTGCAGTGCTACGGTCAATGACCCTGCAGGATATAACTTGGTAACGAAATCTATGAAACATCTATAGCTCTCTCGATGGGCTCCCAGTTAGATTGAGCATTACACTAGCTAGCCTACACACAAAATGTAACATGGATTGGCTAGTGGAGGTGCATGAGAGTCTTAGGGAAATAAGGGATGGTGTGTGTGTCTGTGTAAGAGGAAAACCTGCTCGGAGGATGTGGACCTTCCTCCTCTGCCTCAATCAGTTCTTCAGCCTTGAAACAACCCACCCCACTGTCAAGCTCAGCCTAAGCAATCCACTTCAAAGGTTTACCTCCTCCTTATTTGCTTTCACCACGATTCTTATAATCATTTATTCCTCTGTGTGATCCACTACTCACAAACAATACAAACCCACACGTCGAAGTTTTGTGAAGCATGACCATAGTTAATCCCCCTGATTCTGGCAACCCAACATGGGCATCTGATGGTCAGCAATACCAAGTCCAAATAGCTTAATTCAACTTGACAAAAAACAGCAGATTGATATGAGGATGTGCTCCTGGGTGAATTTCTTTGAGCTTCAGATCCCATAGCTGTGGGGTGATAAACCCTGCAAGACTGTACCCTGCAGTTTGAGTGACTCGGTATCAAACTACCATAGGTGTCCAACAGCCCATGACATCCACAGTGTACATTAGCCATTACTTAGCTAGTTGTAAACAGAAAAGCTTCCTCTAGTGCCAACTGCAAGTAATCACAAAGACTTACGGATCGAGCAGTTGCTGGGTTGAAGGCCTCTGCAAACTGTTCATCTTTACGCAGGCCTTCATAGTTGCCAAACCCGTGCTTGTAGACTCCAGCAAGCAATGCCAGGTCGCTCTCCCGCCCCCACCAGTCAGTAGGAACACTAGCATCCCTGAGCAGATCAATAGCTCTATATGCGGTATCACGGCTCTCCTTGCTTGCACAGATCCTGACCGCATCACCAAGAGTATCCAAGAGCTTGAGCCGCTTCAGCCAGACGGAGGCATTCTTCTCTATCTTTTCCCACTGTCCCACCTGCTCACTTACTTCCGGGCCTGCAAGAATACAACCCGGACAACAGACTGAGAGATTCTGTGGCTTGGTTAAAGCAGGTTATCCAGCTCACAGATTTAAGTGCAAACATCTGGCTTATCACATGCAACCATCCCTGTTCACAGAAAGCACTTGTGATTTATTTACAACTTTTATATACCAGATCACCTACAACCAGCTCCAGTATTAGTAACCAAAGTTGCTTACCCAACTCAATACCCTGTTCCTTTGCAATTTGCAAGCAACCCTCTGCATAGGCTTTCTCTTTGGGCTCAGCGAGGTCCCCACAGCAGCGTACAAATTCCCAGCAGCAGTCAGCTATGTCTCCTAGCCCATGGCGGGAAAGCTTCAGCATTGAACGCATGATACTTCGGACTTTCTCTGACCGACCCAACCCAAACATCATCAAACCTCGTCGCAAGGACTCACGCTCATTTGCCCGCCACCCCACCCGCCTGCGTAAGGGAGTCTTTCCAGCAACTCCTGGGTTGGTGCCCATATTTTCTCCTGCAAAATTAGCAATAAACATTCACAGCCAGCTCATTTGTAACTTTCATGATTCTTACAAATGCGCAAATTATTTAGGGCTACTTGCTCGAAGTAATGTATCATACACACCACATCTCCACTACCTCATACAACAGTTTTAGAATGAATCCTTTCCCAAAACCATTTTTGTCCAATAGCATGCTTGTGGCTAGCAAGTGAACCTCGACCAACGGATGTAAGGTCCATACACATCTCAGCATAGTCAGGTTTTCTTGACACTGGAGGCAATGCCATTGGCCCCTGGTTAAACTTCCACAAATGGGAAACACCTGGGAGCTGCCAATACAAAGGGAGACACACAATCTGAGCTTGCCATAACCAAATGGCCATAGACCCTGTCCAGAGGGTAGGAGATAGCGGAATGGGGAGGAGAAGAGAGCATAATAAGGGTCAGTATGACCCCTGAAGAATACAACAACAGTGAGCTCAATTTGGTATATTATATCGATTGTTGCCTCCCAAATGCCTCCAGAAACCAGTGTACCACAGCATCAATTTCATTGGAGAGAGCAAGAGAGGGCCAGAGAGTGAAGTGAAGGAGATGGGCTGGAGAGGGGGACCAGATGCTGGAGACAGCCTTTAACTCAGGCAACAGAAGCTCTGCCCAGAGATGGGAATTTTCACTTGCCTATCAGCATTCCTTGAGCATTCTCAACTTGTGCTTTCAGAGGAACGAAATGTGCATAGGGACTCTCAAGTTCCTGCCCAAGCCCACATCACCAGAACACAATCAGACGCAGTAAGATTTCAGAGCATGGAAACTCAAACCAATTCTGGCAATTTGTCGTTTTAATTTCTCTCTCTTTTCCTTGAATGTGGTTAAATTCTTTGTAACAACACTCAAGAATTGCCTGATCCCTCCGGCTCTCTCTCTATCCTTGCCATGAGATTGTCTGATGAAAATGAAGTTAGGCAGAAAACTTCCCTGAACTTGTATCCAGTCAGTGACATGGGGGAGGACATCTTGGATGACCTCAAGGGTCTACCCACTCTCGGCACTAGACTGAAATTTAAACTCAGGGCAGGAAGCCTACCTTTGAACAGCAAACAGAAGCAGAGAGGAAAGGGAGAGTGCAATTGCCCGCTGTGTGGGCAATCTGAAGACAGTATTCACTTTCTGATACACTGTCCGGGGTTCTCTCACCACAGAGACACTCTCCTCAATTCTATCAAGGGAATTGTGCCTGTACCCCTGTTTAACAACTTTGAAAGTCTCGAGGCTGAGCCAAAAGCCCAGGCCCTCCTGAGGCCTAGTTTTTGGGCAAATCACACACAGCAGATTGATGCTTGTGCGAAGGGATTTCTAGAGGATATCTGGAAAACCCGGATTAATTCTATATATGATGGTAAGTCACACTACCAACGTCAGCCCCTGACAGAGGTAGGTTCTGTCCCTTTTGTTCCCGCTCAAACTGGGCGCGGGGTCAATGGCCACAAGGCTACGGCAAACAACGTCTTAAGAGTACAATCTATCCTTGCATATGTCAATGGCCACAAGGCTACGGCAAACAACGTCTTATGAGTACATTCTATCCTTGCATATGGCCAACTCCACTATGGGATTACTTAATCCAGTTGTGGAGTTGAGAAATTGCAAATTGAGCAAAGGAGAATGGTCTGTTCATGAAGGTTCCTAGTGAACGAACAGGACATTTGATGGCGAACTAATCCATGATAATTCATGTTGCGTTTCCTTCAGGTAGGTAGAAGCCCCAGAGCAAGATCTGGGAGGTTTGATACCTGGCAGCAACTATGCCCTCACGGAAGTGCAAAGGCTGGTGGAAGGCTGACAAAACGAAGCCAGTATAATGGGGCTGAGAGAGGGGTACAATTGCTACAAATATCATGACTGGACCGAGGCCACGAACCTGTTGCCACTGTCGTTGAAGAGCCAAAAGTTGGCGGCAATATAGTTGACACTCATTCCGACATGATGCTGTCAGCTCCTTGATCATTTCCTTCCTTCTGTCTATAACTGTACATGGCTAACCCACCGCACCCATCAACCAGAATGGTAAACCTAAAATTTATTGCAATTTCTTACGATCACAGTCAATCCAAGCTATGAATTGTATGTACAAGCCATGCCCTAGAGACAGAGATTCTATCCCTCAACATTCACCTGAAAAAGTAGAATATATGTGAAGTTTGAGGCTTTCGCAGTCAGTGGGTAAGGGGGCCGTCCCCAATGAAGCTAGATACTTCAGAGGAGGGATACAGGTTGCACAACCCAAATGCATAACTCATGATATATTTGGTCACACTTTGGTCAACTGCCCTGACTAACACCAAGAACAGGGACAGCTTGGCCCTGAATTGCTCACAACTAGCTGAACTAGCACTGCAACTTAAAAAGTTTGAGCAAATCATCTGCCATTGTACTAAAGCAAATTGAGGCAGCCATCTTGGAGAGTGAAATTCATGGTGCGAATGCAAGAGCTTGAGGTGCTGTACATTACAAGGCTATGCATCCAGGTCACTGACACTGGCTACTCATGTTTGACAGTGGTTGCTCCACTAGCTGCCCCTGTAGATGGCGAATAAATCCTTAAGTGGTCTCACCCAAGTGAAGACACTCTTCAGTTCTCTGAACATAGATACCAATGCAAAGGTACAGAATTGTTCCCGTTCTGGCGGTTCAAAAGCTTTCTATTCTGCACTCAGAGTACCACCTGGAGTGCCCCTGGAGCAGTTTCTGCCAAGAAAAAAAAGTATGTCTCTCTCAAAGCCCAGCAAAGGATAGTTTACTCTCACTAGTTAACAAAAGAGATCAGCAAAATTACCATAGCCAGATAAACGCCATTATCTTCCTAGAAGCTCCTATCTGCACTCTGAAAATTAGGGCATGGGTTTCAACCCTAATACTGCTGATTCCAGCAACAGTCTTTGCCAATGCAGCTTCGCAATTCACACACGGGAAAGTGGCCAATTGAATGGGATCGAGGACCTCGAGTGAATTTTTGTGACTTGTACATAAAAATTGATGCCACAGATGTGATTCCTACACAAGCATTATTCATCTTGCAAATTAACTGGAGTGGGAAGAGCCCTAACCTTTATGCTGCTCAATCACGGCGACCTGGTCGGCAGGGGGGGGGAAAGTGCGAAGAATCCCTTTCGGTATGAACTCGCGAGGCGCTAGAGACCTCCTCTTCAGAACACCTTTACCACGAGCCTCCCGCTTCCCACTTTTGAAATAATCCGGAGGAGGACCACGAAATCCATGCCACAAGCCGTCCCCTTCCGACTCCGTGGCTGAATCATCCACTGCAAACAGTACCAAAAATGAAGGCAGTAACTTCAATCAGACCTGAACAATGCAGAAATACCGAACACAGACCATATAGTTCACAATTGACCAAGATAAAAATTAGGGTTTGGTGGAACCTTTGGCAACTCGTGGCTTCGCAGGCCTCTGCACCCTCCTCTTTTTCAACACACCACTGCGCGGCGCGCCGTACCCTCGGACCTTTCCCTCCTCCATCTCAAATGTCTTCATGGCAAATACTACAGATACCAAACTGCTCCACTCGTTCTGTCTCTCATAGATCACGACCAGGCTCCAACCTCATAACGTCTTCATGAACCAACTGCCAACACATCCTCACCATCCACACTGAAGTCCGTATTCAATCTCAACACACAATCGTTCTAACGTTGTAACCCTAATTTCATGCACGAGCTCCCTCATCTCCTCCGTCTCTCTCGTCGTTGAATTCCCAACAAACCCAACTTCCCCAGTTGCCACGGCAGGTCCTAAGTTCAAATCCACGTAACGTGGAGTTTACTTTGCAGGACTTCTGATCGATGAATGTCATCCATCCAGATCTCATCTAGGGCGGAAACACGCACACGAAGACATTACGGATATTTCGGCACCCATTCTGCATGTTTTGACACCGTGTCTCGTGGCGGAAAGGGGAGTACGTTGCTCGGAATGTTGTTCGCCGGGGAGCACGAAATCGGAGTTATCATCGCCGATAATCACTATAGGTAACCTCTGAAAGTTACTAAAAGACAGACTGCCGTGAGAAAACACGAACTTTACTATCACGGCCGAGCTAATCCCAGGCGGTGATAGCATCGGGCGGGTCCGACCGCGCGACAGGCTACTGAAGGTCGGCGCGTAACCTAATTCACGCAGTACAGTCACCCACCGACCGGACGACCGGGTCGGGAGGTCAGGCCAGTAATCCAGGGCTGTACGCTCCCCAGAACCCTGGTTGCGTTCTCACTGAGCCGGGATATAGGTAATTCCTGAGCAGCAGTTGCGGTCTCCCCACGCAAAGCTCAGAATCCTTATCAACTGCGTGTAACAGTGTCAGCCGTCACGGACCCAACACGACTGGCAGTTCAGTCTGTGATCCATCTTGTGTGTCTCTGTGTGTGTTTGATTTCAACAACAGATGATTCGCAGTGGAGACCTAACTTAGAATCGCGCCCATCACCACCTTCATGCACAAACTGAAGTCTTAATAAATAACTAGGCATGGCAAGCTGATCAGGACAAGGTGCGTGTCTCGCCCACAGTCCAAAGTCATCTTTCTCATGGGGAGGTAAGAGTATCAAATTTCAATGTACTGTCTTGCCCACAGCGGGTGCAGAGACGTCAGGGATCTCTCAGCTGATATAAGTAAACAAGTGGTATGTCTCATTCACGTGAGGCCGGGTCCGTATCGATCCCAACAGTGAGACTAGAAAAATCTCATGGGCTGCACTCGAGAGTCATCAGTACCCTGGAGGCAGATTCACATGCCTCCGGCACAGATGTAAGCACATGAAAGGCCGTCAGGAAGGCGTCGAGGTATCATTCCTCGGAGCTCTGCGTCGAGAGCTGCTGATTACATGGTTAATAAGCAAGAAATATCATTCTCCATGGCAGGTTTGTTGCAGTTCCTGTTTAAAGGCACAGAAGGTAATCTCTCTGTCTCTCTCTCCCGTGGAAAGCAAAGACAAGTACTGCAGGCCGGACACAGTCAAGATAATATAACTAGTCCTTGTCAATCATCAAGAGCTGCATCCATGTAAAAGGTGGGTCAAGCACGGCGGAGAGATATGGGTCACACAGCATCCTGCACGTGATAAATGCTCCAGCCCCTCCCTCTTTCCCTATAAAGTAGTTTTGAATTCCCACAGACTGATGATAGCAGAAAGCGTGACCAGAAGGACCAGTTAGGTACCACTAACTAAACAGATCGACCCCACCGACCAACAAATTAGGTCTTAAGTGCTTCATCTAATAACCAAGTACTGTTAGTTAAGTTAGGGCTAGCTGCTACTTTAGCCTACCTAATACTAGCTAAAATTTTAGTTTGCCATACCATTTATAGTTTCTCTAACTTAATTAATTGTCGACTACAAATTTAATATTCTTTTCTTTGAGTAAGTACAGAATAATTATGAAATCTATTATAGGAGGCTTCTCGAATAATTGACAATTGTCAAGTTTGTCTGAATCTGACGATCAATGCAAATTTCGCATTTGGTTTTTGCTGGAAAAAGTCATCATTATCAGCTCATGATATTCGGTCAAAATTATATACCCTCTCAAATGTGGGATCAGATAGAATACCTTGGGAGGTAAAATAATTGTTTTATGGGGGGCTGGGGATATATGTAGAGAGAGAATTGTCAATCCCACCATTTCTCTCGCTAAATATCACTGCTATTTTACCCAACGCTGTCTCTAAATATTATTGTAGTCAAGGAGACAGTGCCCGGAAGCGACAAACCGAAACACAGAGAAAATATACGACAAATTGTTGTTTATTGGGAGAAGGAGAAAAAGAAAAAGCCTCTGCTTCCGTGCACATTTTTGGTCCTTTGCGCATGCCTTTCCTTCGGCCTTTGGTTCCTGACACGTCTGAACTTCGGGGCCTAACACGTGGCAAGCAAGGACCAAGTTGCGAGAAACTTTTCCTCCCAACTCCTAGCCGCCGATCTTTCATCCAACGGTATTCAGATGATCTCGGTACGATAGATATGATGGGCGGTGAAGATGCGGGTGTTTGAAGTTGGAGATCCAACCGTGAAAGTCTTTCAATCCAAGGGTTGGAAATAGTGGGATGCGGGGGTGCTGTGATCTTTTCTTAAAAAGAAACAAAAAAGGGGGATGGAGGCACTGTACTGAAATTAATAAAAAAGAACAATGGGCTCTCTAGGAACCAACAAAATAGGGCCACAATTAAACCGGCTACATAGTGATGTGGGAACATGAAAACTAGCCGAAAATAATCCGGCCAGCGTTTCTAATACGACTTTGCCAACTTTGCACTGTTAAGTGAAAGATGCAGATGAACATTTCATCTCCCGAATATGGTTTGGCGTTTCTATTGTCGCATGGTGCCTTTTTTTGGACCTCAGTTGTCGGGCATAAGTATTCCTCATTTCTGGACATCTTTGCAAATCGATCAAAGAATTTTTCCGGCTCGAAGAATTATTAGTTAGTTATTCCTCGTTAGATCTTCAGTTTGAATATTCATCTTTCGATAACCCCGATTGATGGAAGCTGGGCGGCGTGAGCCATGTGCATATTAGAGACCAGAACTAGAGCTCCACCATGATCGGTGCTAATCAGTGTGGATTTGCTTAGTGCCGTTGACGGTTTTCCTTGGATGTTTGTTGTCTGGCATCACCCAAGAAATAGTCATTTGACCCTAAGGAACATTATTGTAAGCTTACATCACTTTGACAAATTAAGAACTCCTCGGTATCAAGTATCAAGTTATTCAGTGCAACCGTCCATTGCATCAATTTCGGGTTTCGAATTATTCAATCCAAATTATGAAAAAATGCGAAAAAAAACTTTAATTTAGGGTACAATTAGGAATGTACCAAAACAATCATCCACATTTTTCATAGAGTACGCAACTCACTCAAGTTTGTTTTAACTGTAGTGCGGTTGACGGTGAACCGGTATAATTACATCATCCACGGTGCTAGAGTTACGCCGGCGGTGAGTAGCGGTGGCCGGGAAGTAAGGCCGGCACCGGCACCGACGAATGGCGAGCATGGGAAGGGGTCAAGCGGGGGACCGCGTGTAGAGGGAATATGGGATTATTATTCGCGCCTTGGAGAGCCGTCGCTGCCATTATTTGGCTCTTTTGCCGATAGATCCATAGCTTTGCCGCGCCCAAATAATCACCCCATGCCACCCATCATTGCCCGGCCCCATCCTCCGCGCCACGTGGTCGGCTCTGCACTCTCCATCCTGAGATGGATGAAAAAGTCGCCCCACCTCCTGCATGCATGTTGGAACTTGGAACATAGATAAAACAGACTTCATGGATGAAGAATGTGTTCTCCTTTTCCTCAAAAGCTCCAAAAGGTAAGTATAGTGACACAGTAATAACAAAAGTCCTCCCCTTCACGCTTTCCTCCCTAAGTCCCGCCCACGTTCCTGCTCTCACAGCCGTTGGATCCCCCATCGTCCCCTAGGTGACCGTGCCATTACAGGCGTAAAGAAAGATATCCACAGAATATTTGGAGTAAAGTAATAGGGAACGGGATTTTCACTGCGGTGAAGATGACAGTCAACTGACGTGAGGTCGCCGAATAAAGAATATGTAAATGAAATATTCCTGGAGAGTCGGAAGCAATAATCCAACCCTACTATCTTTTACGTGACAATAATTCGGTATATAGAATTTATAGACTGAGAATTAGGGTAAAATAAATTCCACTTAGTTTCTGGAATTGAATAGCACACAAGGAATTTATGAGAGGTTCACGATTTATCCGAATGCACATAAATAGGTAGCGGCCAGCGTGAATTATATTGCGTGGTGGCTGCATGGATGGATGTCATCCAAATGCTGTTGCATGGCAGCCCCAGGTGGAGGAATGCGGATCGCTCGATCTTCATCGGGAAGTAAGGCTTGGGGAGAATAAGCCGCATTACCTACCCTAAAACGACCACGTGGCCGAAAAGTACCGCCGGTTGGGAGGTAACCGGGGGCGGAACCAGGGTTAGTGGAGGGGCCGGGACAAGGAGAGGGGGGGACAGGTGGACAGAGCGCAGAGCGGCCTCCCGCCATCGCTGCAAGCTCGCACTGTGTTTCGTCGTCTTCTTCAACTTCTTCAAGTAGACTTGTCTTCTTCAAATCGCTCTCTGAATCTCGGCCTCTCTCGGCCTCCTGCGTCTGGAACTTCATTGGAGCTGTGGGAGCTTCAGCGAGGTCTCAGAGAGCAGGAGAGACGGAGAAGAGGCAGAGTATGGGGTGGCTGAGGAAGATGGCGGATCCCTTCAGGAGGATATGGAGCGGGGTGCTGGGCAGACTGCGTCCCCGCAAGCGTGGTAGGTTTCGTCTTCCAGGAGGATTTTCTTGTTAGGAATCTCGCAATTGATTGCAGATGCCGAGTTGTGCAGCTTGACCACTGTCTGTTAAAGAGTCATGGTTGTGGAGGATTGCCTGCTCAAGAGAGCAAGAGTTACTTGAGTTGGCTGGATATGGTTCTTGTAGATGTATATTTTAGGCATGAGGTGAGGAAATCATGTGCGTGAGGCATGTTGGATTAGACTTGCGTTCTTGCTGCTCGGATTGGATTCTCTTATTAGCAAGTTTTTTTTCGCCATGCACGCATGCAGATGCAATCAAGGTCAATCTGTTCCAAGAATGGGGTCGAAGGACTTGTAGGGATTGCTATCTTCTTTATTGTAATTGTGAGATTTTGCATATATCGGTTGCTCACCTTGTGGTGTCAAGGTGCATTCAGACTTTTGAATTGTTGGCAATTTCGTTGGCTCATAAAGTTTTGGATGCTACAGGGCGGGGAATCGGAAAGCTCTACAATGATGTGCGTTCCTGCGGTTATGAGGACGTGCATGTGATGTGGTCCATGCTGCAGCAATCACGCCTTGCTCCGGATTCACCAAAGCGACGCCGCATCTCAAGAATCTTCGTGTAGTGAGTCCACAATGGATACGGACGGTCCTGCTGGTGGTCATATCTCTGAGCCTCAGTGGATGATAAGATAGGAGTCCACTTGTACCATGACCATAACCTGCTGCGAAGAAAACTCACTTGAAGGGATAGTTGCCTCCGGAAAGTAGGGTGAGTTGTAAGGATTTCCTCGGCCTGCGATCGCCGCCACTTGTTTTAGCGAGGTGGTAAGGTCGCAAAGAGCTGTTTCGTGAAGGGAGCAAGAACGCTGCTGAGACATGAACTTCAGTTAATGCACTTTCTGAGGAGATGCATGAAGGAGCCGGGAGTCGACAACTTTCTGTGCTCCGAGGTCTCATGATTCGGATAGCGTGCGCTGAGAGTTACCCAATTAGTTTACTTTTCAGGGTGTAATACAAGACCCTGTGTACACTAAGAATTCATCTGTAAATTGCGAATACAAGATACTCTGGCAAATGGCAGATTTGGAGAGAGACTATGATGTTAAAGGTCTGCTGACAGTATATTCAATTTGGCCACTTCCAGGGTGCGATTTTGATCCTTTGGTTGGTGATGCTTTTCCTATTGTGTTTGTTTAGAGTACATCATAAGTAGATGCTCAGGGACTCCTCTTGTGGAAAGCAAGTCAGCTAGCAACTTCTTTTTCTGTTGTTTTGGCTTGTCTAACCAAACGAGGCCAGTGTGAATGGGAAAAGTTCCGAAACAGTTTTGCCTCTTAACGGGCTGATGAGTTTGTGATTGGAAGTTTGGTGCACTCGTTAATTGTCATGTATGGTGAATTGGGGAGCACTCATTTAGGAGTTCTGAAGACATCAGATGTGGAAAAAATCTCTTCAGTTTTACATTATTTGCTTAGAAGGGGTGAATTTAGCAACCTGGTGAAGCAATTTCTCTTTAGATCTCATGCCTCTGAATTTACTGTAGGCTCACAACAGTCGAAATTTAGAGGGTCTGCTAACACCTGACTGAGAAAGTTGGTCTCCACCTGGGTGGGTTTTCTCCTAATTTCGCAATAGTGCTCTCTATGATTACTCCATCCTGTAGTTTTGGTCACTTCCATTGGAGTCAAGGTGATCTGATATTTGTTTCTCTTCTATTGACCTTTTCGTTTTTGTTAAAATACTGTAGTTCTCTTGGACATGCTTTCTCGTCAGAGTTGCTTGTTATGTGCAGGATGTTCACCTTCTACACCTTGACTGGGTATTCTGCTCAACTGACAAAGACAAACCCATCCAATAGGTCTGGTTATGGCATAACTGCTTCTGAGTTGAGTGATAAGCTTGCCACAAGAGAGCATACAATCCATAGCTTGAAGCTGCTGTACTCAAAGGTTGACATGCAGGTGGGGTCACATTGTATCCTCTCAGTGAAAGATCAGACTGTCAGATTTCAACTTGCTCTTGGGGATTCTTCTTGTGGGGTGGCCTGTACTTTGCACCTCAAGCCAAGCTAGAACTCCACTCAGAGGTAAGAATATGTGTTGTAAATGCCAAGTAACAATCATCGTCATCTGTCACCCAACCTATACTTAAGAGCAGTGCTCTGTTGACCCAACAGTCTTTTGGGTACCTCCACAGCTGAAGGTTGGCGGGGTTGTAAATCCTCAGTTGTAAGTCGTTCACCCCCAGAGTGAAGCTTGCAGTTCAGACACATGGTACCTACTCTTTGATTCTAATCTGCTGTATTGATCAAGTGAAAGACAGGACTGTTTTAAGCTTACTGCCAGGGGAGAAAAGGGTAATATTCATGTTGCAATACTTTCTGCAACTAAATTGGCATGTAGGCCTTGGATCATCCACTGAACAGTTGGCAGCCAATCAGGCATTAAAACTTCATGCGACCTGCAAAGTCTGCAAACAAGTTTCTAGCTTTCATCAAATTGACGATCGTTTTCAATATTCTGTACTCTAAAGTCTCAAATATGATTAACATCACCTGTCATGTAATGTTACATGATTTAGCAATTTGTCTCCAACAATAAGAAAAACTTAGCTTGACATAAACAAGTTCTGTGAAACAGAAAAGGTAGCTGAGATAGCTAAGGTATAGTCTGGGATTGGACTAACTACATGAAATGCATTTCCAGCACCCACTCTTACCATCCCTTGCCGTTGGTCATCAAAATTGAATCACAAACAACTGTTCTATGTTTCCACAATGCGATGGGCTGCACACAAACAAGCTCCCCAATACAGTATGTCTTCAACTTCAGACTACGTGCAATTGTCTTGCTGAGATTTATTAAAAAGTTGCTAAATACTTTACAAGTTTCCTATAGTGGCAGAGCTGTGAGCCAACAACTACCACCAAGGTTTCTGTGAAAAATGGCTTCTCATTGAATGCTGCCCTCTAATGTGTCTCCCGCAAAGATCCTGGCTACAAAATAATAGGCATTTGCCCTGTCGTATTGCTACTATCGGTAACTGTCTGTAACATTTCCTGTCGTCCAGCCCCACTTTCCTTAAGGATAATATGTAGCCACAGTTGCAATGCTGCAAATATCGGAGTCCTGCACAAAAAACTTCCATAAGGTACAGTAAAGAGCCTCTACATTCCAACAACTGTACACTGAAACAAATCTTAAAGAGCTTTCCTACGACCTCAAACACTGTTCCCCATAAGACTTCTTCCAAACTGAATTGCTACTACAAATTACCAGGGCTCAAGATGTTGCAGTGGATGAGGAAGAAAGTCTGTCACGGCGTGCTTTCTCAGCTCTGTCCATGTAATCTGCGTGTGAATCATGCTTCTTGCCTGCATCAAATTTAATCCAGAACCACCATCACTATCAAACTACCATAGCTGACCCCTCTCTACTTAGACAGGTCAGATAGCTGGCATATGTCAGCACGTTGAACCAGTTGAAACATATTAAAGAATCAGCTGCAGTTAAACCCTACTGCCTGAGAAAATCTTCTACGGCATCTGCTCACCTGAAACTTATCAAAGCTTCTGACCGTTACTATGTTTATTTTCACCATACAGTTCATTTTGACTACTAGCAGCTTGCCTCCAGGGACTGATTGTAGCCTGAATACATGACACAGTCGGCAAATTGACCGGCAATGCTGAGGGGGCTAGTTACTAAACACTAGAGATTCTGCAAGGGCTGACTTCCTCTCCAATGCCTACACTCTGAGTGTCTTCTAACATTGTGCTCAAATGGCAAAATTATAGTTGGACGTAAAACACTGGCCACCAGGCAATTTGTTGTCCAATTCTTCAGCTATGGACTTGAAGGCCCTGGGCACAGTTTGGGAAGGCAAGGGCCCCCACCACCCCGGCCCCGGACCACACAATGTCATTCACATTCCCTACTCTAATTCCCTGAATCGAAAATTTGATGAGCAGAAGAAAGGCTAGCCGTCACTTATGGAGCTGTAATTCTCCTTGAAACCCCAGACCTAGTCCCCCAAATGATTTGCTCAGGTTTGAGTGAGATAACACAGAAGCCCCAGAGAACAAATCAAACCCACGGATGCAGTGCCTAACGCAGGTAACCCCCACTAAGCACCTGCTCATAACTGAAGGTTTCTGCTAGGGACGAGGAATAAGAGGGAGGGGGAGAGAGAGATGTACTCATTCATCTTGCCCCATTGGCTACATCACTGCTTTGTCCCAATATTTCCAACTATCAAGAGCCGGCCTTAGGTTTCCTCACTAATTCGAAGAGTTCCAAACCGCAACCCAGTTTCAAGGAACTGAGTGCTAGATAACAGCTGACATGAACATCACATATGTATCAGCGGTGGAAAGGAGAGAGACAGAGATGTACTCATCGCCTGTGTGCCTTGCCAACGTTAACTATGTCGTACCCTTGAGGGTACACTCACTGTGGCAGACTTGATCTCAAAAACCGAACGGCGGACCTCTTCCCACAGACCGACTCCTCCATCAATCAAGACGAAAAGTGGAATTAAGGGTAGACGATCTCTATTGAGCAAGTAGGTGTGGAACATACCAGAAGTAAAAAACACCCAAGGAATAGCGGCCAGGGCACTGATCGCCAGCATTCCTACAAACACGTGGCGTTTCTCTCCGCTCCACAGTATGTTCTGCATTCGCGAGGGAGTCTTCGCCCAACCTGACCTTGCAAGTGATGCAGTGGGTTCCGAGCTGCTGGGTGCGGGATTTGGGATCTCTTGCTGTTGCGCCATTTTTGATATCCCTCGTCTTCCAACCAAAAACCACACCGGATTGTGGTGATGATCTGATGCTGGTGACTGTGACACAATCCGAAAATGTTTCGTTGTCCTCCACAATTCAGCACGGAGGAAACCGGATTTCGAACAAGTGTGGCAGTGCGGAAGTGAGAGGCCTGCAGTCCTCTCTTCCCTCGGGGGCCGCCCCGTCGTTCGGAGGACCGGCCGCCCCTGATTTCACCGGGTGCCTCTTAACACTCCATGCCCAGGATCCTGTCTCCCTCTTAAGTACTCCTCTTACAAATATGAGACTGGCGTTGGGGAGATGCTACTGTAGTCAGATCTCTGAAATAAGGGGAATGGTGTCGAACAGTGGGTGGGCAGAGTGGGTGAAGGTGAGGTAAGGCAGCAAAGTTGAAGGAGAAACAAACATGCTCTTCATTCAACAAACTATGAACCCTGGGATACACGAAGCAAAGCAGGCAATGCATAAGAGGTTGCATAGCAGTTGCTTCTGGGCATTATGAGTAGAACAATCAGTTACTTTCAATTGTCAAGTTGTGAAAACATCAAACAGTAGAGACTACAGTCAGTGAAAACCCTTCAGGAGGCTTCAGCTCCTTTGTCCTGCAAGGGTGATGTTCGCGAGTGACATCTTACACAACTCTAGGAGATGACAAGAACCTCCATGTGTCAATAATGCCAATATTTTGCAGGTCCACAATCGCCTATGGAAGACAACTAGCTTGAACCCTCAAGTGAGCAGTTCAAACCTGTTCCTCAGTGAACCAGAAAACCTTTGCAATTCGCCCTTACAACATTATGTGATGTACTGCTCAAGAGAGAAGCAACGTATATCCCACTGAGATGGCATTTTGTAAGTGACTCGTTACCAAAATTTATCCTCCCAGTTACAGGAATGAAATTACAACTGAGATGGGGAGATGTATGGTGAACATCACACCTACAAGGGTAACAAACACAAAGGATCTAGGTGCTAAAGAAGGTGACACAAATATAACCAAGATACATATCCACTTCAGACAATCCGATTCCTGATGTCTTCAAGCTTCTTGAGGATCTCGCCAGGGGTGCGATCAAGTTCATCTGCAATTTTTCTTTGCAACTCTGAAGTGAGAGTTGGGTACTGCTCACACAAATCTCCATCAACGACATCCTGCGACAGACACAAGGAACCTTACATCAGCTTCACATCACCAAGGAAGCAACAGAATTGTGACAAAGTTAAGCTGCTGGAATTCTGAATCGATCAGGTCCGAAGTCCTTTCTTGAGCAAATCATTTCACTTTGTTGAGACGCACTTGGTGGAAGTCCAAGCGCCTCCTTTACTTTCCCCTCAATTTCTTACTCTTCACCGTGGTTACCTCTGGGTAGAGGTCCTACGAGTGTCCCTCCACCTGGACTGAGAACCTGCAGGTTCTTGAGCTATGACTATTGAGACCTTGTAAGACTGCAGGTCAAGTGCCCCAAACTTTTGGAGTGATGGAGAGAGGTGTCTCATTGACCACATGCCTCTGACTCTAGATGCTTCTGGTTTATTTCTCCCTTCAGCTTCGGCCTTACACGTGGACTATGTATTAGGTTAATTAGGGTGCTCATGAGGTTGGGATGAGTAGCTTCTCTAGTCGAACCTACTGAATTATGCTCTGAGTTCGAGAAGTCGAATCTTCCAAACAGACACATCCAAGTCAGGTTTATGTTGGCAAATCTCACCTGTAAAATATGAGCACCATACACAAACCCAAGAGTACATACCTTCACTGGGAAGTAGGAAGATCTATAACCCATGTGATCTCGGCCACACAAGGGTGGATTTTCTTGTCTCAAATGCATCTCAAGGTGTGAAAAGAAGTCCACATCTTCCCGGGATGAAAATGGCAACAAGGCTCCCACACTCCCCATCACAGTGCCATAAAGTACACACTCTCCTCCCCCGGGAATCAGCGACGCCTTCTGCAGGCTTGTGATGACCTCACCTACATGGAACTGAATGATTTCCTCAACCTTGTTTGGTGCACCATTCAGACGGCCCTGTTCCCACTTAATCTTGCCTCCTGTTGGATCATCTTCTATCTCTTCAGAGACATCCTGAGGTAGTCGCATGAAGTAGACATTACCAAATTTGTCTGCTCCAGCCATGGTGTCAAAATCCATGTGTAGGGAGGCAGTTAACCACCTGGGACAGCTGTCATCTGCAAAAGTGTACAGCTGGTTCTCGTCCCGCCGATATTTTACATAGTGGAAAGACTGCACTGACAGAAAGAAATATTTAGAAACTAGATCCTCATCAGCTAATGCACTAAACAGAGTAGGTTGTTGCCAATGGTTGCTCGGGCCTTCTTGCTCTCTCTCTCTCCTTACACATACACACCCCCCCCCTCCTCCACTCTTCTAAACTACTTCGAGTTAATTCTCCTGGGCAGCTCCCATTCAAACAAAGATAGGGCTGTCTGAATGAAGTGGACCTCATTGTGCTCTCCTCTTCTCCGGTTCAAGCAAATGGGCTATGGTTGCAAGGCTACAACAAGCAAAGGTTTTTGGTACACAATGTCTCTCTTTCTCTCTCAAACACACGCTCACGAACCCAGTGATGGGAACCCGACCTGCTCCCCAACTTAGAGGAAGAACCCACACACCCCTGAATCAGTAGCAATGCCTGCAAGCAAATGGCTTGATATGTCACTTGCAGGTTCAGTCACACTTAAAGGTTAACCTCCATTGTTAGTGCATAAATGACCACAGGCAGAGCATACATAAAGTACCTCTTGAATGTCACCAACGTATATCCTGTCCCCATATGTATGAATGGCTATGATTGTGTTGGGGAAGTTCTTGTTCTCGCATTTTCGCAACAGCTTCCTCTTTCCCAAGTCATAGATCCTGAGCACCTGCCCCACTCCAACAAGCAGGCGTCCTTGGAACTGGCACAAGGCTGTTGGCACTCCATCGACAGGGGTCTTATGCACGAGCTCAAGTCCCTTTCCCTCATCCACAAACCTATAGATATGTATGAATCCTCCTGTTGACTGTTTCTTGGGCATGAATTGCAAGTCCTTGGCAGTGCCAATAGCTATGACAGTCCCCAACTCCTTGTTGTCGTGAAAATTGACAGTGCAAATGCTTAGCGCTGCTTCGTTATCTTGCAGCTCCAGCAGACAAGTTGTTGTTGCAGACTTTGGATCCAAAACTCGTATACATGATGCCCACTTGCTTGGTTCAGCTTTGGGGTACCCATACTGCTGATCAGGGAGGGGGTCCTCCTTCTCGTCTCCTTCTCCATTCTCCTGATTCTCTGTCTCCATCTTGCCATTTTCCTGAGCACCTGCTCCATGCCTTTGGTTCTTAAGAAGATAAACCTTAATAAACCTCATACATGAATCGTACGGAACCGTTTCTAGAGGTTCGGGTGCCAGAAAATCATATCAAATCATTAATCAAAGAATTTAGTCCTCCCCCCCGCCTGCAAGTCTCATACGAATCAATCTGTGCAGGTGCTAATCACTGCGATCAGTTGATGCCAAATTACAGAATACAACAAGATGACTTGACAGGCCTCTTTCTCTCCTGGGGGATAGAGTTGCAGCAGGCAATTGTCAATGGGTGCACACACTTAATGATGGTGGATGACAATCTTAACAAAGATTGAGAATACACCTGAGAATAGTTGTGTGCCGTCTGGCAATGATACTCCCTATGACCTTCTGATGGCAGAAGTTAAACATAACACTCACCTGCAGCTTCGAGTGCATCCTTTTTGTTGGCCTCTCGCTCTTCTGTTGTGAATGCGCCCTGGTCACTCTCAAGAATAATGAGAGACTTTTGCTTAGGGTGAAGAATGAACTTGCGGGGGGTGTACCGAAGGGGCATGACCGTCTGGTTGAATGTCTCACCCAGTCTCTCAATGGTGAAAACCCTCAGTGCCTCCCTTGCAACTGCTACCACACCTTCTGCACACTGATCTGAAGAAAAGGAAGCTGCATACTCCAAGGTTTCATATGAAAGTGGCGTCAAGAGAAAATGGCCCTGATGGATGTAGCCCAGCCAAGGCCTACTAGAAAGACAAAGCATGGCCCTACGACCTCTAACCAGAGCAGAAAATAGCTTCGGAGCTCTCAATCCCAAAAACCGTGTCCGTGTGTCGGATAACTGGCCAGTCACCATATCTACCTCTGTTCTTAGAAGAACACCATTTTGCAAACCAGCATTGAGAAACACACTAGCTGGGTGATCCGCCCCGTCTTCACCTCCACTTGATGCTTGAACCTCGAGCAGCAAGAGAGATTCTGGAGGGGATGAAACAGCCTGCACACTAAGGATCTGCATGCAATCATCAGGGTCCAGAGACAGAACACGTATAGTGCTGTCATACGATCCCACGGCCAAGAACCGTGAGCGTTGCCTCCCTTCTGGTACTGGTGCAATGTCAAGACATGCAACATCACCTGCCATTTCTCTCTTTTCAATTTCCATCAGCTGTCCAGTAACATCCATCTCAAAGTAGATCAGCTCTCCCCCACTAAGGGCAATCACAACCTGCATCCTGTTGCAGCCAACCTTCACAATTGTCTTTTTGCCTGGTGTTTTCCATTCATTGATACGCCCATCAGCTCTTATATGCCGTATGCCATTTGGATGGACTTGCATCAAAGAGTCATCCCCTAAGAGAGACACTGCCAGCGATGGGGTGGTGTCCAAAAAACCGCTGTCACTTACCTCCTCTACAGTCTCACCAATAGACAGGACCAGGGTTGCATTCACAAATGAGACAACAATGTAGGCATCAAACTCATCATTCACATTCTTCTTGACTGTCCAGACTGCACTTGGCACTCCAGGAAGCTGGGAAACTGCCATTTCCGTAACTGCAAGACCAGGCCGTAAAATGCGAAGTGATGACCGTGGCCCTCTCCCACAGAGTGCAAATATTTGGGGTGTTTCTTCCTCAAAGAGATTGGCCACTTTCATGTCCAAGATGGGCATAAGGCTCTCAATCTCGTCAATTTGTACAAGATTCTTGAGTTTTCGGGGTTGGAAGAAAATGGGTGGAAACCCCTGATCCGTCTCCATCAACGTCGCCGATGAGGATTCCACTTCGGGGTCATCACCTATTCCTTGAAACTGGTACAGAGAGTGGTTGCCAAACTCTGAAGCAGCAAATAGGAAGCCAGATTTGAGAACACACATGGCCGACGTAACAGGAATGGTATCAAAGTATTTGATTTTAAGCTCTGTTACTTGGTCATCTTTGTCATAATCCAAGGTCACTTTAAAGATGTCACCATATTCCGTCTGCAGCAGGAAAAAAAACAGGCCCTTCTGCTTGTGGGTAGCTGCTGAAACAATCAACACTCCCCTGTTGGGTGGCAAGTCTTGCCTTCGGGGAATAAGTGCTCGTACGTCAGGTTGGTTCTGATTCTTGTAAATTACAAAATTTTCTGCACAAACAAGGACCCCACTTGGCCCATCACCTCCCCCTGGTACCGTAACCAGCATATTAGCACCATTATCAATGGCCTCAGTCCACTTCCGGACAACATGGTTGAGACCCAAATCAAGCTCATAGAAAGTCAGATGTTTCTGTGCATCGTTTGCTGCTGCACCCGTGGAGTCCTGATCAGCCTCGGAGTAGTCCAGCTCTATCGCTGCAAAAATAGGGTTGTCAAAACCGCAGTCGACCCCAGTGATCGAATACACAATTGTATGTGATTTATGGGCTTCCAGTGGCGAGGAGATAGTGAGCCTGGCTGCGTTGTCACGATTGAGCACATACACCAGCTTTTGTTTCTCGCACGCCCCAATCAAGACCGCACGCCCTTTGGGATCAACAGCTAAGTACTGGCCAGGCACAATACGCCGGCATCCAGACTTCCCGAAAGTCTCCTGATGGATTTTCTCAAATATGTTTTTCTCTCGATTGTATTCCAAAATCACTATGCGGCCGGAATCTGAGCCAACCACGATGTAATCCTTTTGAGATCCAGTGAGACGGAACTGAGCCAGGGAGCGAATGGCTCCAAAGATTTCAACCGAAAGTAGGGTTTGCAGCTTGCCATTGTCATCGGGCCGAAGAAGGTCCAGCACTTTCCCCCGACCCACTACAATCTCCTGCGCTTTGCCCCCTGTGAAATTTCCATAAGTGGCACAGACTATCCCTGTCGCCTGCTGCAGGGTGAGGCTGTACAAGAACATGGCACAGTACTGCTTGTGTGTCGCGCAATGGGGGTGATATTTTCTTCACAGAGACTTTCAAGAGAAATCTCAGAAGCTGGATGGAGCTAAGATTTCACGAATACTGATGTACATCAACTCGGCTCTGCAATCAACTAGGCTGCCACAAGACTAGTTAAGCGAACAGCTCTCAGTGTGTCTAGCCTCACACTTTAGGTCATCGCTGTCTCGCAAACTCAACCTCGTTGCACCTCAACAGTTTGATGAACCAGGTTTCTAAGAACTCAATTGATCCAGGCACATCCAAAAAAATCACCCTGGGAAACTGCAGCTTGCTTGAGCCTGACCGAAAACAAATGCAACAAAAATGTACCTCACTCACTGAAAACCCCCGAGCACACGGACCTCGAAAAAGGTGATCAAAGACAACAGCAAGGCTCCTGATACCATCCCACAGTCGCCCCCTCCTCGCAGCTGCAACGCAAGAAACGGCCTCTAGGTGAGAACGAGGGTTTTACTTCCCGCGGCAAATGCACAACCGACAGTATCGAACGGGATTCGGACTTCATGGTTCTTTAGGGTTTCATTAGGGTTTCTTGCCCGACGACACGTTTCTAAGCCTGTGTGGACACTGGGCTCGCATTCCGTTGAAGCCCGTGTCTGATGAGAAATCTCGCGCAACTGTACATGGGATTTGTTCTGCTAGACTGTCTCTCAGCAATCAGCGAGCATTGCAGGTAGCAGGGTTGATGGAGGCGCTGACACTGGTGTTTTTCTTGGGGGGGTTTTTTGGGCAGCTGTGTATCATTGTGATTCGTTTGCGGGCTATTATCGTACTCACCAGCCGCCTCATCTCCTGCGTGCAGCTTCCATAGCCCTCCAGCTCTGGTTTGTTCTCTCATCAATTACCCCGCGCAATTTTAAATCTCGCGTATTTTCTTTGAAGATACACCGCCCGGTTGTTACCGGAAGTATGGGGGAGATGAAGCTCACAGTGCTCAGTGTGGTGCAATTGCACGTTGTTGTGCGTGCGTGAGAGAGTTCTGATATCGCTAGTGTGCTTTCCGGGGCTTACGCTCAACAATTGAAGAGCAAGCACAAGTGATACTTTCCTTTAACAAGTAGGAAGGCAGTACAGCCGCGAGGAGGAGCAGGAAGAAAATGGGAAGGAAGATAAAACGACTGAAATGAACGTAGACAAGGACCAATGAACAACCCATCGAGCCAAGGCATGTGTGAGTTTGATAGATTATCGTTGATTGCTTACCACCTTTTCAAGCTTGAAACAGAGCAAGGATAAAAGATATACCTGGTGAATATCTCTGTGTGTGACTCCTGCTGGTTCATGTCTTCAGCATAATTCTGCCTCTACAAGCAGCTTAGCACTTCAATACAACCATCCACACGCAGAAGACTAACAGTATCCATTATCAATTTGAGCTTCTGCAAGGCTCCACATTACTTCAATGTGGTATCAGATCTCTGGAGTTTGGGAATTGGTCTCACGCATTATTCACCAATTGCAGATGTAGATCCAGCTCAAGGTGGACCAAGCTGAAACAACTTGGATATATAAAGGCTGACTACCCAGGATTTGACAAGAGCACGTGTACGGTCCTTGTACATCGAGCTTGTGTGTCCCATCTGTGTCTCTGCAAGGAGGAAAAAGACAGAAGAAAGAGAGGAGGGTCAGCCAAGCACCATGTTGCAAGGATTGTTACAATTTCCCATGTTGGAGCCACCTACTATTGAGCACTTTTCATGCAAGATTTGACCAGGATTTCTACAGCATCCTTCTTAGGTAATTGTTGCACAGCAGGGACAACAAGATTAAGGGGAAATTGAATTGGCTATAATTAGGTGTATCTGTGTTTCTGGGGGCAGCATTAGGGCTTACAAGAGCGATATGTAATACCTTTGTGCAGTGGAATGAGATTCGAACTGCCAACGAAGCGGTGAATCCAATAGGGAAGACCACACCTGAGAATGATCAGGAGGATTATGGACCTGATGCTGAAGATGAAGATGCGGACAATGTGGAGGAAGAAAGTGAAGGTGAAGAGTTTGAGCAAGAAGCTTCTTAGGATGTGCTTTTCTGTGCTTTTCCAGCTAAGCTTGGAAGTGATGGAAGGAAGTGTTGAGTTAAAACACTCATCCATTTCTTCATAGCCTGTGCATAGTGATAGCAGATACATGTAAAGTAGAGACGGGTCTAAGTATGCCTCAAGTGCGAGAAGCCCAGGAGAGTTAACTCCTTGAGTGCAGAAGGAACTGTTCCAGACATGTTTCTTGGATTATAAACTGTCCTGAAAGTTTGAAATGCCTGACAAGCCTTGCTGTAACTTCCCTGTAACTTCCCTGTCCCTAAAAATGCAAACAATTTAGGCAAATTTGGAAGGAGAATGGTGATGTCCTTGAAAAGTTTATTTGCCTTATTGTTCTGTGCACTGTGTGTTGAAGGAACTGAATGGAAGAAGTTAAGAATCACTCTAGACCTTCCTAACTCAGCTTTCCATCTTGGACTCACGCAGTTCTTGATGTGCGTGTGGTATGGAAACAGATAGAGCATCAAGTTGATCACAAAGTGAAAGCAGACAAAGCTATTGATGTATGAATGACAGTACCTGCATGCGTGTCACTCAACAGCTGCCAACTTGACAATCCCTTAATCTAGGTCAGGTAATCGCTCCTCTGCTATGACAGAGATGTTTTTGCAAAAGATCCGCAGGCGCTCAAATAAAATCAACTTGTGTTGAGGGGAAAGGAGCGAAAGAAAATGGCCACAATCGTCACTGTCATGATCACAGCTCTTACTCTTGTCTGTAGAACTCCCTTTCCATTCCTTGGTTGAAAATGGACCAAGAAATCTCTCATTGGATGTCACATGAGTCTTGACAGTAACAAACACTATCAGTGTGCCCTCAGGAGCCTTTGCATCCTTAAGGTCATATCTTTGATGAGTCCTAAGAAAATGGTGTTGTTTGAAGGTAGCTCTAAAAGGTAGAAGGGGAAGTTTATGAACAAGATTACTTGTTTGTATTTTGAGTCTGTAAGACATGCATGCGATGCACGACTGTGTTATATAGCTGAAAGACTATATGTTCATGTTTTTGTTTTTGACCCTCCTTTTTTTCTGACTTCAAACCCGAAGGTGCCCTTAGGTGCCTTCAGCTTTTGAAATCTCGCAGGGGTCGTTCTGGGCCTTAATTGATGAGCCTTGTCAGTCTTCGTTTCCAACTATCCTCCTCGGTAAATGCCATCCCTGAATTCCTTCATCCTGCATTGAGTGAGAGCAGGGTGTTTAAAGTCATCGAGGGTGGAGGGTGTAGTTACCAGTACCAGGTGGAAGTTGCACGAGGTCATGGATCGTGCAACCAAGTGTAGTGGCTTCATTTTGGCACAGGAGGTGCAAGGCTTTTCTTCTTGCTCGTAGTGATTGACAGGAATGGAAGGTGCAATGACCCTGGTTGGGAAGTCAGTTTTATTAAGCCTCATGGAGGCAAATCACATTGGGTGTATACACAATTCAACACCCCAGAAAGAGAAAGTTGAGGCACTGAGACTGACTTATTGGCCCTTAGAGGACTAGTCATAAGCATTGCTATCAAGATTGACAAGAGTAAGGGACAGCACTACAGAAGACTTACAAAGGGTGGCCCCAGGCAACCCCCATGCCCAATGCCTTTAAGTAAAATAATCTTCCCATTCTAATCTTGTTTACCCCAATACAGGGATTCTCTGCATTTTCTGTTTCATCGCCTGATTTGGACTCAAATGTAGGACTTTTTTCCAGATTTATGTTGTGCAACAGAACTGTAATCCGGAGATGTTAGTAACGAGTTTTGATCATTTTTTGAACCCAGACCTTCCTGACCTGGGGATGTTTCTTTCCCTTTCTCTCTATGATGGAAAAGGTGTGCACCCACATCAGGATTAGGACTGCCACTGTCTGAATTCCTTCCACCATCACCATAGTCAGTCAGAATCCCCTCTTTACTCATTACCGCCAGTTAAGAGCATTTATGGGCTGACTTCCCACCTATGCTGGGTAGATCCCATGGCACAACATGCAAGATGGGCTCGACATGAGATGGTATCAAAGTGTCGTCAGAGTTCACTGGTTTACCATGTTGCACCTTAACAGCAGAAAGGAGGGTCGGGGAGGGTCGCCATTCACCTGTGAATTTAACTCAATGCCCAAACTATTCTGAGCAACTGCAGGAAGAAACTGTGAACATCAAGCATTCAGTTAAGATTCCAAACAAGCATTGACCATGCTGTTCTCAAATTGGACTTGGAAAAAGTCACAAATATCAAGACACGGGCTGTGGTGAAGCCTAGACTTGCTAAGGCAACTTGAGCTTTCAGGGAAATACTCCAATTGTCCAGGTGTTTATTACAGGACATGGAACCATGGCTTCAACACGTGTTCCCAGTACATCATGACAACCCATTACTGAACCTGAGGTGCACTGCACCTACATCACCTTTGATAATCTCGGACTATAATGGCCTCCTGCAATCTACTTGAATCAAAACTCCAGCCCTCCTCAAGCTAACAAACTTGGAGAGCTACCTTGCATCTATTAACTAGTATCCCTTTTGAAACCAAGCCAGAGTTGAGACAACCGTCACCAAATGCCCACAGGGCACCTTAATCGTCCTCACTATTCCAAAGCAGAGAGGAGGGAAATGAATGAATGCTGTTACAAGTATAGCAAGCTCGTTGTCGGATCTACATTACACCTCTCTAGGAACCAGGCTGCTATAAAGCTGATGGAGAGCTTGTGATATTTCATTAACTCGTCCTAATATGCGCTCGTGATCAGGACCTTGTAACCTCGTTCCCCACTTCTGCAAAAATTTATCTGTGGACAAGCAATGCGGACATTGTTATTGAGCATGATCTCTCTCTTTTTTAACCTCTTCTTCTCCACTTATCTCACACGCTTACAAGCATCCATGACCTAAAATCCAAGTAGCTCAGCAAAAAGAGATGTGACAACCATAAAAAGACTTTCAATCAGAAATAGAATTCTCTCCAAAAAACCATGAAGAAGGAACACACCTGGATGCCACCGAAGCAATTCTTTCCTCAACAATGTCTTCTGCTCAGTTGGAGGGACTCCATGCAAAAGAACCCTTGGGAGATCTCCTTCTTCTCCTTTCTCTACCGGAAAAGGCACATCCCGATAGGAGAGGCACAAATTACAAGAATGAGAGAACTTGTTCCATGACTGCCCATAAAGCTTGTGTTGTCCAGAATTTTTCTTCTGCAGCACCTGTTTCCTCCAGACCCTGTCCTTTGCTTCTTCCGCTTCCAGAATTCTCCTGGACTCCCTTGCCCTCTCCTCCAGAAGTTGTTTCCTCCTCTCATCTCTCTCTTTAAACAGACCCCCTTCCAGCCTATCCTTTGATTTACTCTTGATGGAGCCTCTTCGCCAACAGCGATCTTCAAAATCCCTCTCATAAGAAGGTTCTTCCCACTCCCCTCCCCACCAATTATCTTCTCCATCACTCAATTCCTTTACAAGACGAGACCCCCAGTTTTCTGGCTCAGCAAACTTTGAACAGTTAGGAGTTGCTTCCTGTTTCTCCCTCAAAGTCTCTAGTCTTGCAAAGACAAAACTAAATGGTGTGGCCTTCTCATCGTTAACGGCCTCCATGTCACCTCCTGCGTCTCTCAAAGCCGATATGATAACAGTGGACCCCAATTTTGCCGCAATATGTAAAGGAGTGTTGCCCTTCCCATCTTCAACCCTAGGATCTGCCCCTTCTGAAATGAGAAACTCAACCAATTCAAATGATCTTGAGAGGCAGGCGTAATGAAGAGGAGTTAAACCTTCTGAGTCCATGCAATTGATGTTAATCATGCTTGATGCCTTCCTAATGTCGTCTTTGACAGGTTTCTTTCGGATACTGGAACTTGACTTTTTGCGATCCACCTTCAGACCTCTTCCATTATTGCTCTGGAAGAAACAGTCGCAAGGACCGAAATCACTACTAGGAGAAGCATGACTAGCCCGGGCATTATTACAACTCTGGCAAACCCCAGTCCTGTTAGAAAAACTACCGACCTGCTCTCTGCTGTCATCTGAAGATTCCGTAGACCTTGTTGCCGTTTTCCTTTTCCTCCTCGCATGAATCTTCCCATACTTTTCAAGAACACGTAACACACGAGACAGCCGGCCCGTTGCAGATGCTCGAAGAAGCTTTCTCTCCAACATGTAGGCAGTGTGGCTGGAGCTGTGCATTGTCTGACTAGCCGCCTGGCGCATCAAACACTTCCAAATCGCACGCTACTTACAATTGCAGCCCTCGCATCTCCCCTCTCTTTCTCCCTCCAAACCACAAACCTACTCCGTATCTCGCCTATGCTTAACCCTAAATGCCCAAGCCCCTTTCCTTTTCTTTTCTTCCGGAAAGGAAAACACCTGTCCATAACAGTTCCCTGTAACGGGCCCGCCTCTGTCCCCTTTCATTTAAAAGACAAAAAAGGAAAAATTACCTACCTACAGTCAGTAGCTCAGTTGGGTAGTGCACTGAGATGATTCTGGGGTCAAATCCTGCTACCTGACGGGTGTGGTATGTTCTTCTGCCCCTTCCCATGGGCGGTCCCCTGGACGCCTTTATGGCGAGGTTACTGCGAAAGAGGTTATTATCTCCTCTCACTATTCCCTGGACAGTGGTGACCGGAATGGACTAGGTGACCGGCGAGAGGCCACGGGTTGAGCGCCGACGCTGCATGGGTAAACCGTGGCCGGACAACCCCGGGTTTTCGAAACATCGAGACCGACAGTTCATCCATGCGCAGCCCGGTTATCGATACTATCGATACTTTACATCCATGCGCAGCCAGGTTATCAAATCTTGTGAGGATCGCAGGTTACCCCTGTAACCAGCCGCCTCGTCCAGTGAGCGAATAGTTAGTAGACACGTACTCGAGATGCTTCGAAAAACCGGTTATGTAGTAATAAAAGCTGTTGGTGGGCCTTTGGCATCATTAACCTGGCGGAACCTCTGCAGGGACTAGTGGGGCCGCCAGGGCCCCTCTTTTACATTTGTCCTGCATGAGATACTGGGTTCAAACCTCACAACGTGAATTAGAAATTCTAGAAAACTTAGATAACTCAATGATATTTTTATTTTATGTTTTGAAAAAGATAAACTTGCTCGTAAATTGGTAGGCCCCTTAACTACAGTGAGAGGAAAAACTCCAATCTACCCTCTATATGTGTAGGGTAAGAGGGGATTACCGAAATGAGCCCCACCACGAGTGTAGGTAGGGCGAGGCCGACACACGAGGAGGCTTATCGTGAGTGAAGAGCACACAGGAAACTGTTGTAATGCATTGGCTAGGCAGGCGTGTAGATTATAGGATTCTGATCATTGTGACTGTGACAGCCTTGGACGGTGGATTCACAAGTTTCCTTCCAGGGAAAAAAGCCCAAAAGTTCTTAGCGTTATTAAATTTGACGGTACTTTTGTCGGATTTAGGGGCCGTTGGCTTCAAAGAGCAAAGCCCCATGGAAGCCGGTCTTCCATCGTCTTACCCGTCTGTGCTCGGTGAAAACCGATGAAAGCCCGTCGCTGTTTCTTCTTCCCTGCTCTCTTGTTTGCCAAAGCTTGGCATTTGTCGTCTTGCCCTTGGGATCTGGTCGTGGAAGAATTGGTGCGATTCATCCTCGCATGTTGCACCATGAGCGTGCGCATGCTGTCACGGCCACCCTCTCTGTCCTCCCCACCCCCTGATTCTCAAGTTGCACAGCAGCTCGAACCCTACCGGAAGTCCTCATATCCAAGCAGACAGCTGAGTGGTCTCAAGCGATACCGCACAGGAAAATCTAGCATCCTCTTATGCAGAATACGAGGCCTATCTCTCTCGCAGCATCATTAATAATCTCCAAATGGGTCCGCAACTCTTTGTTCTGCAACAGAGCAACTGACATTTTGAGCATGAGCACACGCATGTGGCCACAAGAACAACCTACCACAAACAATCAGATAGCCATATAAGGTTAGTACACATCAACAAGGTATACATTCTCTGCACTCCAGAAGTAAACCTGAATAGCGAAAAGAATTTTGAAGGAGAATATTCGCAACTTGGCTTCCATTCTTGGGACTTTCATCATTTCAAGGAAGAACTGCGTCCGAGCGAGACCAACAGAAACACGTCAACACAGATAGCATAGCAAAGCTTCAACACAGTTGCAATAAACACAGCAATTCATACAAACGAGGTAAACAAATGTAAACGAGTATCAGACAAATAGAAAATGCGCACCAGTTCACAATTCCCTAACCTCTCTTTGCTACCACCAATGTTCTGCACACTTAGATCATCAATGAACAGCTCACTTGCTCTTCTGCACCACACATCACAACAGACTTAGTATCAACCCCACGATCTGTTGTGAACGTGCATGTCATAAAATCAGATAGCCAATCACAACTAAGAACCTGATGGCTCTGTCGGACGAAGCCTTGTCATTCTTTGATACAGGTACGCACACTGTAATAATTACCTCCAGCAAGGGCATCTTGAGCTTGAGTGAGCATAATCTTACAATTGTTCGCTCTCCGGAGGTCAACCTGCATCCAACAGTGCACACGGTCACATACACCTGGCAATCAATGCACACACTTGCACTTCTAACACTCATATCCAGTGTCCACGAAGTTCACATATTTTGCATGAAATTGGAACTGGTGGCTCAGGCTTCGTGTAAGTGAGGCGGGTGAGAATGTACTCATAAGACTTTGTTTGCCGTACTCGAGTGAGCGAAAGAATGGCCCACGGGGTGTCAGCGGGGCGGGCGGTGCTTCGGACGCTACGCAGAAAGTCTGACCGAGTCCGAGGACCACAATTCCCGGGTCCCAGATTCTCGGAGGGCGCGCTAGTTGTCATCAAAATCTGGAGGAATTGTAGGAAATTCTGGCGTGATTTTCCAGAACATGGATTGCAGGAGAGACATCCACAGTGCTTTTCAAGTTATGATTCTGGCTGTGATCGTGTAGAGACCAAAGGAGGGGAAGGACGAGTGATTTAGTCCCTCTTGTGTGGAACTCAGCAGCGGGGGAGGAACAGGCGGATCCAGAGATGGGGCCGCTGGAGCTCCCTCTTGTGCTGCGATGGTTTTGGATCGCTTGTAATGGCGTGTGTGTCATCGGTCTCCTGCCTCTTGGACCTTTGACGAAATGTGTGTTGTACATATCTCGCAGAGGGAAGCTGAAATTGGCCAATGCCTCTGAGAAACCTCCGGTCAGATTGCGTGCCTCTCTCTCTCTCTCCCCTATCCTATATTGTCCTCTTTGTCACTCCTCTCTTTTAGACAGTAATCTTTGTTTTATGGGAGGCCCTGTTACTGGAATGCGCGAGAGACGACAGCGGTTGTAATCGTCAAAGAGACCTTCAGCGAGTGATTGCCCCGATCTTCTGGATCTTTGTGATTTTTGTTTCACGTTAGAAGCTGGTTTGGATGGGTATATTTTGTGTGACTTTGCAGCTTTAGAGTAAGACATTGGTTTCTGTGTGCGCGCTACGCCTCATTGAGACTCAACAGTAGTCGCATGTGATGTATTCTAGTCTACAGAATGAAAGGCTTGGTAAATACTTCATATTCCCGTCCGCTGCGTTGCTTCTCTTACTCAAATTTTGGAGTTCCGGAGCCTTTCGAGCTGCATTACAGCGTCCTTTGTTGTGTGGATTGTAAATTTTTTGGCAAAGACTTTCCTTTTACGCGTCTCGTTTATTCAATAGAGTGCCTGTTTGCTGAGTGAAACAGGGAGATATGCACTGCTGAGTTTTCCTTTGAGGAGGCTTCTGATCAATTTTTAGACACATCTGGCCAATCTTTGTGTACGTCCCCCTCCTTATTTGGCATTATGTTTGACACTCCATCCTCGAGGCAGGACAGCGATCATCTGATAGAAACACGAATCTGAGTTTTTCAGTGTGGTACATGGCTTTCTCGTAGTCAGGTGTGATGCATTGAATCACGGTTTGTGTTGGTCTCCCTCTGATGACCACAGTTCTTGGTTGTTCAATGCTGGCCTGTGGTGGGTGACCTTGGAACTCTCCTTTTACCGAAGAATGAAATCAAGTGTAGATACCAGATCAATTTTTGTAGGTGTTAATTCTTGAGGTTGGGGAAAATTTCTCAGACACTGATTCTGCAGCATCTCTGTCCAGAGCCAGGGTCAGTTCTTTTGATGAAATTTTGAGACTGTAATTTTCGTTTTCTGCTGGTGTGATAAGAATCCAGGCAAGAGTGCAGCACTACCTCAGTCAGGTGTGATTGTCTGTTGCGTTGCTAGGAAAGTTTCAGATAATCACTGGACAAACATCAGGGATTAAGGTGCTGCTGGTTGATTTGCAGATGTTGGCTGTTCCTGCCGCCTGGTTCACCCACTTCTATGTGGTTGGGGTAGTGTTCAACACAGCTCTCCTTGCTGTCATGTTGTTATTTGCATCTGCGTGTACATATCCTGCTTCAACACATGCTGCACAATTCTCGGCCATTGTTGCCCAGTTTGGAGGTAATTATTGTCGTTGAGGCCACTCTAGACAGTGATACGAAGGCAGTTTTGGGAAAAGGAGGAGGAGGTTTGTGTCACAAAGGTTGCTGTTCTTCAGTCTTGCTTCCGCCTCTATGCCTCTTTCACGTTTGGAAGAGAGAACTCTTTTTGGCAGGAAGATGGGAACTTTTCCAGCTGTGCTTACAGTGGCTTTCTCATGCACATATTTTCCCGGACCTAGATGGGATAGATCCAAAGGGCTTAAGGAGGGATGGCAAAGAAGAGGAGTAAGGCTTATGAAATTTGAAATTGGGGATGAGATCATTCTAGAAAACTTGGATATTACCCAAAGCACATTGAGGTCAGGACAAGAGATGGGTACCCTTTGTATCAGTTATGCGATTAGAAATGAATCTTAGTATCTTGAGCACTTATGTGTGACGTTGACGAGGCTATCTCGGGAGAACTAAATCAGTTGATGGCACCCCATGAAATCAATGAAAAGCGATGAAAAACCAAGTCAATGGCTGTAATAGCAAGTCTCCATGGTGTTCTCTGAAAGAAGTTGTATGTAGCAGGTGCTGGAAAAGTGGATTCTGCTACTGGGTTGGGTTCATCACTATCACATCTCACAAAACATTACAAATATGCCTGGAGCACTGTGCTGCTGCTTGTAATGATGGAGGCCCAAGTTCTACGCAGGCTTTACGAGTGCATCTATGTTTTTCACAACAACCCCTTGGCACGAATGCAGGTGTTGACATATATTATAGGTCTGATGTAAGTCTATCTGCTAATTCCTTAATCATCTCATTGGTCATGTATCATTCTGCAGTCCCACCTGTCCCATTTTATGTTTATACCTCCATCTCTCTAGTGTTTGAAGCATCAATTTCAGAAAAGACTGATTGCACCTCCTTCAGCTCAGGTTGAAAGGCTTTCTAATTTCTCGGGTGGATTTGGTTCATCACGTGGTTGCAATTGTAAAGGGATTTGTGGATCTATCTTGACTAGGTTAGGTCTTCCAAGACAGTTACCCCCTCCTGGTAACCCCTTCCACGTAGGTATTGGCTGTTGTGGGATTATACAGGTGAACTAGAGTGTTTATGCTAGCCTTTTACGAAGTTGAAAACAAGAAAGGTGAATAACTGACACTAGTATTACTACACATGGTGCAGGTGTTACCCAGCAGTGTCTCTGACCTTCTTTTCTCAATTCTTCCAAGATCAAAGCTATTTGGATACGTTGTGTGCATTTGTTGTAAGGAGACTTGGACAGGCATGGCTGCTCCATCTCGGGCCACCTGTACTTAATATTGAAGTTCCATGGTGGAAGTATTTGAAGGTAGTGGGGCACTTGCAGTGGTTCCAGTTGGTTGGCCTCGCTGTCTTTGCCTTGGGCTGGGTCCAACAATATCGGTGCCACGTGATTCTGGTAAATCATTCTTATTGGTTTGTATTCATGTCAGAAAGCACCATTTCAATTTCATTTCATTTTCTCTCTGTACGTTCCTATCTTTGTTTACACCCGCCATTTTCTCTCTTTTTTCTCTCTATGAGCTTTCTGCAGACGTTATAAAGCACCATTTCATTTCATTTCATTTCATTTCTCTTTTTTGCAAAAGACTAGACCTTTGATGAGATTGTATGAGTGATCTTATGAGCCGAGTACAGCTACAAGGGGTACCCTAACTGGGCTAGCATTCAAGGGAGTACCTGTCATGACAGAAGTATCACCAAGCTCTTCTCTTCAGGATATGAAGCTCTCTCTATGCAAAGTGCTGTTTTCTCTTGACAGTGGACTGGCATTGCAGCCGCCTGCACCGCCAGATTGGTCTCATGTGTTGCAGCTAGAGGCCTATACCCTGGAAGCTACCTCATCTTTCTTTCTTTGTTTCTCTTTCGTCATGTGGGTTTTCTTCATATGTTATTTTGATTTCTATCTGCCGTGTGCTGTAGGCCCTCATGGGCCTCAAGTGGATGTTTTAAGTTTGGTGTACCCCACTCAATCAAAAGTTACAAATCCATGACTGGCTTTGAGGGGTTACTAACGTAAGTTCTGCCCCAAAAGCTATGTCATGGTCACCCTTTGCAGGGATCCGGGCAATGAGTGATGTTCTCCCCACCAAAGTCTGACCTTTATGGGCTGCTGGTCTGTGTGGATGGTGGCAGGGTTCCTTGCGGCGAAATAAGAAGCAGATAGGCGCAGCAAGCTTACACAACCACTTCTCACAAGACGAGGGGAAGACCGATAGCTATAGCATACCTCGGGGAAGTTGGTTTGAGTTGGTGTCAAATGCCCATTATCTGGCAGAGATTGTGAGTTCATTGGTCTATAAACTTCAGCACCCCTTCCAAACAAGACCCTGCTATTTTCACTTCACATAGGCACAAATGATGACTTCAGGAGAGTATCACTACCACCAAATGCTGGGTTCTTGTTCTTAGTTTTGCAGTCAGCTTTCAACATGTAAGGCCTTGTATATGCATAAAGATCTAAGGAAATGTGACTTTGGGTGGTCAGGTTGTTTATTTTGGCTTGGCAATAGCCAGCGGGGGCACTGACCTCAACATCTGGCTGTTATTCACATGGGTGGTAATTATCTGGTCCCTTAGCCTTGGCTTCAGGATTCCAGCTACATGACTCCTCTGGCAGAACTTGGATTTTGTGCATGAAATTGACAGGGTGGTCCTCTGGTGGTTGTGCAGGTTGGTAACTTATCTGTGGTGGGGCAGGAAACACATCAATGGTATTTAAAAAAGTTTGAGGATTATCCCCGTTCTCGTCGGGCCATCCTTCCCTTCATATACTGAGTTAAGGTTGGTAGACTAGGGAGACATGCATGCTCGAAGAACTTGAAAAAGCAAAAGCGCTGCGTTGGTCTGGCATTGAGGATCAAATAGGTCACATGTCACATCCTTTTAGGAGTTTCCTTGGTGTAGGTGGCTGTTCTTCACCAATCGAAAAGTCCTTGACAGATGGAAATGATAGGTGGCTTTCAGGGACACATGTTTGCAGTGCAAGTTACGACTAGGTATTATCCCCAACTCAAAACATGCGGGCAGTCAGCAAAACTGATGAGCCATTCTGTTCATCACCACCTGTTCACTGTGCTCAAAGAAATAGGAGCCTATCTTTTACGGGAACTTGCGGCTCTGCCATAACTTGGAAAATCTCAAGGATTCGTTATTCACTTCATTTTGATACCATCTTGTCACAAAAGAAATAATTACAAGATAAGGTCTACTACACTCAGCCAGGGCTTGGCATATAATTCAGATGTGGTGTGAAGTCCTCTCAGAATATCCAGAGCTTTGCAGCCGAGTCCATGTTATTTGTGTCTCCAGAGCAAGTCTCCACGCAAGCTTCTACCTGAAATTCTGTCAAGAGTTGGGTGTTGCAATGGAGCACGAGGTAGTACCATGGGGTTGGAGTTGCAGTTCTTTCTATGACGATATCTTAGCCTACCTTCATCGGAGAAAGCCACAGATTAGATCCTCCAACTGATTGGAAGGTTGGAGGAGAATCCTGAGCAGATGATCCCTCTCCAACCCCATAAGGAGTCGAAATCCTTGATAAGTTTGGCACGTTTGCCTTCTGCATAAAGCTGACCAAGACCCCCAAGCTTTGGACACTTCTCATACGTTGAAAGGTAATGCAAGTTCAAGGAATCAAGATGTCATAGACATTAGGACAACGATTCTTCCAAATATGCCAGAGCCCAAACAAAGCCTTTCGAGCACTGCCCTCTGGGTAGTGATATTACCTGAATTTTACCATGTCTTCATAGCCAGCATATCACTGAAAAAAACTCAATCACAAGTGTATGTTTGAAGAAATAAAAATGTCAATGCATTAACTTATATTTCACATCATTTGTTTAACAAAAGTGATCCTTCTTTTACTCAAATTACTCAATTTAAGCAAAGAAAAAATAACCTTGTGCAGTAGCTTTGCAAGAGATGGATGACTTACCCGAATGCCACAGCGGCGGAACGACAGGGAACAAAACCAGATGACCACTTTCTCAGCAAGAGAGGAGAGAAACTTCACAGCTCCAAGGGGACAAGGATATAGCATAGCAAAAACCCCTCAGATGACCCCGTTTGCGTGAGAGGGCACTTCACTGAACCCAAAGGAACAGCTTTACATGAAACTGTTATTTTCACCAATCTCAGTTCATGCCTCTATTGGTGCCATGTACTGCCAGTGGTGTAGTACAAGCAGTCACTTTTAAAGTTACAAAGACCCTGTCACCTCAGGTTTCTTGAAGTTCTTCCAATTGCAAGCCCCAGCTGAAAGAGTTGCCCAGCTGAGGATGGTCCAGAACTCTCCTTGTTGGCTGTGCACTTGGATGGTATGGCTTGAAGGACCAACCTTAACAATCAGTTCTTTTCTGCTATTATCACCACTCAAACTCATGCTTGCGATAAGCTTATGGCCCATAGAGTGAAACAGGGATCCAAACAGGGGGCAGCGAAGTGTTAGGGAAAGGTGATACATCCATGGTGGATAAAGCTTTTCAACATAAAGCTTCGGAAACAGGGCATTCCAACCAAAACGTAGGCTCCACTGTGCCATGTCTGACTTGCAGTATGATCCACCAGCACCGAAAGTTCATATTTGTGAACACCGACTTACAAGCCCGAAAGTACAGAGCTTCATAGCAAGTAGAATCCTGACTTTGCCCAGCTTAGGTCCAATGTTGAAGCCCGCTTTGCACAAACCCGTTCCATTTTAAGGTAGATCTTGTATCATGAAGACATCTGAATGAAATATCTGCCACGAACAGCCCTGCACCCTGCTGAAAGATGAACAAGAAAACATGGTGTTCAGATAACTCTGTTCAATCATGGAAATGGCTACCCTGCAGCACATGGGTGCAGCCTATCACAGTTCTTTCTCAATTGTTAGATCGTAGAACCTTCCTCTCCTGAGTCAAACTGATACACCACCATGCATTGTGTGACTCTAAGCAAATGAAATTGGGTGACTGCGAATAATTCGCCCTCATGACAGCTGTACAATAAATACATCTTCCCCAATGTTTCGAGTTCTATTTCCCTTTAGATCTTTGTGCCCACCCAAATAGACAACCTTCCCATCATACTTCTGGGCTCCAAAGAGACCCACTCTGGGTGCATGAGGCTGATCTCCAACAAACAAAGCCAAAAGCTGACTCAACCATTAATGATTTGGAAGCTAGTTGATTTGTGTCTGAGTACTTGTAGTACTGTATGGCAGTGATGGAACCAAAAGCAGCAGCTTGGAGTGAAAATTGCTGTTTGCCACACAGTATTTTAGTGACATAGCAGTGGACTCACACGAAACAAAACGCCGATGGTTCCTAGGTGTGAGACCCCACCTGATGGCCTCTTCAACCATGGTCCGGGAAGCCTATCGAACCCTGGCCTTCAGTGGGGAGTAGAGTGAATCCACATCTTTCCTTCCAACAGAAGCTTTTATCCTTTCCTTCTCAGCATCTTTCTCTGCATTCTTCCTTCCTGTCTCTGCTTGCCTGCTGTTCTCTTCAACAGCTTTCTTAAACATAGTAACGAAGTTGAGGAGGACTGACATCACTGCAATTTTACCACCGCAACCAATACCAGGTCAATAAACAGCAATTGGTGGAGATGGCCTATGGGAAAAACATTTTGTGGGGGAGGAGGTTCACTAGGATAGCGGAGGACTCCTTAGTTTGGGCCCACTTCTCTCCTTCCACCCCCTCTTTCCCTCCAATTCCAGATAGAACTTCACCACACAAATGACTTGCCAACAATCCCCTAGTCAGAATGGAGGTGGGCTGCATCTCAACCTCATGATGCTGGCTAAAGAAGCAGTGCCAGATGTGGCCTCCAAAGAAATCAGAAATAGCCAAAGCGGGACTTGTACATCCGCACTTAATTTGACATGTGCACATGAAAGTACTGACAAAGGCAAACAAATTTAATTGATTATACCTTGCTCGAATGGACACCATGCAGGTTCCTCACCAAAGTACTCTGCCAGAGAATCAGTATTTCGCCCCTGCCACCATCCACTAATACTCAGCCTCACTTCCCTCTTAATGTTTGAGAATTACGAGTTACCATAGTCCTACAGCAGGACAGTTGGGAGTAGAGACTAGAGACCTGTATGTCTAACAAGCATGTCCTTTGTTATAAGGTTATACGGTCTGACGTTGAGCAGACAACAGCAAAGGGGTACAGGTATCTCTCTAGCTGCTCAGCTTCATCCATGCTTGTTTTGATCCATGCAAGCTGCAAGTTACCACTTAAATTCGGGATTTTTAGGGAAGTAGCCACTTGAGACCCAAGCTACTATACGAGGCACTCTGGGGAAAACCTTGCTCTCCTGTTAAAATAAATACGGATAGAGGCCTCGATTATTCAATCCTGCATTTCAATCTAACTCTTTGACACTGAATCACCTCTGTACACAACTCAGATCAGTCAAAGTGTGAGGAAAGTCGCCAGGCCGTACCCTGGAGATTGATTCACCGAAGGCAACTAACCTCTCCTAGTAAGGACAGGACAGATGCACAACATGTTTACATTTCTGACCACAAATTAACGAATTTCTTGTGAGAAATGAACCTACCACCTCAGCATATAAGGAAGTAAGCAATTGCACGTCTGCCTCTGCAGTTTTAAGAAATGCCTTTAGCACCTGAAATGTACAAAAGCAGCATCACAAGGTTATACTTGGTGTTGTTGTGCAGCTCAGAGAAGTGACTATCTACATGAAGAGGAGACACAAGTGAGCATCACCCTCTCTCATCTAAAACTAGGTTCTTTCAACCATAGTATTGAACTACCAGGGAGAAATACCCAGAGGTGCTAGTTGGTGCTTAGTAGAACCCCATCAAGCCAGAAAGACTACAACAAATTACTGCTATCATCTCATCCAGAACTATGGATGATAGAGACCCATAACTTTACTGGACAGCAGCATGCACATCAAATTCCTAACATTCCATTCAATGTGAGCTCAATAACTTTCTCTTCAATAGCTAAGCAGAGAGGTATGTCCTGTTCAACCTTGCAAAAATCAGCAGAGACAGGTCCGTCATTCTCACAGACAGCGAGTTCCTGCTTCACCTTCTCCAAGCCATTGCTTACAGCTTGCATATCTTCAGTTAACAGCTTCAGCTGGATCTGCAACAAACAAACTAACACTCACCAGTTAGGTTTGATCTACTTTCCCCAATGCAGGCATGGCTATAAACATTACTCACAATGCCTGTCTATCATTCACTTCTCCCGTTCGCAACCTTGTTGAGGGGAAGCACCAGAAACACAAACATAGCTTGAAAGATATTTGAAAATTTGGGGAACGTTTGTCAAACTACACATGGGTAAGAAGTTGGGTGGAAGGAGACCACCTTAGTTGCAGCTTCCAAGTGTGGCAGGTCTTTGTGGAAGTCCAGCAAATTTGGCACCTTGTCAGCTACTACCTATATGATCACGCAGGGAAATGAAATGAAATGAAATGGTGCTTTATAACGTCCGCGGAAAGCTCATAGAGCTTATGGGACAAAATGGAAAGAAAAACATAAGAAAGTTAATTCAAATCTGAATCTCTCAAATTCAAACAAGGTGAAACTCGGTATACTAGGGAAGATGATAGCTGAAAAGTGTTATAGAAGGAGACATTTGGAGTCATAAAAAGGGGAAGAAAGAATCTTACATCCACGGGAGGAAGGGAGAAATCAGATAGTACTCTATAACGTCCACAGAAATCTCAAAGAGCTTCTGGGACGAGGAGTTTTGGGGATTTTGTGCAAAGCTAATGACAATCCATTACAAGGACGTGAGTGTACTTAAAGGGTTAAAATAGACATCATGCTAGACAATTGATTCCTGCCCCACTCTGACCGAGATGTAACTTGTGATTACACTGCCAATCAGACTGCCTGAGCAAGGGAAGAGAGGGAAGAAGAAAATAGAAATAAGTAGCTGATTTCTAAGTTTCAGAAAGGTGCATCCATCCGAGCCCTGAAGAGGGCCTATGAACCACAGCAGAACAACAAGAGAAACTGAGAGGGAAGAAAGAATGAAATGAAATGAAATGAAATGAAATGAAATGGTACTTTATAACGTCCACAGAAAGCTCAAAGTGCTTATGGGACAAAATGGAAGGAAGGAAAAGAAATTACATTCAGGGAAGGACAAGGGGGCCCAAGGGACACCAGAAAGAAATGAAATGAAATGACAGGATACTTCATGATGGGGAGGGTAACATCTTGTTTAAGTGACGGATTTCTGTCAGAAGAGTGGTCTATCTTACAGAAATTTTTCCTGAGATCAAAGGAGGATGAACGTCAGTCCTTGCGTGCTAGGTTTAAATGTGCATCGGGTCATATAGGCATTTATGCATTTCCTAGATTTATCTACTGATAAGTGGTTCACCTCTTCCTCAATCAACTAGTAGGATCCATTGCAATTGTGGATGAAGCCAAGGCCTTGCTTGCCAGGTATAACATTCATGGGTACATAGAGGCATAGTATGCATCTCCCATATTCATCTACTTTTAAAGGATGAGTCTCTAGGCTAATTGGGGACACCTCTTCGATCAGCCTGTTCCTGTCATTCTTGATGAGGCTGATGGAAGAAAACCCAGCAAAGGGAAACAGACGGACAGACAGACAAAGTTTCCTTGGTGAGAATGAGAATGATAGATGGCAAGCAAATACCTTGCAGAGGTAATGCATAAGAGTCATCTTGCTGTTGCGGGCACGTGTGTCTGAGAGTTTGAGCAGGCTGTCTAGCTTAAACCCAATCGCTGATCCTGCTCACATACCGATCTGAAAGCTAAGATTAAACCAATAGATAGCCCACATGATGTTTGTCAGCAACATGCAGAGCTATTATTCCTTTATTCTTTCCTATATGGGTTTTCGACCTATTAGCTGGGCCATAGAAAAGGCCTTTGCTAGAAGCAACTCAGCAATTCTTCCAACATATATATGGGAAAGGTAAGACAGTGGATTGCTGATTGCCTCCATCGTTGCCTGCTGTTTATCTCTCCTCAATTTTCTCTATGCGAGCAACTGGCTGCTGGTCCAACCACCATGGCTGGTCCACCGACTAATACTGGCAATGGCTGCTGAAGTTTTGCTGCAGGTGATTTGCCAAGGATCTGCAAATCAAAGATTATCTAAACACATTGCTCACAAGTTCCTGCATGGCTCATAATACCTCCAAAACCTTCCAAACCTAGTAATAACCAACTGAAGGACTCATATCCCACAAAGGTAGAAAGCGTCATTGATTTACCCCGTGCTGTGCCCGAATTCAGAGCATTGCCAAGGGACAGAACGGCCTGCATCATCCAACGCAACCTTGCTGATTCCCTGACCTGGTGCAGCAGATCAACAACACTTTGTGAGAGAATACCAGCTGCATCCAGGTAGAAAAGGTGATACTTTTATGTGCACCAAACCTGCATAGTACCTTCCAATCAGGTGATGCTTAGGCTCTACCCGCCTCCAACACATTGTACCTAGCTCCCATCAATGAAACATACTCAGTTCCAATCTAGCAGCCTCTTATGCAGAATATACTTGGTGAACACGAGGCCTACCTCTCTCACGGCATCATTAATAATCTCCAAATTCGTCCGCAACTCTTTGTTCTGCAACAGAGCAATTGACATTTTGAGCATGGGAAGCACAGGCATGTATGTGGCCACAAGAACAACCTACCACAGGTCAACAAACAATCAGATAGCCACATGAGGTCTACACGTATACACCAACAAGGTATACATGAACTTCTCTGCACTCCAGAAGTAAACCTGAGTAGCGAAAAGAATATTGAAGGAGAATATTTCCAACTTGGCTTCCATTCTTGGGACTTTCATCATTTCAAGGAAGAACTGCGTCCGAGCGAGACCAACAGAAACACGTCAACACAGATAGCATAGCAAAGATTCAAGACAGTTGCAATAAACACAGCAATTCATACAAACGAAGCAAACAAATGTAAACGAGTATCAGACAAATAGAAAACACGCACCAGTTCACACTTCCCTAGCCTCTCTTTGTTACCACCAAAGTTCTGCACACATGTTGAAACCACATGAGAACAAGCACTTGGATCATCAATGAACAGCTCACTTGCTCTTCTGCGCCACACATCACAACAGACTTAGTATCAACCCCACAATCTGTTCCAGGATATGTGAAAGTGAATGTCATATAATCAGATAGCCAATCACAAATAAGAACTGAATGGTTCTGCTGGACGAAGCCTTGCCATTCTTGATACAGGTACGCACACTATGATTATTACCTCCAGCATATCTATCTCCTCCTTTTTTGGGCAAAACTTGATGAGATTTTCCACCTGGTCCACATCTAAGACAGACCCATCTAGGGCTAGCACACCAGCCTGCACATCACATGCTCAAATTAGTATAGAACAGACACCTATGCTACATTGACTTACTCCTGATATGACACAGCTGACCGGGATAGATTGCAGATTCTCAATTTGAATCACCTACCTCAAAGTTCCTCAACGTAAGAGATGCACCTACACCAGGAATAAAGAAGACAAATTTCTCAATTCAATTTCATGGCTCAAGTAGGTGGAGTCACTTACAAGCAGAACTGGCAAGGGCATCTTGACCTTAGTAAGCATAATCTCACAATTGTTCGCTCTCCGGAGGTCAACCTGCATCCAACAGTGCAAACGCTCAGATACACCCAACAATGCACACACTTGCAATTCTAACACTCATATCCACCAAGTTCACATATTTTGTATGAAATTGGAACTAGTGGCTCAGGCTTCATGTAAGTCGGGTTAAGACATTGTTTGCCGTAGCCTAAGGTGAGAGAAAGAATGGTAGATTTTACCAGATGAATTTTCTCTTGCTTAGAAGCTGCACGCCAGGGCCCTGCGGTATCTCTATCCCTAGTAGTTCCAGCTGGCGCTGCAGCTGAAAACAGGCTCTCCAGTTCTGACATGTCAAATTCCGGTGCTCTGCCACACCAACTTGACAGTTTAAGCTGATCACTACACATGCTGACCAGAGCTCACAACCATCTCTGCGAATGCACATCCAATCAGATAGTCCAGTTTCCAGATAAAATTCAAATGCCTGGAAACCATTACTGCATCTATGCACAGCACCAGTTTTGTGACTAGGTCTATTTTCTGGTGAGATTGGCATCTGCTCCATACAGCTTATGTATTCTCCCAAGAAAGTATCAGTCTAGTAAGATAGGTTGTTAGCATCCATACCAGAAGCAATATACACAACTATGGAACTACATTATCACCTGGGAGAAACAACTGACAGAAGCTGCTAGAGGATAGGGATATACCTGGATTGGTATTCATGGTTCTGGTTCTCAGCCCACAGACTCCCTTGCACAGCACGTGTGACTTTGACCCAGTGAAGGGGCTTCAAAGATGCTTTCTTCAGAGGAGCCGGCAGAGCAGCCACAGCAGCTACTGAAGTGGGAGGTAAGGCACCCTGGCACAGCCCTTGAGGTGGCAAGGGGGGGCGAAGAGCAAGCCCTCTACCTCTGCCAGGTGGCAGGGGTGGGGGAGGAGGCACACAGAGACCCCCCCTGCCTGGGGGTAGTGGAGGAAGAGGGGGTGGAGGAGGTGGAGCACCATACTTTCCTTGAGGAGGAAGGGGGCGATGGGGGGACACACTACCAAGAGAAGGGGGTGGTGGTGGTGGAAAACCTACTAACTCAGGAGAGAGCGGAGGGGGAGCCCCACCTAGACTTGGTACAGGTGGTGTAGGTGGAGATGGTGGGGCACTGCCTAGCCGTCGGAGGGGAGGAGGGGCACTACCAAGTCGTGACTGAGACAGAGGGGGCAGGAGAGGAGCATTGACAAATTCTGGAGGGGGAAGGGGAGAGGGAGGTTCAGCTCTGCTTGGCACTTGAACAAAAGGAGGTGGCAGGGGGAATGGAGCACAAGCACCACTTCTAGAGTGCTCAGCAAAAGGGGGAAGCAGAGGAAGGGGTGGCAGATGCGGGGGAGTAGCAACTGCAGGTCCGGAGGGGGGAGGCTGTGGTGAAGTAGGTGCACCATTTCTGGAGCATTGAGGAAAAGGAGGGACTGGAGGATGTATTTGAGGGGGAGGTGGGGATGGCGTGGGGAAAAGTTGCCTTAGTGTTACTGGCGAGCTTGGGGGAGGGCAAGTGCTCTTTACATCACCTGGTGGTAGTTTCTCCAACCAGTCCTGATAATTCTTGGCGGTCATTTGCTGAAGAAACCTCAGAGCAGCATCCCCATGACCATCCATCCAATCTCCACTGCTGAACAGCTCTTGAACTTTTGCAAAAGCTTCCATTGGCAACCCTCCCTTTTCTTCACCATCCAACCTTACCACAGGGGTTATGGGTGAAGGAGAAGCTTCAGGTTCATTCAACAGCACCTGTGCAGACCAAAATTCCATCTTGCAATTAGGTGAACCTCCCCCAGGGCCCTGATAAAGTCCACGCGACACTATTGCTGCAAGAATGAAAAAAATGAGCAAAAGCACTCCACTCACTTCTGCCCGAAAATCCTTTGGGTAGTGTTCTTTCACGTTCCACAGGGTATCTATCTCATCTCGCGTAAGAAGCAGACAGTTGGACCTTATGAATGCTGTGTTGAACATTATTCGAAACATGATCTCCTCCCTCTCCGAATGTTTCTCGACATGGATACACTCCAGCACAACATCACCTTTCACCGCACATTGCACATCAATTTTCACAACGTCGCAATCGATCTGCAACATCCACAATGCCGGGTAATTATGGACCCATCACCGAGTGTACCTAGCAGAAAATTGGGATAAGTGAAGCAACTGAAGGACAAGGATTAGACATTAAGAACTCACATGCCGATAGTGTCGCACGCTTTTCTTTCCCTGAGAAAATAGAACCCGTGTCATTCGACTGCCAGTGGATCTCGGATCTAGACCATAGATACGGACCAAAGGCCTGCAGCCCTCATTTGAATCAAAGCTGGGAACCACCCGAAACATAAGACAGTCTATTGTGACAACACGGTCAGGTGGAGGCCAATCCGGGATTTTGTTTCTTCTGGCAATATACTGTAAGTATCGCAGCTGAGAGGGCATTGGATTGAGAGGGCATAGAATTTGTAACAATCCTTTGGGAGCCTCTTTATGCAGCAAGTCCAAGGTCTTCCGAACCCCTCTTTGAAGCTTTTTGTACGTAAGAAATGATGCGAGCATAAACGCCAGCAAAGGCCAACCTCCCCTCTCGCAATGCATCAAAACGATATTATGATTGCCTTCCGAAGATAGCCACCTATCGTTGGAGCGTAAAAACTGATGAATCATCTCCATGGACAAAACAGGACAACCTTCATAATGTCGAGGATAATCCATCACTGTCATATCGTACTGCGTCAGAACCTCGACGAGCTGGCTCTTCCTCTCACCCTCGCTAAAATCACAAACCAGACAAGAAGAGTCTGGAAACTGCTCATGAAGCTGCGACGCAATCTGTCCCACGTATACTTTGAATGCTTGAGCATCAAACGGATCGGTGGAAAAGCACGAATCAAACACTGCACCGCGCACACACTCCGTTATTCCTCCATCCCAAAATTGAACTCCACATTACCGAATTCAACTCCAAGGCAAGCCGAAACACTCCCCTACTCGAATCCAAGGAAAATGCAGGCCACAAATCACATGTCACAGAGCAAATAAGATCCTTACCGTAGATACGCTCAGCGACCTCAAAAAGGCCATCCGGTGGCCTTCTGTAGAAGAGCCTACGAAACAGGGACATATTCCCATGCACCACGGCACCTCACCGCCAACGGCACACAACCTCACCCTCACCTGCTTCCCAGTCTCCAACAGTCCAGTCTAGTCCTCACGCCACACCCCTCCATCGCTCCACCTTCCAATCCGCAATCCATGAACAGGCCACAAGAACTCGTCAACAATGCATACCTGCAAGCAATGCAGGACCTGGTGTGATCCGATCCCGCTGCAATTCCGTGGGAGCCATGCCCTCTCTGCATCCGCAGCTCGTCTTCCCCCCCACCACACCACTGCACTGCGTCCAGAAAGAGAGGGAAAAGCCCAGGCTTTTAAACTTCTTTTTTTTCTTTTTCTTTTTTGTTGCAAGGAAACTGGCACCAACCCCGGGAGCAACTTGAGGGGGATAATAAGTTAAACAATAAACCCTTTCTGAGCCATGGAGGTATTACGGAGCCGGAAGGCAAAGAGACAGATGACCGGGGTTTGAACGTTTGAAGTTTGAACCTCAGACCCACAGGCCAATGCACGAGTGGCTTACCACCGGCTTAATTTTTTTTAATTATATAAAGTTTTTTTAGGGGGGAAATTAAATTAAATTAAATTAAATTAAAGTGTTTTTTGGCGAAATTTCGCACTCTTTCGACCTCAAAAATAAAATAGAATATTTGGTCTTAGATTCCCTGTTTTCCCATGGATGAAATCGCCAAACTTTTCCAAATAAAATATAAATCTTGAATAAATTCACCTAATATGGATGATATAAATGGATGAACGAACAAAGGAGGATGATTCTATCCAAATTTCGGTGGATGAACAGAATATATGGCTATTTCTTGCAAAACTCAGTAGCCACTCCTGTTATTTTCCAAATTTCAAAAGAAAAACACATTGCGTGACGGTAACTAATATATTGAAAATATATATATATATATATATAGAATGCTCGCGCGGATGCGCAATAGAAGCGGTGTGCTGGCGAGGTGCGAGGAGGTCAGTCAGGCCCGCAGGTGCATCTGCTCTGCTCTCTCGCGCTCTCCATACGATTCACTATGGATTCGTAACCGATAATACAGGGTCGCCAATTGTATCAGTGCTGTGCTCGGCACCTTCCTGGTCAACTCGGGACGCTTATTCTAAAGTGTTTTTAGTTGAAGCAGATAGACCATCGGTTTCCGTGTTTCGCTTTTTCCCCATGCCCTCCGTATGCTGCATTCTGTAAGCTTCCACCACTTATAGATAGTTTCGAATTGTGTGCATTAGCAATACACGATTTAATTTTTTTTTTCCTGTGGTTGTTCTTACATCACTAGCTTCCGTGTTTGGCCTTCTCCCCATGCCCTGCATGTACGATTCTGTATGTTTCCACTAATGTGGTTTGGAATTGTTGGAATTTGTGTTACACGATTTTATTTGATTTTGCCTGTGGTTTTTCTGACACTGTCAGCAGAGTCGTTTGTGCGAGCATTCTAGAACGGTTGTTCTATGGTGCCTTCTTTCTTCCATCAACATTGTACGAGGTTGTCATACTAGTACGCTGATGTAATTGTGAATTGAAAGTTTTCGATCCGTTCCCTCATCCAAGTCATGTTTGCGCATCAAGGATGCAATGGTTGGAACCTAGAAGCTCTCATGCAAGTTGTTTGTCTTTGCTCACATTGAGATTGTTCCTGATGCAGAAGGGTGCGCATGCATGGATCAGTCATGGACTGCAATGCGCACGTCGCTAGCGTGGCTGCATAACCCCCGCAGTTCCCAGCATGTTTTCCTTGGAACTTGCAGTCAGTTTCAGGTGCTCTCTCTCCCTCTCTCTAATAAATTATCTCTCTTTCACCCCTTTCTCGCGCAAATTTTATTTCTTTCGCCTCTCTTCACTCTCTTTCTCCCCCAGTTTCTTTTCTTTCTTACAAAAGCATTGGGGAGGTTTAGGGTGGGCTCCCACAGTCTGCCGACAGAGACTGGTAGGTGAGAAAATCTGCAACGTGAAGACCGACTATGCCCCGCTTGCACTGGGAACTAGTGGGAAATTGAAAGTGAAGAACAATATTGCTTTCACTGCCCTTTGTACTATGGGATCCGCGGGAGATTCAACTGTCTATTCCGGGATACTTCATCTCTTACAGTGGTCTTCGATTGCGAGGATCAGATTTCCTTGGCAGCTACCTGCATGAGCATTTTTTTTGCTCGATTATTTGAATGCGTGACCTCCGGTTCCTAACTGGACCGGTTACTTCATTTTTTCACCTCCGCGGTCATATATAAATATAACTGGATAGGTAACCCGCCCGGTATTAGAGAGAAATTCAACTACAGTCCCTTGACCTTTAGTTGCTTTAGGGCTGTTTGTGGCCCCTCTCTCTTTCTAGGTTCTTTCTCCCTCTTGTTCTGTAAGCTCTTTGAGCTTCTTGTGGAGGTTATAGTACCATTTCAATTCATTTCCTTTTGTGAACGTCACAAATTTTTCTTCAACAAGGAAATCAATACAGAGGGACATGTCTTCTTTCACTGTCCTCTCTACGATGAGATCCGTGGGAGATTCTATTGTAACTTTTTCAGTCCTGGCCTGGTTGCTCATTTGGGGTAGTGCCATTTGCCATTGGTATGTTCAAGCTGGGCCTTGTCCAGGACTATCCAAACTTAAGATACCTCGCACTTGAGAGTTCAGACTAATCTCAACATGTCAATCAACAATCAAACTTGAATAACTTCTTGGATTTGATAACGGAAAGTATTATGCCAATTTCAACACTACCAGCATCACTGTGCAAATTATGATCTTACATGTGTAAGTGTCTATTATCATCTGACCTCAGGCTGGGTACTCTGTGCATGCATCTGGGGACCTAACCAAGTACCTGCAGTCTCTAAAGGTGTAGTTTATGTGCAAGTCAGCACAACAATCATGTGACAGATCTCTCTAGAGCAAGTAACCATCTGCAGAAATCTGGATTTGATTGAAATTTTTTTGTATTACTGGAGTTAGAGGCTGAGTGAGGAAACTTGGTGGCAGATGTAGTGCTCATTGTTGCTTGCCCTCTTTTTGAACTGCCCTGTTTCAAGCACAAGCAAAGCTCATGAGCAAGTTTATTTATCCTCCTCTCAAAGAGTTACTGGGAAGATACACATGTTAATGTGTATGGGTAGCATTTGGCTTGAAGTAGCTGCACACTTCATTGCTCCATTTACTGTGGTTTCTTCAAACTGCAGGCAGGCCAATCTCCTAGCCAACCGATTCTCCACAGAATCATGAGCACTAAAAGTTTCTGAAATAAGAAAGTGTTGGCCTCCACAGGAGTTTTCAAGTCGTGTCTAATTGGGAGTGCACAGGGTCCAAACTAGCTCAAATGGCTACATATGTACCCTAATTCTAGGTAAAGAGTGGTTCAGCAGATCAGTCCAATTCAGTTGTAGGTGTCATTTTGAAGGAAGAAATTTGTGACCTCGATTTCATACGTGACATACAGGTATTAGATCGCAGGAAAGGAATAGTTTCAGAAGGGGCTTCAGTGTTGAGGCAGAGGGCCACATATTGCCATCATTCTCCTGCCAATGCTTGCTTGCTGCACTTGCTGAGGCGCAGGGTTTTGAGAAAGGTCTCTTTCTATTACCAGCCTGCCTGCTTTGCTTTATTACTTTCAGTTCTAACAGGAAGACTTTCATAGCATCACTCAAAGAGTACAGCATCACACAGAAATGACACGGTTAGATTATGTGCAGGAAAGGCATTGGAAGTGTTGGGCCACAGGGTCGCAAAAACTCCAATCAAATGGAAGAAGGCTTTTACAGTGTGCACGAGTGGTGCCAAAGACTTTTGCCATGGATGAGGTGAGTCCTCACATTTACAGAATGCTAGTTCTGGCTTTGCAGTTCTGGCATGCTTGTGTCAGAAGAGAACATGATGGGAGTGACCCTCTGACTGTCAGAGCAACTGTATCCGACAGTCATGGACTCAAAAGTTTTTCGTTGTAATGGAGTGCAGTTACTTGACCATGTGTCTGCCCAGTCTTAGTGCTGACATGCAATTGGACTTCTATTTACGACAGATGGTTTCATGATCTTGACCTGCCCCATGATAGATCAGCTCTGCTGTGGAACCTTTCCAAATTCTGCTGGTAATTAATTCCAACCCCGCATCTCTTACTGCAGGGGGCAGATGATTTTCCATCAATAGAGCAGTATTCAGATGGAGAAATGTCATCGGGCAGTTCATACAGTAGTTCAGGGGAGGAGTCTGATGGGGAGGTGAAGTTGGAGTTTGCAGAAGAAGGTGACAAGGCTCAAGGAAGACAGAATGAGTTAGAGGACAAGACATCAACACTGAGCTTGACTTCTCCTTTCTATCGGGTTTCCACCTTTCAAAGAAATGGCTTTCCTGCATGGTATGCTACTGCAAACCAAGGAGGGATTTGAGGTAATTGTCATTGTATCCAAGAAATATCATCACAGTGAACTAGGCCAATGCTCACCTGTACACCAGAGCTGAAACAGAGACGCCTTTGCTCTAGTTTATCCCCTCTCAGATGGCTTGGTAAGTATTGAGGAAGCTTGTCACTTAGCTACATCGTTGCCTTTTCCTCATTCATGATGTACCTGTACAACAGTAATTGTGTCTGGTTTCCCATTTCTGTATGACACCATCTGCAATTCAGGGTTGACGAAGGGATATTGGTGACATCAGTCCTCTTCATTTTTTTAGCTGGCACAGTGGTAACAGTGGACTCGTACATATGGAAAGTGATACGGCGACCACTTGCTCATTATTTTCTCACAGTCCCCTTTTGTATAGCAGCAGCAATCTCAGCCTACTTCGGTTGTTTCTGTGTGCCCTTGTTGGAACGGGTCAAGGCCCATCAAGTGTTTCGAAAAGAGGGGCCTACAGCCCACCTCTCCAAGGTTGGAACCCCGACTATGGGTGGCTTGTTTTTCGTGCCCGTAGGTATAGGGGTTGCCAGGATTGCCACAGGGTTCTACTCTAATGAGCTCTGGGGAGCATGTGTGGCAACACTGGCCTGTGCCGTGATTGGACTGCTGGATGATGGATTGGCTCTCTGGCGGAACCACAACTATGGCCTGGCTGGCTGGTTCAAGTTTGTTTTGCAGGTACAATATTCTCTGATCAAACTCCCACTCAATTAGTCAACTGAATGGGCTTTCCTTGTATGTCATTAATTTTGCTGCAGAACTAGTCCATTGAGGCATTACATTTTTTATTGGGCTCACTGGGGGGGCCATAGTTATTTCATATAGAAGCTTCTATTGTCCATGTTTCTCTTCCACTCTGAAAATAACTTCACCAAATCAAATATGTGATGATTGTGCATCCCTAGGGTTTCCAAAAACATTCCATACTTATTTCATTCTGTGCTTTCAATTCTTGCATCTTGATGGCCAGTGATGGAAATGCTGTCTGGAAAGATGGGTTGGAATAACAGGTGGCTGTTGGCGTTTGGTTTGTGTTTTGGCTCGACAATACCAGCTTACCATCCCCTTATAAAATGTGTGGTTGCATCTCAACCACCTGGGTACTACACCCCCTTCGTCTTTCTGCTCATGAGCTAGGAACGCAGGTAGGAGCAAGTGTGCCCATCTAGTCACAAGTTGGAAGCATGCTCTCTCTCTTTCTTCAGGGAGAGGGAGAGAAATGAAATGGTACTTCATAACGTTGGAAACTGGAGGATATGACCAAGTCTTTATGCGTGGTAGCAATCTGATGTGTGGGTGGCTTATGGTGCCAGAAATGCTAGCTTATGTTGACACAAGTGATGGATGTGATCCCAGGAAAACTCTTGTGCCGCTACCACCTCCTTTCGGGCTACGGTATCTCGGAAAATGGTATTTTCCTTTAACGGCTTTCTGCTTCGCCGCGATGAGCAATGCAGTTAACTTGACAGACGGCCTGGATGGACTGGCAGCCGGCACTGCTGCTGCAGCACTCATTGGCATGGCGGTGGTTGTCCTTCCTATATATCCTGGTACAGGAGTAGCAGAACTCTTATATAAGTATCTCAGATACATTTTCAATGATGGATGCATGTCATGCACTGTACCTATGGTTCAATTTAAAGAGGAAAACCTACAACTGAAGGTGAAGATGTATGGCTTTATGAACTAGTATCTAGTGGATACTGCCAATGGTCTCTGTGTTGATCAGGCATCAGAAGTTCCCACACGGTATTACCCTCTATGTTTCAGTGAAAAGCATTATGCATACTACCTCACAAGACAACAAAGTCTCTTCATCGAATCTGGTTGTATGCTGCCCGCAGGTCTTGGCATTTTTGGAGCATCAATGGCAGGAGCATGTATTGGATTTTTGGCACATAACAGGTACAAGGCAAAAGTGTTCATGGGAGACACAGGGTCCTTGGCACTGGGAGGAGCCTTAGCTGCTATGGCTGCATGCACTGGCATGTTTCTCCCTCTCTTCATTGCGTCGGGTGTGTTTGTGATTGAAACAGTTTCAGTCATTGGACAGGTATGTCACTCTATCCAACATCCTCAGAGCCAGTTTCTTTGGGAATCCACATAGGCACATGAAGTATACCAAGAACATTGATACAAGGAAAGGGTCTTCTGCTCCAAAATCATTTCCTACTGAAATATTCTAAGTGAAAGAGTTCGATTTGCTTACGCTTGAGTGACAAGGGTAACATCAATCATGGGGCAGTTCAGCATCTTTGCATAGAACTTTCAGTCGCTTTGCTGAGGGTGGAAGTTCTTTCAGAAGAAAACACATAAGCGTCACCTATGCTTACAAAGAGCAGGCATCGTTCGTCTTGGTTACATTGCTGGAAGATCTGGAAAGAAGCTGAGATATTTCTGTGCAGCATTTTTATTAACTCGTGGTGCTTGTACTTCCATGCAATTTTATGTGTGGCGAGTGGCCTGATTGAGACAGGTGTTGTACTTCAAATTGACAAAAAGACTCGAAGGGAAAGGCCGGCGATGGCTGCTTATGGCACCTTTTCACCATCACTTAGAGCTGCTTGGCGTAAGAGAGCCATATATCATTGCTGCCGCATATGTTGTTGCCTACATTTTGGCCATTCTTGCAGCGTACATTGGCCTCATTTCCGCATGAGTATGGGAAGGAGGTGTGTCCCATCTTTACTAAACACTGACAAAGTTCATACTAGATACATAGGGACCTAGAGAGTAAACCAGAGTCGGTTTTCCATGTGCAAGCGTGTAGAGTATAGTGCAAATGACCCTTTGTCTGGCTATGTTTTATGCAGTGACATGGCTAAGTGACTATTGTTTTCTGTTTTCTTATTTTGTGGATGGTTGGGGCCAGCTGAGGGAGGGTCAACATGAACTCTCAAGATGATGCTGGGACACATTTTGACACAAAAATACGAGAAGTTGAGTGAAGGACTGCAATACTAAATCTTCCTGGCAATCGACCTTTAAAGTAAACACTGGGACTAGTGTGCAACATTTCACGAGATGCTCGTCACATATCAGTCCAGTTCATACCCGTTTCATGATGTCAGCTTTGATGGCTGTGTCAATTTCCAGGACAGGATTCCTCCATGGAAGCAAACTGAACATTGGAAGAAGACTGCCCTGCACCAGCTCACAAAGAAGCTTGTTCTTGGTGGGGAGGACATTTATGAGGCCTTAGTCTTCTGCAGGACTAAAGCCTGGTTTCTATCATCTCCACCACAAATGGTTGTGCATTGAAGTGCTTAAAGACCACCCTAGCTAACTTCCATTGAAAATGCAAGTGTCACACCTTTTTATCTTGGATTGCCTCTCGAATTGGAGACATAGTTTACTTGGCTCGTATGTGTCAGGGACGAGTACATAGTTTGTTGAAATGCATCCTTAACACATTCTAATAATTGACCACAAGGATGCGGCGATGAGTCTGTAAGGTTGTGTCTATCAATTTGGCTTGCTTGCATGAGTAAATCATGGGAAGAGCTGAGTATTGCAGCTTACCAGCCAATAAGAACAGTCTTTTGTAGTGCAAATCAATGATTTGTCTGCTGACGGAGGAGCGATCTTATGGATAGAAATACCTACCACCATGAGCATGTAATCTACCAGATTTGGAACTGGCTGAATCAATTTGGGGGACTAAAATGGGTGCCTTTCCATCTACATCCATGTAGGGCCATGGATTCTCCTTGTGTTGCAGCGATCATTTTTACTTGATGAAACGTGTCAGTGACAATTTAGATGAAGATGAACAAGGAGCTGGAGGATGTCATATTTAATTTGGCCTGTCTTACTATGATAGCTAGATGAGGTTAGTTGGGAGAGGTGGAGGCCAATGTGTGCTTGTGAGAGGTTGAGCTTTGGTAAGCCATCTAGCTTTGTTTGATTATTATCTTTGGTGTGACGAAACACAAACACGCACATGATCATCCCTCATATTATTCACAATATATGATACAACTTATCAGCCAGGCTCATACTAAACTAAAAAATAGACCAAAATTTGATTACCTTAAATTAATTAGTTATATTTTTTGAGTTGAGCAAAAAACTATATATCCTTCAATATATCCTTTATTTACCTGGCGGGTATAAAAAGGGTAAATCATTTATCCTTACCCAATCAAAAATATTGGCCTTAACCCTTTTCTCGTAGGATAAATAAACGGACATATAAATAATTTACCCTTACCCGGAGGATAAATAATCCTCTGATTCACTGTAAATTCACTGGACGTTAAAGAAACTTTATCTTATCTTATTCCTATTTACCCTGATAGAGACTAGAGACATACTTCACTCACACCTCTAATATTATAATTTCACAAGGCACTTCCACTTCAAAGATGCTTTTAGATTGAGTTGCTTTGACTCACACGTTGAGCTCTTCTACTCCTAATTAAAGGAGATTGGGGAATGTGGTGTGACATAAATTTTAATGGCTCAGATCCTCCTTGTCTGTATTAGTGATGTTAACCCTTAAATGACGCAGCAACCCGTTTTATGTTGCTTTGTTTTCTCATCCAACCGTAACTCCGATGAATGAAGTCGGATGCAGAGAGTGTTCGAACAAAAAAATGTAACGGTAGAAGTACACTGGTACGATATCTGACAGCATGTCAAATCTTCCCCATATCAATAGTGGCAGATTGGAGTGGCATTGGAGTTGGAACATGGTGACACGCGAGGAGTGACCGGAACGGACTCGGGTCTGCCGCTCCCATTGAGGTAACTCCCACTTAGGTGTCATGAAAATTTACTAGATCGAAAGTTCAGTATGGTAATAAAAAGAAACTGTTGCACCAAACACCTGGGTAACACAAACCACATAAACTGGAGTGATACAAATGTCCATCAAAAACCGTACCATGCACCTCATACCAACTGTTGTCATCATTTTACCAACAGACTACTTGTCGATGCACAACAATCATCTGCATTCTAAAATACTCAATTAGGGTTACGTTTGCTCTGTACTACTAGTGACGACTGCTTAGAACAATGTCCCTTTTGATTGAAAATATATTTTAGGCAAAAAAAATTAAGAACAATGTAGAAATATAACGTAGGCATATGATTCGATGGTACTTTAGCCAGATTTGGGTAGCGTGGGCTACTTTGGCATGTCCCCTATCAAATCTTCCCCACCTTGTCTTATCTCGGATTCACTACTATCAAATACTTAGAATGCAAGAGATTGTCAGACCTTTCTAGTCCAGTTTTAACTTAGCCAAATTTGGATCGAATCAAATTTTGAGACCAAGTGTGAGTTACATCGTTGGAGTTACACTTCCCTCCTTGTATCAAGTGTAACCCCAAGTGGAGTTACACTCTCCACCGTGTAAACCCCATAGGAGTTTATACCAGTGTTGGGCGGTTCTTCCTTTTCTCAAAAACCTCACGTTTTCCGGTTATAGGGTAGGGTTTAAATTGCGGTTCCGGTTGCGGGGCGGTTATTTGGGATGGAAAAAAAGCAGTTCTGGTTCCCTTCCGGTTCTTGAACATTAGGACCGTTCCAATTCTGGTTATTTGCTGGAAAAAGTTGCCGGTTCCGGTTAAGGGTCCGGTTACATAATTAAGTATTCAAAATAATTAAAACCCAATTTTATGTTTTCCTACAAATAGACATTTGCTGTGGCAGATGGCGGAATCCCTACTCCTTCCTCTTTACTGCAACTGCTCCCGCTCGCTCGCTGCAGCACAAGGTTTAAAACAAAAAATAAAACAAAATCAAGAGAGTGAAGCGAGAGGGAAGGATAGAGAATAAAATATGAGGTAGAAAATATGAAGTAAAGATAAAAATAAAGTTTATGTTCACAAATATATATATATATAATGTCCAGTGAATTTACAGAGCATACACACAGCCCAAAGGGCCTATGGACAATGGATAGCTGAAGGCACATGTTGAAGGATTGAACCTAGGATCACCCAGGCAATGCACACATACCCAACCAGCAGCAGAGCCGACTTGATGTGGCTGGCGGGCCCGCATTAGGGAGTAGGGAGTTACACATAACTCCAGGAACCGGAACCTACCCGTCTGCCTGCTCCCCGTTCCGTTAGTGGCGGTTCGTGACCCCACTAGGAACCAGCGATTCCGGTTCCATCAAAACCAAAATCCAGGGCCGGTTCGGTACTCCCAAATGGTTCTGGATCGGTTGTTAATAACCGGAACCTGATCCGTCGATTAATCAATCGGGGTCAGTCTGGTTAACCGCCCAACACTGGTTTATACTCCCTCTATGTAACCCACTGTCACTTCCTTCAGCCCATGTCACTCTCAAGAGAGGGTTGGGAAGATTCAATATGCCCTGCTCCTAAGATTTTCCATTTTATGCATTGTTTTACCTTTTTACATTAAGATTTTGGCTGTATTGACGATGTTGATATCCAATTTATTTTCAATATAAATTTGTTTGAATTTATTGATGTGTAATCATAATATATTAATATATCTATATTTTTGACGATTCAAAAATATATACAGCTATAAAAATTCAATATTAAGAATTTTGACATTTCATTAGCTATTACCATAATGATATTTTACATGTACTATCGTAAAATATTAATAAATTGAAATGTTCTTATGGCAAATACTACGCTTACCCAACCAGTTCAAGGCAAGCGTTTGTGCTGGTGGGGGCATTGCAGGCTCCAGCATACTGTCAATCAAATCTCATCCCGCATTAGAAATGTGGGGAGCGCTCCACACCTATTGTTCCCTCCTCATGCTCCCCATCTTCAGGACCATGTTCCCAAACATTCTCCCATTATTGCTCCCCATAGTGGATGTTGGGTAGGGAGTGAGCATGCTCACGTGAGCACAAGGGCATATTCGAATTCCCGGGAAATTTCCACAACGAAATGAAATTGACGAAATTAACAATTATGCAAAACTAACACATAAAGAGCAAGTAGCCCCTATACCCGATGAACATGTTTACCCTATAGGCGTGGCTTTTTCTCCATAAGAGGCGGGAGAGTGGGCGGTGAGGCTTCACCTCAACTTTAAGGTCCTTTCCCTTGCTTTTAAAATAAATAAATAAATAAAAATCTCACATGGATACTTTCGCGAAATTACGCCTGAGAAGCAATCACATTGTGGCTAAAATGATGAATAGGTTACTTTTCAAGCCCCCACCCATTCCTTTTGGATGTAGATTTTTGGGTGATGGGATTTCTCAATGCAAAACCCACCACTTGCTTAGTTTGTGCCCAAATCACCAAGTATTCCTATGTGCGAAATTCACCACTGCCTAGTTTGTGCCCATATCACCAAGTATTTCTCAGTGTGAAATTCACCACTGCTTAGTTTGTGGCCATATCAGCAAGTATTTCACAATGTGAAATTCACTTCCGCCACTTGAGGTTTAGAGTTTTTGGCTACAGGTTTCGCCTTGCTAAATTGGCGCAAATGTACTATACAAATGCACCAGTCCTCTACACCCGCTTATGGTTTATTCTAAACATATAACTCATGTGACCGAGGATTGAAAACATAAAACTCCCATGACCGTGGGTTGTGCTTATGCGAGCGTGAGCGTGCTCACGTGAGCATGCACACACTGTGCTCACAAGTTACCACCCCCCCCCCCCCCCCCATAGTGGGAGGGGAGAGAGGGGAGTGAAGACCGGGTAAAAGGGAGCAAACCACGTTCCATAGGGCGAGGAGGGAAGCGGCGACCTGGAATCCAGGAGCAAGCCGTGTTCCACAGGGCGAGGAGGGAAGCGGCGACCTGGAATCCAGGAGCAAGCCGTGTTCCACAGGGCGAGGAGGGGGCCAGGAATAGGGGAGCAAGGACAATGGACAGGGAACAAGGAGTGGAGCATGGGGGAACGGATATCAGGAACAAAGGAGCGGAGCGAGGATCTGGGACTTAGAATTTTTTGGGAAATGAAAAAATACATTAATTAGTCGCATATGCAACCAATCATTCGATGTGCTTTGATTCCCACGAATTAAACCTCAGACCCTATCATTATAATGCATATCATCTAGCCGTCACGCTACCATCTCCTTCTTGCCAAACTTCTGATTTTTTAATGAAAAATAATTAGAGATAAAATTATTTTTGGCTGGAGAAAAAAAAAAACTAAAAAACTAAAAAACTAAAAAACTAAAAAACTAAAAAACTAAATCCTTATGGTGAGTTTTGTTTTAAGACATATTCCTTCAAAATGTACCATGAATATGTATGGCTAATTCATAAAGAATTAAAATAGAATTAAAATAGAATTTGAGTTCCATTCTTTAATATGAACTCTTAAACATCGATCACTATAGCATGGATGTGTGAGATCGGGGTTGGTTGTCGCGGCCCTTCGCCTTGAGGGCAGGGGGTCGAGACACAAGAGGGGCTCCCCCTGTGGTGGGGGCAGTGACAACAATAGGTACGGGGGCTGAAGCACCCTTGAGCGCCCAAGGCACTCAAGGAGGCGGAGGCGCTCACTAGGTGGAGCCCCGCACACCGGGTTGCGGTGGGGGTGGTTCCACGAGGGGTGGTGGTAGCTTAGTGGGTCTTAGTGGGGGTGGCATAGGACTCACCATGGGGCGGAGACCTTGTGGTGGGAGTCGTGGGGAGTCTTGGGACTCATCACGGTCCATTGGGGCCGTGGTGAGTGGGCCAAGACTCACCGCGACTCATCACCGGGAGTCAAGGGTCTTCGTGGTGATTCGCCATAAAAAGGACGGTGTTGATTGTGAAACCCCCGCGGACAGTCACAGAACTATATATATGGAGTAGTAACCCCGAGAACAGTGCAAGCCCGTTGGTGACCAGAAACTAGTGAGTAAGCTTGTGAGCTGGAAAGCGACCAAGGTATGGGGAGCTGTTTCGGACTGTCAACAACCAAAGGGAATTTCCACTAGGCCCAAAGTGAGCGAGGGTCTTGTGGAGGAGCAAAGGGGGACCGTTATGTCCCGGTGAGCAGCCGAAGCTTCGAGTTGGCCCGGCGGCCAGTTTGGGAGTTAGGCGCGCATATCAAAGCGAATATCTATGACATGAACGGGAGCTTACCGAGGTGAGGTGCGCGACACTTGGTATCAGAGCTTAGAGTTCAGTACGCGATCGTCCTTGAGATCGGCCTCATCATGGGGTCGGGCAAGACAAAGCGAAAACGGAACGACCCGAAAGATGATGATCCTGGTGAGCCCGGTGGGGGCGACGTGTCACCGAAGCGGCAATTGAAAAAGGCGATTTATGCTTCTGAAAGCGAGGCCGTTCAAGAACGGGAGGAATCTGCAGAGTCGGAGCCCAAGGACTTCCCGGAGGCTTCGACAGACCAACAGATGCCTCCCATGCCAGTAGCCTTTTGGGAAGGGTTGTTGGCGCAGTTTGGCGGGACGTTGAAAGACGTGATAAGGGCGGCTAATGTCACTTCCACTAAGGCAAAGTTTAAGGTGAAGCCTAAGGAACCCGGCACCTTCGAGGACATTCGAAATCGGAAGGCACTCAACACCTGGTTTTTGGAGCTGGAGCAGTACTTCCGGGCGACCAAGTTGAGTGACGAGGATCAGGTGGAAGTGGCTCCCACCTATTTGAGGGGCTATGCTCAACAATGGTGGCAGAAACGCCTTCATGACCAAGGTCTAAACCCAGAAACCTTGAGCTGGAGTGGGTTCAAGGAACTTATGAAAAGACAATTTGTGCCCCTCAACGCATCATGGCTCGCCCGAGACAAAATGAGGAATTTGAAGCAAACAGATGACATTCGGGGATATGTTCAGGCTTTCAATGTGTTGTTGCTCGAAGTCGCCGATATGGCGGACCAGAAATGGTCTTCAACTTTGTGGCGGGACTGGCCCCATGGGCCAGGCGGAAGTTGGAGGAGAAGCCACCTAAGACTTTGAATGTGGCAATTGAAAGGGCTGAATGTTTCTCGGATGTTCCTAGGGGCGAAAGACAAGGCCGTACGGAGCTGAACCACAAGAAGGCCCGGCGAGCCGAGGGTGACTCCTTCCGACCAGAAAAAAAGTAGGATAGGCCACGTGGCAACAATGACACATGGAAATCGAAGGGAGGGCATTCACACATCAAAGCGGCACTCGGTGCTTCGAAAGGAAAATTAGGTGCGGCGGCTTATGGCGGACAGAAGGTGACCTTCGATGGAGTGTGCTTTAATTGCGGGGAGTCTGGGCACATGGCCAAGAAGTGCGCGAAACCCCGACAATTGAACATGATCAGGCGACCACGGAGCTGTCTGAAGATTCCATCAGTCGCTTGGTAGAGGCAGTAGTCGCCAAGACTTGCAAGGTAGACAACTACGCTTGTGAGTTGTATCAGGAGACTGGCCCCTTGCGTAAAGGGAGTCAGTTAATGTTCGTAAGTGGGATAATTTCCAGAACTAACGTGTCGTTGTTGGTACACTCGCTTCATAGACAACACCACCTACCCCGTCAAACGGCAGGAAGCTGGGGCTTCCGTCTTGATGTGGGGGCCTCTATTGAAGTGCGTTATGCCAAAAGTTAACCACAACTGGCGACGAGGTTGGTGTTCAATGTTCCTCTTCATCTCGGGGGTTGGGAGGGACGTGAAAACTTCACCATTTGCGATATCGATGGAGTGGATCTCATTTTGGGGATGACATTTTTGAGCAAATCCGGAGCGGTCATAGATGGCCGCAAGAGAATAATCACGCTACCGTGTGGGAATGGTGGCGAAGTTTTACAGGTATCGGAAACGCCCAACCGAGTGGGACTCGCGATTAAACATGTTGACAGCAAATGAGTAGGCAGTGGAGGAGCCACACGAGCCCCAGTTTTTGCTTTACGTAAGACAAGTGGAAGAAGAAGTCGATAGGGAGCCTAGCCCAAATTGGATCAAGGGGATCCTGGAGAAATACCAGGATGTGATGCCGGAGGATTTACCAAGCGGCTTGCCACTGCAAAGAGGAGTTGACCACAAAATAGAGGTGATACTGGGATCGGAGCCGCCTGCCAACGTGTCGTACCGGTTGAGCCACAGAGAGTTGGTCGAGCTGAATGCCCAACTCAACGATCTAATATCAAAGGGGTACATCCGGCCGAGTAAGTCACCTTACGGAACCCCGGTGCTATTCGCAGACAAAAAAGATGGGACGATGCGGATGTGTGTCGATTACAGGGCTCTGAATAAGGTGACTATAAAAAATCGGTACCCTTTTCCAAGGATCGACGACCTCTTCGATCGGTTGGCAGGAGCAAAGTATTTCAGCCGGATCGATTTGTGCTCAGGTTACCATCAAATCCGAGTGGCGGAAAGAGATGAGGAAAAGACCGCGTGCACGACAAGATATGGTTAATATGATCGTGTGATCGTGCATCATATCTTTTTGGTGATGCATTTTGGGCTCACCAACACATCCACGACCTTTAGCACGCTAATGAACAACCTTTTCCAGGAGTGGTTGGATGACTTTGTGATCGTGTACATCGACGACATCCTGGGGTACTCGAAAACAAAGAAAGAGCACCTGGAGCACCTAAAAAGGGTGTTCCCGGGAAGAGAAGTTGTATGCCAAAGCTTCAAAGTGCGAATTCGGGGTCACAAAAGTGGAGTTCCTAGGTTATGTGATTACATAGGATGGGATCAAAATGGATGACAAAAAGGTGATGGCAATCTTGGACTGGGAGCCTCCGACTTCGGTCCCGGGAGTGTGATCATTCCTAGGACTCGCTTCTTATTTACCGAAAGTATCTGTGAAATTTCGCCAAGATCGCGGGGCCGTTGTCAGACCTTCTGTGTAAGTCCAAGATATGGGTATGGAACACCTTTTGTGGCCAAGCTTTTGCCGAGTTGAAGCAGCGGATGGCGGAAGCTCTAGTCCTGAAAATCCCGGAGTTCGACCGTCCATTTGAGATTCATACAGATGCATCAGACTTCGCAATTGGGGATGTGCTCATGCAGGATGGACGTCCAGTGGCTTACGAAAGTAAGAAACTGAATGAAGTGGAGCGACGGTGGCATGCGCACGAGAAAAAAACTGAAGGCGGTGGTGCATTGCCTTGAGCTTTGGCGCCACTATGTTGGTTCCAACCCGGTGAAGGTGTTCATAGACAATGTCACGGTGAAGTATTTTGCCACGCAGCCTAAGTTGTCCCCCAAACACCTTAGGTGACAAGACACTTTGGCAGTGTTCGACGTGGATATCCAGTACAAACTGGGACGGGACAATATGGTGGCCGATGCTTTAAGTAGAAAATAGCAGCTCATGTTAGTGTCCAGGGACAAAACAACGCTCCGAAGGAAAATCCGGAAGGCTTACCGGAAGGATGAGATGGCAAAGTCCGTGATGCAGGACTTGAGGTTGGGGGTTAAATCGCAGTTCCGCTTACACAATGGACTGCTCCGGTACAAGCAAAAGCGTCTTTATGTGCTGAAGGGAAGGATCAGAGATAGTCTCTTGAAAGAATGCCACGATGGCCCGCTTGCGGGCCACGGCGAAGCCAAGCGCACCGCGGCACTCTTGAAGAAAGAGTATTTATGGCCCAAACTGAGGAAGGAGGCCGAGGAGTATATCAAGACATGCACCACATGCCAACAAAATCGGAGCGAGTACAAAAAGCAAGCGGGGCTGTTACAACCCTTGTCGATTCCAGATGGGTATTGGGAAAGTGTCTCGATGGATGTCATGACTTCTTTGCCGCTGTCAAAATGATTTGATGCAATCATGGTGGTGGTGGATAGGTCACTACAACATATCGCGGTATTTATGACTATATATATAACTATTCTGCAGTCATAAACGGTACATATGACTTCTATGACTGTAAGTCGTGCAAACCAAGTCAATACAATGAGTACATGATGGTACGGTCCGGATAACTACAGTCATATGAACCAAGTGATATCTCTCACTGCAGTCATATATACCATACTGCAGCCCGCCACACTCCGCCACTCACTCTGCCGCGCAGGCGAGGCACAATTGATTTAAAAAATTAGATTAAATAAAAAAATAAAAAAAATAAAAACATATGTCAAATGCCACCGCATTGTGCCACGTGGCGTAATGCATTTTATAATAATGAAAAAACCACGTGGCAATCCATCTAGGATACCACGTGCTATCCCTAGCTCGCCTACTAACCCTAGGGCCATCTTATCCATTTGATTGTACTTAGAGGAGTTTGAACCTGCAACCTCTTTACTATAAGGGTTATAGTTCACTACCTGTTAACCAATACACCCATTAGTCATTCATATGATCATATGGTGTTTTAATTGTATTAAACACACCAAATTACAAAATCCTCAGTAGTCATCATGACCATGTAACCTCATCTATGTACACTGTAGTCATGGAAATGACTATGAATGGTGAGCTAAATTTGGTCAATTGCCGTTGACCAGCCTTCCGCCCATTCCGGAGCCATGTAGTCATACAGACGACTATTTAGATAGTCGTTCATATGACTACAGTCGTATGAACGACTGCGGGAAGTCAATTTCATATAAAAACATGGTGCAGTCATGGTCAAAGTTATGAAAACCATGACTACCACGGTTTGGCAGTCATAACTACCGCGATCTGTTGTAGTGGGTTCAGTAAAATGCGCCATTTCATTCCCACCAAGGAGACGGTAACGGCGCAAGAGACGGGGCGATTTTACTTCGCCCACGTCTTCAAGCATCATGGACTCCCTAAGGATATTGTCTCAGACCGCAACCCAAAGTTTACAAATAAATTTTGGAGGGCACTTTGGAATAAAATGGGGACGAGCACCGTCTTCCGACCTACAACGGACGGCCAAACGGAAAGAGTGAATGCCGTGGTGAAGCAAATTTTGCATAATTATGTGTCGGCAGACTAGTCAAACTGGGTAGAGCACTTGGATGCGCTCTGGTGCCGACGAGTTGGGCCGCCCAGGACGTTGAGGAACCGGCAGCACTAGCGGTACTGGAAGAACGCGAGCGTTTGTTGGAGCTCGCAAAGTACAACATTGCCAAAGCTAGGAAACGGTATGAACGACATGCAAATCGAAAACGGAGGGAAGTTAAGTTTGAGGCAGGCACGGAGGTCTGGTTGAACATCAAGAATTTTCGACTACCTCCGGAAGTGAGTCTGAAGTTCGTACCTCCGTATGCAAGGCCCTTTCGCATCCGGAAGGTTATGAATGAGGATGTGTATGAATTTGGAGCTGCCAGCAAACAACAAGGTGCATCCGGTATTCCACGTTTCCTTTTTTAAACCTTACTTCAAAGATGAGGCGCGTCCGAATCGGCATCAAGTGTTGCGTCCGCCACCTGTGCTTTTGGATCATGAAAATGAACCTGAGTACGAGGTGGAGACAGTGCTTAAGTCGAGGAAGTTCAAGAATCGAGAAACGGAGTATCTCGTAAAATGGAAGGGCTATGATCAAGTGGAGGTAATTTGGGTGGGTGCCTCAGAGATGGGAAATGCATCTGAGGCGGTTGCAACTTCGAAAGGCGACCTCAAAAGTGGAAGAAGTGTTTAGGGGGACATCAACCTTAGATCGTGGGGGAGGAAATGCATGCTTACTCCGGCTTAGCTAGCTCAGGAATCCGATTGCAAAAACTTGTGTTGTACAAATTTTGTTTATAAATGAAATGGTTTCCAAATGTTGTGCTTCCTATTTTGTTTGGAATGGTGATGCACGGTATGTGTCAAGTTAAATAAGCACAGTGTGAAAACAACTAGAATAAAACTAGTTATTTGTATTTAACACTTGGATTTAGGTCAAGTGTTAAATCAGGTGTCAAGTTTAGTTTGACACCTGGTCCGTCTTATCTTCACGAGAGCGGCAGTCGCGCGGCTCATCTCTCTCGAGTTGAGCCTGCGCGACCGAGCTCCTTCATGCGTTTAGATTTGAGTGTGCTTATGATGGGGGTGTAGGTTGTTGTGGGGTGGAGTCCCCATAGCTTGGGGTGCCCCTGGCTCGACTTCTGTTTTAAAGAGTAATAGCGATGGATTCATGTTGTTTCTGGTGTGAGCAGTGTGTTTTCTAGTTTTCTTATCACTCGAGAGAGATGCTCTCTTACCTGTGAGTGCAAGGTAGGAGTTGAGGGTTAGCACTTGCAAGATTATTTGTGTGTAAGTAGTGCTTAGTTTGAGAAGCATATCATTGAATGTGACCACAAGATTCAGCGTGCCCTGAAACGCCTGGAGGATGACGATGCTAGAGCCGTCACTGTTGTTGCAGTCGCTGAAGCTACCGTCACCAAAGGCTTTGGAGTACACAAGGCAAATCAAGGAGAAGATGAAAGCTGCGGAGTACATGGATCTGGATGGGAAAGCAGACAACAAATTCGGATAATGGAGGACGTGGAAGTAAAAAACTGGCAGCAGCCGATGAACACCAAGACAAACACGGCAGCTCACATTCCAGGCACAAGAAGAATATAGGCGGAAGCAAGATGCACTGCGAAGGCGACAGGCACAAGTGGGTGGCTTTCTTTATTTTGAGTGATCTCGAGTTCGTAGCATTCTTGACTGAGGAGGTACGATTGCAGATTGCAGCAAACCTGACTCGAAGGCAAGTGTGTATGCCATTTTTTATGAGGAAAAGATTCTATATTACGTTGGTGTCTCAAGACAGGCTTATGAGAGTATGAGGCTACGCTTTGCACGCAAGCCGCTACAATGCTGGTATGTGAAGGTGCAGAATGAGAACCGTCCAGCCGAGCTCTACTTGAAAGCATTCGAGACAAATGGATCTCTGAGAATGGTGCAGTTCCCAGCAGAAATGACAATGGGAAGTTGCAAAATATTTAGGAGAACCCACTGGATTGCAAACCTCTCATGAGAGAAGAAGAGAACTGAAGGTTGAAGAGGCAGAGGACGTTGTTAAGACAGGAAGAAGCGGGAGCGGCGATGTCTCGGTAGAGCAACCTGACGGTAGAGATGTGAAAGAGAATGTGGAGAAGTCGACAGGTTGGGCACTGTCAGCTCAGGAGAGACCATTCAGAGAGAGCTTGAGCATGAAAGAACAGGGCACAACCAAAGGAGCTGATGGCCATCTAAGTCTTTGATTTGGCAGCTTGCAGCTGCCTCATTGCAACATTGTTTATCCCTGAACAATCAGCCATATCTCTTCCCACCTCTTATATAGACATCAGAACTGTACAATGGATGAGGGATGGACTCAAGAAGGGGTGCTCCACACATGGGAGGGAGCTGCTGGTCCTCTGCAGATATGCATCACCAGCCTAGCAGCAGTGGGAGCAACAAGCAAGAGACTGACAAAGTAAGACATGCAAGCTAAGAATTGAAGGTGGGAGTTAGGAGCATGCTGCGTGCAGCATTTGCAGACTCAGGCAGCAGCTGAGAAGGAAGAGGCTCAAACCAATGTTGAGGGAGGCCCATCGAAGCAGTTTTCAGGCACCTCAAGCACCAAGTCCTTCGTCACCAAGGGATTTTCCTTCTCTTTCTGTGCTTGAAGAAGTGAATGGGTCGGGTCCGCCCTTTCCAGCAGGGCAAGCATGCTTGGTGGGAGTCTAGACGCGTCCAGGGAACTCGTCCAGGGTTGGTACTAGTTTGTGCATGAACGTTTGAATTGCTTTGCCAAAAGATAGCCTCCCCGGCCTTACTGTGAGCCGCTTTCAGCTGTCCGTTTATACCATTGTCCTTTTGCACTCAGCGTTCTCATTAAGTGAGGAGACGTCGTCTTCCTGGGCCGCCCATAGTTTTGGAGCTATCATGGTGCACGAGAACGATCTGTGTTGCTCAAGTTGAGCTGACAGGATTGCGGGAGACTGGCGGGCTGCGTTCGCCACAGAGACGACGGCTGCCAGGCGAATATGAACAATACCTAAGAGCCGCTGGTACCAATTTGAAACTTTGGGCACATATACAGGAACAGGGAACCAGGGAACAGGGAACCAAGACAATAGAGTTTTCTTTGTATTTGTTTTGTCTTATTAAAAAAATAAAAATAAAAATAAATGTTATGTTTAAAGAGCCTGGTTGGTCATATCTTTGTCAAATGGGCTCCGTTTGACTCAGTTTTTGAGGGGATAGCTGCAGAAAGGGGAAATCTACCTATTTAGACTTGGTTTCTGTTTTTTGGACTCTGCTAAAAATCTATGGAATTTTTAGAGTGTGAGTGTGCCATGAAAGATCCACAATCCTGTTTCTAGAACCTGTTCTGGTCTACATGAGAGATAAATCTGGGGATGTACTCCTTGTATGGCTGGGGGAAATGAGGACGTGATTGAAGGGCAGGTCTCTTCTCTTAGCCTGTGCACCAAAGGGGACAAGATTTATGTTTCCCAAGGAACTCAAACTGATTTGAGTGGAGAACAGTTGGACGAGTTGATTGCATACTGGGAGTCAGGCATTAGTAGTGGACAATAAACTGCTGTAGTTGGCGTTGAGGGCCTCAATATCGCCTTGGACAGTCAGAACTCTGTTGGAGCCAGCAGTTCTGCAGCTGTAGGTGAAACACCAAAGTGGGTGAAAGCTAGGCTTGGAACACAGCCAAAGACAGCCCCGGGGACCAAGGTGTTCAGCCACAAGGCCGTGGTGTACTGGAGCAGAGGAGCAGGAGCTACACAAGTTTGTGCAATCAGACATGGTTGCAGCCGGATACGCTCTGCACAAGGCAACCACGAGCGGGGTTCATCAGCAATGACATGTTTGTGTGCGTGAAGGAGATGCAGTCATTCGCAATGAGGACACCCGCAACCGTCTCAAAGCTTTCGAGTTGAGAGACTATCAGACACCCTACCTTGTTTTCTTTAGTGTTCAGTGAGCGGGAGATAGGGGAGTATTGCTTTGTCTCTACCTGGCAGAAAGAGGAGGAGGGTTGGTTAGAGCGAGCTACTGTAGCTTGGGACAAGTTAGTGGCAGGTTTCTGGACATAGATATACCTCCTACACCTTACCATCACGCAGAGCGAGGCACTTTGAGAGAAGTCTGGAAGTTGATAGCATAGATCAGGATTAGATCTTGCTTGGGCGGGCTTCTATTCTTCCCCTCCATCTCTGTACTATTTTCATTACCTTGTACTCGTAGTTGCCAAAGCCTCTCTTGGTGGAGGCCAGTCAGTCCGGGGTTTTGGGCTGGGATATTCTGCAGGATCAGCATTGCAGCTGGATTTTGGTGTATGGGTGTTGATGTTTTGATTTCTTGTGTTTGGATCCCCCCCAACACCTGCATGCTTGACTGTGCGCCATGTTGGTTTTGTGTGGGCGCTTGCTTTCATAGGGATTAGGCCGGATTTGATCACCGGTCAATCCTAGAGTATGCTGTCGGTGGTGAGGCTGGAGTGATGACCAGCAAGACCACCAGTGTTTCTTCTATGGTGAGGCTGGGTTGATGACCAGCCAACCATATGAGTTCTTGCGGTGGATGCAGGTGCAGGTGCCCTGAGCCATTGGGATATGACCCTTAAACTGCAACAGGTGCCCACCCGTGTCACTATTAGATTAGTACTAGAGCCTTACAGTGTCACGTGGAGGAGGTGCACATTGTGAGTGTCATTACGGAGTTACCCAAGGGTTTTGAGGGGAGTACGGCTACAGGCAGTAACAGTGAGAGTGGGTTCACAAGACGAGGTATTCGGTTCAGACCACCTTCACCGCCACCCTCAATTACTGTAGAGTCAGACACAGACTCGGAGGCTTCATCAACAGGTGTGCACTTTCATTCGCCATTGTTGTGGGACGACATGGAGGAGATGTATGGAGCTACCAAGGGGCCTCGTAGGTACTCTGGAGCTGTGGGCACAATCGAGTTGGATGACTTTATCCAGGAGTTCGACAGCTGGTGTGATTTGCAGCAGATGCGCAATCCACAGCTATTCACCCCATTCATGGCGTGGAAGGGACTGTTCCAGCATTTGGAAGGCCCGCCTATGGACGATTACCACGAGTTCAGGCGAGGACATGAAGCAGAGATTGAGGAGTGGAGGATGTATTGGTCACCTGACTACGTCTCCATTACTCGAGGCACGACGCGACCAGTAGCTGCATCAGTACCAATATCTCCCACTGCCAGCACTAGTAGTGGAACAAGTAGTGCTGGTACTTCTGCAGGTGGTACCAGTTCAAAAGGTGCTACTACTCCTCCTGCCACGACTACAACACATGTGCCTAGATTCAACCCGGTGGTGGAGTTCTTCCAGGAGTTGCGGAGGAACTACCAAGGTGTACGGACAGAGAAGCTGCGAAGTTTGCAAGACTTCCAGCGCAAACCCAGTGAGAGCCTGCGAGAGGCGTACACTCGTATGAGGCGCTTGATAAGTGTGACCCAAGGGTTACTGAAGCTCAGGCAATCCAGTTTTGGTATGGAATTCTGGACAAGGAGCTCAAGAGAAGGGTGCGAGATGCAACCCTGTTACAAGCAGCCCAACCCACATTAGCAGATGTGTTTCTGCTGGCTGAGCGGATTGAGCTCAACATGGTGGAGGAGCGAGTTGTTACAATTGGATTTGGCAAGGACATGCCTGCACGGGGCACAGCTGTCAGCCCACAGGCACAAGGGACTGCCCAACAGCGTGGTCAGGGGGGCAAGGTTGCCCAGCCCAAGTTCCATGGAGCTTACAGGGGACCTCAGGTGCAGAGGCCCGTGGCATCTTTTGCAGGCCAACAGCAACCAGGGGTGATATGTTGGACATGTGGAGGACCCCATGTCAAAAGAGATTGCCCAGAGAATGGCAGAAGGCCGGCACAAGCACAGCCTGCACAGTTGCAGTGTGGGCATTGTGGCAAGTATGGGCATGTAGATGCCCAGTGTTATGACTTGCATCCTGAGTTGCGCCCAGGCCAGTTCCAAGGGAACAATGGTGGCCGGGGGCGAGGTGGACCAGCCCAAAGAGGACGAGGTGGTCGGGCACGAGGTGCAGGCCAAGGGCAAGCTCCACATGGCCAAGGACGCGGAGGTCAGGGTGTTGACCAAGGCATGGCCAATCGGCTTCAGCAGCTAGAGCAGAGGCTCGCTGCCATGGCTATAGCTCAGGCGGTACCGGCTCCCAGGCGGGATGGTCCACCTCCTGCTCCTGAGGGAGGAGATATGGGAGGCATGGGATTCATGTGCGAAGCAGCACTACCACTAGAGCATGTGGAGTCTGCTGCAGCCGTGACTCGAGGAGCAGCACGAGTTCCTGAGCCACGAGGTGCAGAGGTGGAGTTGGATCCACATCGTGGGGAGGCAAGCCGTCAAGCGAGGCTGCCTCAGTCATTCACCTTGGCGGAGACAGTGTCAACGCCATCCATGGCACCTAGTTCTCGCCCGATTGTTACCGAGGCGGAGGTTTCTATGCCATTGGGGAGAGCTACACGTGCAGCACTGACACCTGCTGCCAAGGCTAGTGCAGCCGGTATGTTGTTGGGGGCAGCCACCTCTGTGTGTCAAGCCCCACTGTTCTCGGCAACCATGATTGCGACGCCGGGAGTGAGACCAGCTGCAGTGTTCAGATTAGCAGCAACACTCTGCGAGAGTGGAGAGGTCACTTCATCTTCTGCGGAGTTAGTGGAAGGTGTAGTGGCAGAGGGATCCTCAGATTTGAGGGTCAAGACTGCCATGGCAGCGCCCTGGCAAGCTGCAGCTGCCAGATTGACGGAGCTGCCAGCTAGGCCAGCCTTTGAGCGCGCCATGGTGACACCTGGAGTTGTCTTGTTAGACAACCAGGGAGGCATTTTCACTTTGAGTGGACTGGCAGGCAAGAAGTACCGGCCACTGCGGGTCTTGTTGGACTCAGGAGCTCAGCCACTGATGTTGGGCAGAGCTGCTATTGCAGGTTTGGGCCTCATGGAGGCGAATATGGAGCCTTGTCCTTTCCAGATACAGACATCTCTGGGAGGATCAGAGCAGGCTCAGGGCATGACACGGCATCAGTTGGCCATTAGACTGCAGCTGGATCATCCTATCGATGGCTCAGTAATGCGAGCCAAGGCCATTGTGACAGACGCAGTCTCTTACGATGTCCTTGTTGGTGGGGCAGTGTTATACTCCATGGGCTTCACCCTGGACTTTTGGGAGGAGTCAGCATCCTATAGGCCTGGATGGCAGTCAGGCGATGGTCACCGTGCACAGCTCCCTGTGACATTCATTGGGGGTATAGCGGCTGCCCAGCGGGGCAAGATGCCAACACTAGCCGCCTTTACAGCTGCAGTTAGTTGGCCTGGAGAGTTGCTGGAAGGCAATGCCCATGCAGAGGATGTGCCACCTCCAGCAGAGCAGGATGACATGCATGGTATGGCGGAGTTGCCTGCCATGGTTGCTCACACTCCATTGTAGGGTACGAGCAAGGATTTGCAGCAGGTTGCTGATCGACGGGTGCAACAAGCCTGGGTAGAGGCTTTTGTTCCGTCAGGAGAGGAGGAGAGTGCGGGTATTGCACCAGGACCACCTCAGTTGTCACCATTGGATACCACACCTATTGTGTGGCAGTATCCGGATGAAGGCATTTGCCTTCTGGACTTGTTTGACTGGATCAGCACCGGATTGGCTGCTGTGCTACAGGCAGGTGTACGAGTTCGACGTTACCTGTATGTGGAGAAGGATGAGACTGCACGACGCGTCTCACTGCGCCATGTTGCTCAGTGCTGCAGCAGTACCCTGAGTTGTTGCCGGTGTCTGCAGTTCGTGGATATCAGCAGGCCTTGCCAGCAGACATTGCGTTGCTGGGGGCCAGGATTTGGAGCGGGTTGGCTCCATTGATCTGGTAGTGGCAGGTTGGCCCTGCCAAGGGCATTCATCAGCCGGGCATGGCAATGGATTGCTAGACTCGAGGACGGGTTTGTTTTGGGAGATGGTGCGGATTTTGCGCCACTTGCAGCTTCATCAAGCTGTATCTCCGGCATACATCTTGGAGAATGTGCCGCTGATGGGTGATTCTCGGGCCAGGGTGATGGCCAGTGTGCATCAAGTCCGGTCGTGGCTTGGGTCAGCAGTGTTGCTGGATGCAGCTGCAGTGGGGTCACGGGCTCATCGTCCACGACTATGGTGGACTAACTTGATGCCACCCGCACTGCTCAAGCGTGCATTTGATGGGGTGCAGCGGCCAACACACCTCACCGTGGATGGTATTTTGGACACAGGAAGGCAGTCTCAACGTGTGAGACACGATGACCGTTCGCCTTTGGCAGTGGTCAACAGGGTGGGTCAACCACGAGCAGCATTACCTACACTGCTCAGCTTCCCAGGATCCCATGCTTTTCGGGATGGTGGACCTGGCCTCCTGTGGGATGCTCAGTTGCAACAGTTAGTAGAGCCTAATGCCGACGAGCGAGAGCGGGCTATGGGGTTTTCCACTGGGACCACGGCGGTGCCTTCTCTTTCTGAGGCATCACGTCGTCAGGTGTTGGGGCAAGCAATGGATCTCAATTGCTTGACCTGGATTATCAGCTTGGCTATGGCTGAGCAACGTAGAGTGCGGAGCGCACTTCCCTTGACGGTCTCTCTGCCTACCGAGACGGTACAGGCAGCGAGTGGGGGCGAGCTGGTGAGGACCACGGGGTATAGACATCCATGGCACACGTGGGAGGTGCTCGAGGTTCAGAGGGAGTTGGCAGCCAAGGCAGCTGTGATGGATGAGGTTGGGGATTCTTCTCGGGATGAGGAGGTTCTCAATGATGAGATGATGGGGCAGGATGAGGCCTTGTCATTGACTGAGCGGGAAGGGAGTACTGCTCAAGAGGTTGCAGCATAGCAACCACGGGACGCGTCCTCTACCTCTAAGCCCACTGGACTTAAGGTTGCAGTTACGGAGGACAATTGGGAGCCTGACATTGGACCCATTGTCACCGGAGGAGAGAGACGACGTATACGGCGGTTCCTGAGGGCTTACAGGAATTGCTTTGCCTTCAGTTTGAAGGACTTGGGAGCACTGAAGGGTCAAGAGATCCGTATTGAGTTGGCCACTGACACGCCAATCTTTCGGAGACCCTATAGATACAGTGACATGGAGAGGTCTTTGATTCAGATGAGGACTCAAGATCTCTGGGAGGCAGGTTTGGTGGAGCTCTCTGGTGGAGAGTATGCTTCAGCCACAGTGATGCCAGCTAAGAAGGATGTATATGGCAATTGGACGGAGAGACGTATGTGCGGTGATTACCGGCCTGTAAATCGTCAGACCAAGTCCGATAGGTATGCCATGCTAACACCAGAGGAGATCTTTGATGCCATTGGGCATTCCAAGGTCTTTAGCACGTTGGATTTACGATCCGGATATCACCAGTTGCCGATCAAGGAGACGGATAAGCAAAAGACGGCATTCTGGGGGATCAATGAGTACGGGAAGGATTGCCTATACCAGTGGCGGTTCTTACCATTTGGGCTTAAAAACGCTCCCGCTGAGTTTCAAAGAGTCATGGACAGATTCTAGCAGGGGTGGAGTTTGCTCGGTGCTACATAGATGACATCATCATCTTTAGTGCTACGGTGGAGGAGCATGAGAGACACCTTCAAGGGGTATTTGAGCGTTTAAGGACGCACGGATTGAAGTTACATCCGGGCAAGTGCAAGTTTTTCCACAACCAGATTGAGTATCTGGGTCACATGATATATCCTGGAGGATTGGGGGTACAGCAGACTAAGGTAGAGTCCATTGCACAGGTTCCACGCCCCACGGATGTGAGCCGAGTTTGAGCTTTCATGGGGTTAGCAAACTATTACAGACGGTTTGTTAAGGGATTCAGTGCCATTGCAAAGGCTCTAACCAAGCTGACCAAGGTGGACCAGGAGTGGCAGTGGGAAGATGAGCAAGAACAAGCTTTTCAAGAGCTCAAGGCGAGGTTGACCTCGGCGCCCATCTTGAGACGACCTATCAGGGGGCGTCCTTTTCAGCTGCATACAGATTGGAGCATGCTGGGGCTTGGAGCGGTGCTCACACAGGTGGATGATGAGGGAAGAGAGTTCGTAGTGGCTTATGCTAGCCGCTCGAACAATGCTGCAGAGTCTAAGTATAGCTCATATGAGGGAGAATGCTTAGCTGCAGTGTGGGCCGTGGTACACTTCAGGTGCTATCTATACGGCAATCTCTTCACCCTTGTCACGGATCACCAACCACTCAAGTGGTTGATGGAGTCAGACAAGCTTACGGGGAAGCTTGCACGGTGGGCACTCATCCTTCAAGAGTATGACTTTCAGGTGGTGCATCGACCGGGTTTGGTCAATCGCAATGCATATGGGTTGAGTCGCAATCCATGCACGAGCCAACAGGATGACACTGGAGCTCGGTGGCATGGTGAGACGGACGAGGAGATGGTGCCCGGATGGCATGCATCTGCATTTCTGTGTATCTTGGCAGCGGAAGGCCAGGTTGGACCTGCAACAGGGATGACTGTAGATCAAGTGTCTGAGGACCCTGAGGCCAGCAATGAGCAAGGTGGCGCCAAAGATATACATGAGGATTCAGTTGTGTTGGACTACCTCCGCACTGGAGACACGGCAGCCACTGTGACTGCCAAGGAGAGGGATCGGATCCTACAACAAGCCAAGAGGTTCAGGTGGGAGGGGACACACCTGCTCCGAGTGTGGGAGGATGGTCGAGTGAGGATTGTGCCTCACCCAACACAGCGGGACGGTTAGTGCGCCATGCCCATGAGGAGTTGGGGCATTTTGGGGTGCGACGCACTCATAGTCTACTGCAGAGGCAGTATTGGTGGCGTGGTATGCACACAGAGGTGCAACAATTTGTGGCTAGGTGCATGGTGTGTGACAGGGTGCGTGCTTCATTCAACGCCCCTACTCCACAATTGCACCCTCTTCCGATCATGGGATTGGGCTACAGGTGGAGTCTTGACTTCGCAGGGCCGTTGCCACTGACCATGCGCCACAACAAGTACGTGTTGGTGATGGTGGAGCACTTCTCCAAGTGGATTGAATTGGTTCCATTGCCTGATAAGGCTAGTGAGGGAGCTGCGTATGCATTCCTGGATTGTGTGCTTAGCCGATTCGGTGCTCCAGCTGAGGTACTCACGGACCAAGGGAGAGAGTTCTTGGGGGAGTTTCAGGCTTTGTGTGACAAGGCCTTGATAGACCACCGCACCACTTCTCGGGATCATCCTGAGGCCGATGGCTTGGCAGAGAGAGTTGTTCAGATAGTAAAGAGGGGTTTGCGCAAGTATGGCTTGCAGAAGGGACACCTAGGAGATTGGGACCTTCAGTTTACCCTGGTTAGCCATGGGCTACAGGTTCAGCAAGCAAGCATCACTTGCCTCCTTCTCACCATACTTTCTTCTCTTTGGCCGAGAGCCGGATTTGCCTACATCCATTCATAGAGAAGCTGCTACAGTTCTTAACCTTGACGATCCGGACATGTGGGCACGTGCATGTGAGCAGCGTGCAGAGTTGTTCAACAGAGTCATGCCCATGGCTTTCGAGAACCTTGCCATTGCACAACACCGTGATACGTTGAGGTATGCTACCATACGTGGTGGGGGCTATCGTCCTGGGGTTCGGAGATTCAACCTTGGTGATTATGTCTATCTGCAGCAGACTGCTCCTACGACCCTGGATGTGACTGCAGGACGTGTTATTTTGAGGGTTCGAGAGGTCTTGCCCTCAGGCGTCTTGGTCTTGGAGGGTCGGGATGGCATAACTTGGAAGGACCATGTGCGTAATTGTGCGCCATGTCACCTTCCGAATGTCGATGGCAGGATTGACCCAAACCTGGCAGTGGTATCTGCAGGTTTGAGGTGCATGTTGTGTGGGTTTGCTAAAGGGGGCAGCCACCATGCTGGTGTGCGATCGATGCTCTAGAGGTTGGCATATGGGATGCTTGACTCCACCTCTTGAGATGGTTCCAGATGGGGATTGGTTATGTCCACATTGCATTGGATAGTGGGAGTGGATACAACCATGGAAGGCTAACAAGAAATGCAAGGCCCAGCTACTAGGAGACCTTGAACACACGAGATCTTGGCTCAAGTTCACAGATTGCAAGACGGCGACTAACGATGGGGCTACTCTTGTACCCGGCCCTTGGTCTATAGAGTTTGAGTACAATAGGACAGTGATAGAGGACTTAGTACGGCTGTGGCTATTACATCTTGTAGCTATCTGGAGGTAGAGGGACCTATCCACCAGCTAGGGGGGCGATTGTGGCAGACTACTTTATTGTGCACATATGTGTGGTGTGGTTTGGACAACGATGTAGTTGTGTAGCGATATGTATGCGCACGACAACTGTCAAGTTAAATAAGCACAGTGTGAAAACAACTAGAATAAAACTAGTTATTTGTATTTAACACTTGGATTTAGGTCAAGTGTTAAATCAGGTGTCAAGTTTAGTTTGACACCTGGTCCGTCTTATCTTCACGAGAGCGGCAGTCGCGCGGCTCATCTCTCTCGAGTTGAGCCTGCGCGACCGAGCTCTTTCATGCGTTTAGATTTGAGTGTGCTTATGATGGGAGTGTAGGTTGTTGTGGGGTGGAGTCCCCATAGCTTGGGGTGCCCCTGGCTCGACTTCTGTTTTAAAGAGTGATAGCGATGGATTCATGTTGTTTCTGGTGTGAGCAGTGTGTTTTCTAGTTTTCTTATCATTGTGGCAGACTACTTTATTGTGCACATATGTGTGGTGTGGTTTGGACAGCGATGTAGTTGTGTAGCAATATGTATGCGCACGACATATGGTTGGCTAGTGTGTAGAATGCATGCTAGCTTACAAAAGTGGGAGAGGTAAATTGGATTAAGCGTGTATTTGCGCAGTGCCGAAATTTGGTGACTCCCACCCAAGGGGCAAGGAAATTTGCGCCTTCTTTAGGAGTTCACGTGTTAGTGCGCACCTGACGTGTGCGCGTACTATAACTGCGCTACCGAGGGGGTTATCTTGTAGTGCAGGCTAACGCGGAAGCTACGTGCTTTCGTTCATGTACTATAATCGTGTAACCTCGGGACGAAGTTGTAGTGCGGCTTCGGTACCTCAGGCCAGCATTCCAAGGCGGACTCAATTGTAGTGAATGGGGGGCACGATTGGTTCAAGGTTATCTTCCTAGTAAAAAAGGGTTCAAGGTGAACCCTTGCTCAAGGTGATGCCAAAAGCGCCATCATGAGCGGTCGCAAACAATGTTGTTGCAGTAAGGCGATTCGATCCTCGGGGAGGATCGTTCCTTGGCCTAGAAGTGGGCCAAGAAGAGTGCACTGGGTGGAGCTTGAGAGGCTCCACCCTTGGGCGGGACTTGGAGGAAGTCGGCCAAACTAGCTAGTGGAGAGTAGAGTCAAGTGGGGGTTTGGTTCTTTGTCATGGGACGCCACAACTTGGATGTTAGTTTCTACAAAATGGACAAGTCGATGAGGATATCGACTCCCTGTTGGTAGGGGAGTGTGTCGCGGCCCTTAACCTTGAGGGCAGGGGTCTGGACACAAGAGGGGCTGCCTCTATGGTGGGGGCAGTGGCAACAATAGGTATAGGGGCTGAAGCACCATTGAGTGCCCAAGGCACTCAAGGAGGCGGAGGCGCTCACTAGGTGGAGCCCCGCACACCGGGTTGCGGTGGGGGTGGTTCCACGAGGGGTGGTGGTAGCTTAGTGGGTCTTAGTGGGGGTGACATAGGACTCACCATGGGGCGGAGACCTTGTGGTAGGAGTCGTGGGGAGTCTTGGGACTCATCACGATCCATTGGGGCCGTGGTGGGTGGGCCAAGACTCACCGCGACTCATCACTAGGAATCAAGGGTCTTCGTGGTGGTTCGCCATAGAAGGACGGTGTTGTTTGTGAAACCCCCGCGGATAGTCACAGAAGTATATATAGGGAGTAGTAACCCCGAGAACGGTGCAAGCCCGTTGGTGACCAAAAACTAGTGAGTAAGCTTGTGAACCGGAAAACGACCAAGGTGTGGGGAGCTGTTCCAGACTGCCAACAACCAAAGGGAATTTACACTAGGCCCAAAGTGAGCGAGGGTCTTGTGGAGGAGCAAAGGGGGACCGTTATGTCCCGGTGAGCAGCCGAAGCTCCGAGTTGGCCCGACGGCCAGTTTGGGAGTTAGGCGCGCGCATCAAAGCGATTATCTATGACATGAAGGGGAAATTACCGAGGTGAGGTGCGCGACATTGGTATCCTGCGAGCACAACGTGTGCATGCTCACGTCCGCACGCTCGTGCTCGTGTGAGTACAACCCACGGTCATGGGAGTTTTATGTTTTTAAACCTTGGTCATATGAGTTATATGTTTTCAAAACGGAATAAAACCATAAGCGAGTATAGAAGACTGGTGCATTTGTACAATACATTTATGCCAATTCAGCAAAGCGAAACCTTCAGTAGTATAGCCAAAAATCCCAAACCTCTGTAGTGGCGGCAGTTAATTTCGCATTGAGAAGTACTTGATGATATGGGCACAAACTAAGCAGCGGTGAATTTCGCACTGAGAATTACTTGGTGATATGCGCACAAACTAGGCAGCGGTGAATTTCGCACAGAGAAATACTTGATGATATGGGCACAAACTTAGCAAGCAATGGGTTTTGTATTGAGAAATCCCATCACCCAAAAATCCTATGTCCAAAAGGAATGGGTGGGGGCTTGAAAAGTGACCTATTCATCCTCTTAGCCACAATGTGATTGCTTCTTAAGCGAAATTTTGCAATGTGAAATTATCCATGGGAGACTTTTAATTTACTTATTTATTTAAAGTTGAGGTGAAGCCTCACCGCCCACTCTCCTGCCTCTTATGGAGAAAAAGCCACGTCTATAGGATAACATGTTCATCAGGTATAGGGGCTAGTTGTTCTTTATGTGTTAGTTTCGCATAATTGTTAATTTCGTCAATTTCATTTCCCTGTGGAAATTTCCCGGGAATTTGGGAAATATGCCCTTGTACTCACGTGAGCATGCTCACTCGCTACCCAACCTCTGTGGGGCCTGGCCTAATAATAATATATGAGACCTCTCCAAGGAAGCGTAAATTATGGTGTCACTTGATCCTGAAGGGCCACGGCCTTCGAGTGGGAAGGTGGACAACTTTGTGACACCAATACCAATAGTGGTATCATGAGCCCATTACCACTAGGTTACAACTTGGTTGCATATCTTGCGTGGTGGGGCTGCCTGCTGCAGCCGTTTTGTGCTCGTCCCCTCCACACAAATTGCAAAACAAACCACATTTTAGGGGGGGGGGAGGGACCAAATTGCAAGCCCGTCGCAACGGCGTCTCCAAGAAAACCTCGCAAATTTGCGACCAATGAGGGTCGCAAAAAGGCGAAACCGCGATATGCAACGCCCAGGCGTTGCGCAAAAAAAAAAAAAAAACAAAAAAAAACAAACTACACTGCAATGCCATTTAAGGGGGTACATTTGAATTTAGGCGGTAAAAATTGAATTTGAAATTTGAATTTCAAAAAATTGTTGACCATTGACTCTAGTTCTGTCTAATGGCGATATGTTCATTGTTCTACATATATTATGTAATGCATACTTGAACCTAGGACCTCTACATTATAATATTTTTAAGACACTACAGACTACCAACACACCTACGCTACATCTATATATCACAAAAACAGTCTATATATATATATATATATATATATATATATATATATATATATATATATATATATATATATATATATATATATATATATACGCATGAAGATTTCTTTCAAATTCCTTCTAAGGAATTTCCTCATGTGACGTTGGGGAGTTGCAACCTCCATAGCCTTAGTGCCCAGCCCCAGCCCTAGCCGTAACGTCGTCACTATTGTTGCAACCCCCCACAGCCAGATGTCCCAAGCGACGTCCTTGTGGTGACCTAAGCTGACTACAACACCATTGCGACCCCCTGACGTCGCAGCGTTTGGCGTCCCAGCGCGGGGCGCCCCCAACGACACTTTTATGACGTTGAAGGCCGCAAAGCCCAAAAAAACAAAAAACAAAAAACAAACCCCCACTGTGGTGATGTTGTTGCGACGCCCCTGGCGTCGCAGAGGCGCTAGGACGCCCTCAACGACGCTTTTGCAACGCCGAGGCGTCGCACCGTCCATATATATATATTGGATTTGCGACACCCCGGTGTTGCAAAAAATAAATAAAATCCGTCCCAACAGGGCCCCATTTCCCCCTTCATGCCACCTTGCGACGGCTGGGCGTCGCAATGGTGTCGCAGCGGGGGATTGCGTCGCTCAACGCCGCGCGGGGCGTAGGTGCGCGACTGGCGTCGCAAACCCACCCCCCCCATTTGCTGTAGTGGCCGGTTACTGATATTTAACTTTAACTTTGTGTTCACATCCTCCGGTTCCGGAGTTTTGGAGCTTTCCTATTTCGGATATCTTGCCGGTTGAGAACAAATACAAAATTTAACCCTATGCGGTTGTGGACAAATGGAGTTTATGTTAGGATGACCTCCTGCCGTTGAGTATCCGGTTATCAAACAAAACCAAGTTTATTTAAAAAAAAAAGTAAAATAACCCAAACTAAAAAATCTAAAATGTATTAAAAATACTAATGAAAAAATAGTTACAATTATTATGGTAGATAAAAGATCCACTATTGCCTCCTTTTCATGAATCAAATGTCCACATAACATGATGAGTAGAAATGAAGACAAGGCCAGCTCATGACTATGACCCACTTCGTTCATGTGGAGTGAACGCAATAGCCGTCTATTATCCGGTTTTAAATGCTGGATATATGGGTTCATAACCTGCTTCTTTTGGACCACAGTTCCAGTTCATAGCAAATTAAAAAAAAAACAAATCACCGGTTCTCAACCTGATCCGGTTATCCAATCTCTTTAAATCCGACGGTTCTTAACGGAGGCGGATATTTGATTTTTTGACCTCCTGCAGATCCATATATGTATACATATCCGGGGTGGGGTCCGCCGGGGGTTTGAGTCTCAATCAAATATCCGCACAATTGGAAAAAACCAAATGCAAAGAGGGAGGAGGAGTAATACTTGCGATGAGGTCATCCACTGAGGGAGGAGATGCTAGTCTCAAGGTCTCAGCGCAAGTACAAGGTAAGTATCCATTTTAAAATTTTCTCAGAATTTTGTATATTTATATATGTATATTTATTAAAATTAAAACCTAGACCCCATCCGCTACATTTGCCCTCTCCCCGGATATAAGGGGACGTAGAAGGCTGGTCCTGTCCCGTTCTGGGTCCACTGTTTTAGAAATGGACCCGGGTCAGGTTCCGGGTTTCTGGTGATGACCCAGACCCTAAGTCGATGGGTACTGGGGTCAAAACCCGGACCCGCATAACACTCGATCGTACCCATGCATTAAGTTCTTACATTATTCCTATTGTTTTCCATTCAGCCTGACATCCTATTAATACATCGAATTGCCATTAACTATGTGGACTAAAACATAACAATAAGTTATTTAAAACCCAAATACATCTACTAATGTCTATCCAATGTCTTTGTATCTATGATAGATAAACAAGCCTCAAACGGCAATTGGCTCTCTTGCTTTGCTTTGCTTTGCTTTCCTTTGCTTTGGCACAACATAAGAGGAAGGTAGGACTAGGGAGCATGACTCAGCACAACAACCAATCAGCGCCTTGACACGGTGTAAGGTCCTTTGACCACATTTTCTCCATTGACTTGCATGTCTCCGCAAAGTCTCTCTCTACAAGAGAGTCAATAAACGCTAAAGGTAGGGTTGCATTATGCAGCTTAGTCTATCCACCAATATGGCTTTTGAGTTTGGAATATGTTGCTGGAAATTCAAAATCCATCCCTCTCTTTTATTTATCGGGGAAGGGCAGCTCATGAGGCTCTTCCACAGTTTTTACGATTCAGCCCCTCGTAAAGGATTTTGCCTGCCTAGTATGGCGTATTTGGAGAGGATTAAAAAGCAGAATTCTACGCCCACTAGCACATTATGAAACATAATGTGTCTGATTAGGACTTGCAAGCCAATGAGAGGGCGGCAACGCAATCCTTTACGTTATGGAATGGGTAGCAACATGTCCTTATGGCGGTTTCGGCGGCAGCTCGCACTCCAGCTCGCCACCACCTGCCACAATGGCATGTTGCAGGCCATTCCATAGTACATAAAACCAACCTGCCCTTCATGGCCCCCCAAAAATCGCCATCTTCCGAATTTTGTAAGGCCCTAGGTGTCTTTGGTGTAAGGTATTTTCTCCTCTCAACATGAAAATTTCTAGGAGGATTTCTACATAATGCACGAATCGACAGCATTTAGGGTGTCTTGTGCATACTCTCGGCCGAACTTATCACCCTCCCCTCAGTTCACGTTCACCTCACGTTCACGTTCCCTCTATCGTCAAAGGCCTTAAAAATAAAAAACAGAAATCAATCAAGATAAAAATAAAAATAAACAATAAGAGGCCTGTTTTTCTTTTTATATTTTTCTATTTCCCACAAAGCATTTTCTTATAAATTGGAAGGGAAAAGATAAAACCCTCAAAGAGCCAATGATAGAGGGAATCTCTAGAAAAAATCAAATCTGTAGATGGATGAGTATAAGAGAACAGATGAATTTGTGTCCGAGGGATGAGAAACAGGATGGACCGGTGAATGAGTGGGCGTGATAGAGCGGCGCACATTCATGGCGTACAGAGTAGTGCCACCTGTCGCACCTGGCTGTGTGGCGCCCCACCGTTGGATCACCTGCCTTCCCCTCTCATCACCGACGCTGCAGGCCTGCAACACTCACCCTAATTATTATGCAAACATATATCCTAAATATAAATATATATATTTATATAAATATATAGTAATGGTGAGGAGGAAGTGTTTGGTGTTGATCTGACAAAATTGGGTGGGCAGTCACACTAATTCATTAAAGAGAAAAAATCATTGGACCCACATCTGCCATGCCTTCCTTACCTCTGCACTTATGTACCTCGTTGCGCAGCCCTAATAATACTGCTGCGACGGCGCTCACTTACCTATTATTGGGCCACCTTCACATTCTGGATCTCAGTGACCCAAAATATTGAATAAAACAAATTTATATTGACCTGAAAAAACAAGAGAAGTCCTATATGAGAGGTCCTAACACTAATATAAGATGGGAAGATAATACTGTGAAGAATGTGAGTGATCCACCGTTCTCTTGTGTTTCGCTTTTCCCTTTTTTGTGATTCTTCCAATGAAAGGGAGAAGAATTTCAAGTTGGGAAAACGAGATGCTGTGGAATATTTTGAGAACAAAATATGAGATCCCCCTGTTGCGCAAAAAAAAAAAAAAAAACAAATGAGAGCGAATTTTCATGTGACACATTTCTCCATCTTGCTGATGTACGCACATGGAGGAAAACGGGACATTTCCGTTCCGCACCCATTCCCATTCTTTCCCGATACGTGCAAAAGCATGCAGAGAGAGGGCGGGTGGCATGGAAGTCCATCCGGTGGAAACGCGGAAACCACCGAATCGAGACTTGCGCTGGAAGACCTGCAAAGAGTCAACAGATGTGTTCCAATGTCAAACTCATTCGTGGATGATGTCATACAATGGGTTCACATGGAAAGCCTCCCTGACCCGTATCGGCCGTTTGGCATTCTCCCTTGTGGGGCTCCCTGTACTTTTTAAAAATAAAAAATAAAAGGCCCGTTAAATCCTGTTAAAGTTTACACGCCTTGTTCTTTAAAAAAAAGGGAAAAAAAAGAAAAAAGGGTTATTAAAATTGCACCATATCGAATCATTCGACCATTCGATGGGGAGGAGCCGAACAGATTGCGGACAGCCATAGTTTGTCGCTGGAACTGCTGCCACTGGGCCTATACACATCATATATCATCATATGTTTTCTTTTCCCCCCCTCATTTATGTTCTCTTTGTTTCCAATTTTTGGGCCAACACGAGATCGCAATAGCGGGTGGTTTCTGTGTCATTGGTCAACAAGCAAGAGGAAGAAAGAATGTTTGTCACAATTTTCCAACCGATCCTGGGTTCGATCTCCCAGTACATGTGAGGTTCTAAAATTGTCAGAATAAAATATTTGAGGGCTGACTCGTAATATTATAAGTTACGCTCTGTCAGTGTCAGTCCAGGTTTCCAGTTTCCACCAGCCTGGTGCTCAGGTCAGCGACATCCATTGTGGCACGTGTAAGATCCGCATTGGTTGGATCTGGGGAACCCACAGATTCCAGCCGATTTGGACGGAAAGTTGTTAAATCTACAGTCAACATTGAGTTAGAAAATTGGAAGAAAAAGGTAGGGTTACAAAAGTTGGATGAGAGTCATCCACGGAGACGATTGGCGCGCAGAGAGAGAGAGCGAGAGAAGAGCGCGGTAAAGCGCAAGCAGCCCTGCATTGCAGTGCAGCGAGAGCGAGAGTCAAGAGAGAGGGAGGCGGCGTGCGAGTGAGAGAGAGAGAGAGAGAGCAGCGTTCTTGCGCTGCATCGTGGTGTGCTTGGGGTTTGGTGGAAGCAGCAGCCATGGGGGCGCTAGCAGTGGAGAAGACGGCGTCGGGGCGGGAGTACAAGGTGAAGGATATGTCGCAGGCGGACTTCGGGCGGTTGGAGCTAGATCTGGCGGAGGTGGAAATGCCGGGGCTCATGTCTTGCCGCAAGGAGTTCGGCCCGTCTCAGCCGTTCAAGGGAGCTCGGATCACTGGCTCGCTTCACATGACCGTGCAGACGGCTGTGTTGATTGAAACCCTGACTGCGCTCGGAGCTGAAGTGCGGTGGTGTTCCTGCAACATCTTCTCGACTCAGGACCATTCTGCGGCTGCCATCGCTCGTGACAGTGCCTCCGTTTTTGCCTGGAAGGGTGAGACTCTGTTGGAGTACTGGTGGTGCACGGAGCGGGCTTTGGATTGGGGCCCCGAAGGTGGCCCCGATCTGATTGTCGATGATGGCGGTGACGCTACTCTCTTGATTCACGAGGGTGTGAAGGCGGAAATCGCGTATGCTAAGGATGGCACATTGCCCGATCCGTCTACTACCACTAACCCGGAGTTCCAGATCATCTTGACCATTCTTAGGTGAGGCTGCTCAACTTCAATATGGTTCTGCTTGATGGATCTGTCTCAGAGCAGAGGATGAGCCTTCTTTGTGTCGTCGAGGGGGGTTTTTGTCCCTTATACTTGTCCGCATTGATGGAAACAGTTCTTGTAGTAATATCCTTCAACCTACAAAGGGATGTGATGTTCTCCGAGAGTTTTATACTCGGTATGTCCTTCATAGCTTGTATTTGAGGATGGTTACATCCAGTGCGTGGACGCACATTTTTAGACATTGTTTGAGAGGGGTGTCCTTGCACTGTGAAGAGAGTGCCTGTCCCTCATGACAGTTTGTTGTGAGGGTAAGATAGGCTCTTCATTGCTTGTGTTCTGGCTTCTGATCGTGATGTTGGGTACTACCTGCACTTCCTCTTTCAACACGTCTAATCGTCCTTACTTTAACATATTCATCTGGATCTACATTTTTGTTGTGTATTGCATGTCTTCGTTGAGGCTGGTCTCAGTCAAGTTTTTGAGTTCCGAATTAGTACGTTCTTTCGGTTCCAAGCGCGTCTGGGTCGCGTGTCTGTGCAATTCCGTACCTCCTGACATCTCGTTTCCAGGGACGGCTTGAAGGAATCGCCCAAAAAGTACCACAAGATGATGGAGAGGCTTGTTGGAGTTTCTGAAGAGACCACCACCGGTGTGAAGCGTCTCTATCAGATGCAGGAGAATGGATCGCTCCTTTTCCCTGCTATCAACGTCAACGACTCTGTAACCAAGAGTAAGGTATAGCGGGTTCCTTCTTCCCACGTCTTCCGTCATGCATTATGCATGCAGCTTCGGGAGATCTGACTGCTGTTCGCTATTATTTAACTGTATTGATGTAAGCAAGGATCATGTTTGCTGTGATGGAAGTTCAGCTGCTTTTTGTATTAGCCTTTTCTTGATTGAATTATTTTTCTCAGTTCTCTCTGTACCCGACTACAAAGGTTCTTAGCGGATTCAAAGGTTTTTTGCAATTTTGGAGTCAAGTCCTCTCCCTTAAACATTTAAGTGTCTGATAAGTGCTGATTGTATTGCATGCAGTTTGACAACCTTTATGGTTGCCGTCATTCTCTCCCTGATGGCCTCATGAGGGCAACAGATGTGATGATTGCTGGCAAGGTGGCGGTCATCTGTGGTTATGGGGATGTGGGCAAAGGCTGTGCTAGTGCAATGAAGGCTGCTGGTGCCAGAGTCATTGTCACTGAGATTGATCCTATCTGCGCACTACAAGCTTTGATGGAAGGCTATCAAGTATTGACACTGGTCGATGTGGTTGGGGAGGCTGATATATTTGTCACCACTACTGGTAACAAGGACATAATCATGGTGGGTGACATGAAAAAGATGAAGAATAATGCCATTGTGTGCAACATTGGTCACTTCGACAATGAAATTGATATGTTGGGCTTGGAGACATTTCCTGGCATCAAGCGCATCACAATCAAACCCCAGACAGATCGCTGGGTGTTCCCTGATGGCCATGGTGTCATCATTTTGGCAGAGGGTCGCCTCATGAACCTTGGTTGTGCAACTGGCCACCCCAGCTTTGTCATGTCCTGCTCGTTCACTAACCAGGTGCGATCCATTTTCTGACATTTACATGCAAAAGTGTTTCAATTAGTGTATCGTCTGCCCTGCCTATGTGGCCTCTACCAAACGGTTGCTATTCTTTATGTTGCCTAACATAGTTTCTTTGGATGGGGTTTAAATGATTGGGCACAGGTGATTGCACAGCTGGAGTTGTGGAAGGAGCGGAAGACCTCAAAGTATGAGAAGAAAGTGTATGTTCTGCCCAAGCATTTGGATGAGAAGGTGGCAGCCCTGCATCT